>OY734951.1:8174195-9374195 GCA_963457585.1 Spergularia bocconei | reverse complement strand
TCATCTACAGTCTGTCTATGTAATCGGTTATTCATCTCTATGAATCCATGATCATTGAACTAGTCATCAACCGACTTACAATCTAGTCGATTGAGACGTCACCTCATTTTATGACTAGAGACAGAATACACTGTTAATCCTGTTCACTTAATAGGGTTCAAATCGTCTCTACGACCTATTAGGAATCAACAGAGCATATATATAATTCAGCATTTTATTAAAACTGAATCAATAAAAGAGTTCAATAAAACTTAAAACGATGAATTTAATTATCATATATGTAAAAGGTAATACACTTATTAACTATTACAACATATAATCTAACACATGTCAGGCATACGCCTCAAACCCATCGAGGCAATATGACCATTGTGTTTAGCCTGTGATAATGGCTTGGTTAAAGGATCAGCGATATTATCGTCTCTCCTAACCTTACAAATCGATATATCTTCTCGTTCCACAAAGTCTCTAATTACATGGAACTTCCTGAGTACATGTCTAGATTTGTTACTAGATTTAGGCTCTTTAGCCTGAACTATTGCTCCACTATTGTCGCAATAGACTGGAATAGGATCTGCTGCTGTAGGGACTACATTTAATCCTTCCAGGAACTGCCGGATCCAAACTGCCTCTTTTGCAGCTTCTGACGCCGCAAGATACTCAGCCTCCGTTGTAGAATCCGCAGTCACCGATTGCTTGGTGCTCTTCCAGCATATAGCTCCACCATTCAGTATGAAAACATATCCTGATTGAGATTTTGAATCATCTCGATCTGTTTGAAAACTAGCATCCGCATAACCCTTTACACGAAGCTCAGAATCCCCTCCATAAACTAAGAACGTGTCCTTAGTCCTTCTTAAGTATTTAAGGATGTTCTTAACGGCTATCCAATGGCTCTCGCCTGGATTGGCTTGGTAACGACTTGTCATACTCAAAGCATATGACACGTCAGGGCGCGTACACATCATAGCATACATGATCGAACCGATTGCGGAAGCGTAAGGTTTCGATTTCATGTGTTCAATATCCTCAGGTTTAGTTGGACATTGAGATTTACTCAAAATTATCCCACTTCCTATAGGTAAAAAGCCTCGTTTAGAGTCTTTCATATTGAACCTGTCAAGAATCTTATCAATATAAGTTTCTTGACTTAACGCTAGTATTCTTTTTGATCTATCTCTATAGATTCGAATACCTAGGATGCGTTGCGCTTCTCCTAAATCCTTCATCTGGAAATGTTTCCCGAGCCAGTCCTTAACGGAGTTAAGCATAGGGATATCATTTCCAATGAGTAATATGTCATCTACATATAGGATTAGGAGAGTTACTTTACTCCCAATAAATTTCATGTATAAACAAGGTTCCTCGACACTTCGGGTGAAACCATTTTGTTTAATCACATGGTTGAACCGATGGTTCCAACTCCGTGATGCTTGCTTAAGACCATAAATGGATCTCTTAAGTTTGCAAACTTTCTTAGGATTGTTTGGATCAATAAAACCCTCAGGTTGTGTCATATACACTTCCTCTTCCAGAAACCCATTTAGAAAGGCGGTTTTAACGTCCATCTGCCATATCTCATAATCATGAAAAGCAGCAATCGCTAAGATTATCCGAATAGATCTAAGCATTGCAACTGGCGCAAAGGTCTCATCATAGTTTAAACCATGAACTTGTGTGAAACCTTTAGCTACCAATCGAGCTTTGAAAATATCTTGATTTCCATCCATGCCGGTCTTGATCTTAAAGATCCATTTGCACTGAAGAACCTTGGTTCTTTCAGGCAAGTTAACCAAGTCCCATACTTGATTCTCGTACATGGAATCTATCTCGGATTTCATTGCCTCCAGCCATTTAGCAGAATTCGGTCCAGTCATGGCTGCTCTGTAGGTTGCAGGCTCATTGCTTTCAAGAAGCAAAAAGTGATCGCCACCATCCTCGATCACACCTAGGTATCGATCTGGTGGGTGGCTTGATCTGCCTGACCTTCTAGGAGTGGAAAATGGAACCACAGAGTTAGACGATTCAGGAATGTCTTCTGGCAAAACATCCTGAGCCTCATTATGCATTTGTGGCTCCTGAACTTCACTAAGTTCAAATTTTCTCCCACTCTGTCTTTTAGAAATAAATTCCTTTTCTAAAAAGACAGCATCTCGAGACACAAAAACTTTGTTCTCTAGACGATTGTAGAAGTAATATCCTCGAGTATGTATAGGATAACCTACAAAGAGACATTTATCAGATCTTTGTGCAAGCTTATTGTCAGTCTTATTTTTGACATATGCTTCACAACCCCAGATTTTGATAAATGAGAGGTTCGGAACTTTTCCTCTCCATAACTCATATGGAGTTTTCGGAGCTCATTTAGTCGGGCATCTATTGAGTGTGAAAATGGCAGTTTGGAGAGCAAAACCCCAGAATGAATCAGGAAGCTCAGTCTGACTCATCATTGATCTTACCATATCCAACAGGGTACGGTTTCTTCTTTCGGCTATACCATTTAATTGTGGTGTACCAGGAGGTGTAAGCTGTGATATGATTCCACAGTCTTTCAGATGAATATCAAAGTCATTACTGAGATATTCACCTCCCCGATCTGATCGTAAGGCCTTGATCTTCTTTCCTAATTGGTTTTCTACTTCCTTTTGAAATTCTATAAATTTCTCAAGTACCTCACTTTTATATTTAATTAGGTAGATGTAGCCATATCTACTAAAATCATCTGTAAAAGTGACAAAGTAGTCATAACCTCCTCTAGCAGTGATTGTCATTGGACCGCAAACATCTGTATGAATGAGCGCCAATAAATCACTAGCTCGTACTCCTTTTCCTAAAAAATGTGCTCGAGTCATCGTGCCTAAAAGACAAGATTCGCATGTTCCATATGATCCAAAATCAAATGGTTTGAGAACTCCATTGGCTACGAGTCTCTCAATGCGTTTTTCGTTTATATGCCCTAAACGACAATGCCAAAGGTAGGATTGATCGGGATCTCCTATTTTGAGCTTTTTATTTGTTACATGATAGACCTCATTTATCAAATCTAAAACGTAAATACCGTTTATAGATTTGGCTGTTCCGTACACCATATCATTAAACGAGAAGGTACAACTGTTGTTTCGTATTGAAAATTCAAAACCTTCAGCGTCTAAAACAGAAACCGAAATTATATTCTTACTTAGAGTTGGTACAAAATAGCAGTTATTTAGATACAACTCTAGCCCTGAGGCCAGTGACAGAATATACGTTCCTACTGATACGACGGCTACTTTAGCTCCATTCCCGACACGGAGGTCAACTTCACCTTTTGCCAGCCGACGTGCCTTCGTCAGCCCCTGCAAGTGATTACAAAGGTGAGATCCACATCCAGTGTCCAATACCCAGGACGTGGTACTTGCATAATTAATATCTATCATATATATACCTGGTTTCAACTTCTTCTCCTCCAGGTACTTTGGGCAATTTCGCTTCCAATGGCCGAAATTTCCACAATGGAAGCATTGATGTTCAGGAGTCGCGCCTCTCTTAGCAATAGAATTGTTGCCCGAAACAACTTTTCTTTTTTCTTTGCCACGCGCGGGTTTCTTACCCTTCCCCGCACCCTTCTTGAACTTCCCCTTTTGTTTTACCGCCATGGATAAAACATCTTTATTCGCGCTCCCACTTGACACCAAATCCCTCTCATGTTGTACAAGCATGGCATGCAATTCATGAAGATTTTTCTTTAAATCATTCATGTTGTAATTCGTCCTAAAAGGACCGAATGTTGCAGGCAAAGAATTAAGCAGACGGTATACCGCAAAATCTTCAGAAATTGGGCATCCTAACTTCTCAAGAGTTTCAACATTCTCGATAAATTTGAGAACATGAGGACCAACTGGTTGGCCCTTTGAGAGCTTAGTCTCAAAGAAACTCGAAGCTGCTTCGTATTGAAGTATTCGCGGCTTTTGCGAGAAACTAGTCATGAGCCTAGCGAATATTTGATATGCACTGAAATCAATCATGCGTTTCTGTAAACGCGGGTGCATAGCAAAAATCAATACATTCTTAATCTGGTCAGATTCATGCTTGTACTCTTCATACATTTGTATCATTTTAGGGGTGGCGTCTGGACTTGGAGCGGGAATCGGGGGTTCGTATAGAAAACGTTGTTTTCTATCAGATTGAAGGGCTAATCGCAGGTTTAACTCCCAATCAGTAAAATTGCTTCCATCCTCCTTTAGTTCATTCTTTTCCATAAAATTACGAAGCCAGGAGTCTTTGGATATTACTGAATTGGACATTTGAGCCATTTTTGACTTTAAACTACAACGTGGGAAAAACAATCGATTAAATTCATCGTCAAATTCACATTAAAATAATTATTTGTGAATTTAGGCATTTATATAATGATCTCTCTAAATTATATAAATGATTCCGAGATCCGATCTTATATAAATCTAGGCACGCGGAGGGCGATACATCCTAAATTTATGTAATTTCGGTGAACCAACTCATGATTGATTCTACACTTAGAACTCTCGGTTGATCGATTTCAACTAAATCAATCATTTAGTCCCGGATTGCAAGACTTGTATTACAAATCACGTCAAGATTAAACCAAAATTCACTCGTAATAACTCTTTATTAACCTACTCCCCCAAGGTAAAAAGGTAACACCCCGCTAGGGCGAGCGTGCCCCTAATGAACAAGGGTTGCATAGGTGTGAATTGTGGAAGGACTAAATCTCGATTTTAAAAATTTTTGTGAGAGATCTTGTCATATTTTATCTATCGCTTTTAAGTGAACTAATTCTAGCGAGTCGCGGATAATGGATATGACAATGTGGGATTTGCGTTTGGTTATAATTGTGCGGAAATTAAACCAAGCATGCATCAAATAAATCCAAGTCCTAGTATGGCCATAAGACTAGAACCTAATAAAAGCAATTAAACCTAAACTAGGCTTCAAAAGCTTCAAAGGCTCCGTCTTCAATTCGATCTCGAGTCACCAACTATTGGCTCCGTGAAAAGCGCCGGTCTTCAATATAAACAAATATACATATGGACTATCCTATTATACATTTTTGAAAAAAAAGGAAATTAAATATTATTACAAACCGGCGATACGAGATCGCAATTATTACAAACCAATCGGATACCGTCCTTACATTTCGGTACAGTACCGATACTATAGTACTCTATGGCCATACTATACTTAGAATCATGCAAATTAGACCGAAAATCAGATTTTCAACTTTACAGTACAAGCAATCCGGTAAATTTAGGAATTTTCGATTCTAACTTATTAGAATCAATAATCAACACTTAAAACACCTTTTAAGTTTAAACTAACCACCGACATATTAGTTTTTCAATATTTAGTCTCCACTAAAATTGAATCAATTAGTTTAATTGATTATATTTGCTAACTATTTGTCCAAAAATCACATAATAAACCCGAAAATATCTAAATAAATCATAACTAATTATGAAAATAAAATTAGAAATTATTTCATTATGTGATTTAAGCTCACAACCAGTAGCTAATTAAGGACAAAAATATGCAAAATTATTTTGGTCATTTTCTCTTAAGAAATCAATTTTCCACCATTTACATTATTACTAATTAATAACAAATGGCCAATAAAAATTATGAATTAATTTCTGGAAATTATACTCATTATAATTCTGGAAAAATTATATATTTCTTAAATTAACAAAATCAACATGCATGTTAATCTAATTACCAATTAATTAGAAAATTGCATAAATCTTGTAAAAACAACCAAAATTAAGCAAAATTAGCAAATAAATTCCTAAAATACCATAATTTCGGTTGGGGCATCCACATGCCCAAAACATCACATGCAACTTTAGTTTGTGTGATAAAACCAATTTTTATCATTTAAATTTTATTAAGTTACCAATTAACTTAATTAAAGCTTAAAATTAACATGCAACTTAAACCGATGCTCTGATACCACATGAAAGTTATTTAGCCCCTAATTAGACTCCTCTAATTAGTACTTAATTACCCGTAATTAAGTTTAGCTAGGATCTTTTGTTGCATGTAAGATTAAAGCATAAATAAGGTGATAAAACATATTTTTATACCTTATTCAAGAGGAATTTTGACCTTCCTTCAAAAGAAGGATCTTGAGCTGCTAATTAATGGGGATCCTCCTCCTTAGTCTTGAGTTTCCAAGTTAGGAAACCTCCTCTCTTGATCCACCAAAGAAGCTCTCCAAAAATCTCACTAAAAGACTAGTTTTTATGAGATTTTAACCCTAAAACCAAAATAAAATTAGCTAACACTTTAGCTAATGTTATTCTAGGTTTAGTAAAGTGTTTTGATCAAGTTTTCATTGACATGCAATGAAGAAAACTTGATCTTAAAAGAGTTGGAAGTAGGCTGAATTTTTAGAGAAAAAGAAGGGTTTTCTCTCAAATCCTCTCTCTAAAACTTGTTGTGTTTGTGAAAAAATGATGTATTGAATGTGTTTTGAGGATAAAACACATTATATATAGTAGTGATGGCAAAATGACTATTTTGCCCTTACTAAAAGTACCCCTTAACATCTTATGTTACAATTTGGGTATAATTTGTACACTTATTTCTTTAAGTGTTAGTTAATTATTATATCTCTATATAATAATTACTAATTACATCATTTTATGCTAAAATTACAACTCTTTGTAATTTAAATAGCTAATTGTCAATTTTGACAATTTACACAAAAACCATAATTTATTCGACTTGAGTTCCGAACTCTTAAAACACTATCCGACATAATCAGTTAACTCTTTAACTGATACATTAAGGTTTATATTATATTGTATTAAATACAAATATAATATCTTCTGGAGAAACTATCTTTATCAGTGTGACCGGGAGGGATCAGTTGATTACCGCTGTCAAAACGACAATAACGTCAAACTCTAGCCAGCCAACCGTTATCGATTTACGTTAATCAACTGACTTAATATATATAATATATCGCAAGTTTATTCCTAATTAGATTTAATTAGTCAACGTTTTATTGTCGGAGGACACCTACTCCAACAATTCCACCTATGCTAGATGATCCAAGAAGACACTCATGATATGCGTCGAGCCAACGACGTTAAACAAGTGCGCTTATTGGGAGGCAACCCAAGTATTTTTCTTATTTTATTTTCCTTTTCCTTTTGATTTGTTTGTTTCTTGTGTAGTTTTAAAAAAAACAAAAAGAAAAGAAAATCCAAAAAAAAAAAAATAAGACGATGATGCTCAGGTATGCATTCTTTCTTTCCCTTCTCTCTTCTCCTACTTATTCTCACCTTCCGTTCCCACCGCAATTTTCTCACCTGTTTTTATAGACCATCTCTCTTTGTTCCCACCTTGATTTACCACCTTGTTTTACTTATCCCAACACCATTTGCACCCTTGCACCCAGTATTTTTATTTATGCCATTAATGGTGTCTTTGGAGGGTGTATTTGACGTTTACTTTGTGATTTGGTGTATGTGTGTTGCATGATAGTGGTGAATAGGTCCTTTACTTGTTTTAGACCTTGCTATTTGAGGGAGTATGGAGGTTTTGTGAGATGTGTGGTGGATTGGTGACGACTTTTTCTTGAGGGTGTTTGGGATATTGTGTGAGTTGAGTGTGGCTCCACACCCTGTTTCAATTTTCTATGAGCCCATTGCCTTGAGTATTATGATGAGGAGGAGGTGTTCGTTTTTGTATACTTTTGGCGTGATGAGGGAGGTATATTAATCTACTTGTTAATTTGTTATAGCACAAATACACTTGACCTAGTGGAGTATTTAAAACGCTATCATACTTGGAGCAACGAATTTCATAAAATCATTATTAGAAAACAGAGGAGATAACATTTATAATTTTATATAAATGAATTAAAGAGATTACCTAGAATAATTTTCGATCACGTAGCCTGGAGCACTGTAATATGTTGTCTTCACGTAACCAGATCTGAATCACTGAATACCATTGTGTACGTAGACTGTTTCCACCTTCAACGCATTCCTTCACTTCTACATACCAAGTAAGAAAATCTGACTACTCTACACTACAAAAAACAATATCGGCATTAACTAATTGCGTCAAAAGGCTCCAACACAAGACGATATAGACTTGGATGTAACTCGTAAAATTAAAGAGAAGCCGACTCACCTCGTGTAAGAAGAGAGGTGATATATAATGAAACAAAACACACAGATACAAAACCTTGACAACATAATCTTTATGTTGAATGCACTGGCAGGAAGATACTGTTGGAGTAGGTGTCCTCCGACAATAATGCGTTGACTAATTAAATCTAATTAGGAATAAACTTGGGATATATTATATATATTAAGTCCGTTGATTAACGTAAATCGATAACGGTTGGCTGGGTAGAGTTTGACGTTATTGTCGTTTAACGGCGGTAATCAACTGATCCCTCTCGGTCACACTGGTAAAGATAGTTTTTCCAAAGTATATTATATTTGTATTTAATACAATATAATATAAACCCTAATATTTCAGTTAAAGAATTTGATTATATCGGATAGTGTTTTGCGAGTTCTAAACTCTGGTCATATAAATTACGATTTTTGTGTGAATTGTCAATATAAACAATTAGTTAATTAAATTACAAAAAGTTGTAATTTATCTAAAATGATGTAATTAGTAATTATTATATAGAGATATAATAATTAATTAACACTTAAAGAAATAAGTGTACAAATTATACCCAAATTGTAACATAAGATGTTAAGGGTATATTTAGTAAGGGCAAAATGGTCATTTTGCCACCACTACTATATATAATGTGTTTTATGGTCAAAACACATTACTTACATCATTTTTTCACAAATACAACAAGTTTTTGGGAGAAGATTTGAGAGAAAACCCTTCTTTTTCTCTAAAAATCAGCCAACTTCAAACACCTTCTAAATCAAGTTTTCTTCATTGCATGTCAATGAAAACTTGATCAAAACACTTTACTAAACCTAGAATATCATTAGTTAAAGTGTTAGCTAATTTTATTTTGGTTTTAGGGTTAAAATCTCATAAAAACTGATACAGGAGTCATGACCCGAGCCATGAGTAAGAATAGGCAAGGTCTATCTGCTCTAAATGTCATTCTAAGGCAACCTGCAAGTCTGGGTCTGTCTATGATTGCATTAGGCAGTTCAGGCCAGTTTTAATCATCATCACCTAAGAAAGAATAAGGCATAAGGTACAAGGTTCAGGTTTGGTATAAGGATCAGTTTCATGAGTCACTTTAGACCACCTGGTGCAACTTTTGCTTGTGATATAGAGTCAAGTGACAATTAAAGCTCCAAGACAATTTCTGCTAGCTGTCGCTTTCCACCAGTGGTCCTGAAATCTCCTACACTCTCTCTCGTGCAAGGCAAACTGCTCATGCTCTCTTTTCTGCAGAAAGTAGCCGTTTACACCACATGCACAAGAGAACAAGCCACCTTACTTGTACTTTCTAGCCAATAGGAAATTTTCTATCTTTTTCATTTTTTTTTGAATTAGCTGTAACTTTTGGTGCATTCTCAGCCTTAGATGGGAGTATCAATGGCCTAGATCATTCCATGCCTCTTATATAAAGAGTGCAACTTGTAATGTGAGAGGCAGCTTTGAATGAAATGAAAACCCTTTGAGAGTCATCTCTTTTGTTTCCTCTGTGGAATTAGCAACCTGTGTGGTGCAAATCTGAGCCTTTGTGGTTCTTTTTTAGGTGTTTATTGCATAATATCTGTTCATAATTCCCTTGTTTTTGTTAGCTTAATCTTTCACAAACCTTCAGTCCTGCACTTGTTTAAATTTCTGTTAAAACATCATTAACCCTTGAGTTTACATAACAAATTGGTTATCAGAGCTTAGGTTTTGATTTCCTTTAAACCTTAAACACAAAACCACAAAAAACCTTCATCCTTCATAAACCTTAACTACAAAAATCCTAAAATGAGTGAAGAAAGGTTAGCTAGGCTGGAAACTAACTTGGAGACACTCACTGGTCACATGAACTTAATGATGAATGCACTAAATTATCTTACACTGAATCCTGAAGATGTGAGGAGAAATGGAGGAAGGCCAAGGCATGGAGAAGGGTCAGACTCAGAAGGTGATGGAAGAGGGTCTCAGCAGGATAGTTATGACAGCCAACTCAAGGTAGAGATTCCTGACTTTCTTGGTACTTTAAATCCTGAAGATTGTTTAGATTGGCTTAGAACTGTGGAGCGTGTGTTTGAGTATAAAGGATATGATGATGCTAAAAGTTTTAAAGTTGCAATCTTGAAACTTAAGGGTTATGCTTCTTTATGGTATGAAACTGTAAAAGCTCAAAGGATTAGAGAAGGAAAAACTGCAATTAAATCATGGATTAAACTGAGAAAGAAACTTAAGGAAAAGTTTATACCCACTGATTACACCCAAGACCTGTTTCTCAAACTCACACAACTTAGGCAAGGTGATAAATCTGTTGAGGAATACTTGCGTGAATTTGAGCAGTTAACTCTGCAATGTGAGATAAATGAGAAAACTGAACAGAGAATTGCAAGGTTTCTGCAAGGGTTAGATGAAAGAATTACTGATAGGGTTAGAATGCAACCTATGTGGTCATATGAGGAAGTGGTTGCTTTGTCACTAAAAGTAGAGAAGATGGGGAAAACCAGACCACCCCCTGTCAAAACTTTTAACAGGGGAAACTACTCTAAATCTTTTGTGAGTAACAAGACTGAAAGTAACAGGAGTAGTAAGGAGGATAAGAGTTCTGTCAGCAAAGAACCTCAACCAGGAGTGAATACAGGTGGTCAAAACAAAGAGGTGACTGGAGATTTGAGGAGGAAATGTTACCAGTGCCAAGGCTATGGCCATTTCAGCAGGGATTGCCCCACAAAAAGGGCATTAACAGTCAGAGAAGTTGAGCAGATAGAAAAGGAAGGTGTTGTGGAGCATGAAAATCTGACTCATAGCAGTGACAGTGATGGAGAACAAGAAAAGTCTGAGTCTTTGTTTGTACCACCAGACTCAGGACCCTGTTTGGTTCTATGGAGGGTGATGCACTCCCAACCTCAGCCCTTGGAGAACAATCAAAGACACATGATTTTTCAGACAAGATGCACTGTTAAGGGTAGGGTTTGCAATCTGATAATCGATGGAGGAAGCTGTACCAATGTTGCTTCTACCACCCTGGTTCAGAAACTGAATTTGGAGACCACAACCCACCCAAATCCTTACAGACTCAGGTGGTTGAACAAAGGAGAGGTGGTAAATGTGGATAAGCAGTGTGTGGTACCCTTTTCTATTGGTAAAGATTATTCTGATGATGCGTGCTGTATGTGATGTCTTACCTATGGATGCATGTCACCTGCTGCTGGGAAGACCATGGGAGTTTGATAGGGATGTCAACAGGAAGGGAAAGGAGAATACTTACTCATTCAAGTTTGGGAAGAAGAAGATTGTCTTAACTCCTCTACCTCCAAACTTGAGAACACCATCTACACCTTCTATGTCTGATGCAGTGAAGGAGAACTTTTTCATAAGTGAAGCTGAGATGACTACTTGCATTGACAAGGAGGAGACAGTGTTCATGCTTTTCTCAAAAGAAATTAATTCTCTGAACCATGAACACCCTACATCAGTCCACAGATTGTTGGAAGAGTACAAGGAGGTCTTTCCCACTGAATTACCACCAGGGTTGCCTCCTTTGAGAGGAGTAGAGCATCACATAGACCTGCTTCCAGGGGCTATGCTACCAAACAGACCTGCTTACAGGTGTGACCCAAATGCCACTAAGGAACTGCAGAATCAGATTGCTGAGCTGATTAGTAAGGGGTTTGTAAGAAAGTCACTGAGTCCATGTGATGTCCCAGCTTTACTTGTGCCAAAAAAGGATGGAACTTGGAGAATGTGCATCGACAGTAGAGCTATCAACAACATTACCATCAAGTATAGGTTCCCTATTCCTAGACTAGATGATATGTTGGATGAGCTTAGTGGAGCAATGATGTTTTCAAAAATAGACCTGAGCCAAGGGTATCATCAAGTGAGGATCAGGGAGGGAGATGAGTGGAAAACAGCATTCAAAACAAAACATGGTTTGTATGAATGGCTGGTAATGCCTTTTGGCCTCTCTAATGCCCCTAGTACTTTCATGAGGCTCATGACTGAGGTGCTAAGGCCATTCTTGGGCAGGTTTGCTGTTGTCTACTTCGATGACATTCTCATCTACAGTGAAAGTGAGCAGGATCATATTGGCCACTTGAAACAAGTATTTGATACCCTTAAGAAGCATAAACTGTATGGCAAGTTGGAAAAATGCACCTTTATGGCTGATAAGGTGGGATTCTTAGGGTATATCATCTCAGGTCAGGGCATTTCAGTCGACCAAGACAAGATTAAGTCCATAGAATCTTGGCCTGTACCAAGAAACATTACTGAAGTAAGAGGGTTTCATGGATTAGCTTCCTTTTATAGGAGGTTCATCAAGAACTTTAGCTCCATTATGGCTCCTATAACTGAGTGTATGAAGAGAGGAGAGTTCAAATGGACTGAAGGAGCACAAAAAGCTTTCTCTATCATCAAGAAATGCATGTGTGAAGCACCAATCCTGAGGTTGCCTGATTTTGATAAGCTGTTTGAAGTAGAATGTGATGCAAGTGGAGTAGGAGTGGGGGCTGTGCTAGTTCAGGAGCATAGACCAATGGCTTACTTCAGTGAAAAGCTCAATGGAGCTAAACTCAACTACTCTACCTATGATAAGGAGTTCTATGCTATAATCAGGGCCCTGTCTCACTGGAGTCATTATCTTAAACCCAAGCCTTTTGTTCTTCATTCTGATCATGAGGCTCTTAAGTATATTAATGGTCAACACAAGCTGAATCACAGGCATGCTAAGTGGGTTGAATTCTTACAGTCCTTCTCATTTTCTAGCAAGTACAAAGAAGGAAAGAGTAATGTTGTGGCAGATGCTCTTTCTAAGAGGTTTCAGCTGGTGTCTATCATGGAAAGTAGGGTGCTGGGCTTTGAATTCATGAAAGCAATGTATGAAGATGACCCTGATTTTGCAGAGTAGTGGGCACAGCTGAAAGAAGGCAAAGAAGGAGGTAAGAATAGAGGAAGCGGATATACACTGCAAAATGGTGATTTGTTTCAGGGCACCAAACTTTGCATTCCAAAGGGATCTTACAGGGACTTATTGATCCAAGAAGTACACTCTAGTGGCTTGGCTGGTCATTTTGGGGTACAAAAGACACTTATGATGCTGCAAGAACAATTCTACTGGCCTAGGATGTTGGGAGATGTGCAGATGGTTCTTAAAAGGTGTGGTACTTGTCAAAGAGCAAAAAGTACACTTCAGGGCAGCAGTCTCACACCTTTACCTGTTCCTGATAAGCCCTGGGAAGACATTAGCATGGACTTTGTGGTAGCCCTACCAAGAACTCAGAGGGGTAAGGATTCAATTATGGTTGTTGTGGACAGGTTCAGCAAGATGGCTCATTTTGTGGCCTGCAAGCAAACAGAAGATGCAACTAGTGTGGTTGAGCTGTATTTTAGGGAAATTATGAAGCTGCATGGTGTCCCCAAAACCATAGTATCCGACAGAGATGTAAAATTCATGAGTTACTTCTGGAAAACCTTGTGGAGGCTTATGAATACCAGGCTATTGTTCAGCACCTCTCACCACCCCCAAACAGATGGGCAAACAGAGGTCACTAACAGAACCCTGGGTGCAATTCTGAGGAGTATTGTTAAGAAATCTATGACTGATTGGGATCTCAAGCTAGCTCAAGCAGAATTTGCATTCAACAGGGCTCCTTCAAGTGCAACAGGGAAAAGTCCATTTCAGGTTGTCTATGGTACTAACCCCTTGATGCCTATTGATCTTGCTGCAATACCAAAAGAAGACATGAACTTTGATGCTAAGGAGAGATCTGAACAGATCATCAAACTTCATGAACAAGTAAGGAAGCAGATTGAGAAGGCAAATGAAACAGCCAAAAAGAATGCCAAACAACCCAGGAAGAAGCATGAATTTCAGATTGGTGATCTTGTCTGGCTACACCTCAGGAAAGAGAGATTCCCTGCACAGAGAAAAGGAAAGCTCATGGCCAGGGCTGATGGTCCATTTGAGATAGCTGATAAGTATGGTCCAAATGCCTACAAGCTGCACCTGCCAGGAGACTATGGGGTGCATGGCACCTTCAATGTGGGTGACTTGAGTCCATACTTTGAGGAGCTTGATGAGGAGGAAGATACAAGCTTGAGGACAAGCTCTGTTCAACCAGGAGGGGTTGATACAGGAGTCATGACCCGAGCCATGAGTAAGAATAGGCAAGGTCTATCTGCTCTAAATGTCATTCTAAGGCAACCTGCAAGTCTGGGTCTGTCTATGATTGCATTAGGCAGTTCAGGCCAGTTTTAATCATCATCACCTAAGAAAGAATAAGGCATAAGGTACAAGGTTCAGGTTTGGTATAAGGATCAGTTGAGTCACTTTAGACCACCTGGTGCAACTTTTGCTTGTGATATAGAGTCAAGTGACAATTAAAGCTCCAAGACAATTTCTGCTAGCTGTCGCTTTCCACCAGTGGTCCTGAAATCTCCTACACTCTCTCTCGTGCAAGGCAAACTGCTCATGCTCTCTTTTCTGCAGAAAGTAGCCGTTTACACCACATGCACAAGAGAACAAGCCACCTTACTTGTACTTTCTAGCCAATAGGAAATTTTCTATCTTTTTCATTTTTTTTTGAATTAGCTGTAACTTTTGGTGCATTCTCAGCCTTAGATGGGAGTATCAATGGCCTAGATCATTCCATGCCTCTTATATAAAGAGTGTAACTTGTAATGTGAGAGGCAGCTTTGAATGAAATGAAAACCCTTTGAGAGTCATCTCTTTTGTTTCCTCTGTGGAATTAGCAACCTGTGTGGTGCAAATCTGAGCCTTTGTGGTTCTTTTTTAGGTGTTTATTGCATAATATCTGTTCATAATTCCCTTGTTTTTGTTAGCTTAATCTTTCACAAACCTTCAGTCCTGCACTTGTTTAAATTTCTGTTAAAACATCATTAACCCTTGAGTTTACATAACAAAAACTAGTCTTTTAGTGAGATCTTTTGGAGAGCTTCTTTGGTGGACCAAGAGAGGAGGTTTCCTAACTTGGAAACTCCAGAATAAGGAGGAGGATCCCCATTAATTAGCAGCTCAAGATCCTTCTTTTGAAGGAAGGTCAAAATTCCTCTTGATTAAGGTATAAAAATATGTTTTATTACCTTATTTATGCTTTAATCTTACATGCAACAAAAGATCTTAGCTAAACTTAATTAGGGGTAATTAAGTACTAATTAGAGGAGTTTAATTAGGGGCTAAATAACTTTCAGATACTATATGTTACATAATAAAGGTTGAGCTGATGAAACCTTAACTAGTACTTCCATGGGAATCATCCTGATGAGAAGACAACGTGGTTGAGCTGAATGTCGCAGTGTCTATCTCACTTATATCAGCATTCACTTGGTTCAAAGTCTGCTGATGCGTCAAAGAACCTCGACTTCCGGATCTAAGACCCTCTAGGACGATCGCAACCTGTTTCATGGTAGGACGTTGCTTCCCACTCAAGTTTAAGCATTCTTTAGCAAGGTTAGCCACAGCCATAAGCTCCTCTATTTCGGCCTCCTTCAACACCTCTCCATCCAATATTTCCAACAACTGCGAGTTTTCCATAACATGTACAAACTCAGTGGCCAAACCCCTCCATTCCTTGTGTTTATCCTGAGATATGGGCCTCTGGCTGCTCAAGAGCTCAACAAGGACCACGCCAAAGCTATAAACATCGCTCTTTTCTGTAAACTGGTTTGATTGAAAGTACTCTGGATCCAAGTAACCAAATGTGCCAGCCACTTGAGTGCTTAAGTGAGTCTGGTCAATCATAATGGTCCTTGAAGTACCGAAATCAGAGACCTTTGCTCTGTATTTTTCGTCTAGGAGTATATTAGAGGACTTGATGTCTCTGTGGTAGATAGGCGTAGAGCATGATGAATGAAGGTATGCTAATGCTCCGGCTGTTTCTGCTGCAATCTGTAGGCGCATTTGCCAGGAAATGCGACAATCTCCATTTGGGTTATAAATATGCTGAGAGAGTGTTCCGTTTGGGATGAACTCATACACGAGTAAGGGCACTTCTGTCTCCAAGCAACATCCTAGAAGTTTAACCACATTCCTATGGTTAATTTGAGAGAGGATGACCACCTCATTTATGAAAGGAGCGAGCTGACTTTCATCAACCTTCTTGGATTTCTTAACCGCTACAATTTTTCCATCTACCAGCATCCCTTTGTATACAGTGCCTTGCCCACCTTGGCCGAGTATTCTGTTCTGATTGAAATGGTCAGTTGCTACCTCTAACTCACTGACAGTGAAGACTTTAGCTTTCTCTACAACACCTTCAGTAGAAGACACCTGCTGTTGCAATAACAACCCGCCATTACGCTTGAAATTCTGAACTCTTTGTTTGATATCCTTGCGTCTCTTCAACAACCGCCACAGCCAATACCCAACTACAGCTAGAGATAATGACCCGATTCCAACACTGAGAGCTGCAAACAGAAGCGCAAGTATTTAGAATTAGATGTTGAGACATTTGCTCGTTTCCCTCTCTGATAACACTTTAGGGTGGTTTAAAGGACAGAGAAAAAGTAGTCGCTTATGCAGTTGAGCTTCAACATTCAGAAAATGAAATTAGAGGACTTACAGGGACGATAGAACTTTCATGCATACTGAAGAAACAAGGAAAGTATGTTGAAATGTCAGGTAAAATGGTGGGTTTTTTCACACAAGTTTCGACTAAAACTGTAACACATTTCACACTTAGTATGAACTAGTTTCCCACGAGATCCACTCTTTGATGAATATAGGTTCTCGCATGTTCTTATTCTGTTATTCATGTGAATGCTACTCATGAACTGAATTCCGTGACATGACATTGATGTAACCAAAGCCATCTTACAGCCACAGAACAGGAAGAAATAGAGAAGCATATATGGAGATACATCGTCAAATTACCTATAACTTCTCCAAGAGGGCGTGCCCTACTCTTGTTAGAACGAACACAGACAACTTGGGTATAATTATCGCCACTGACATAACAGTTGCCGTTGCACCCTGCACATCCTGGACACATGCAAAAAGAACATACACAGCTGAAAAGACTTTCTCATCTCAACTTTAAGTGAGTTAAGAGTGGACGAGGATTCGAGTATCTTACGTTGGCATCCATTAGGCAGATAAGGGTTCCCAGCTTGTCCAATAGCACATACACAATTGTACTTACTAGAAAGAGAAACACAGTTGGGATTGTAAACATCTGGTGATGAGAGATACATAAAATCCCAGTCCAGAATAACTGGTATACGACCACCACTCCTACCAATGGGCCAAACATATTTTTGAGGTTGGAACAAGTCAAAATTGTCCAAATAACTATCGAACCACGAACTAAGAAAGGCATGAGAAAAAGGCGATGAGCAGCCAAGGAAGGGGCCGCCTACCATCTACCAAAAAGACATAGCTGCAGGTCCCGTTATTCCAAGTGAAGTTCACGCTGTAAACACTCACAGAATACACGAGATCAGTTAGACATACTGATTTCTCGGTGTCAAAAGGATAATCACAAACCGGGCCACATTGAGCAACTATCTTGTCTCCACCATTAGATAAAGCAGCGGCTGGACAACGTACAGGAGCAAACACGTTGAGGAAAGAGAATGTATAGGGGCTTCCACTTAAGTCGGTACTTGTCCACATCGAACTCCCAGCAGTACAATTAAAAACCAAAGGAGCATTGACTCTCACTACTGTCGGCATCAATGATATCTTGAGCACTTGAAGGCCGAATTTGGAAATGACCGGAGTATAAGTGTTGCATACAATAGCATACCATTCATTGTAGTAGCAACTTGAACCAATACCAAATGGATATGGAATGGTAACATTTCCGCACTTGTCCCAACAACCAGGTTTAGCCATTGGCAGAGCTGATTCCACAACTATTCCTGATAACCATAAAACAATCACCACAACCGCGAGCATCATATGCAAACTTATCAAGCAAGTGTCCTGCATAAAACAACACAACACAGTACAGCTGATATAACTAGCTAACACATAAATATCTATAAATCGTTTAGTCTATAAACGGTGCACAAAATTGAATGAAGCGGTAACCAAATTGTTTCCATTCTTTAAATGTCACTAAATACTTCCAAACAAACCTGATGACGCTTCTCCTGCACCGCCCAGAAGGGCCTCTCAGCTTCAAGCATCGTTCTCGGGTCATAACAGGCTGCAGCTTCTCACCATCCCAGATACCCAGATCCTTTACAACATAAAAGAAATGGGTAATCATCTGATTTAAGTAAGCAACTTCAATCCAACCAGCCGGAGTTCAAACTAGAAGGTTTATACAGCCAATATTGACATATACTGATCAGATGCACAATCAACCACATCCAACATTTCTTACAGTAACAACTAACAATGCTCTCTATGTTTGCAAAGTTGGAGCCCAAGGCTCACATGTGAAAAACTAACCATTAATATGGGCCAGTGACCGGCTGACAGCTCAAGCGGAGCTGTCACACAGTAAGACAAACATCTGAGTAAAATAGTTAGATCTGGAACTAACATTGAACCAGCTGTGATCTTATAATTTCGCCAACATTAACCACGATAACAGCCTATTTGTACCACAAGAAAGCTCCAATGGATGGATACAAAAGAATAAAAAGAAAAAGGCACCAATAAGATGAATGTTAAAAAATGGGGTAACAAGTAACTTCATGGAATGAAATCTGCTCATAAATAATTGTGACTGTTACAATGATGAGGCTCCTTGCCCATTCAAGAAGAAACTGATGTGTAAAAAAACTCATGGAGCCCTGTCGAAAGGCTGCGTATCGTTGTAACAAACATCCCAAACAGCCTCCATTGCATCCTTAGCAGCCGCTTGAGAGCAGTAAGGATTATTCACCAGCGACATCATTACTCTTCTCTTCACACAATCCTGCTCATGACCTCTGAGCTTCATATAACCACGTAACAGCTCTCGTTTAAAGTGGCAATCACCACTAAGATGACCTGCGCGAATCTCACTACAAGCATGATGAGCACAATTGGTCCATTCCATGTTTCCAGCACGACAATCATCATATGCATGAATCAGCTCATGGATAACCACTTGGTTGACCTCATCCTGAAGCTCAATATGGTTACTACATACCATAATTCCTAAACCACGAGCATAGCCACCAGCAACCTTTTGTTGGCAATCAACAGCTTTGATGAAGTTACTCCCAATAATACACCCAGACTTTCCTAAGTGTTCAATAAGAAACTTCGCCATGGGAGTTCGCAAGCTCTTCCTGATCATGTTCTGGCACTCTTGCACAGTTACACCTTTTCTCATGGATGATGAGGAACTATCTGAGGGACTGTTTGTATCAGCTCCTACACCCTCCATTTCAGATTACCACTGGGAAAAAAAACCCTTCAGTCAGACAGCAAATTCAGATAAACATTCTTATTTCATGAAAGCTTGACAGTGACAGCACACAACTTACAATTACAACAATTGAATAGAGCTAATTACAAGAGTTCAACAGCCTGAAAAATGCAGTATAATTTGTAAGTTTGCTGCCCAACGCAAACCGCAAAACTCTTAAACCAAGGCCACAACTTACTGAAAGTGTACTGGGGTTCTGCTTCATAAAGCAGTTGCTCACGTACTTATCAAGGAAATGTACTGGAAAGTCCCTATAACTTGCACTTACATAACAAAACCCAGTGCACCAAATGTAACACCCCCAAATTCAGGGTAAATTTTTTTTTTTTTTTGTATAAACGACTTTCTAAATTAAACAAATGAAATTTGGGAGTGTTACCGCCACAATCGACTCCTACAATCAATTGTTAAGGCTAAGGTAATCAACTGGTGGTCTATTGGAACTCCATTTAAAAATTACAATTCTTAATAAATCGAAACTAGACAAATATACAACTGAGCCTACAAACACTTGATATGCACGTACACAAGTACTGACCCTCTTTAGAAAGAAATAAAATTGCTTCTTACCTCGACAAATACGTCTCAGCAACTAGCTCAGCAAGTCTCACAAATCGAGTCTACACGAAAATGTAGTGCTTACTTATTAGTTTGGTACTCCTATACATGTATACCTTCTAAGTATGCATTTTTACTTGGAACTATTGAGTGTATTGACAAGTCAAAGCAAATCTTTAATTCTAATTTGGGCACATATATCGGTTTATACTTAAGAGTCAGACTAATTACCAAACATCCTAAAATCAGCCCCGAAATGCTCCTTCTTCAACCTTAGGGTATCAAAATAACACGTAACCCACCTATCCATAAAACTAATATCATCAAAACCCATTATTAGAGCCACTGATCATAAGTTCACTATTTTCTTCTACACTAAGAACATGGACAGCCCTTAACCATCACTAATTTCCTCAATTACTCACCATTATATTTGTGCTATACCATTTTTATCATCCAACGTCAACCATTTCTTAGTCAACAACAAATTAAACTCCTAACATCCACTTATTTTCCTCCTTACAATCCGATCAAAGCACTAGCCACAATCATTAAAGATTCCCCACAATTAAATCATCAATTATATTTTCTAACCCCACAAAATGTTACTAATCATCATCAATCATCATCAATTTCACACCCCAATTCGTACAAACGAAAAGACCCAATTCCAACATAAAACCCTAGCTTAATATCTTCACTTTAAATCAACAAAATTCTCTTTATATTATAAGCACATCTAAACTTCGATTAATTATTGAAACTATGTTTTAAATCAGTGATACCGACACAAATACCAATTTATAAGGCACTAGGCCATAAAAACAATACTTGTACCAAAATACAAATCTTTAGCGTAAGAATAAAATGCCAATATACCAAAATAGTCTAACATACATAATTCGACCCGGGGCCTTAAATCAATCAAAAACGTAAATCAAGAATTCAAATATAATTCACATAATTAAAATGTGCAACAATAAGATTTCTGGTCATCCATAACTCGTATCTTCATCTGATACAATTCCTCCACAATCCACGTCAAGTTTTATGACAGAGTCAAAGCTCAAAGAAACCAATAAGGTAATGCCCTCTTTAACTCTTGATCACCATTCACCACTTTAAATTTCACGTCACACAATTTCGACTAACATAAAAAAAATCTAATTCCAAGTCCTGATGCTCTTACATGTTTACTGAACCTCATAGATCAACCACCATATTTGCGTATCCACAAGGTACTAAATTACCAAGTCATCCAGATATTAGCAACATACTTATCTCAATATCCAATTAATCATTTAACACCTCTATATCAAGCATTAATAGTTCCTATTCCATACAGTTTTTACCCAAACTTCATGTTCAGCACAATCTTTTACCCTCCTCGCCTTAACTGACCATCTTCCTGAAACTAGCATAACCATATCATCAGGTCATCACACTTCCTCAATTCGTAAGTCTCAAGTAATCACCAAGACAAAACAACTTATATAACCATTAGAATGAATCAAAGACAGAACTAGACCTTCCAAACAAAGACTTTCCCTATAAGATGTCCAACATCCAGTACCCAAATTTGGCATTGATTACCAACTTCAACTTTACACTTTCAGCTCATGCGAATAGTATCGTGTAACACTGTATATCCAAGAGCACACTATAATTACCTACAATCCCAATCAATAGTAACACTACAATTCATGCATAACTAGACCACTTCATTCTCAAATTCGTGGTCTCAAAATCACTAGCTTAAGCCCATTACCAGTACAACTTTCAAGTCAACAGTTCATCATATAATAACAAGTGCTTAATAAAGTAACATCAACAATCAACCACATAAAACACACACATAGATCATACTCACAGTAAGTTAGAAGGGGTAGACATCGTGTTACCTTTTCAGCTCAAGCAATCGACCGAACCCGCTCACAAAACGCCTCACAATCAGCCCCAAAATTAGCTCAGACACTCGGCTCATACACTAATTCAATTAAAAACGAATTTCTCAATTACCAAAACACAATTTTCGTAACCCCAAAATCGAATAAATCAAACTTATCAAATAGAATTAGAAAATAGTTTAATTACCCAGAAATTCGAAAGGTGGCGCGGCGAAAGGCGATGGCGGTGGTCGGCCGACAGCGGCCGAACAGAAGAGAGAGGGAAGCAGGCAACGGTGGTGACACAAGATCACAATCGTGTGAGCACGATCAGGATGATGGGATTTAGGTGTGTTCTGATTGTTTTTGTTGATCAAAATTGATTAAGTATCACACTTAGTTGATCAAAATTAGTGAGAAATGATGATGATCAAAATGATGAGAAGGATGGGAGATGTCGGGCAGAGAGACAAAGAAAGGAAAAGAAAAGGAGGAAAAAGAAGAAGAAACTTAAGGGAGGGGGTTTTGTTTATAGGGGAAACGAAGGGAACTCAGGAGAAGATTGGTACAGAGTTATCCTTTATTCTAGCCAAGCAGATAGTAAGTTCACTACCTCTCTCTCTTAAACCTAGATTTGGCTCAGGTAAAATAAATTTAGATCTTCAATAGAAGGTGATAAACGACCTTGGAACAAATTGAGCCTAAGGTTAAATAATATGTAACCACTGTAATATTGTTTTGATCTTATGATTTAAAGGTGAGGTTTACCTAAATTCGTTTTTACTTATGTGTTTTGGTTCACAATACTTCTTATGAGTCGTTGTGTATGTTGATTATTTTGTACAAAATCATCAACTTGTTTCGTCTAATTGTGAAGGTGACAAATTTTAACTTGCATGTGTGATATATTGTATTAATTATATGTCATTAACTATAGACTGTTAATCTCATGTGTCATGGTTGATGTTTGCCTTTACTAATTCTTATTTTTGCTAAAAGAATGCTATCTCACGCTGCATGCACCTAAGCTAGCACCAACCAAAGCCAAGATGTTATTAATTGAGTTGATCCTTTTGTTTTTGTTTTGTAAAGTCAATTTCGGCCCGAGTCCACGATCCCGTATAGTAGACGTCAAGCTCCAGCTAAACTAGGAGGGAAATAAATCATTAAATAAAAGTATGATTATCTCGAACAAATTTTTGAAATAATGCTCAAAAAACAAATGTTAAACAAAATGGGTCGGAAAAAAAACTTGTTCAACATAATGGGGTGCACGTCACCCATTTGTAAAACCGCCAATGACTATGGCGGTTTTAGGACTTGTGAACAGTAAAACAAAAATCTCAAATTTTGTGAACAATAAAACCGCCACTGGCACTGGCGGTTTTACATAGTGTAAAACCGTCAGTGCCAGTGGCGGTTTTACTATTCACAAAAAATTTTTTTTTTTTTTTTTACTCTTAAAACTGCCAAGGGTTGTGGCGGTTTTATATATGGGTGACGTTCACCCCATATGGTTGAACAAGTTTGTTTTCCACCCATTTTGTTTAACATTTTTTTTTCGAACACTATTTCGTTAAATTGTTCGATTATCTCAAACTAGCTTGCTTTGCTCTTCGTACTTCCTGTTTTCATGGACTACCTTGCCTAACTTCCTGTTAATAATTATTAATTCCAAAAGACATTGTATGTTATATGTTCAACTGGTGCAACAAGCTATGGGAGGGAGGTGCTGAACTTACTGGGTCAATTTGACTCACCCAACCAACGATATTTTTCTCTTCAGGAGACGTGGGATGTTCGTCTGAGCACTAGTGTGGAAGTTCATGTTTTTTTTTTTTGTGTAGTATGTAGTAGCTCGTCATCCTCCCTCACATGGGTCTGTACATTCGATGCTATACGAGTAACTTACCGTTTTCATAAACATAGTCGACCGTGTTGTGGTCAATGGACCTTCATAGTTTGTATAAAGATCATTTACTAATAAGTTATATATTATATGTCGTGTTCAATAAAATGATCAACTTGTTTTATTGTAATGGTTCACTGGCCTTGTCCGAATTAACTATTTTGAGGGATGCTAATGAGCTCCTTAAACTAGTCTAATTCGTACGGCAGTAACGAGCCTCATCTTCTCAAGTCGAGCTTAGCAACCAAGCCCGGGTTGTAGAAATTTGGTTCGTTACACTTTATATGGTAAAGTATAAAGTGGTTATGTCTATTGCTTTATATATTATCGATAGATATTCCACGAGTTGTAAAACTTGTCCAGGCCGGAAATTGGACATGGAATGATGTTAACTGTGTAAAATTGTATTTCGATATTATAAGTTGCTCGATAATTTGACAAGTATATCAAATCCGGACATTACTTGTGAGTGAGGTAACTAATTGAAAATAAGTTCCTCGTGAATTATTCTACCAAAATGGGAGATTAATTTGTTTGTGTTGGTGTGAGGTTTTGATAGGTGTTTATCTAACCGCAAGCGTACGAGTGTCGTAGCATACGGGTCGATCTCAGGGAGACGGAATCAAGTATTACGAACTTTAGAATATGGCTAAACTACGCAGGAGAAAAGATTGATGTGTGATTTTTGTCCTAATCAAGCTAAGATAACAAACAATGATATGAGAAACTCTAGGGCAACGGTATTACTGTTAACATGGATTGATCAACTAACAACATATAAGAATGGATAAATTCAATTGTCAACTTAGGTGAGACTAACGTTTCTACTTGTTAACATGGCAGGCACATAATCAAGCACTGACCCTATACTCTTAGGCTCATATAAGGTCTTCCTAACATATAACAGTTCCTATTCTCATGGTGTCTACTACACAATTCGGAGCATTAATAACAACATATAATGGTCTCAATTATAAACTCCACCTATTTTGTAACAACCCTAAATTTTCGACAACATAAAATAAGAAACGAAGAATTGTTATGCCGTCGTTGTCTACCAAGACAACGGCAAGGCTTATTAAATTAAACTTCTGTAAAGAACAACGAATGTTAGCGGAAGACTTGTAGCTAGCTAAGTTTACAATCCAAAACAAACCAGATAAAATAAAATAGAATCGTTCAGAAAATTCCAAATGTTTGACGAATTTATTCTAGAAACCCCATGCCATGCATCGACATCCAAGTAGACAAGTAATCACCTTCAAGACCTGCCAATTGCGCCATTATAAGGACGACACAGGCCCCAATATAGGGTATAGTAGGGACAAACCCAAAGTAAAAAAAGAGAGCAACAAAAGAAAGTAAGATACGCGCCTTAGCTACAAATAACTAAACAAACTACGCCAAGCAACAACACAACGAACCACTAGGCACGACTCGTGCACTGCTCGTGGAGCAAACGGCTGAAAAGGAGGCTTTAGCTTGATTGACTTTCTCTTTGTTATCTCTTATTAACTTGTACATTATTTGAGAGCCTCCGTGAGGTCCCTAAATCGAGCCAAGGGTCCTAACCCAAGACTACAACATGTAGAGTAAACAAGTAACGTAATCCTAATGACCCGAGTGTGCACACCTCTCGCTAGGGGGACAGTAGGACGTACATGTCCATAGGAGGAAGTCTATTAGGGAATTCGGTAGCTGATCTCCAACCCTTTATTTAACACAAAACCTTGATAAAATGTTATAACATGGCGAATACAAACGACACAAAGGTCGTTCTTTAGATGGGTTTCACATATTATTTCAACTCACTTTCAACTTTAAGGTACATTATTTGTGCTTGCGCTTTGCAATTTATAGACGGCCGTAGCCGGAAACAACAACATTCAAATCATTAATTGATAAAGTCATAGCCTTACAACGAGATAAGCATAAGCATGGATTTCAACCATGAAGAACAAGATATGTGAGGAACACAATAATGGATGAAACGAGTGATAAGGCTCTTGAAAACGAATGATAAATGCATGCTCAACTTTTAGAAGGTCAACGTTCTTACCTTCAACACTCAATAATGCTAGCAAGATAACAAAAGTCCACGAAAGGTACTTCCTCAAAATCATCACCTAAACAAGTGTATGTCGATTACAAATGAATTACTACGAATCACAACGTGAATTCACGGGACTGCTAAAAATGATGAGTGATTAGCGTCTAAGGACAAAAATAATATAATACGTATTCCCCGGATTATATTTTTTTTACTTCAAAATTAAAGAAAAAAATGAATGAGAATTTTCGAAAATGACGATGAGAGGCACCGTCGATTATAATACAGTTTGTACGCAACTATCGTATTCAATATCAATATCTCAGGTTAATTATCCATGACAAACTTTGTTTAAAACAGTAAAAGAATAACAACCATCTCTCTTTCAATATAAATGTTTTCAACAAATTTCCTATATATAAACAATCTAGAGGTCCAATTCTGAAATAAAAGTCTATTTTGCGTGTGTTATCATCCTACATGACCAAATATGGAGTGTTCTATTTCTTTGGAAAATAAGTGTTAATTAACTTAGTCGTATTAAGAATCAAATAATAATATCACACAATGAACGACTCATCATTATGAAATCATTTTAGTTCAACTATCTCTATATTAGTTAATGGAGGAATAATTATAAGTTATAACCCTCATGAACCAATTGCATTTGCCCCTACTTAAAATTATGTTTGCGGGCCTGCATTTTTTTTTTTTTGCAAGGCATAAAGTCTTTTTCATACTCTATTTGTTTGGAAATCGGATTTTCATTCTTTAGTGTCCATATCTATTCCCCCATATGAATTCATTGTCCTCTTAGTATATAGAAATCACATATATTCTCACTGCCTTTACTACCCCCCTCTCTTCCCATATTGCACAGCTACTGATGTACTCTTGAGTTTTGGCTACGCGACGCATCGGACAAAGCCACTAACCATCTCTTTTGAATTCAGTTGAATTCTTTCCCGAACGATTTTTTTTCTCCTCCATACTCATTTTTGTGTCTCAACTCCACTTTCCCTTATAGCAACCAACCTCCCACAAAACCCCCACCAACACATGCAGCTAGCTCCCACAACTCTTCATAAAACCGTCATCTGTGTATGTGATCCCTAATTATTTTCATTTGTCTTTAATCTACACATGATATAAAATATTTGATCAAACCAACACATGTACAATAGAAGCCTTCATATGAACATAATATGAACCATGAGAGAGAAACAAGAGAGAGAAACAAGCCATTTGCCCCAAAGAAAACCCAGAAAAGCGAAAATACAGCCATAGATTTCAATGACCAAAATTAAAAATCAACCTTGCATGTTCCAGCTTAGAGCTTTCATTTGTTCGTCCACTAAATCGTTTTACAAATTGATCCATCTACCCATTTTAGCTGAAATCTCCAATGAAGTAAACCTTGGTACCAGCTCAAGTCATTTAATCCCTCTTTCCCAAAATCCAAATCCGACTATTAATCTGACCCAAACTCCCAAAGTAGGGAGGAATATGTATCAGGCAAAGATCTACCTGCAAGTGTGCCCGGGTATTCGAAAGATCATCTGCAATCAAATAGCTTTATTTGGAAAAATCTTGGTGAAGGATTTGTTAAATACCTTCTGGCCAATGTATAAGATTCATTTGCGCGGAAGATCGAGAAGGCTGCCGAAAATAAATCAATTTGAGAATACGCGGAGCCGTTTTAGCTACCCGAGGTGCTCGATTTGGAGGTTATTTGCCTGCCCCAAGGACCTGCTCATATCCCCTCCTTGGTACTATCCTCTTAAGGATTATTTTATCTTTCATCATCATTTTTCTAATGGTAAGGCGTGCGTGTTTAGCAATTTCCGATACAAAAATCATGATTATGAACATTTTTCTGGGTATTTCATGGTTTTTAATATCATCTCTATTGTTTTTGTTGGTTGGTCAACCAATAAAATTAA
This sequence comes from Spergularia bocconei, assembly GCA_963457585.1. Classification (NCBI taxonomy): domain Eukaryota; kingdom Viridiplantae; phylum Streptophyta; class Magnoliopsida; order Caryophyllales; family Caryophyllaceae; genus Spergularia; species Spergularia bocconei. The sequence goes on along the minus strand of OY734951.1, from coordinate 9,346,311 downwards.
GGGGTGGTGTCTCTCTGATTGGTGTCAATTTGTTTGTTTTTGCCTGTACACCATTCCTTTTGCTTACCGGCTCAGCCCCTTCCTATCCCAGTGTATTAACACCAAATCTGTCCAACCCTGGGTTAGAATGAGGAAGAATCTAGAACCCCTCTTGTATAACCCCTCCCCCTGCTCCAACTATTTAAAGAACCCTTCGAGTGTTTTTTCACTCATCCAAAATTTTCCAACTCATCTCTTTCTTGAGTCCAGCTTGATAATGTCAGTCAACCTCTCTGAAAACAACCAAAATGTCCTTCCCTCAAGTGTACCAACTCTCGGTTCCGGTATCAATTCCGGTGATCCGAACTCTCCCAAACAACAGAGTGCTGGTATCCATTGTGGAACTAATTATTCTTATCCAGTTGGAGGAACCAACACTTTCCCTAGCTTTAAATCTGTCCTCAAGTCTAACCTGGAACATGACCATAACATTATTGCTCCCATTACCCCTGTCCGACCTAATGATGGTCTTGAGTCGGAGGGAGTTTGTTTTGACTGTAACACTACGGAATTTGAAAAGTGGATTATGGAGTTGGTTTGTCCCACATTGGGAAACTAAGGCTCATATGATACGTTTATAATAGATTCCTACCATAATACTACTAACAAGGCCTTCACCTTTTAGAGCCCAAGTGAGGATTTACGGGCCTAAAGGGTGACTACCCATCTTATTGGGTTGTGTTGCGACGTATGATGGATCGGGCTGTTACAGATGGTATCAGAGCAACCCTGCGACCGCGTGCTGGGTGCTGGGGTTAGGCCCAGGTCAGCCGTCTAGCGGGGGAGATCTTGGACCTGGGTTGATGTTGGTATGGAATGGCCGAGGCGCGACGGGGACGCCGCGTTCTCTAAGTGGGGGAGTTTGTAACACTACGGAATTTGAAAAGTGGATTATGGAGTTGGTTTGTCCCACATTGGGAAACTAAGGCTCATATGATACGTTTATAATAGATTCCTACCATAATACTACTAACAAGACCTTCACCTTTTAGAGCCCAAGTGAGGATTTACGGGCCTAAAGGGTGACTACCCATCTTATTGGGTTGTGTTGCGACGTATGATGGATCGGGCTGTTACATTGACTCTCCACTAAACCCTCCCCCTGCTGCCAATCTTCCTACTATGGAGGAAGTTATTACTGACTTTAAGAAACATTGTCTTTTTGGGAGAATCTGGGGACCTTCTGTGGCGTTATCTGCCATTAAGGCCAAGACTAAGCAAGACTGGGCTTGGGTCAAGGGGGAAGTTGAGTTCATAGAACTGGGTAATGGCTGGGTCCTCATTCGTTTTGCAAATGAGGTCGATAAGGATTATGTGTGGTCCGAAAGACCTTGGTTTGTTCAGGGTCTTAACTTTGTCCTTAAACCTTGGAAACCCTTTTTCGACCCCTACACTGAAGAGATTCTTAGAGTTGATCAATGGGTTAGGATTGCTAGACTCCCCCTTGAGTTTTGGACTATTCCCACTCTCACTGAAATCCTTACTGATGTTGGAAAAGTGATCAAAGTGGATCACTATACTGAGGGTAGGCTAAGGGGTAGGTTTGCGAGGGTTTGTGTCAACATGGATGTATCCCAGAGTCTCAAAGGCCAAGTTAGTGTGTCTTGCTTTGGTGAGGTTAAACACTTTCCCCTCTCTTACGAAGGTATCCATGATGTTTGTGCTGTCTGTGGGTCTCGCGACCATGCTGTCGACGCGTGTCCCATTATTCCCAGACCCCATAATGTTGAAGTTGTCGTGGAAAGCTTTCGCAACAGCACCATCTCTGAGGATAGAGTCTACCCTGAAGGTGGTCCTGAACCCAGTAACGAATCTCGTGGGTGGGTTAGGGTTGCACCTCGCAGGAGGTCCAAACTCAAGACTGGAGGCGATAAGGCTGCCCCCCACCTTCAGACCAATCCATCTCATGCCTCTGTTGGGGTTGATGGAGGCCAAACCACTAGTAAAGGAAAGGAAAAGGTGAGTTACACTGATGGTACTACTCTCTCTATAATAGACGGGGCTGGAGCTATCGAAACTAACCTAAATATGAACAAAGGGAACAACTCTGGGAACAAGCTTCTAGAGGCAGATGAGGATGGATACAGTCCTATAAGGACCAACAATCAGAATCATTTGCCTCTGGAATTTGGTGGAGCTTTTAATGAAGTGGTTCACCCCTCCTTCTCGGACATTAATTCTGAAACTATGGTTGGTGCTGCTGTAGTCAATGATCATTCTCCCAGTGACGAGTATGAAGAGGAAGGTGATGACTTTATGGACTTTCTTGAGAGTGATGTTTTGTCATTCTCCAATGATTCCTCCAAAAAGAGAAAGATCGACAATTGGAACGATGATGGAGCATCCTCTGATGGGAAGGGGGTTGGCGACAACTCCAGTGACCAGCCTTTTTAACTTAGATTATGTTTATGATGCATTGGCCCACCTGTTTCCTCACTTTGTGTAGTTTTTGGCTTTGTGACGGTGACAATTTTCTGCGGGCTTGCTGCTTAGGCCTTGCCAATCTAGGACAGGATCCTACCAGGCTCACCGCTCACCTCTTTTGTGACCGACTCATCGGTTTTAGACTTTGCCAAAGCACTAATGATGTAGGCCATTGCTCTTTTTATCGTTTGTTCTTTGTGTTTTCGTACCATTGTACTCTATGTTGCTATGTAGCACCTAAGTGCAACTCAGTTGTCACTATGGCAAGTTATGTAAGAAATTTCCCCTTTGTCTATCTTTCATGCTTCTATCTGTCTAATTTTGTTTCTGTCAGAATGGTGAAAGAGTCTTTTAAGCTCAGTCTGAATATACACTTTTCATCCCATATGACTACCAGGAACTCAACTGTTAAGCCGCAGTCATTTTCTTCACGTCCTTGCATGTATGATGAGGAGAAACACTTTGCAAGAAGCCACACTGAGCAGCGTACCTATGAGAGCTCGAATACCCCCTTTTACAGGGGAAATGGAGTTTTTTCTAGAACATTTTTCGAATTGTTTCACTGTATTTTACTTTCTCTGTCGCTAATATGTTTTACTGGATGCTTGTCTCCAGGCCTGGCTCTGGATAGGCAGCCCACGAGGAAGGTTCGCCCCCTCCAACATTGCTTTTGGAGAGTCTCCATCTTTAGGTGTTTCTTCCCCCGCTCCACCCTTTTATGGCACCCGAATCTCTATTTCAAGACAGAAGGTACCCATCGATGGATCCCTATGGACACTTGTAAACTCTTTGCTGATGAAGAGCCGGTAGCACAAGCTTGGTGCACAGGTACTACCTTAGAGTACCTTAGATCCCACTGGTCGCATATCTTTGAGTATTTGTTTTGGCAGTTCGCAATATGAAAAAATCATTTCGTTTTGGTATATTTTCTGTTCACGTCATAACCAGGACTATCTTCGGATTGACCTTGGTTTGGACCGGGATTCGTCCCTTGGAAATTTTTCTGGAAATTGGGTTTTATGCAGATTAACGTTTAAATCTTACATCAGTTTCGGAGAATGTGCTTCGAGGACCATCAATGCGAGTAATCTTGATGATCCAAGGAATATAGAGTGGTCAAAGGCCTATTGTGTACTGCAGAACTGGACTTTTTCATTTGCATCCCAACTTACAAATAGCCTAAAAAATGTGCTCTACAAACGAATGTTTTTGTGTCATAACTATGACATACGTGCAGTACTCTGTAGTTTGGACGGGATTTTGTCCCCTTGGCCGGTATTTGAAAACTATGTTTCTTTTGAATTCATAACGGACTTGACTCCAAGGTTCTCAATAGACATGCAATACAACTCTACAGACACAGTGAGAAGGGGAAACACTGTGTGCACCACTCATGAACCCCCTCCTCTTATCGGTAGAAATGGTTTGAAGTGGACAACAGTTATGACAGAACTTCAATTCTTCTATGGACAATTTCTCTTGCAAAAGTATCTTTCTTGTAAGGTATATAATTGCTTGATTATTAATAAAAGGTTACTTCTGCCCTTCTCAATCTCAGGAGGAAACTGTCATTTCAGGTACAACTTTATTTTGGCTAATTTGGCCCTACCTCAGCATGTGCTACCCCGCATAGGGATATTTCGATTTTTTTGGAATGGTTGTCAACAACCAAGGTCTCTCAGAAAAAAAAAAACAAAATTAGTTTAAAATGAGAGTAATCTCGTGGAATATTCACGGCGCAAAAAGGCAACAAGCTATCTCAGAAATTCTCTTTCTAAGACAAAAATTTAGACCAGACATTTTTTTTATTCTTGAGACAATGACAACACCTAGCAATGCTAACCAACTACGACAAACTTTAGGGTTTGACGGTATGGAAATCATTCCTCCGGTCGGGAGATCTGGAGGCGTCTGGGCATGTTGGTCTAACAATAATATTAAAATTCACTCAATTTTCTCATCGACTAGAACTATAGAACTTATTGTTGAGGATCTTCAAAACGGCCAGCTACTGTCAATCACATGTGTTTATGCACCAGCACAAGAAAAAGATAAAGATTTATTCTGGCGTAATTTAACTGCGGAATTTGAAACCAAAGTTATCCCATGGCTCATCATAGGTGATTTTAACGAGTTACTTTCACCAAATGACAAACATGGCGGAATTATCCCCTCTACTAATCGTTTTGTTCGATGCCAAAAATTCATACGATTAACAAACGGTATCGATGTTACGTGCAATGGTCCGGCCCTCTCATGGAAACGCAATTACCCAGCCTATACTGTGTATGAAAGACTAGATAGAGCAATAATCCACCCGACCTGGGACCGTCTCTACCCAAATAGTTTTGTTTTTTATGAACAATTTGCCATCTCTGACCATGCACCGGTTATATTAAACACGTCACCAGATCATTTTCAAGGGGCGCCTCCCTTTCGTTTTCAAAATGCCTGGGCTGATGACCCTGATGCAACCCTTGTAGTTTCAAAACATTGGTCTCTCCCAATTCGTGGAACCCCCTTTTACAGAGTCTCTCAAAAGCTTAAACGAGTTAAATACGCGCTCAAGGCATGGCATAGTGCAAAATATGGAAACATTAAAAAACAGTTAAATAACAATGCCAATAGACTACTTACTGTGGAAAACAACCTTCGATTACGACCGTTTAGTCCTTCCATTAGTCTCCATTTGAAAAGGCTAGTTAAACAACGGGAACGTCTGTTAAACTTTAGCCAAAAATATTGGGGAAAGTACAATAGACAACAGTGGCTCACCCAAGGGGATCGCAACTCAAGGTTCTTTCACGAAAAATTTAAATCACGGAAAAAGAGAAACGCCATCTATCGCATTAAAAATGCTCTAGGCGACTGGGAGTATGACCAAACAACTATTAAATCAACCTTAAAGGAAGATTTTGTGAAACGCTTCCAGTCACAAGCTAACGCGAACAGAGGGCTTTATTTGGATTGTTTCCCCCAGAAAGTTTCAGAAGAAGATAACATTTCACTTACGGTGCCCATTTCCGAGAATGAAATTCTAGAAGCCTTAAAACAGCTATGTCCTTATAAAGCCCCGGGATCAGATGGGTATGGCTCAAAATTTTACATCAAGTATTGGCCAATCATTAAAAATGACATCATAAGGGCCATACAAAGCTTTTTTAGGACAGGACAAATCCTTAAAGAAATTAACCACTCTTTGATTCAATTGATCCCTAAAACAGATAACCCTGAACACTCGGGTCATTTTCGCCCCATTAGCTTGTGTACGACTTTGTACAAAGTTATTGCAAAGATTTTAGTGAACCGCCTTAGACCGATACTTGCAAAAATCATTAGCCCCCTCCAGGGGGCATTTATGTCGGAAAGGGTAATCCAAGATAATATCCTTTTGGTCCAAGAAATACTCCACAATTTTAATAATTCAAAGGATAAAATAGGATGGTTTGCTCTTAAACTTGACATGGAAAAAGCATACGACAGAATTGAATGGGACTATCTTTGGAAATGCCTACAAGAATTAGGCTTTGATAAGACTTGGATTATGTGGATAAAGGGTTGTGTAACTACGGTCTCGTACTCGCTTATAGTGAACAACAGTACTAGTGAAGTTTTCACCCCCTCGAGAGGTCTACGACAAGGCGACCCACTATCGCCTTATCTTTTCATTATTTGTAAGGAAGTTTTTTGTCGACTCATGTCTATCCAAGCTGATCAAGTTAGCACTGGAATAGGAGTTAAATTATCTCCAAAGTCGCCAAAAATTCCGTGTTTACTCTTTGCTGACGATAGTCTCGTTTTTTGCAGAGCCACACCATCTGCTTGCCAAAATCTGAAAAATATTATTACACATTTCAGCGAAGCCTCTGGCCAGTTAATTAATTTTCATAAGTCATCTATCATCTTCTCGAAACAGGTTCCCAACCCAAGACGCCTCTCCCTCGCAGCCTTTTTTAACATGAATTCAAAAAATGTCTTAGGACGGTACCTGGGAATTATGTTCAATGGCACACATCCTAAAAGGGACGATTTCCATCATATAATTAGTAAAACTGATCAAAAGCTTAATGCATGGTCCTCCTCCTTCCTCTCTAAAGCGGGAAGATGTGTACTCATCCAAAGTAACTTGGAAGCTTTACCCTCTTATGCCATGTCGACAGCTGCATTACCTCGAAAAACCCTGAACCATTTAGACAAACTCAACCGGCAATTTTTCTGGCAAACTGATAAGTCTAAACAAGGTACCCCGATGATTGCGTGGGATAAAGTGTGCAAGCCAAAAAAATATGGAGGTCTTGGGCTTAGGAGAATGCAACCTGTAAATAATGCCTTGCTTGGCAAGCTAGCATGGAAAATTCTTAAAGACCCAAATAACTTATGGGTGCAATTCATGAGAGAAAAGTATCTCAAAAATACAAATTTTAGGGACTGCAAGGCTAAAAATACAGATTCTTGGATATGGAGGCAAGTTCTCAAGCAAAAAGATCTTATACGGAAAGGTACTAGATGGAAAGTAGGCAATGGACATACTATCTGTTTTTGGACTGATAACTGGTGCTGCAAAAGTAACCTGGTTGAAGTATTAAAACTTGAACCTAACAATATTCAGAACATTAATTTTAAGGTGGGAGAATGTATTGTTGAAGACCAATGGAACATTCCTCTACTAAGGACCTTGGTGCCCCTATTCATCGTGGATATTATTAGAGCCATCCCTATACCGAGCACCCCATCACCTGACGAGCTTGTTTGGGGGCTGAGTTCAAATGGTGACTATTCCGTCAAATCTGCTACCTGGTTAGAACACGGAATCACACCTGACTCGGAAAGTTGGGAATTCCACTGGATATGGCACCTCAACCTTCCGCCTAAATTGCTAATTTTTACATGGCAAACCCTCTACCAAAGACTACCCACCAGAGCCAATCTTCATTATAAGAGTCCAAACATTATGAATGTCTGCCCAATGTGTAACAACCCTTCGGAAACAGAAGATCATATCTTCTTTCAATGTGTTAAGACCAAACAAATATGGAAACACCCTAGGGTGAAACAATGGCTAGGGATTTCAAATTTCTCCTCGATCCCCACTTTGTTTCGTTATTTCAATAACAGGGACAAGAATACAACAACAACAACAACCAAGCCTTATTCCCAAAATGATTTGGGGTCGGCTAACATGAATCGTCATCCAGTAACCGTCTTGTGTACGCCAATAAATTTCGAAAACGTTGTAAATATTTTAGAAATATTTAAACACTTTCAAAAGAAATTTAGAAAGTCGTCAAAATAAATAAAAAGTTTAAAAAATATTGCAAGAAACAGATAAACTTTGAACACAAGTTAAAAAGTTTTGGAAAAATAGTTGGAAAAACCAAACAAATAAATCAAAAGGGGTCAGAAAAAGTCCTCCACATGGATAGAGTCTCGCCACCCTGCCCTATCCAACACCATACTCTCTTCAAGCCCTAGGAAGCTCATATCACTTCTAATCACCCTCGTACAAGTCATCTTGGGTCTTCCCCGACCCCTACTAATATTATCACTTCTCCACCCTTCTACTCTTCTAACCGGCGCCTCACTAGGCCTCCTCCTCACGTGGCCATACCACCTCAGTCGGTTCTCCATCATCTTATCCCCTATGGGTGCAACCCCTACTTTCTCCCTAATAACTTCATTTCTCAACCGATCACGTCTTGTATGTCCACACATCCACCATAACATGCGCATCTCCGTCACACTAATCTTATGAACGTGACACTGTTTCACGGCCCAACATTCCGTGCCATATAACAGTGCCGGCCTAATTGCTGTTCGATAAAACTTACCCTTCAACTTATTGGGCATTCCTCGATCACAGAGAAGTCCTGTGGCATTCTTCCACTTCAACCAACCTGATTTGATCCTATGGGCCACATCTCCGTCCAATTCTCCATCTTTTTGAAGAATTGATCCCAAATATCGGAAAAAATCTGACCCTTGAACAATCTTTCCATCCAGCCTGATCGTCCCCGTCTCCGTTTGCCTAATACCGCTGAACTTACACTCCAAATACTCGGTCTTGCTCCGACTCAACCGAAACCCTCGAGACTCCAAAGTGTGCCTCCATAGCTCCAACCTCCTCTCCAAATCCTCTTTCGTTTCTGAGATCAACACTATATCATCTGCAAACATCATGCACCATGGTATATCATCCTGGATTGACCTCGTCAATTCGTCCATGACTATAGCAAAGAGAAACGGGCTAAGTGCGGACCCTTGGTGCACTCCAATTGTAACAGGGACAAGAATACATTATGCAAAATCATCTTTTTGCTATGGAGCGCCTGGAAGTGTAGAAATCTTGCAGCCTTCCTGAACAAAATGGAAGATCCTATATCCTGTTTTGTACGAGGGTTTCGGTACTACCAAGAATGGAAAACTAGGTCTTCCTTGTCCCCTCTCACCACCACTCCTACTCCTTTTACCATTCCCTCCCCTCAATCAAAAACTCTTCATATCCGTTGGACCCCTCCCCCGCCAGGATTCGTCAAAATCAATTTCGACGGGTCGGTCTCAAGCCAAAAAGCGGCGGCAGGCTTCATTATTAGAGATTCAGGGGGTAACTTCGTCGACGGCCAAGCGATTAACCTAGGAACTTGTTCGGTGCTCCTAGCTGAGGCTCACGCTATGCGAGCAGGTATCAGTCAAGCCAAACCCAAAGGTTTCAAATATGTCATTATTGAAGGCGATAACCTTACGGTTATTGAAGCACTTAAAGGTAACTACAAGACCCCATGGAGCATTGATTACATCATCAGAGATATCAAGACCATTCTCAGTTCTTTTAATCACTGGGAAATCCACCATATCTATAGAGAGGGTAATAGAGCAGCCGATTGGTTGGCCAACTTAGGGCACTCTATCCTTAATCAGCAGGATGAGTCCCCCCCTTCTTGGCTATGTAATCCAGATTTGGTTTTTATCCTTAACTCTGATAAGGAAGGTGATACTCTGGCTAGAAGAGTCACCTAATCCTTACTCTGTACCCCGCTTACCTTTCTCAAAAAAAAAAAAAAAAAAAAAATCGAAGCCTTCATAGTGTTAATTAATCATGGTTATAGGGTAAAATAGTAGAGATGGCGGAAATTGTAATTTTTTTATTTAATATATGTCAACTTAAACATTTGTCGTTAGTCATTGAATGAAAAATCAAACATTGTTGAAAAGTAACAACAACAATAAATCTATCGAACTTGGTGCATAAGGAAATCATTTGCAGATTTCAATTTGACTTTGTCATGGTTATTTATAATCAACTGTGAGTGATTGCATTATTGTAAATTGCAAACCAAAAAAAATGTTAAAATCACACGTAACTAATCAACTACAAATAAAATAAGAAATGACCAAAACGATCAAATTCCAAAATAATAGCGTTTCTAGAATACAAACAATTGAAATTTACAATTTAATTAAATGAGAACCAATAAATATTTTGATAGTAGTAGAAATACAAACTCTATAGGAACACTATTTTTACAACTCAATAAATATATTTCTTCCCCTAACTATGTTTCTCGCTCTCAAAAATCATATTGCGCAATGCATGTGTTTGTCATCAATATCAAGCAAACAACGAAGGTATATATAGTAATTCAAATTAACATGTAACCGACAAATTTGGCAAACCAATAGCCAAGAGTCACAATGTTTAATATTATATTAAATAAAAGACCTTCAATTATCCTTACTTTAAAGTAAACATGAATAAATAAAACCTATGTCGATAGTAAGATGAAAGGTCACTTTGAAATTCACCAGTCTTGTAATTCATTGTCATATTAGTGATGTATTTATTTCATATATTAATGAGAATCTTTCATGTACTTATGATGCTTACATGACTTTTCAGAATCAAAAATTAACTTAAATTCTCCCCAATGCGACACGTAGTATTAGTGAACTTTTTATGTTAGCCTATTAATATTATTATATAGACTAGGTTTCGGTCCCATGAAATCACAGAATCCTTTTAATTTATTTGTAGAGTTGTCAGAACATGTTAGCTAAAGCTTAAATGAAAATGAAATTGTCGATCACAATATCGAAAATAAACATGACCATTTTAAGATGATATAACGAACAAAAAAACAAAAATCATATCTCATCTCATTGTAGAGTACAATATAACTATTTGGAAGTACAATATCGATTTGCAACATGTCATCATATGAGTCAAACTAAAATGAATACATATAACTATATATCTTTCTCTAGCTAAAATTCTCTCTTTGATAAACTCAATGTATATGTAGGAAATGATATTATTTTTCACACCAAAATAAAACAATAGCCTAGCGTATATATACTAATTCGATATAGATGTAACTGACACAATTAGCAAACGAAAGACCAAGAGACATCATGTTTAATGTCGTTATTAAGATGAATAATGGTGCGATTAATAATGATTAATTTAAGGAGCTTTAATAAGATTAATGTATAGGAAGTTGAAATGATTCATAACGTCAAAGTGGGCAATTCAGAAGACTAAATTTTCACCGCATTAATAAGTCCCCTGATATAGCTATGACACGGTTTTTTTTTTGGCCCACGATGATATTGAAGAATAAGTGATGTGGAAGAGAAATAGAAGAAATCCACCCTAGGTCGACAACTAAGGTATGACATGGCTTTTTTTTCCTGAGAAAACCTTCATGAAGTGCCACGTAGGCGTTGAACTTAGCCTATTTAAGTAGTAGAACTAGTTTTTGTCCCCGTGAATTCACGGGACTGTGTTAGGCAATCTTATTATAGCTGATATATGTAACTATGTAACCATGGGTTGTTCTAAAATTGTATTTTCGACACTATTTGTGATCGAGTAGCCCCTGAAAGGTTAAAAAAATTACATCCCTGAAGCTCAAACACTAAATATACATACACTATACAATTATCTCGGTCGCTGTTTGTCGTTGAGATCTTCTAGTTGCTAAATTTACAAATGGTGATAAAACATAGTGTTCAGCATTTCTATTTGACTTCGAGTATAAAGTCGCGATAGTCTTGGATACATGGCAATTTCAAGCTTCTCTACAATGGGATTAGCACTCGTGGAATGATTATAGTATATGTAACCTTTTGTTAAGGACCCTAAGAAAAAAATATTATGAAAATCTCTTGCATTTGGTGATCCATCTTATCTCTTGACAGTTTTAACAAAACCTCATCATCCACAAACACCAACTTGCACAACCAAATACCTGCAGGAAGCCATGTATCACAAATTAACAAAGCTCAATGGAATTCAATATAAGTTTCCTAACCCATACAGGAGATGATTGAGAGAATACACCTCAAGTGCAATATCTGGCAACATAAGTGAGCAGCATAATATATGGAAATGATATAAGTCCATAAATAGTCGAAATGGTAGGCACGTAGCCAACTTGAGTCCACATTTTGGATTTGGTTAGTAAGTCAGTAGCTTACCATTTGGTTAGTAAGTGGGAATACTTAACTTATGTCCACGTAAGTAAAAGACAGTAATTCTACACAATCTTTTTTTTATTTTTTTTTATTAGGAATGACCACTACAGAATTAGTAACAAATGTGAGCCATTTCAGTCAAATTTATCCTGATGAAGGAAAAGAAAAGCAAGAGGGGTTGATAGAATGCAAATTCCATGGTCTCGAGCACTAATCTAGCAACATAGATGACAAAGCAAGAAACCTGGCTAAAGCTCATCAGGGCCTCCCATCAGAATGTCAACAAAATAAATACTTGAAGTGCACCCCCCAAATTTAGATACTATGTGCAAAAACTCAGAAGGAAACTTATATCATTAAGAATGAAACGTGACGCAAATCGAGTAAGCGAAAGTGGTCAAGAAAGAAGAATAGGAGTACAGGACTACTGAGTTGTTCCATACTCCGTGTACTAAAGCTGCTCAATGGCCAATGAAAACCAATATCAACAATAAGAGAGTTGACAACTTTTTTGATCTATAGTCAAGAAAGAAGAATAGGAGTATAGGAATACTGACAAAGCAATGGATTAGTTTAAGTAGATTGATTCACAAACAAAGCCTGAAATAAGGACAGCCTAGAAGGGAATAAACAAAACCAAATAGACTGGCAACACCTAAAGAAGAGAAAAGAACCGGTGAGTACGCCCAAATTTTTTTGGACAGTGGGGTTGTACATGATGATCCTTAAGACCTAGAAAGATATGCATTAGGACTAAGTACTGTGAAAACCATCAAGGGAGACATTCCATAAGACAGTTGGGTGCACTTTCTCAATTGTGTATAGCACACACAAACAATTACAGGTAGGAATCAAGCCGAAAGAATAAAACATTGCAATATATAAGCTAGTGCACAGTCTCTTGAAAATCTTAGATACTCACCACTGATAAGTATGACGTAGAAGAATATCTTTCAGCAAACGACACTGGCCCCACTGACCCTTAATCTTACTCATTGATGAATACCTATAAAATAGAGCATCATGCCACTGCATATGAAGAAAGCTCTGTTCTATAATTATGAAAATTTTCAATCTTTTGAAAATAATATGAAATCATACCAAACTAAAGATGGTCGAGAATTAACACACTACATTAAAAGGTTTCAAACAATAGCAATCAATTAAAAGCTTAATGAGATTAGCTTAACACAATTATTACTTGTACCACAAAACTGCCTTGCCAACTGTATGCACTTAAAGCAATCTCATAAGATTAGATCATTGTAAAGCGAAATAAATGAGTTTAGAGTAGCAAAGTAGATGAGTTTGGAGTAATCTGAATATTGACAAATAAAATGTCAAAAGATGAGACAATGATGGAGGAAAAAACATACCAGTGATTATTAAACTATGGTTTGACAATGAACAGGGGAGAAGAGGGGAATAGCTACCACAAAATTGCAGTTAAAGAGTGATTAAAGGGGCTTAGTTTTCTGTTTTCAATAATGGAATAAATCAAGTCTTAGTTACATTCACGCATACCAATCGTCAGTTGATCTGAATGAATGGGATTACAGAGCAGCCAAGCAGGTGGGAAGGAGGAGCAATTTTCTACCTTAAGTAGCTTTACTATGGGCCGGATGAGTGAGGTGTAAGAAACTAAAGTGAATATGAAAAAATCAAAGCATTCTAAGATGACAATGAATAAGTGCATCTTATAAAACATCCACGACAGCATCATGAAGCTTAATTTGGGTAGGAAGAATTGTCTTCTAACCCAACAATAAGACATTTCTTAAAATATTTTATCCATGACCAAAAATTCCTCAAGACCTTTCTACGTTACAAGCATAATAATCATTGGAAGGAAACTTGGCTATGTGCCTATGTACAAACTTTCCTTCCAATTAAATACCAAGATTGCTGAATAAACTTCATTTAGATAACTTAACATCCCAATATGGCGTATGTACAACCACACATATCTATCAATTAGATACTTTCTGAACTTTTAAGACCTACAGCCTTCACCCGGATGAGTCAGACATAGTTTTGTTTTGGCATTTTAAGCTCCAGCCTTTCAATTTTATGCTTTAGATTCATGTAAGGACCTTCTGCTAGATAGCGAGCCCCTATAGAATCCTGATATTAACCCCTTCGCATTAATGTATAGTATCACTATGCTAATTTTATAGGTAACCAAAAAAAAAAAAAAAACTATGCTTTCCTTAAAAAAAAAAAAAAAAAAAAAAAAAAAAAAAAAAAAAAAAAACTATGCTAATTTTATATGTGTAACCTTCCTTTCATGGTCTTATATTTGGTACTTTATACAGCCGCGGCCTATGTTTGGCTAAGTTGACTAATTTGAGCATGAAAAAGTTCCTTGTAGAGTTCAATACACAGTCTGGCTTATAGAGGAGAACAACAAAATAAAATGTAATGTAGAGTTGACAACTCAGCCTGGCTTTATTTTTTTAACACACTACCTAATCTCACCATGTCATTTGGGATGTCATCTAATTAAAGATTATGTATAGATAAGAGCATCTTCAAGACCACCAATGATCAAGGTGACACAAAATTAAATCAAAGAGGCACCTGCAGTTCTCACCCCTAATAATGCGACTAATGTTATACATCTTTCTAGGTCACTTCTCGGGAGGCTGATAAATGAGGTATGCTGAGTGGATAGGCACTGAACTACCACAGATACAATATTAACCAAGAAGGATGCATAATTAATGAAGTGATTAGAATCTTCTCCAACCAAAGCACGCAAAGACTGGCTAAACAAAAAAGTGTTCCAACAATTTACATACTACCTTAGATGCTTGCAGAAAGGGGTGTGTACATCAATTTAAAACGAAGTCTATAACAACTTACAACTATACATCTATTGTAGAAGGGTGCATAAATTTCTATCTATAGTTGAAATGACTAAAGCTTTTTTTTTTTTTATCAAAAAGCACAGTCCAAATCCGAAGAACATCAAGGAAGACATCACACGAAAGAGCTTGACATTAATGACAACAACAATTTGAGCAGAATACAAACATACCAATTGATCAGTTTTTCTACAAACAAAAACACATTGATTCCGAATTCAAGTACTAATTAGTCAAGTAGTCAACTATACATGTATACCAATTGATCAGTACGTTTACAATCTCAATTCAAGTAATGTCACATAACATGAATTTGAAACCCAAACTAAGGTTTTTACGAATTTCACAGTAAACCCATCATTACTAATCCCTCAAACATCAATCTCATACCCCCAATTTGCATAAATCCTAAATTCAATAACTAAAATTCACAAATTAAACAATAGAATGAAGAAAGAGTGACGTGAAATACTGACAGAAAGGGAAGCATTTTCATGTGGGTCAAAGCAAAAACGTCAAGTAATGGAGTCAGAAGACTTTTCGACCCAACAAACAGGGCCTTTTTCTTCATCTTCAACCTTAGGTTTCTCCTTCTTCGGTTCTTTTCTCTGAATTGGGATGAACTTTTCCTAAAACCCTAGAAAATAAATGAATGAAAATGTATAAAACAACGAAAAATTCATATAAATATGATCTAAATAAGGATAATTGGTGCAAATTCAAAGAATTAATTCCACGTACCAGTAAGTTCATGTTCGTAGAAGAAAAAGCACAGTGGAGAAAATGAGATTTTGAGGGAAGAAGGCAGTTTGCTAAATCTCATTGACCGAAAATCGCAATTCATTCCAATTAAAAGAACAAAGCACAAAATGAAAGCCAAAAACTCACAAATTCAGGGCCACATAAACATACCAATATATTGGCAGGCAATAAGATGAAATTAGAAAGAAAAAAAAGGGTAATCAGGGCACACCCGATAACTTCTAATTGAGTAAGAAATAGTAAGACCCATATGACTCACAAAATTATAACAACGGGCAGTGCTAATACTGCTGAAATAAAAAATATCAAGGGAATAAAAGTTTTTTAATTTCTGAGAGCATCCACAACCACTTACCTATCAATGTCTCTCAACCTTCTCTTCCTAAATGAGAAGCACATCAGAACGAAAGTGGTTCAAAACGAAAGGGAATTTCCGTTAATTTACGCTTCGTTCGAATAGAGATGCCTTCTCGAAAATATCACTTTTAAAAAGACCAGGGAAGGGGAAGACAGAAGGTGAATGACACGGCTTAACAGAGCTCCACTCAATACCAAAGAATTAAGAGCAAGGAAGCAATTAGATACCTTACTGTGTGCGGCCACATCACTTGGTATAGGTACCTCTGCGCTACAAAAAGTGTCGGTCACATCGCCTGAGTTTGTACGATAAAATTAAGAAACATATATTAGAATAAAAGTCACCATCTTCAGGTTGATGACAAAGCTCTAATCAATGATCAGATACAAACTTTAGAAACTTACCATCAAAACATCATGAAGGTGAGCCTGTTTGGGCTGCAGAAAAAGAATAAAATAAAAATAAGAACTCAAATAACACTATTGGCAATTAATTTAGCTTACACACAATTCTATCAGTAGAAAGCTCACATATGAGAATAATACAATCAACATTAAAATCCCCAGAAACTCAATTCAATCATAAAACTAAGCTTATTTGGCTAACATTCAATTAAGCACGGTCTTGCGACCACTTTGCTAAAAAAATTAATCGCAAATCCTGATATATTGAAACTGAAAGAAGAATACACCAAAACAATAACAATTATATAGTGAGAAAGAATCAGATTGTAGAGACCAATATATTGGCGGGCAACAGACAACGGAATCAACTTTTCTTCTAAAATTATGAGCAAATAAGGGGACAGACACCTAATTGCATGTTTAGGCGTGAACAATAGACATTACAAAATCATAAAGAAGCAAAAGAGGACTACAGGTCCTCATATGCAAACATTCACAAAACTGAACAAACCATTGGGATCACGACCTTCCTTACAACGGAGGATCTAAGCAGATTTGTGGCCTACACTTCTTAGGAATTTTCAAGTCCATCAAATATACTGAAAAGTCTTTTGTGAAACAGACAAAAAAAAAAGAAACAAAAAGCAACAAAGGTATATGGAAATCCTAGACAAATTGTTGACATCAAAACACCTGGGCCAGCAAGTAGTAGCATTTGTGCAATAGATCTCTGCAAAGAGAGTGAAGGCATTGTAGGACACACACTTGGAAAGAAGCTAAAGTGCTAAGAAAATTAGAGCTCCCTCGTACCATTAAAATTGTTGTTTTACCATGCCAATAATGTCCCGAAAATTCTTGAACATCTTCCTCCCAAACCTTTCAATAATTGAAAAACGAAAACAGTGTTTGGAAAACGAAAACAATGTAAAAATAAATTCAATTTTTCTTTTTAAATTCAATTTTTTTAACCATTAAAACTCCACATCTTAACTTCCACATGCAATAACATTCGTCCAATTGTAATACAAATTTTTGATGATGATCAAGTAAACCTATCAATACCTAATTGATTAACCTACCTGAATAGAGGTGAAGACCACCAAAATTTTAACAACATTAAAAAGGTAAATTTCAGAATAAACATAATCAAAACATCATACTAACCATTCAACAAATAGCTTAAAAATCACCTGATATTTTCGACCACTATATATATTGGATTGATCTGGTGTCTACTTTATTCTTGTTACAGCTCAAATCCAGAATTTCTCTGTTCATAAGCACCAAACCTGCAAACAAAGTCTAAAATTGGCACATTGAGAAGATGTATGTAGTCATGCACACCAACTGTTTGTAGAAGTGCCAAAGAGAGACACAATAATCAACAATTAAATCCTACAAATTTTCCCAAAAAAAAAAAGAGAACAAATTTCAATATACCGGGATGACACAGCATCGAATTCGTCAATTTCTACAAAAGAACAAAGAAAATAAAACAAACCTAGATCACATAAATCAGTTCCAAAAAAAAAATACGCACAATACTGAATTAACAATTCGAACAAAGAAAACTAAAAGAAATGATGAAAATAACCAGAATAGCGAGGATCGTTGCTAGTAAAAACATACCAGGGGTTGCAATTTTACAAATCAAAGACACTGATTTGTGGTGAAGCAATACAATCAAATTATCACAAAATTGATTTTATAATGGAGAATTCATTGATGAAATTGTCAGATTGAAGTGGGAAAATGGGGGAATTTGGTAGAGAAATGGAGTTGGTGAGAGAATTTAGAGGAGAGAGAATCTGGAAAGATAGAGGAGTTGAGGTTGAAGCATGAATGTTGTTGATTATTTGGCAGAGAACTGAAGAAATTGAGCGTTGATTGTTTCTTACATAACGTGCGTTGAAGGTGGAGGGGCACGATAAATGACGCTCAAAAGACAGAAGGTTGACGTGGAGACAAAAATTGAGGAGCTTTTTGGGTACGACACATCACCGATGACCTGGCTTTTTTTCCTTGACGTTACTTGCATAGGCTGCCACGTGGGCGTGGATGCTAGCCTATTAATAGATAAGTATAGATAGATTCGCGCCAAACTTGCACAACAACTCCACAAACAAGAACAAAAACTCAAACAATATCAGGTTTTGATTTTTGTCATGCTACTCCTATTTGCTAGTACGTATAACATCAACACAAAATTAGTACTCCAACCTTACCGCTATTGTAAGCAGAGCAACCAGGTTCGAAACTGAAGCTTGCATATGCGAGGTAGCCTAAGATTGAAGATAAAAAAATGTGATCAAAACCCGATGGCTCAGAGAATTGGATGTTATTGATCGAAAATGAAAGAGCAAGTACGAAGCAAGGGAACAATTAATTCCAAATGAATAAGAACTTTACCAGTCAAAAAATGAAATTCATTGATAACATATATGTTATATGTGGAAAGGAATATGCTTGAACAATCGACGCCCAAAAGTTCATCAATTCACAAACACTCTACAATATAATATATGAAAGAAGTGACATGACAAAAGAGAGGAAGAGAAAGACACATACTACATTGAAAGCCAAGTAGCTACAGAAATGACGAAAATGTATTAAAGAAGGAATTTGTAGTGAGATGTTAAACGATTATCCTACAATAGGCCAAGCAGACAACAAAACAATTAGCTTGATTTTTCAAAAAGGGAATGCATCAATCATCATCACCATTCACCAATAGTATTACAATCGTAGTGTTTCAAAAAGAAAGGAAAGCAAGTGGGGGAGACTTACCATTAGAACGTCGTAAAGGTGGTCCTGTTTGAACTGTATCTGCATTTGCAAGGTAAAACATAACAAAAAGCGGTTTAGCTTGCTGGCATAACTCAATCAACACAAAGCTTAGATTTGAGAAAAATACTATAATAATTAGCGTAAAAATCCTCAGAAACTCAATTCAATCATAGAACTCAGCTTATTTGGCTACCCACCTAGCACAACAATCAATTAAGCACAGAAAGTCCACAAATTTTTAAAACTAAAAGAACAAAACAACTATGAGAATGAAAGAATCTGATTGTAGGAAAAGAGGGTGAAAGCATGTTATGACCGATTATGATTTTGTGGTTGAGAGAAAAACACAAACCTGTCGGGAATGTGTTGAGAAGCAACGACGATAAGAATGTTATGACCGATTATGATTTTGTGGTGGGAGGAATAGAGGGTGAAAGGAGGTGAAAGCAGGGAGAGACTTTTTTCTAAAATGGTAAGATGGAAGGCCTTTCTTAATAGACGTTTAATGGGATGAGTAGCTAACATGCCTTTGAAAGAGGAAGATGAAGTGGGGAGGGATAATTGGACTTATTGGAGGAGTGAACAGTCGGTGAAGGAAATGCATGTGAAATATAGGCTTGACAAATAAGCGCTTACATGGCTTTTTTGTCCTAACGTATATCTAACATTACGCCACCTGAGCGCATATATTAGCCTATTAAAGGCAGAGTATAGTATCCTTATATTCATCTAACTAATAAACTTTTGAGGAGAGATAAAACTTTGGAAAGTCGTGGTTGTCCACAAAAAAAAAAATCGTCATATGCACAAGATCAAACTTGAAGGGTACCTTGTGCACAAAAATTGGCAATCAGGGACCATATGCAATCAAGCAAAGTTCGAGAGTACCACGTGAATTTTCCAATAATTAATTGATGCTTTAGATGCCTAACATATTATTATACCTGGGCGCCTGAGAGTATAGAATACCATGCTCCCGGCTCCATGGTATAACAATTGGGATTGGGTATGGTGATATGACTATCGCAGGTGTGTGTAGAGTTTCATCTTTAATTGCAAAATGCAAATGATGAATAGTTTTACCGTTTTACCTTTCATCCTAACACCGTCAGCAGTAGAGAAAGATTTTACACAAAAAGTTCGAACAAACACGAAAAAGCGCATGGGTCGAAGATCTCAGCACCAGCCACCAAGACTCAGCCTGGCCCGGCCAGCACCTCCTCCAATTAGCACACAACTACAAAAGAACACAACAGTTCACCCTCGACAAATTACATGGATCGATCGACGATCGATGATTCGAATATCCTATGAGAAGGAGGGGTAGTTTCGACATTTGCTGAAATAGGGTTTTATACACACTATACAAAAGGGTTTGTGGAGTCGTTGATAGCCGCGCCTCATTTCACTCTTTCTCTCTCCTCAAACATTTCTCATCTCCTTCTCAGGTCCGCCTCTCTCTTTCTCTCTCTTGTTCTTCGTTGTAGTAATTATTAATCTAGATTTTCTGGTTAAGTTTTCATCTCCTTTTTCTTATTTGATTCTATGTTTTATGTTTGTTGTTACAAATCCATGATGAAATTATATGAATTATTGATTAGTTTGAATCTTAAGCTGCATGTTTGTTTCGGTTTTCAATCCGATGCAATTTATTTTGATTATTATTCACTTGATTATGATTATTAACATCTTATTGTTCTTCGTTTTGATTTTAGTATAAGTATCATATAATAGTTCTGTGTGTATCGAATCTGAGATTTTTACTGTATTTTGATTTCTTAAGTATGATGTTCAGTGGTTTATGATTATTATCATCTTATAATTATACGTTAGGGCTTTTGAAGATTAACTACTTGTGATTTTTATCGTTTCGCTGTTTGTGATGGAGTTGTGATTTTTGTGTTGGATATTTCGATTTTGAATACTTTATCGGAAGTTATGTGTTAGGGTTTAGGGAGATTATTATAGGCTTTTAAATCGGCGACGTATTTGATGTTGGATGATTGTTCATCCGGTTGCGTTTTAAATGATGGATATGTTGTTATTGATTTCGTATCAGATTCGTAGGCTCTTGTTGACATCGTTCTACTAACATGTCTAGATGTTTGTGTTATTGATTTTATTTCGATCCCGGGAATTTATGTGTTTTTGAGAGATGGCGGCTGAAACTAGTTTGTTGTTGTCGTTAATGATTGAGATGTTACAGTTCGATTCCGGGATGTTGTTGTTTATGTATTATCGTCATTGATTGAGATGTTACAATTTGATTCTGGCTGTTCTTGTTTATGCTTTCTCGCCATTGATTGAAATGTTACACGTACTTTTAGTTTTGGTGGATATAGAAGTTGGTTAACAGCTTATCCTCCTTTGTGTAGTTTGTGTGCTCTTAACCTGATCGCCTATTCTTTTTGATATGTACTGATGACTGCTTTATAACTCTTTTACAGGGTTTGCGAAGACCCTATTTGGAGGTTCTTATATCGGCTTTGCCTGTGAATTTTCGTATCTGACAAGATGGTAAAGCCTCATTTAATTTTTGATAACTGGATTCGTTATTATTTAAATACGACAGCTAGGTGTAGCTAGTTGACATGTTTATTTCAACTTATTTGTTTGTCTTGCTGTAACTTCAGGTGAAGTTTACAGCGGAGGAGCTCCGCAAGATTATGGACCAGAAACATAACATTCGTAACATGTCTGTTATTGCTCACGTCGATCATGGTAATTCTCCCAATTTCTGTACAGTCCATTACTACTATGTTTTCTTGTTTTGACTTCTATCCTGAAAGACATGAACACCCCGATTACTTGTCTATATATCTTTCATAACATTTTGGCCTAATTGTATTGCTATCAGGACATTGATTTAATATTTGCTATCTCTTACACTTGCTTTTGTTTTGCTGTGTAGGGAAATCAACTCTCACTGATTCTTTGGTGGCTGCTGCTGGTATCATTGCCCAGGAGGTGGCTGGTGATGTGCGAATGACTGATACACGTGCTGATGAGGCTGAGCGTGGTATCACCATCAAGTCCACTGGAATCTCTCTCTACTATGAGATGACTGATGCAGCTTTGAAGGCTTATAACGGGCAGCGTTCAGGGAATGACTACCTTATCAACCTTATTGACTCCCCTGGGCACGTCGACTTTTCATCTGAGGTGACAGCTGCTCTGCGTATCACTGATGGTGCACTTGTCGTCGTTGATTGTATTGAGGGTGTCTGTGTCCAGACTGAAACTGTCCTTCGTCAAGCACTTGGTGAGAGGATCAGGCCTGTTCTGACAGTTAACAAGATGGACCGTTGCTTCCTTGAGCTTCAGGTCGATGGAGAGGAGGCTTACACTACCTTCCAGAAGGTCATTGAGAATGCCAATGTTATCATGGCTACCTATGAAGATCCTCTTCTGGGTGATGTCCAAGTTTACCCCGAGAAAGGAACTGTTGCTTTCTCAGCTGGTCTTCACGGATGGGCATTTACCCTCACCAATTTCGCTAAGATGTATGCCTCTAAGTTTGGTGTTGATGAGGCTAAGATGATGGAGCGTCTCTGGGGTGAGAACTTCTTTGACCCAGCCACCAAGAAGTGGACTACTAAGAATACTGGTTCGCCCACTTGCAAGCGTGGTTTTGTTCAGTTCTGTTATGAGCCAATCAAGCAGATCATCAACATCTGTATGAATGATCAAAAGGATAAGTTGTGGCCTATGTTGGCAAAACTAAATGTCCAGATGAAGTCTGATGAGAAGGATTTGGTGGGTAAGGCGTTGATGAAGCGTGTTATGCAGACCTGGCTGCCAGCTAGCAGTGCTTTACTTGAAATGATGATCTATCACTTGCCATCCCCGGCAACAGCTCAAAGGTACAGAGTTGAGAATTTGTACGAAGGGCCCATGGATGATCAGTATGCTAACGCCATTAGGAACTGTGACCCCGATGGTCCACTTATGCTTTACGTCTCCAAGATGATTCCTGCCTCTGACAAGGGGCGTTTTTTCGCTTTCGGCCGTGTCTTTGCTGGGAAGGTGTCGACTGGTATGAAAGTTAGGATCATGGGACCTAACTTTGTTCCTGGTGAGAAGAAGGATCTCTATGTCAAGAACGTCCAGAGGACTGTCATCTGGATGGGAAAGAGACAGGAAACAGTTGAAGATGTTCCTTGTGGTAACACTGTTGCTATGGTTGGTCTGGATCAGTTTATCACCAAGAATGCTACCTTGACCAACGAGAAGGAGGTTGATGCACACCCAATTCGTGCCATGAAGTTCTCTGTCTCTCCAGTTGTCCGTGTTGCTGTTCAGTGCAAGGTTGCATCTGACCTTCCTAAGCTTGTTGAAGGGCTGAAACGTCTTGCTAAATCAGATCCTATGGTTGTCTGTTCCATTGAGGAATCTGGTGAGCATATCATTGCTGGTGCTGGTGAACTTCATCTGGAGATCTGTCTTAAGGATCTGCAGGATGATTTCATGGGTGGTGCTGAGATTGTCAAGTCTGACCCTGTTGTGTCCTTCCGTGAAACTGTGATTGACAGATCTGTCCGCACTGTTATGAGCAAGTCTCCCAACAAGCACAACCGTCTGTACATGGAAGCTAGGCCTTTGGAAGACGGTCTTGCAGAGGCTATTGATGATGGTCAGATTGGTCCAAGGGATGACCCTAAGAACAGGTCCAAGATCCTTGCTGAGGACTATGGTTGGGACAAGGATCTTGCCAAGAAGATCTGGTGTTTTGGTCCCGAAACTACAGGTCCTAACATGGTGGTTGATATGTGTAAGGGAGTTCAGTACCTGAATGAAATCAAGGACTCTGTGGTTGCTGGTTTCCAATGGGCTTCAAAGGAAGGTGCCTTGGCTGAAGAGAACATGAGAGGTATCTGCTATGAAGTCTGTGATGTGGTTCTCCATGCTGATGCCATCCATCGTGGTGGTGGACAGGTTATCCCAACTGCCAGGAGGGTTATCTACGCTTCCCAGCTTACTGCCAAGCCTAGGCTTATGGAGCCCGTGTACCTTGTTGAGATCCAAGCTCCTGAGGGTGCTCTTGGTGGCATCTACAGTATTCTGAATCAGAAGCGTGGACACGTCTTTGAGGAGATGCAGAGGCCCGGTACCCCACTCTACAACATCAAGGCTTACCTCCCTGTCGTCGAGTCCTTTGGTTTCTCCAGTGCCTTGAGAGCTGCCACTTCTGGGCAAGCTTTCCCACAGTGTGTGTTTGATCACTGGGACACATTGTCTGCTGACCCCTTGGAAGCTGGATCTCAAGCTGCAACCCTCTGTGCCGGTATTCGTAAGAGGAAGGGACTCAAAGAACAGATGACCCCGCTCTCTGAGTTTGAGGACAAGCTTTAAATATGTTTTAAACTGCTGCCTATGATAATCCATTTTGTAGTTCGGTACTCTTTGTTTTGGTAATTTTGTTTTAGCTGGAACATCTACATGAGAATTTACTCTGCTCTTGAAATTTATATGGTCTCCTATTCTCATGTCAATCCTTTGTGAAATTTTGTTGATATTGCTGCTTATGATTGCGTAATTGGAGTTGCATTAGCAGACTGTAGGTCTCTGTTGGAGAACAATGCTATTGCTGGCTGGCAAACTGCTACTGCCTGCAGAATGTTGTTCCTTAGAAATAAAGAGTACTTGTGGAGTACTTATTAGCTATGGTCTTGCTCTGTGAACTTGGTTAGGATGTTGGAACTCGTATGACAAATTTGTTGTGATTGGGTATTTGGGTGTATGTAGCTCGATGCTTGTTTCACTGTGAAACTTGTATCTGAAGAAATCCATCCTTGTCGGCTCGTGAAATTTCTGCTGGCTCTGGTGTGTTTCCCTAACCCTGCCTGTTTTTCAGATCTTTTGTTGTGTGTCAATTTGTCGAATAGTAAGATAAACGAGTCGCTATACTACCTATACAGCGGAAGGATAGAGCCAATCTGGGCAAAAGGCGATTGACTCTGGCAGCGAATTTGCTCGGTTATTTAAAATTATGCCCAAAAACCGAAAAGGCCAAATATAATTGAAGAAACTAGCGATGTTAGAACAAAGTGATGCTTCTTCATAGGGCCCGAATAGAGTTTTTTTTTTGTTTTGTTTTGTTTTATTTCTGACGAAAGCAAAAATAAAGCTATGTATGGTAGACAAGGAAAATAAGGCATATGTAAAAGTCCCAGTCACAGAAAAAGAAGACACGTTTTAAAAAAAAAAAAATTCAAGTAGAAATCGCTTTCGGAGCGGCATTCTCGAACAAAAATCACTTTCGGAACTAGATTTTTGAAATACTCATTGTGCCGTTACACCAAGTGATTGTACTCCCTATGCCAACTCGACCATTTGCACCGTCATCTGCAAACATATGCCCAATAAGCAATTTATTTTGTCAAAGTTACATCTGAAAATAAGAGAAAATTTCTGAATTCCCTCATTTCATTACCAGTACAAGTACGGAGTACAACATTGGAATGCAAGTAAACATATGAGTTCCCTGAGACCCTGACGGAATATATACACAACTGTGATCGCATTCTTTTTGTTTTTCTTTTCATGTGTACATTCTCTATTCATCTTAGTACAAAGCAAACACGAACAAAATTGGGTGTTTTACCATTTAGACCAGGTTACAACCTGCACCACAGCGAAAACGTTTCTACCGAAGATTACACAAAACATGTTCCTTACAAGTACAAGTGCAATAAATAAAAAAAAAGTACAGTAACGATCGAGTGTCTTGGCGATTACAAGATGCACAGTAGTTATAGATACATTCTACCAAAGATCACTCCACAAGCTGTGAGAAAACTCTGGAACGCATCAAGACATTGCCACCATATCCACTACTGAAACGTAACTGCTCTTATCAGAATCATCAATTCACTGCAGTTGAGGTGACTTGTCCTGCTACCAGGGTAGATCGAGGAAGGCTACACCAATCACCGTGATTGGCATGCCTATGCTAATCACCGCACTAGAAGACAAGAAAAGCATGAAGAGGTGGGGTTTGAGAAAAAAAAAAAAAAAATACTCACCCTTCATTTTCCCAAATCACGTGGGATTCTAAAACTCAACTCTCTCTCCTCTCTCCTCATATAACCACCACCACTGCAACCAATGCAAACACCAACCCAGCTATCCTCCGATGACACACGTCGCCGACGACCATCTTCAGTATAACGCCGACGAGTTTGGAACAACCTTTAGAAACGCCGACAACAATCATCTCTCTCATCTTTCACAAAATTAAGCAACCATCTTACCAATCAAAGTCCTATCATCGACCGACTACCACAAGTGAACGCCGGCGGTTACTATTCAGCGGATCCAACATTTTCATACGATATACAATTTCATCTATTCAATATACCATCTCAATTTTTCTATATACAATTTAAATATATTGTAAATCAATCTTTAAATCACCACTTCAAATATCTAAAACCACCATTTTTATACCACAATATACAATTTCATCTTACAAGTATACCATCTCAATTTGTCTATATACCATTGAAGAATATCATCAATCAATCGTTTGAATCAACACCACAAATACATACCAACGCCGACGACATGTTAAAGACTCGGCCGGCAACCTTCCATAAACCCTTAATCAGGGTGTGGCCAACCCAAAGAAAACCCCTTAGGAAGGTGTTGAAGTGGCCGGAAAAAGGGTTGGGGGACCATTTTCCGGCGCCGAGTCTAGTTGTGATCTCGATGACGACGACGATGGGATAGCATGTCCATAATCGGAGGTCATGTGTTGGTGGTGGCTCGGATTTATTGGGTGGTGGTTTAGGCTGGGAAGGTAATGCACGAGAAGGAGGGAGAGTGGTAGAGGTGGCCGGGAAGAGGAGAGAGAGAAGGAGGGAAGGTTGTTGGGTTGACTTTTTCTGGGAAATGAGAAAGAATATATGATTTATTTTGGGTTGGTGTGATTTTTTTGGACCATAGAGATGGACGGCCCAGATTGCCCAAAAACGGTGATTAGCATGAGAGTGCCAATCACCGTGATTGGCCAAGAATTTCTCGGGTAGATCCGACCAACTCCATGAGTTAGGTAACTTAGGTTAGTTTTCTGTGGAGCATGTCAGCAATATATCTGCAATTTAAGAGCAAAATCATCAGAAAATGGATACGACGGAAAATGATTTCATGATATCAGACATGGGTTTTAAACTTCTCTTTAGACAATTGCTAAGCTTAAATCATGATCACCTTACGCGTGCAGCCACAAGTAGAAAATAATGCAGCAAAAAAAAGAGAAAAGAATGCATATTGCAAAGCATTATGCCAAGCAGTGAAAGATAATACTACCCGCGCCTGATAAAAGTAAACAGAAGTACATAGTGATTAGCAGGAAAACATAAAGATGTGAGTTTAGGAACAGGAGAAAATATCTAAAACCTGGGATGGTTCAGATGGAAAGAAATAGCCTACACAAGCAAACCTGAAGGGTATACTAATATCCGTTGTCCTTTTTATATGCTGAAGTGAACAATCATTCACCACAGGTCAAAACTACCAAACTGGAAAAAGCACTGAATAATTCAGCACTTTACCCGGACAGCAGGAAAGAAAGAAAGAAATCAGCAGACTACTCATTCATCTCTCCAGAACCGAATGTTGTCTAGGGAACAATGCTGAAACATGCAAAGTTGACAATGCATAGGCTTAAACCTGTGCATCAGTCCTTCCTTAGCCGGCTTGCCAGACCTCCTTCCCACCCAGAAAAAAGAGATGAAGAAACTAAATTCGAAGAGCAAGATACAAATCAAGAGAATCAGAACTACCTTAAGAAACACCACAACAGTCTATGCTTAAACTTATTGGTCAGGTAAACTAGGATGCTCCAGATACAATTGCAAGCCAAGAGGCTCAGAATTCATTGATTTCAGGGGAGTTATTAGGGGAGGTCGCTGCCAGTGCTTTGTGTCTGTGGGAATCCATAACTCTGGAGCTTTGCTTGTACTAGCCTGAGCGCCCGGGCAAAAGAAAGCAATTATTTCCCACCTGCAATCTGAAAACACTAGAATTTAAAATGCCACCAGACTAACTCCTTTAGCCTATCCCCAAGGACAATACTGTCAAAATATTACTACACCAAAAAGAGAAAGCTGAAGAGTTTCTAATATCAAGTCAAAGAGTCACTCGGTCACAAATATGAAAAAAAAGACAATATTCCAACCAGAACCAAGAAATGAAACAAGATCTCCAGATAGTCGTGTTAACATACCCTTCGGCAGAAGCTTGGTAATGCCCTTAGATAAAGAGAGCTTGATAATAAAAGATCTAAGCGCGAATTCAAGGTCAGCTTCTTCCACTTTTGAACCATAAGACTGGTTCACTTGAAGCTTGAAAATGTATCTTTCCAGGAGGCTGTTGTCCACATGATAGAATACAACAGCTATTCTATCAACTACTCCCTGCGTTACAATGAAAGAAGAGAAATACCACAATAGATTCATTACCTCTGTGTCAAAATTGTTGGCTACATGTGAAGATTATAAGGTTTGTCTTTTTTCCTGTTCTCTCTCTTTTTTTTTTGGGTACATAGGAGCAGCTAATGCTACGGGGGTGGGGATGTGAAGATTAAAGAAGGTTGTTTTCCTCTATTGAAGTTGTTCAAGTTGTACATTAAAATCTGGAACCCGAACTTTGCAGTAGTTGACAAACATGTTTTAAGAACGTACGCTATAAAAAAGATAGAAGTAATTTGTATTAAGAAGTTATGAGTGCTTGGATCCGTAGTATAGACATATGCACAATAGTCAGAAATCAACCTTTTCTATAAAGGGAAAGAGTCCGTCAACAGAAGAATGTATATAGTCTTGGAGTTCCGGATGATTTGCCTTGTGAACCACCAGGTTCATGTACCTCCGCCTTTCAAATGCACCTTAAAATACCATATCAAAAATACGGCAAAAAAGAATCATCACGTTGAGCAGATATACAGAAAATTTCATTACATCAGTTGACAAATGATTCATTTAATACAACAGAATACAACTTTGCCGAGGAATGGCAACTTTATGATTTAGCCAAGAACCATATCTCATTTTAAATTTTATAGAAAAAGAAAGACCTAATTATAGAAAGCCAAGAAGACAACATAATCAAAGATATATGAACATAAATTGATTCAAGACAAGATCACATTATCTCTTGTTCAAAGATTCTGTTCTTGTTTAAGTTCTTGTTTCTGAACCCAATGAGAATAATAGATACAAAAAGAACAGAGAGCACATACCAGGAGGATAAACACCTTTGTGAAAAAGGATTGAGGTGATGGCTACTTCCAAGAAATTTACCAGAACTTGCGTTGCTTGGCCTGACAGTTTGGACAATGGAGACACCAAGGTTAAACGTGTTGGACATGATACAAAATCAATAAAAGCGGTATGTTTGACTACAAACGATACAAATTTTAAAATGATTACCTTGCGGGGATAGATTATCTCCGCGATCCATTCTGTATCATTTTCGTTTCCGAATCAACAATCACAATGATATAGCTTCTTACAAAAAAATACAGATGGATTCGAACAAAATGGCACTTCTGAAGACTGAAATTGTTAAGAGCATCAACTGTCAACTCATAGAGATTATAATTTTCTTTTTTTCAGAAGGGGGTGGGAATGGGATGGACACTTTTCTTTCTGATGATTGTTTTTGCTCTCTTTCTTGTTTTACTGTAGCGAGGTTTAATTTTTGCTATAGAGAGGCTAATGAGTGTGCCAATAGAGGCATAGATAAGCGAAATGGCCTGTATCTATTAAAACTAGTGTGGAGTGGATGAACTCGTGCCCAGTGCGGCTACCAGATGTACCAGATTCTCTATCAGCTAATTCTACTGAGTAATGCAACACCGTTTGACTATAAAAAGAAAAAGAAATAAAAAAAACAAAAGGCGAACCCTGAAGCAGCATGAAGAAGCATATTCAACTCTACACATTCTTTTCAACGTCAGTAAAAGGGATATTCATATACTATAGTCCTCGTAAATCACGACTACTTAAAGAGAGGTCCCATCAGCACATGTTCAGGTTCCAAATAGTACCATGAAGCAATGTAATGTGTGAAGGTTCTAGCCTCTTAAGGAGATAAGGCTGCGCAAATCTAAACTCAGCTTCAGTGCCAAGGACGAGAAGTATTGAGCATTGGGGTAGTGTTGTTGTAAACTTATCTCTAGGCTAGCAAAATTTGTCAAGCTGGAATCGGCATTCATCCAAACTCCCGAGAGCAATTTAAAGGTGTGGGATATCCCCACATAAAATTCTTTGTCATTTAAATAGACTAAGAAAATAGGTCCCAACTTGTGAAATTTAAGCAACAACTAAGAGCAGTATTAATTTCAATCTGTTTTAAGCATCATGTCCCTTGCAGTAGAAAGTTAAAACCAGTTGTACTGGTCAAACCATGGTAATCTTATTTGAAGAGCATTATCTTACCCACCAAATGAGAGGGTAGAATCACCCACTCTTGATTCACAAATATATGTCATTTTCACACAAGAAAAATTCAATCTTTTTTCATAATTTCAACATATATAAGCAAAAGTTATGACAGTTTTTCTTCAAGCGAACACAATGTTACAAGTATAGTTTTTTTTTACAAATACTGTAGCTCTCGAGAAATTAAATGTCTAAGGCTTCCCTCAAAAAGTGAGCCTTAGGCATTTAAATTTCAATCTACTTTCTTTTCTGAGTAGTAAGTCGTAAATGTATTTTCAGAGACACCCCCTCCAACCCCCCCCCCCCCCCCTCCCAAAATAAAAAAGAGAACAGCAAACATACTGCATAAGGTTTTATGAGTTGTCACTGCTTAAAAATTCCTGAAAACTGTCAAAGGTGAACAAGGTTGCTAAAATCAACTAAGACCTTCTGAGAAGCTAAGCAAATTCCATATACGCAGTATAAGTGTAACACCCCCGAATTTCGGCTAAAATTAAAAACATTATTATA
Source organism: Spergularia bocconei (assembly GCA_963457585.1). Lineage (NCBI taxonomy): Eukaryota > Viridiplantae > Streptophyta > Magnoliopsida > Caryophyllales > Caryophyllaceae > Spergularia > Spergularia bocconei. Next base: position 9,315,242 of record OY734951.1, on the reverse strand, counting down.
TTACAAAACTCGCCGAAATTCGATAATATTACGATTAATATACAAAGCTGACTGAGATAACAAAACCGTCAGCTAAAACACCAACTTTAAACAAATTACTCAGCGGAAGCTAAAAACAAAAATTCTCCAAGTAGGGCCCACGAGTTACTCCCCAACGAACCTGAAATCAAAACCAGACAAACCAAAGACCTACCCCATGACGGGTAGCCCGAAGGATTTTAACACGTCAGCTACTAAGCTGAATAACCGACTCTACCTTGTAAAAACATGCCATGACTTATTAAAAGAAAATCCCCCAACACATAATAAAAAGAGAATCATGTAATTTGAGAAACATTAAACAAGTCATTATACTTGTAGCCCATTTATTCCAATTATGAGAGATCAGAATTCATTCACTTTAACAATTTTAATTATCTCGGTGAGAAATCAAACCATCAACCACATAACCAATTTTTCATCCAATGAGCCAGGAATTCACCACAAACAATAATTTAGGAATGGACGAATCTTTCGCCGTACTATCCTTCCACAAACAACAATTTAGAGATGGACGAATCTTTCGCCGTACCATTCTCCCAACCAAGGAGGCCGTAACCTACCGAGGCAACACCAAATGACTACTAGACCTTAAGTGTGCACACCCCCTAGAGGGTATTTCTAACCCAACAGAGTAGTACCAAACCATATAACAATAACCAACCATACGAATAATCACATCCAAAATCAAAGGCACGAGGCCATATAAACCACACCAACACCAAACTTGACTATGCATCAGTAACTTTACGTAAGTCAATATTAAGAGACTCGAGACCATAATTAAATTCGAACTTTCATTTCGTTACAACTTACAAATTCATATATAGTACATAGAATTAAAACTTAACGCCATTAAAAGACTTATGTCCAGATTACATGATTTCTAAGAACATCCTAGTAACATGAAACTGATCATATCTTATCTTCACTAGTTTTTATGAAATCTTTCCTATACTTCCCACTGATTATACAATCCATACAACCAATATTAGATATGTTCATCATACTATGAATAATCAGATGATAAATCTGTTTGGCAACCTCAAGACATAACAAGATAAAACAGTTTGTGGTTCCTGCAACTCACTTCTTAACTCGTTCAGGGTAATGTACCAAGACCATTGAAAATAAGTTGCCCCTAGCTTAGCATATACTAATTGAATCCTCAATCACCTACAAATCAACCATTATTCACACTTGAACCAATTCTTTGTCATTAGATAGTCTCTAAAAGATTCCATCCAACAAACTAACAAAAGTACCCATAATGATAACTGACAAACTAATACGAATATGATGTCTAAAGAAGTAATCATATGAACTCAATCACTTAAGCTTGATAATACTCAGAAATTTCGATTCTCAATACACCCACACATAAACACACCAAAATCAATTGAATCATACACCAACCCAAAATAAATCAAGGGGTAGACATCGTGTTACCTTTGTTTCGAATCGAATCGAATTCGCACACCACACGCCCCAAAAATCAGCTCAAAATCAACTTACTAACTGCCCCAAATCAGCTCACAAAATCGACCAAAACCAGCTCATAAACGCCCCCAAAATCAGCTCCTAAATTAGCTCGAAAATCAGCTCATGCTCCAGAAAATTCAAAAGACGGTGGTGGACGAAGCCGTAAGGACACGACCAGTGCAGTCGTGGGTGGGCCGAATAAAAAAGGCGATGATCAGCTCATGGAGGGTTGATGATCACGAAGATGGCGATGTGTGACGCTGATGATCAACGATGAGGATGATAAAAATTGATGATGATTATGATAATGATGATAATTGAAAATGAGGATGAGTGATAATGATGATCAGGAAGAATGATGATGTGGGTGGTAGAAGGAGGTGTCGGGCAAGGAGGGTGACAAGAAATTGGGAAAGAGGAAAGAGAAAACCAAGGGGGGTTATACGTGGGATTTGTTTTTTTTTTTTTTTTTTTTTTTTATAATAATAATAAAATGAAATGATAGATAGAAATTTGGGCTAAAATAAAGTTGGTCAAAATCGTATATTGTTACTTTCCCAAACCCGATTTCGAAAACACATTTCAAAATGTAACAATTAAGTCGACTCAAGATTTTAGACGAAAGAGTAATCGATAAAATAATATTATAAAATCATTTCGGATTTCGTACTGTTACAATAAGCATGTCCAAGCTTTTTTTTTTTTACAGAATTCTACATCTGCTACTTGGAAGGGAAACAAGCAGTTGAACAAGATGTGGTTATTAGTGTTTCAAGAATAGCATAGTGCACCTACAAAACAAGAGTGTTGAATCACAATGATGCAGACCCAAAACAATTTGCACTAGGCAGTTGACAAGGGGGTAGACGAGATGGTAGCATTTCCTCTAAGTAGCCCTCATCATGCATCTACTACCAGTTGGACCAGACCCAACAATCTTATGTAGAGAACAAGTCTGAAAAGATTAGTACAGGGTGCCCCTTATCCAAGCAAGTTATTTTTCAAAGCGCATTTCGCCATGGCCCATAAGGTATAATCTCGACTCGATAATATCTATCACCATAACCTCATTATCAGTGTCAATACCAAGTGGACTTGTATCAAAGAGCAAACTAGCAGACCCATGCTAAGAGCAATGAGCTGCAATCACATCCCCAACTATTTCCTTGATTTTCAAATTTTCGCAACCCCAAATTACCCCCAAAATTTTGGGAACACTAAAAAAAATTACTCCACAACCTCGAATCATAAATGATGGCTGAGGGTCCCTAAACACACCTCAATTATTCTCTTCCCCCCTCTTGCCCGAGAACCGTAAATCCCCAAACCTTAGCACACACTCATATAATCATTATCGTTGTCGTCATCATTACCCCAAGGTCCCCAACGCCTTGAAAGACTAAAGAGGCTCCCGCGCCAAGTGGAGTTCGGGTTAAACGTACAAACCCTTCTCCTTTGCAATAAGGGAGAGGTGAGACTCAAATGCCCATTACAAGCAAAGTTCACATTCTACTAATTTACTCCCTCCGTTCTTTTCGCTTGTTAACGTTCCGTATGAAAATATCTCACATATTCAAACCACACGTTAATAAATGAAAAACGAACATTCATTACGCTATTGACCACAAGAATTGCTCTTGCACGGCGAATTAGAGGTACAAATTAACAGCTTTGTCATATATATTGTGCTTGTTACAGGAGAGAATTAAGGAACTACAGGAAATTCAATTACTTTGGGTATTATAGATTTGCATATCGTGACGAATTAGAAACAAAAATTAAGGATTCTTACCTGATTATATTGCGAATTTGTGTTCTGGGATTTTTCTCGCATTCTACTGCTTTGATTCTTCAAATTTAATCTCCCTCTTGCGTTTTGGTGGGCATTTGTCTACACTTCTACCACTTCGGTCTTGAGGGGGCACCGGGCACGTGATACAACCCACTTTAGAGTGGGTTTTGTGGCGTTAATATTGGGTTTTCATACTATTTTCGGATCATTTGTGGCATTATTCTATTTGTTATGTTTTTGAGTTAATTTGAAGAATATATGCAAGTTTGATCATTTATGCAAGTTCGGGAATACTTTGATGCTATTTGTTACGGATCCCGAGAAGCGTAGAAGATCCGAAGAGATGAAGAACAGAAGCTAAAGCTGAAGATTGGTGTCCAGACGACTCGTCCAGAGCTAGACGAGTCGTCCAGACGAGTCGTCCAAGTCCGGACGACTCCCAGACGAATCCCACATAGACATTGGCGTTTGGACGGAAAAAGTGCCAGACGACTCGTCGGAGTCCAGACGAGTCGTCCCGATCCGGACGACTCGTCCCGCTGCTGTGTCGGCGTTTTGCGGATTTCCTAAATCCGTTTTGTAATATTTAGTATAAATACCTAGATTTCGTTTTATTATTTTTCATTCAGTTTTCTCAAGACCTAAACCTTATTTTGAAGAATTATGCAAGGCTAAGACCTTTTTAATCTTGGATTATTAATCCAAGCTATCATTTACCGACAATTGTGAATTTGATTTCTATTTCTTAATTTCGTTTGAGCATTGTTTATTCTCTTGATTTGCATGATTTTATCGATTGATTTGTTGTTAATTAGGTGGCCACTAATTAACCTTAGATTAATCTATATTGCTAGATTCTCAATTAAAGGATTAATTGTTTGATTGTTGAATCGATTAGTAGAAACTAGGTCTAATTGCATGCTGAACATCGTGATTAGATTTAGGGGAGAATAAACATATTAATTGAAGATCGAAACCGCGTGTGTCTAGATCTTGTTAATCTTAGTTGATATCGTTTTATTGCTTATTGCTTTCCCTGGATTGAATTTAGGCGCGCGTCTTTGTTATCCACCGATTAGGACTATTAGGTAGGGCTGATCTCTCCTCTTAGTTACGATTAAGAAACGATTAGAAATTCTATTTCTACAACTAAGTGTTCAACGAATTAGAATTAGATTGATAACCAGGATCAATTAGGTGAATGATAGTGGGTATTAATTGTCCGAGAACTTTCCTCAATTGATTTACGAATAAAGCTTTTGTGTTGCGATTACTTGATCATTTACACTCTAAAACTCCCCATTTAGTTACTTTACACACTTAGATAATCACCGTTCTCTGTGGATACGATCCCACTTGCCCATTACTACGTTTTAGGTTCGTGTGGTAATATATTTGATTTTAGGCGTACGACTTTAGCCTGTCAGCACGCGGGCACCATTTCCTAATAGAGTGAATGTTGTAATTTTGAATTTAAATTTCTAATGTACCTCTGAGTTTCTCGAATTTTTCAGGTATACGCTTTTGATTGCCGAGCTATCCAGCATGCTCCTGAGATTTGCAAAATGGGGTTTTTTTGTGTTTTTCACTAACGGACTTTAACACCAGTAACCATTTCGATGAAATTTTGACTTCTTTTTTTAACAAATTGACCAATAATAACATAATTTAAAAAAAAAAAACAATCTTCTCTCCCCTACCTCACCAACCCCACCACCCATCTAACAAAGCCCCTACCCCACCGCCTCACCTAAATGCTACAATATGGTTGGTGGGGTACACGGAGTGGATAGAAAAATGGGACAGGTGATCCGCACTGACACACCACAGTGGTACTTGTGGTGTGGGGACCACGATATAACAACTGACCCCTAGTGGAGTAGTGGGCATATTTTAGTCCAAGGTGTTACAAGTTGGTGCATTTTGGGATGGTCAAGGTTAGAGCTGACAACCTTTACCCGACCCGAGCGGCCCGATCCGGCTCACCCGAAAACCCGACCCGATTGGACCCAAAATTGTGGTCACCCGAACCCGAACTAACCCGATAATGACCCATGACCCTATACATCTCGATAATGCCCAACCCGACAATGACCCGACCCGTTTGATGACCCGATATTAATTAAACTTAATAATGATCCAAATTAAAAGAAATTCGCATGGATGTTGATGGTTTTATGATATGCTCGTGTTTGTGGCTATATTTGGCTTGTTTTTAATGCTATTTCGGGTTGTATTATTGGTTATTATGTTGTAATTCTCACGAAACTGATTTGTGTGACTTATGTGAGAAAATGGCTATTTAGAGCCGGTTGTTAGATGATGCAATCCCGAGAATAAATGCCAATGTGTTGTAATGTTGCTGAGTGAAGATTCGGAGGACTTTTGCAAGATGATTAAGGCGCCCCGCGATGAGATTCGCGGAGAAAGCTGAAGATTGAACCCGAGACGAAGGCGCGGGGCGCGGAAGTTGGAGGCGCGGTCCGCGGATCCCTGCGACGCATGTTTTCCGTATTTTCTTTATTTACCTTATTTTAATTCCAAAGACTATTAAACCTAGTTTGTACGTTTTATTTTCATAACTTTACATTCAGAATTCATTGACGGCTTGTAATTGAAGATTTATGGAGAACTAATCTCCTAACTTGGTTTATTACGGATTGAAGCTGCAATTTATCTTCATATTGTGAGATCGTTCTTATCGATTCAATTGTGAGTAATTTCAATTCTCTAGTTTTAATTCTTATATCTCTGAATTGTTCTTGCTAGGAGTACTACTAGCTTAGGGCTTTTATGATTTAATCGCTTGGAATAGTAGCATCTTATTCTGTTTAATCGATTGCTGATTCAACGTTAGATAGATTAAGGGAGAATTGATTTATTATCTGATTTGAACCGCGTGTGTTCTTGTTGGTTATCGTTGTTGATATTCTTAGATCTTATTGCTTCTATTGAATAGATCTAGACGCGTGTTCTAGGTTGATTGATAGATAGGGTTGTTTAGATACGCTGATTCGTTCTAAATAGCTAGGAAAGAAGAATAGAAATCTTAATTTCGCAACAACGTGCTCACATTGATAGATAAGTGACTTTCTATGATCAATTGATAAATTGTAGTGGATTGAAGTATAAAGCCAAGACTTGTCATTAATTGAATTCAACATTTGCTTTCATTACGTTTACATTAGCTTAAATTACTAAAACTCAATCAAACCCCCCCCTCCAATTGGTTACCCAATCGGCGTTACATACATTAGCATTAACTGATTCCCTGAGGATACGAACTTGCTTGCCTACTACATACTTTTAGGATAAGTACTGATTTAATTTGGTGCAACCCACGATAATTGCCTACCAAATTTTGGCGCCGTTGCCGGGGAATCGGTGTTTTTAATTGTTTTTGTGTGTTGGCGTTGATTTTTGTCTCTCTTTTTCGTGTAGTTGGTTTATGGTTAGCACCCGTTCCACTAACCACGAAGACTTGGAATATAATCCAGAGTTAGAGAGATTTCTTTTCAGGTTGCGCAAGGAAATCCGTGACAACTTCAAGGAACTTCCATTTCCAGTAGAGGTTCAAGAAGAGGAGATCACCATGCCGCCACCTCCACCTGAAACTCGTACGCTCAAGGAGCTCACGGCTCCTAATGTGGATCAGCAGCCGCTATGCATCACTTTTCCTGCGACTACTGCTGCTGATCAGAAGATTGAGATTAAGTCTGGCCTGATTCACCAGTTACCCAATTTCTATGGTGAACCGGGGGAAGATCCGATACGACACTTGAGTGAATACCACATTGTATGTATGGGGATGAAGCCACCTGGTGTGTCTGAGGATTAGCTGTTTCTGCGAGCTTTTCCCTTTTCTCTGAAGGGTAAGGCTAAGGATTGGATGTACTACCTTCCACCAGGTAGTATTACAGATTTTTCGGGGTTGAAGAAGTGCTTTCTCTCAAAGTAGTTTCCAGCTTCAAAGTCATCTCAAATGAAGAAGGAGATAAGTAATGTGCAGCAAAAATATAATGAGTGCTTGTATGATTATTGGGAGCGATTTGAGCAATTGTGTGCTAGCTGTCCCTATCACGGTTATACGGAACAAGACCTTATCCTATTTTTCTACAATGGTTTGACTGGAGATGATCGCAAGCATGTGAATGCCACTAGTGATGGTGGTATCGTGAACAAAACCCCAAGTCAAGCTCGTGCATTAATCGCTGATTTGGCCGAAAACTCTAGGCCTTTGACTGAGAGGGGTGTTGTGAAAAGGGCAGTGAATGTGGCTGACTCTAGTTCTAATGAAGATTTGAAGCAGACAGTGCAGCAGTTAGCTTCTTTGATGAAGGATTATGTTATTTCTTCTCGACCCCAACAGCAGGTGAAGGCTTGTGGTATATGCTATGAGGTGGGGCATCCTACCTATTCATGCCCGACTTTGCAAGATGATAATGTGGAAGAAGTCAATGCAGCTGGTTTCTCACGCCCTCCGCAGCGGAAGTATGACCCCTATTCCCAAACTTACAATGAGGGATGGAGGGATCATCCGAACTTTAGATATGGGGGTGGACAAGACAATAGGAATACGAATTTTCAAGGTTCTAAGTTCCCACCGAATCAACCGTATCAAGGTCCACCAGCTCAAAGTTCTGAATATTCTATGTCCACAGAGGAAATGTTGAGGTCTCTTACGAAGAATGTAGTTCAAATGCAGCATAATATGGTTCAATTTCAACAAGAGACCAAGACTAGCATCCAAAACATTGAGGGTCAAATTGGACAAATGGCCGGATCTATAAGTCGATTGGAGGCGCAAAACTCCGATAAATTTCCTTCCCAAGTTGTTGTACCCCAAAAACCTCAAGCTGATGCCATTACATTGAGAAGTGGCAAGAAATTACAAGGGGATGAGAAAGTTTCGAGCCAATTCAAAAGAAGTTGATTGAAACGGAAGAAGACGAGGACGAGAAGCAGAGGCAAAACGGCGGACCGCCGATTTCTGAGCGCGGTCCGCGCGAGACGAGCCGCGGTCCGCGGGCGTCTGACGAGGGCGGACTTGATTCGTCTTCCGATTCCGAGCTGATACAAGATGCTATCCCTTCCAGTGCTCATCCAGTGGTCCCACATGAGCCTACCCCACCTTTTCCAGAGGCATTGAAGGACACCCGACGCTATGAACATGATAAGGATATTTACGAGACATTCAGCAAATGTCAAGTGAATATTCAACTTTTGAGTTGGGTGAAGAGTTTGCCAAAGGGGGCGAAGTTGCTAAAGGAGATGTTGACAATCAAGAGGACGCAGAAATTGCAAGGTAAGCAAAAGATCAAAGTAAGTGAGCAAGTTTCTGCGGTTTTTCAACGTAGACTACCTAAGAAGTGTGGTGACCCAGGTATGTTTACTATTCCTTACACTTTAGGTAACACTACTTTTGCTAGGGCCATGCTAGACTTAGGAGCTTCAATTAATGTGCTTCCTTATTCGGTTTACAAATCTTTGGAGCTTGGTCCTTTGTATGAAACTGAGGTAGTGATACAATTAGCTGATAGATCTAATGCTTATCCTAAGGGTGTGGTAGAGGATGTTTTAGTTATGGTTGACAAGCTAGTATTTCCTGCTGATTTTTATGTGCTAGATATGGAGCATGATTTGCATGCCGCTCCTATCCTGTTGGGGCGACCGTTTATGAAAACTGCTAGTACTAAGATAGATGTAGCAAGTGGGAAATTGACAATGGAGTTTGATAAGACTGTGGTAGAATTCAATATCAATGATGCCATGAAATATCATGTGGAAGATCATTCTCTTTGTTCAATCGATATTGTTGACCCTTTAGTGCAGGATGTATTTGACGTTGATGGCAGTGATGAGCTGCAGGTTGCCATTGACAATAGCTTGGTGGATGATAGTTTAGATTTTGTTATCTCTACTAACTTGCAGGAAGTGGTTGCTTATTTGGCTGTGCTTGATACCATTCCTGTTGATGCTTTTGAGGCTAACGTTCCTGAGCTAATTATGCCCCTTGAGAGGCATGTCCCATCTGTTGTGCAGGCACCTACAGTTAAACTTAAGCCACTTCCTGAGCATCTGAAGTATGTGTTCCTTGATGAGGGAGACACATTACCTGTGATCATCTCTAGTAAGCTCACTGAGGAGCAAGAGGAGCGATTGGTGGAGGTTCTTCGTCAGCATAAGCTAGCCATTGGTTGGACTGTTGCTGACATTCGAGGCTTAAATCCTGCCACCTGTATGCATAGAATTTTGCTAGAGGATGATGCTAAACCTGTGAGACAACCCCAGCGCAGATTGAATCCACCGATGATGGAGGTGGTGAAGAAGGAGATCCAGAAGCTGCTACAAGTGGGCATGATCTATTCTGTGCCTTACAGCCAATGGGTAAGTCCGACACAGGTGGTTCCTAAGAAATCTGGTGTCACTGTGGTAAGGAATTCTCAAGGTGAGTTGGTCCCCACCCGAGTGCAAAATGGGTGGAGAGTTTGTATTGATTACCGTAGGCTGAATGCGGTGACGAAAAAGGATCACTTTCCTTTGCCATTTATTGACCAGATGTTAGAGAGACTTGCAGGGAAGGCGTTTTACTGTTTTCTAGATGGTTATTCAGGTTACTTTCAGGTACCCATTGCGCCGGAAGATCAACCTAAGACCACCTTTACATGCCCATTTGGCACTTATGCGTATCGCCGCATGCCTTTTGGGTTGTGTAATGCCCCTGCCACCTTCCAAAGGTGTATGATGAGCTTGTTCTCGGAGTATGTAGAGAAGTTCATGGAAGTTTTTATGGACGACTTTACAGTTCATGGCAACTTCTTGGATAATTGTTTGCATAACTTGTCTCTTGTTTTGCAGCGATGTATTGACAGCGACCTAGTGTTGAATAGTGAAAAGTGTCATTTTATGGTCACTCAAGGTATAATATTGGGTCATGTTATCTCCTCTAAGGGGATTGAGGTGGATAAGGCGAAGAATGACACCATTGAGTCTCTCCCCTACCCCTCTAATGTGCGTGCTATGCGATCTTTTCTTGGCCATGCAGGATTTTATCGCAGATTCATCAAGGATTTTTCGAAGATAGCAGCTCCTTTGTGCAAGCTGATGCAAAAGGACGTTGATTTTGTGTTTGATGATAAGTGCAAGCGCGCATTTGATGAGCTGAAAGCTCGGCTGACTACTGCTCCTATCATTCAGGCTCCGGACTGGTCTCTCCCTTTCGAGATCATGTGTGATGCGAGTGATTATGCGGTAGGTGCTGTTTTGGGTCAAAAGGTAAGTAAGGCATCTCATTCATTATGCCTCTATGACCCTGAATGAAGCTCAGCGCAACTACTCCACTACTGAGAAGGAGATGTTGGCTGTGGTATTTGCTCTTGAGAAATTTCGATCTTATTTGCTTGGTACGAAAATTGTTGTTTATACTGACCATGCAGCTCTTCGCTATCTGATGACGAAGAAAGAAGCCAAGCCACGTTTGATTCGATGGATTCTTCTCTTGAGTGAGTTTGATATTGAGGTTAAGGACAAGAAAGGAGCGGAGAATTTGGTAGCTGACCATCTTAGCCGCCTGGTTCATGAGGAGGACAAGTCCCATGCTCAAGAACCGGTCCAAGGAAAATTTCCTGATGAGTCGTTGTTTGCCTTAAGGGACGTTAAACCTTGGTATGCTCATATTGTTAATTTTCTTGTCTCTAACAAGTTTCCTCCAGGTTTTAGCAAGTCTCAGAAAGACAAGGTTCGCAGTGATGCGAAATATTATGTGTGGGATGAGCCCTATTTGTGGAAGTATTGTTCTGATCAAGTGATTCGTCGGTGTATACCTGACACCGAATTCATTGCTATTCTGGAGTTTTGTCACTCCCAAGCCTGTGGAGGACATTTTGGTGCCAAGCGGACGGCACGGAAGATACTTGATTGCGGTTTCTATTGGCCAAGCATATTCCGAGATGCTTACGCATTTTGTAAGGCCTGTGACAACTGTCAACGAGTAGGTAACATTTCTCAGCGGAATGAGATGCCCCAAACCCCCTTGTTATATTGTGAGATATTTGATGTATGGGGCATTGACTTTATGGGACCGTTCCCCAGTTCCCATGGTCATTTATATATACTTCTTGCTGTTGATTATGTTTCCAAGTGGGTTGAGGCTATCCCCAATAGGACTGACAATTCTAAAGTAATTGCAGATTTTCTTAAGCATAACATCTTTTCTAGGTTCGGCATGCCCCGAGCTTTGATTAGTGATAAGGGCACCCATTTTTGCAATCGTACAGTCCAGGCTTTGGTGAAAAAGTACGGTGTCACCCACAAGATTTCCACTTCATATCACCCGCAGACGAACGGACAGGCTCAGGTGTCCAACAGAGAGATTAAGTCCATCCTCCAGAAGACGGTGAATCCCAACCGTAAGGATTGGAGTCTGCGGTTACCTGATGCATTGTGGGCGTATCGTACAGCTTATAAGACTCCCATTGGTATGTGACCGTTCCGGCTTGTGTTTGGTAAGCCGTGTCATCTTCCTGTGGAGATTGAGCACAAGGCTTATTGGGCGGTGAAGGCTTTTAACATGGATATGGATGCCGCGGGGGAGCATAGAAAATTGCAGCTGCAGGAGTTAGAGGAGATTCGACTGGAGTCTTATGAGAACGCTGCGTTGTATAAGGTTGGTGACAAAGTCCTCCTATTTCAGTCTCGCCTTAGGTTGTTTCCAGGGAAATTGCGATCCCGCTGGATGGGTCCTTTCGTAGTGACTCAAGTTTTTCCTCATGGGGCGGTGGAAATCCGAAGTCTTGATTCGGATAAGCTATTCAAGGTAAATGGTCAGAGGTTAAAGCCCTATTATGAGGGATTTGAGGCACAAACAGTGGAGTCTATGGAGCTTAAAGACCCGGTTTACGAGACTTGAGCTACGTGAGGGAAATGCGTCGAGCGAACGACGTTAAACAAAAGCGCTTATTGGGAGGCAACCCAAGTTTTGTTCATTCATTTTGTAATTTTTGAAGTTTGTTTTTTGTTTGCTTTTATGTTTGTTTGTGTTTTGTGAGTTAGGAAAAACAAAAAGAAAACAAGAAGAACCATATAGCATGAGTACGATCTTGTGAGGAGCGGTCCGCGTGCGAGGACGAGCGGACCGCGGAAGAAACAAAGAAAAGACGAGCAAAAGAAAATAGATACAGTAGCAAAACCGCGAACCGCGGACAGGTCCGCGGATGCAGAGCCGCGGTCCGCGGGAAATTAGGCGCGGCAAGCGCCTGGGCACGAGCAGGTATATTATCTTCTTCTTCGCGTCTCTCTTTCTCTCACCTGACTTTCTACCCGACGCCCCCCCACACGAAAACAGCCCCTCCTTCGAAAATTCACTCCTCACCTCCCCACTACCACTCCCTTTTCTTCCGATAAAAACACACCCATCTCACCACAACGTCATATTCATCTTCTTTCCACTCTTTCATCCTCAATAATCAACCCAAAACACCAAAAATCACATAAACCCTAGAAATTTGGGGGTTTTCGAATTTGAAACAAATTGGTGCGATTGGAAGGTTGGGGGTGACGGTTTTGGTGTGCAATTGAAGTGGGTACTTGGATTCTTCAACAACTTGGTGCTTAGGAGGGATTTTGGAGGCTTAATTGTTACTTTAAGGTATAAATTCGAAATTCCTATGTTCCTTTGATTTGCTTGAATTTGTTGGTTGGAGTAGCTTATCATTGGAATTATAGTTGTTGTTGTTGCTTGTGAGTATTGTTGTTGTTGATTGTTGGAGCTATTGTTGTTGTTGCTTGTGAGTATTGTTGTGGTACATTGGGTGTGTGTTGTTAATTGGGATTGTTGATTGCCATTGTTGTAGACACCTTGGTAGGTGTTAGAATTGGTGTGTTGTTGGTTGGGGGTTATTGTTGCTCTTGTTGTGTAGTGGTTTTTGGGTTGTTGTTTGTTGAGTGTGGTACAATGGTTCACAAAAGAGCACGTGGTGATGCCGGGGCTAGTTCTTCCACCCCCACACCCATTGTTGATCGAGCCACTCGGCCATATAGGGGTCTTACGCACCTTAACGGTAGTGAGAAAAAGAGGTGGACGGCGTTGAGTGGACGTAATATTAAAACCACCTACTTCTTTGATGTGGCTACCCTTAGAAAATTGGGGTTAGATGAGTCTATGCAACAACGCATGACTAAGATGGGTTTGGGAGGTTTGTATGGTAAGGAGGTGGGCACGGTGAAAAGTTGGACTTTAGAGTTTTTATCCACCTTTAAGTTGCTTAATAGGCAAGGGGAGCCCTCGGTGCATTTTATGCTCAATGATGAGATTTTTATTCTCTCATATGATCGTTTGAGGGCGGCACTTGGTATTGCACCTCCAGATGGTGAGTTTGTGGAGTTTGATAATGTGGGTATGACCCAATTTTGGAGAGATTTGTGTGGGCATGATATTAGTGGTATGAAGACCACTTGGATAGGTCACTCACTCATCCGCTTATTAGCTAGATTTCTTTCACAGTCGTTCTTTGGGCAAGGTGAGGGTACCAAGCTAAAGAAGGCGGATTTGCACTATTTGAGTATGTTTCTTCCGTCTCGGCCGGGTATTCCCGATTGGTTGTCTTTGTTTTTGGGAGCTTGTGATAAGACTCGGGAGAAGGGGGCCGGTGACATTCCTATGGGGGGGATGATATCTCTGATTGCACGGTACCTTGACATCGTTCCCCAGCCCTATTCTGATGCTGACACTACACAGATGGTGATGTGTCAAGAGTGGACATTTACATTCCGTAAGTTAGTGGAGTGTCAGTGTTTGCGTAGTGCGGATCCGCGTGGTGGTTGTTGGCTGTGGAAGTATGGTGCCGAGCTCGAGTTAGCTATGCCATTACCTAGACCTCCCGATTCACCTTTACCCTCTGGTGGTAATGCTCGTGATTTCTTTGTTAGTGATATCTTTCATGATGGTGAGTATGGTAGAGCGGTAGACTCGGATGATGATGAGGATGATGATGATGGAGGTGCCGCAAGGGCTGCGGCCCGGGGACGTAGGAGAGTTGCTCCTAGAGTTAGAGGTGAGCCACAGCATTTTGATGGAGGAGCTGCTCCCTTTTATCCTACGGAGGCTCAGTGGTTGGCTGCCCAGGAGCGGATGAGCTTGATGGAGGGTCTTCTGGACTCCCTCCACACTGATATGCATGCTGATTTTGCTCGTCAAGAGGGTATGATGAGGCGCCTGATGCGTCATTTCTCCATTGCTGAGGAGGACCCCGCGGGGGCCTCCGGTTCTTGATCGTGCTTTGCAGGTTCGCTAGTCTTTCCCTTTGCTTTCTTTATTGATTTTGATGCACATTAGGGACAATGTGTTGATTAAGCATGGGGGAGATTAACTATTGTTTTGTAACATATGTACATCGATGTATCTATTTCTCGTTTTGCAAAAAAAAAAAATGAAAAAAATGAAAAAAAAAAACAAAAAATGAAAAAAGAGGAAAAAAGAAGAGAGAAGAAAGTCAGGAAAGAGAGATGAGCGGAAAAGAAAGTAAGGAAAAGACACGAGGGAAGAAAGTAAGCCGGTGAGTTTGGAAAATTTAACGATAGGCTAGGTGAAAATCCGAAAGGGCGCCTAGGCAAAATGAGTTGAGTGTTCTACTGTTTTGTACCAGTGTTGCATAGGAAGGGTGTGCTGAAGGTCGCGTCTGGGTAGGTCTCTCTTGGTTGATATAAGGAGGTTCGGTTGGATCGCTTAGTGTGGGTGATAGGCTAGAAATCCTCGTTCCCTTGGTTGTTTGGGGAAGTTGGTTGCTATACGAGGTAGTCTTTGATCCGTGGTATTATTCCGGACCTAGGCTCACGAGGGAGTTGTGTGTGAGCGCTATTGGGACACTTATGGCATTTTTAGGTCCCTTTGCCATTTGTTTCTTTGTGGTTTTGGATTTGTGATGCATAAGATAGTTTGGGACCGTTGCGTTGAGGTTACATCCGTGACGGCCCCTAACTTGGTAGACGAAGACCAAATACGGAGTAAAGGAGATAGGTTTGAATCTTATTCTTCCCGTGCTGCTTGCTAAAAGGCCTTGGAGACATTTTGGTGGTTGTTTGTGATACTCGAGGACGAGTAAAGGTCTAAGCACGGGGGAATTTGATATGCTCGTGTTTGTGGCTATATTTGGCTTGTTTTTAATGCTATTTCGGGTTGTATTATTGGTTATTATGTTGTAATTCTCACGAAACTGATTTGTGTGACTTATGTGAGAAAATGGCTATTTAGAGCCGGTTGTTAGATGATGCAATCCCGAGAATAAATGCCAATGTGTTGTAATGTTGTTGAGTGAAGATTCGGAGGACTTTTGCAAGATGATTAAGGCGCCCCGCGATGAGCTTCGCGGAGAAAGCTGAAGATTGAACCCGAGACGAAGGCGTGGGGCGCGGAAGTTGGAGGCGCGGTCCGCGGATTTGGACGCGCGGTCCGCGGATCCCTGCGACGCATGTTTTCCCTATTTGCTTTATTTACCTTATTTCAATTCCAAAGACTATTAAACCTAGTTTGTACGTTTTATTTTCATAACTTTACATTCAGAATTCATTGACGGCTTGTAATTGAAGATTTATGGAGAACTAATCTCCTAACTTGGTTTATTACGGATTGAAGCTGCAATTTATCTTCATATTGTGAGATCGTTCTTATCGATTCAATTGTGAGTAATTTCAGTTCTCTAGTTTTAATTCTTATATCTCTGAATTGTTCTTGCTAGGAGTACTACTAGCTTAGGGCTTTTATGATTTAATCGCTTGGAATAGTAGCATCTTATTCTGTTTAATCGATTGCTGATTCAACGTTAGATAGATTAAGGGAGAATTGATTTATTATCTGATTTGAACCGCGTGTGTTCTTGTTGGTTATCGTTGTTGATATTCTTAGATCTTATTGCTTCTATTGAATAGATCTAGACGCGTGTTCTAGGTTGATTGATAGATAGGGTTGTTTAGATACGCTGATTCGTTCTAAATAGCTAGGAAAGAAGAATAGAAATCTTAATTTCGCAACAATGTGCTCACATTGATAGATAAGTGACTTTCTATGATCAATTGATAAATTGTAGTGGATTGAAGTATAAAGCCAAGACTTGTCATTAATTGAATTCAACATTTGCTTTCATTACGTTTACATTAGCTTAAATTACTAAAACTCAATCAACCCCCCCCCCCCCAATTGGTTACCCAATTGGCGTTACATACATTAGCATTAACTGATTCCCTGAGGATACGAACTTGCTTGCCTACTACATCGTTTTAGGATAAGTACTGATTTAATTTGGTGCAACCCACGATAATTGCCTACCATTTTAACTGGACCTAACAAATAGGTCGGGTTGAGTCAACCCAACCCAGGTCGGCATATAAACGGGTTGGAGTTCCTCTAACCTGAACCCGGCCCGTTTACTAAACAGGTCAAGAAGTTGCAACCTGAACCCGACCTGCCTAATAAATGGTTGACCTGACCCAACCTGCCAACCCATTTAAATTGGTTTTAAATGGGTCAACCCGACCTGTCAACCCATTAAGCAACCCAACTGACCCATTTTGACCCATTTTGGTGAATTTTTATTTTTATTTTTCTTTTTTTGCCTGGGTAAATGGGTCAACCCGGGTTATACCCGACCCATTTTTGACCAATTTGTAAACGGGTCAGATCGAATTATTTTTAGGTTGAAAGTTTGAGCCTGAACCTGACCAAGCTATCTAAACGAGTTGGGTAGGTCAACCCAATTAGCTAAACGGGTTAGAAATCATTGACCCAAACCAATGCTAAACGGGTTATTTTTAGGTCGGGTTGATTTTTGCCAGCTTTAGTTTTAACTTAATAACTAAGTAATTGCACCTAGTTATGCCAAAAAAACAAAAAATATTAACCAAAACTTGTAATGACGCGGAATAATATCCATGAGTAACTAGATAACCCGACCCGAAACCGACCCGACCAGACCCGACATAACCCGACCCGAAAACGACTCGAGTCAAAACCGACCCGATCCAAAAGTTCATATTGACCCGCCAAGACTCAAACCCGATATGAACCGACCCGAAACCGAGCCGACCGATTGCCAACTCTAGTCAAGGTGTTACCCCCAGTCGGATCAAATACGGGTCGGATCAACACGGGCCGGACAAAGTACGGTTTGGGGTCGGGTCGAGTTAGGGTCAAAATACGAGTCAAAAACATCGTTTTACGCAGTGTTTTTCCTTGAATTTTAGCGCTATTACGTATGATTTTTAGCTCTTTTACGTATAAATTTTAGCTCCTTTTACATACAATCTTTAACGTCCTTTTTGTTTCAAGCTTAACTCACGTTTTTTTATGCATATATTTAAGTCATGCTACAAAATCAAAGTAATAAGTAGGAAATAAAATTTCAGATATGATTATCGAAAATCACGAGTCCACATTGCACACAATCAAGAGTTCAATACTTCAACAATAGGTCACAAATTCAAATTCTGTCACGCCCCGAAACGAATATTTGAACATAACAGACGACAAAAGTAGGCTACGCCTTTCTTATTCTTTTATCGTCGATGGTCCAAAACAAATATTACAAATTATTGTACATCCGACAATTAATATACAAACAACTATGATCACCATTTTTTGAGAATACATGGTTAACCTTGGTTTGGTGCCTCAGTCAAATTCCCGTTTTCTGCTAAGTCTAGTTACCTGAAATAGGTTATTATTGAAAAGGTGAGCTCAACAGCTCAGTAAAAGACAATCTCTAATTTAACTGGATCAAGCAAGTGTCAAAAGAGAAAGAAACACATAATGATTCATGTAGTACAATAATTCTCAAAAGTGGGTAGTAATTGTCCTGGTTAGTTTAGAAATTCTGAGTCAGTGCCAGTTTAATCCATTGGCAGGGTCAAACGGATATACTCGGTTAGCAGTTAGCCAAAACATATAACTGACCCTCAAGTCAAAAGCAAGTTAGAAAATATTCATATTTCACAGACTTGATCCTCTTTCAAAAATAAGCATTTATAAAGTATACGAAAATAATACTATAAGCTAAATCAGAAAAATTCCCTAACCTGATTCTTGAATTGCCGTGAGGTTACTTCGCTCGCTCTAAGTATTACAAATCGCGTAATTTATTATTTAAGATTACTTTATTATTCCATTAATAAAGTTAATTAGTATGGTAATTTACTGTCCAAGGGTCCAACGACGTCCGAACTCTAATAATGGTGATTATCTAGTCAAATTGTTAATCTATCTATACTTATCTATTAATAGGCTAGCATTCGCGCCCACGTGGCAGCATATGCAAGTAACCTCAAGAAAAAAAAAGCCACATGTCATGTAGTATTGAAGTGTCTACCATGTCAGCATTATGTGGCTATTTGATGTGTCATATGCTGTTTATTGCATAACGGAAAAAGAAAAAGAGTTATCAATCTTTTAAGTTGCCCATTTAGACGTTATAAATCACTTCACATTCTTATAAATAAATTTTCTTAAAGTTTCATTATTATCATCATTATTTATCTTAATCTATTATTATTATCTTAATGATGATATTAAAAACACCATGTCTCTTGGCTATTCGTAAGCCAAATTTGTAGGTTACACATTACTTATGTTAGTATATATATCTTTGAACTTTATTGGATTTTGTAAGAAAAATATGCATCCCACACATGTACAACCTTTTCAAATACAGAATTCCGACTTGGAGAAGAGCTATATATAGATTAATTGGTGTAAATGGTTTTATCATATAACAACCGTATCTTTTAGTGTTTATTTTATTAATCATAGGTAGACTTCGTATAGTATGTTTTTGTACTCCCAAATTATTATTGTTATGAGTTTCAAATGAATTATAATTTTTAATACGAAGTAGTTATATTGTGTTATATATTATCATCAAGCAACTCACTGTTCTCATTTCGTTTGCTTTGTCATTTGATATAATTGATCACATTCAAGTCATTTAAACCAATATTAGATAATGCATATGGTATAAGGTTTGAACCGTTCAAACAATTGTGAATCTATAAAGATTAAGGGAGCAATGGTAGGAGGTGAGTGGGTCCAGCTTTCAAGATAGTGGGAATATCAATGGTTTCATGGTTGACATAACGGTTTACGGAAGTGTTGTCGAAATGTCGAGGATGTCAATGGTTGATTTAAGGGGGTTTTTTTTGGGGGGGGGGTAAGTGACAATTGTTTGGGTATAGGATAAATAGTTTAAAATGAGAATGATGAAAACGCTGGAGAGAAAATGGATGACAAGAGAAATCACATAAAAGAAAAAGAAAAAAAGGTTAGTAAGGGGGAATTTGTGAGCGCGTCTTAAATAAAGGTTTTGGTAAATAAACTTTAACATGGTTAACATGTTACAACATTTTTAAGAATAAAATAAAATGATCCCGTGATTTCACGAGACCAAAATCTAGTTTACTATTTATCGTCCTTCATCGGAAATTAGTCACTCTAAGATTATTTTCACCACTGAGGTAATTCCGGCGGGTTACTTTTTAATCATGGAGTTACTATTTACCACTAACAAATTAACATTTAATCTCGGGTTAGTTGTTAATACGGTGATGTTCACAAATTGCGGTAATTCCGCCGAGTAACTTGCACCGTAATAACTATTTGACACAAAATTGATCACTAAAGAAACCGTGTACGAAAATATTAGCGGCGTTGTCTAGCGATAATAATTCTATAATAGTTTAAGAAATTATACATTGGTTACGTCAAGTTACGATGACTATTTCGACTGATACGAGAGCTATAGATGTTATCGATAAGCCTACACTTATCGATAAGGAAGTCCTATTGGGTACGAATCATGATGTTCACTTGTGGGGATATACTCTAAGTCCAAGGTATGTGCCTGCTCTTGTGGTTACATAATTTGGGAATCAATTGGTAAAAGGAGACAAGTTATTGTTGGGTCTATCGCTCGTATTCAAGTTCTCGCGATATGACTGTTTTCCCGCGATGGAGCTGTGCAGAGTTGGATTGTTGGCGTCATAACTTTTTCGATATTTATCCTATGATAGTCATTCAACATGGAGGTGATAGAATTCTTTCTGAGATTTCAAATGACTACTTATGGGCTCGAAAAAGAGGTGTTTCCAAGAAGTTATGATAAAAACTCTCAAGAATGTCCACGAACAGTGTATTCCGCGAGATTCAATTAACATGAATCTTGACCTCGGAATTAGGCTCATTCTTTTTTGTTTTTCTATTCTAGTCAAGCATAGGGAATAATGAGTTTCATTATATTGAATTTCCAAGTTATTTTAGTCAAGTTTTCATTATTCAAGAGTTGAAGGCAAGTGTTGGCTTTCCAAGTCCTAGGCGCCTTATGTCTAGAGTCACTCCTATATAAAGGGGGTTGTATATTCATTTATGACAATCGAATTTTAATCTTGGTCAAAAGCTATAAAGGTAGTTTAGCTATCGTTGATTTGCCGATCGTGGATTAGAAATCAAAGATCAAAAGTAGGCGTTGTAATAACCCGAAATTTCAAAGTATTTTATATTAATATTTTAGAGTTATTAATTAGATTATCTAAATGAGAAAAGATTTTTCAATATTAATTTTGAGTCGTTTTCAAAAACGAGTTCGGAAATGGATTTTGGAGTCGGATTTTCAATGTAGGATTTTCTAATTTCTGAATTGGGCCATCTTCCAAAGACTACATGATACGAGTGACGCAGCGGAAAAACGGACTGAGGGAACAGAGTGGGGTTCTATTCTCTGTTTAGCAAAACAGTACTGACAGTAGGATAGTACAGATCGTGGATCTGTTCTATGTGAACGAATTTTTGGTATTTTGTGTTTTAAAGAACGAAAATAAAAGATATGAACGAATGAATCTCAGCCCTTAGAGATTCAGTCGAGCTAAGCTAATCCCTAAACAGTATGGTCGTCTAGTTTTAGCCTTTGACCTCTAGTACCTCTAGCCGATCAACGATAGAACGAGTACCTTCCGTTCCCTGTTTTGAGTTCAATTACCTTTAGAACTAAAACGAATGCAAAGGGGTTGAGAAAACTCTTCTCAGACTCTTTTTATTGCTTTTCTTAATTCCACGATACATCATGATATTAAAAGAAACGTCCTAGACTTTGTTTATATAGTAAACATAAGCTCTAGAAACTACCTTAAACTAACCTAATACAATATGGATAAATAAGACTCCTAAGGAAACAAGGTAATCTACTTATCTCCTTAATTTTATTCTAACAATAATTAGGCAAATAATACTAGCTAATAATAAGGAGAATGACCTATAATCAAAGATCACGTCCTTCTAACGAATATACTCAAACTCACGGAATCTGGACAGTACAGAACCCGGTTCTGTCTTCTCTGAAGCAGCTATGCACTTACTGATGGTACAGATACTGGTACTGTTCTATCCTCATAATGAATTCGTATCATCCTCCCCCTCTTAAAAAAAGAATTGTCCCAATTCTTGTGAGTAGGCTAAACCACCGGGATCAAACACAAGAATCACAAAAAGAATGTAAATTAGCACAATTATCGCACAAAGAAAACACGCGATGCTCATGTCTTTCAAATCATCATCTTCGATGTACTTGATTAGTCTTGAAACACCATGATCTTGAATATCAATCCACTTCATGCTAATCAATCCTTGATGCTCAATCTTTCTAATATTACGCTCTACTTCTTGGAATTCATCCTTGAGTTCAATACTACCATTATAGAGGGTAAAAAATAAACTGATTTTTCCTTATAGCTAGTATTATTTGCCTAATTATTGTTAGAATAAAATTAAGGAGATAAGTAGATTACCTTGTTTCCTTAGGAGAATGACCTATAATCAAAGATCACGTCCTTCTAACGAATATACTCGAACTCACGGAATCTGGACAGTACAGAACCCGGTTCTGTCTTCTCTGAAGCAGCTATGCACTTACTGATGGTACAGATACTGGTACTGTTCTATCAGGCATAATGAATTCGTATCACTACAACAACCCAACTCTACATTGGCCCAAACCCAAAACCATACACCAACCCAATACAAAAGAAAATCAGAAAAAAAACAAAAAAAAAAAAAACAAAAACCCCAAACCGACTCTCTCTCTCCTCACGCACCCCCCCTTCTTCTATATAAAACAGAGTAACCCCTGTTTCTTCACCCTCTTCGTCCTTCCTCACGCCGCTCGCGCACGCCGTCACCCATATACGCCCAGCTCGCCGTCCTTTTTTCTTCTCCGACCACCGCATCACATCCTCTCCCTCCTTCTGCTGCCGTGAACCTGAGTTCGTAGACGAGGAGTACTAGTGAGTAGTGACTGTTGTGCTATTGAGTTTTTCGTGTGTTAAAAAAGGTAAGCTAGCCTGCTCAACCTTTCTGAAATTTGTAGTAACCTTTCAAACTTATGTGCTAGATGTGAATGGTGTGACTGGATGAAAACATAGTATCATGATAGGTGGAGAACGATTCAGTTTATACAATTTTATTATCATGATTGGTTGGATTTATTATATTGATATTGGTATATGGTTTGGCTTGTGATATAAATGTGAGTTTGAAAGGTAAGGTTGAATGTATATTGAATTGGTTGATTTGGTTTGGTTTGTGGGCGCATAGCCGATTTATATTATGATGTTGGTTTTGGTATGATTTGTGATATGTGATCAGCTCTCTCTCAATAAGATATTGGTTACTTTGACGGAGTCAAAAGAACTCCTAATTATTTGTTCGAATCAAAAGTACTCCTAAATATTTTGTTTGAGTCAAAAGAACTCCTATATATTAGTTCGGGTCGCATCGACTCCTATTTATTACCCCACCATATCGGTATATAAGAGGGTTAGGCTCTAGTCTACTCTACTTGGGTTAAAAACACCCAGTAGGGGGTGTGCACACTTAAGGTCTAGTAGTCTTGGATTATGGATTATGGTTGATAGGATGAATTGGCAAAAGATTCGATTCAATTCTAAATAATATGGATTATGGATTATGGATAATGGATTGTGGATTATGGATTATGGATCATAACTTATGATTTTCTTACTTATTGCTAATCTTTGATTTGTTGGATATGGATTGTGGAATGTTTCTTATGTTATTGATAAGTGATGAATTGAATGGTGGATTGTAGACTATGACTTTTGACTGTTGGTTTGGTATTATTATTGGATGATTTATATGACTATGTGCTAAGTGTGTTTACAAAAATAAAAGTAAAATGTTTTCAAAATCCAGGTAAGGGTTTTGGTTTTCTACGCGTTGTGGTGTTAGCTTACTCAATTTTCTGACTTTTTCAACTGTGGTTTTTGTGCTTCAAATCCACCACAGGTTTGGAGTGATTGATGCTTGCGGGAACAACGACTCATTAGACGTTAGATGGACTTAATAAATTTAGACTCTCATTTTATTAGACAATTTATTAAACTTAGACTATTTCATTTATATTTCATATTTTGGATTATTGTAATTTTAAGTATTAGATGTAATAGACTATTTTAGATCATTAGACATTTGCAGTTTGACTTCTGAAATCTCCTAACATTCGGTTCTTTGATTCGAGTGCGGAGTGACACCTCTGAATTTCCTTATTTGTGTTTTGGTTAACGAGAAAATGATTTTAAAAAGGAAATGAAATTTGGGGGTGTTACAGGCGCGATAGTCTAGGGATTCGTCGAGTTTGAGCATGTTAGTGGCTAACTTGTTCACTCATATCTTGTTTTTTCTTTAATTTATGAAACACAAAAAGAGTCACATTTTTCGTAGCACCAATTCAAGTCGATTAGATCAAATTCTTTTGAGAATTTAAGCTTCCGCGATACTCGTATCATAAGTGGTATCAGAGGTGCAGCTCTTGATTTATCAAGCGATTATGGGGGACGAAAATTTCATTGATTTCCTTCATCAATTGAGAGCAGCACTTGATTCTTTGCCCAACGAAAGATCACAGATGGGTGCACGACGTAACCTTGATTTTCAGAGATCTAATTCATAGTGACGGAGTTACCCGAGTTTGATAGTGGAACTAATCCCGAAGACTATTTGGAGTGGGAAAGAAAAATTGAACGCATGATTGATTTTAAAGATGTTCCGGACGACAAGTGTTGTAATTATGTAGCCCTAAAGTTTGTTAGAAATGCTTCTCTATGGTATGAGAACATGAACGATCAGCAAGTAAGGGAGGGTAAGGAGAAAGTGACTTCGTGGGAGGTTTAAAGAGGAAACTTCGTAAGAGGTATGTACCCAAAAATCATAAACAAGATTTGTATCGAAAGGTTGCTGAATTATCACAATGAAGTTCAAATGTCGCTACTTATATTGCTGAATTGGAGAAGCTTACTCTTATGAGTTAGATGGATAAACTTGAGGAACAAAAAATGGCTAGGTTTTGTCGAGGGTTGAATCGAAACATTGCCAATATTGTTGATTTGCAGCCTTATGTTTCATTTGATATGCTATGCAATTTGTACTTGAAAGTGGAGGGTCAATTTAAGACAAGTCGTCCTAGTGTTAGTTATAAATCAAAGTCTCTTCCATGTAACCAAACAGAGGGGAACAAAGCTCGTGGTTCTAAGGCGAATATGGGTTCAAGTTCCATAAACTCAAGCAAGTTTCCAACTCAAACCAAGGCTGGAGGCAGTGGCACAAAACCCGAGAACAATAGCAAGGAGAAATAATTGGGAAAGGTGCGTTATTTCAAATGTCAAGGTTTTGGACACTTTCTAAAGGACTGTCCAAACAACCACATTGTTACCTTGAGAGAAGCAATCAATATAAGAGATGATTTGTAGGATGAGGCAATTGAGGAGGAGGGTCTGTTCACCACAAACCAAGAAGTGGAAGAAGAGGAGTATCCTGAGATATATGAGCCCCCGATTTTTTACTCTACTTTGGTGTTGCGTCGCACACTTCATGCGAAGACCGGACATGTTATGACTGAGTAAAGGGACCAAATATTTCACACCAAATGTCAAGTGAAGGATCGATAGTGTAAGGTTATTATCGATGGAGGAACTTGCACCAATATCGCCTCTACTGATTTGGTAAGCAAGCTTTCTTTGACGACTATTCCACATCCTAAACCATATACTCTGCATTGGCTTAATAATGGGAGTAAGGTGAAGGTGTCAAAGCAAGCAAGAGTTAATTTTGTGATGGGACTATACAATGATGAGGTATTATGCGAAGTAGTACCTATGGATGCATGTCATATTTTTTTGGGATGTCCTTGGAAGTTTGATCGAGATTTTACTCACAAGGGGTGCTCCAATGAGCATCTACTTACATTCGATGGTAAGACAATTGTTTTGAAACCCATGTCACCAAAAGTTGTCCGCGCTATGCATATGAGTCGAGAAAAGAAGCCCAGTTTGACCATGTTTGCAAATGAAAAGGAAGTGGAGCAAGTTCTTGAAAAAGGAGGGCAAGTTTATGCACTTGTAACTACTAGTCTGCCCCGCGGTGAAGATAAGCTCCAAATTGATGAGCGATTGAAGCCTTTGATGGATGAATTTTCGTATGTGTTTCAGGATGATTTACTTCAATGATTACCCCTAATTCGAGGCATAGAGCAACAAATTGATCTTGTACCTGGGGCACCGTTACCCAACAAGTCAGTCTATCGAAGCAATCTGGAGGAGACAAAGGAATTGCAGCGACAAATCGAAGAGTTGATTGAGCTTGGTTATGTTCGAGAAAGCATAAGTCCATATACGGTACCAGCTCTTCTTGTCCTTAAGAAAGATGGTTCATGGCGAATGTGCATCGACAGTAGGAGCGGTAAACAATATCACTATCAAGTATCGCTATCCTATTCCTCGATTTGATGATATGTTGGATGAACTCCATGATTCTATTATCTTTTCAAAGATTGATTTGCGTAGTGGGTATCATCAAATAAGAATGCGTGAAGGGGATGAATGGAAGACCGCCTTCAAAACTAAACATGGTTTATATGAGTGGTTAGTGATGCCTTTTGTCTTAATAATGTACCGAGCACTTTCATGCGACTTATGAACGAGGTATTGAGACCCTTTCTTGATAGATTTCTTTTTACCTTGATGATATATTGGTGTATGGCAAGAGTAGTATGACCACTTGGATCATTTACGACAATTGTTTGAGGTATTGTGGGTTCAAAAACTCTATAGCAAGCTAGAAAACTGTACCTTCTTGATTGGTTCCTAGTATTGTATGTCTTGGCTATGTTGTTTCTAAATATGGTATTGTTGTCGATAATTCAAAAATTGAGGCTATTCGTTCGTGGCCTACACTAACTAATGTGTGACGGAGGTCAAATCTTTTCATGGATTAGTTTCTTTCTATCGACGATTTATTCGTAATGTGAGCAATATTGTGAGTCCTATTATTGAATGTTTGAAGAAGGGAGCAATTACTTGGAGTGATCATGCTCAAGGTGCTTTTGAAATGATCAAAGAGAAATTATGTAACACATCAATCCTTGTATTGCCGGATTTCTCTCAACCATTTGAAGTGGAGTGTGATGTTAGTGGAGTTGGTATAAGAGATGTCCTTATTCAAGAAAAGCGCCCTATCGCTTTCTTTTCGGAGAAAATGTGTGGAGCTAAATGCAATTCGACCTATGACAAAGAATTCTTTGCTATTGTGAGGGATCTTGATCATTGGAGTCATTACTTGAGACCGAGTCATTTCATCTTGCATTCAGATCATGAGTCACTAAAATACATCGATAGACAACAAAAGCTCAATCCCTAGACACGCCAAATGGGTGGAGATCTTACAATCCTTTCACTTTTTTCTCAAAGTATAAGGATGGCAAAAAAAACGTGGTGGCTGATGCTTTGTCAAGAAAATACGCCTTGTTATCCACACTTTGAAGAAAGATTGTTGGGATTTGAAATATTCAAAGGTTATTATGAATCTGATCTTGACTTCAAAGATGGATTAGTGAGTGCAAAGCTGATCCATTTAAGGAGTTTATGATACATGATGAGTTCTTATTCAAGGGGAGTCACTTGTGTGTTCCCAGATGTCCAAGTCCAACTCGTGACTTCTTGATTAGCGAAACTCATGGAGGAGACATCACTGGTCATTTGGTGTTGCTAAAACATTAGAGATCTAACTTGAATATTTCTATTGGCCAAAGATAATAGGGGATGTGCAAAACCTAGCTAAATGTGCTACTTGTCAAATGTCTAAGAGTAAGTTCAACAATGAACAAAAATTACCTCTACCCATACCACATCGCCCTTGGGAAGACATTTTTATGTATTTTATTGTTGCTCTTCCGAGGACACAAAGAGGCAAAGACGCAATTATGGTGGTGGTTGATAGGTTCTCGAAAATGGCTCACTTCATTGTTTGCCATGAGACGGATGATGTTTCGAATGTTGCTGATTTGTACTTTCATGAAATTGTTCGTTTACATGGCGTGCCAAAAACTATTGTTTCGGATCGAGACTCAAAATTCTTGAGTTACTTTTGGAATACTCTTT
Source organism: Spergularia bocconei (assembly GCA_963457585.1). NCBI lineage: Eukaryota > Viridiplantae > Streptophyta > Magnoliopsida > Caryophyllales > Caryophyllaceae > Spergularia > Spergularia bocconei. The sequence continues at coordinate 9,287,452 of OY734951.1, read as the reverse complement.
GGAGGAAGTTGGGTACCAAATTACTCTTTAGTACTTCTCATCACCGTCAAACCGCTAGACAGATTGAAGTTACTCTCGTATTTTGGGTATTTTGCTTCATGGATTGGTGAGTAAGATGCAGAAAGATTGGGTCTTAAAATTAGCTCATGCCGAGTTTGCTTACAACAGATCTCCTACCTATGCTACAAAACACTCTCCTTTTAAAGTTGTCTATGGCATTAATCCTTATTGGCCACTTGATTTAATTTCATTCCCTAAAGATGAATTGTTGCATAAGGATGCCGATTCCAAACTGAAGTCAATGATGAAGTTACATGAGGAAGTTCGCGAGAGGATTCAAAATGTCAATGAAACTTATAAACATAAGTTTAACAAGCATCGTATGCCTAGAGTGTTCAATGATGGTGATTTGGTTTGGCTACATTTTCGCAAAGAGAGGTTTCCAAGAAAGAGAAAAAACAACTTGATGCCTATAGCTGTAAGTTCTTATAAGGTGGATAAACGAGTGAATAATAACGCCTAAAAGATAGAGTTGCCGGAGACTTTCATGCTACCTTCAATATTGGTGACTTATCTCCTTACATTGATGATGATGTTCTAGCAGGAATTGAGGGCAATTCCTGTAACACTACGGAATTTGGAAAGTGGTTTATGGAGTTGGTTTGTCCCACATTGGAAAAATAAGGCTCATATGATCAGTTTATAATAGATTCCTACCATCATACTACCAACAAGGCCTTCACCTTTTAGAGCCCACGAGAGGATTTACGGGCCTAAGGGGTGACTACCCATCTTATTGGGTTGTGTTGCGACGGACGGTGGATCGGACTGTTACAATTCCTTTTGAAGAAGGAGGGGATGATACGGCAGGTTTAGATGACATCGCTAAACCCACACTATCCATAAGGAAGTCCTATTGGGTACGAATCATGACGTTCACTTGTACGGAAATACTCTAAATCCAAGGTATGTGACTGCTCTTGTTGTTACATCATTTGGGAATCAATTGGTTTAAAGAGACAAGTTATGGTTTGGTCTATCGCTGGTATTCAAGTTCTCGCGATAGAACTATTTTCCCGCGATGGAGCTGTGCAAGAGTTGGATTGTTGGCGTCATAACTTTTTCGATATTTATCCTATGATAGTCATTCAACATGGAGGTGATAGAGTTCTTTCTGAGCTTTACAATGACTACTTGTGGGTTCCAAAAAAACATGTTTACAAGAAGTTATGATAAAAACTCACAAAACCGTCCATAAATAGTGTATTCCGCGAGATTCAATTAACATGAGTCTTGACCTCGAAATTAGGTTCATTCTTCTTTGTTTTTCTGTTCTAGTCAAGCATAGGGAATAATGGGTTTCATTATATTGAATTGCCAAGTTGTTTTAGTCAAGTTTTCGTGTTTTAAGAGTTGAAGGCAAGTGTTGGCTTTCCAAGTCGTAGGAGTCTTATGTCTAGAGTCCGTCCATATAAAGGGGGTTGTATTTTCTTTTTATGACAATCGAATTATAATCTGAATATTGAGCTTTGTTTTGCAAAAACAAACTTGTTAAACTTTGAGAGTTCTAGCGGATTAATCTTGGTTAAGGGCTATAAAGGCAATTTAGCTGTTGATTTGCCGATCGTGAATTGGAAATTAAAGATCAAAACTGGCGCGGTAGTCTAGGGATTGGTCGAGTTTGAGCAAGTTAGTGGCTAACTTGTTCATTCATATCTTGTTTTCTTGTATTTACGATACACCTAAAGATAAAACACAAAAAGAGTCACATTTTATGTCTCACCAATTCGAATTGATTAGATCAAATTCTTTTGAGAATTCAAACTTCCGCGATTCTCGTATCATCGACAGAGTCTCGCTAATAAAATATCTTTTTTCCCACCTACGCAACTACTAATTATTTCGTAAATTATCTTTACGAAATATTATAACACTCGTAACTCACTTTATATTTGGTGTGCTTATGGTCTGAAGCACTTCAGTTTATTGTCACACTTCAAGTGTTTGGTGCGTCGAAAAACGATCAAAAGGTAGAGATATTTATAGGGGAAGTCTTCTGCTAGGAACAAAGTGATACCGTAAAGGATATAGGGAGCTCATGCATGGTGCTACTCATTTTAAGGAAGGATGTGCCAAATTTTGGGTGAAACCCCACGCAAACTCCATTATAAGCCTCATTGTTATTTTGTCTCTTCTATTTGTCAACACTACCAATCGTACTTCTACTACCAAGTTGCCAACAAATCTTACTACTAGGCTTGTCAACAAAATCAATAGTTAGAGATGGGAAAATAGGGGTCATTACAAATTCCAACATACCCGGACTCAATAACGGTCTAACAACCTTCACAATTCACAATTCGCATGCTAAGAGACAACTAACAAATAAATTATGACATAATTTCTAAAAGATAAGCACAAATAGTAGATATGTGTCTAAATTACACTCTACATTAGTAGAGTCTATGAGATATGACTATGAGACATGTCATACACTGGTTCAAGAACATCTTCTTCTTCACCATTTTCTTCTCCATCACCCTCATCACCATCATTATCTTCTTCTTCTTCTTCTTCTTCTTCTTCATATTCATGCTCGACAACTGAAACTCCAAGCCATGAACAACTTGCTTTTCTACGGGTCCTGTAACATGATAGTAAAATAAAAGAATTAAGACATACACGAAAAGACCCTTGATAAATTAAAAGTCGTAAGAAATGAGTAGCACAAATTAAAAGTTATCTACCCTCTTCCCTTGAAAGCCAAATATCCAAGAGCGAGTTGTAATTAACATGTCAGTTGTTTGAGGATGTAGAGATGATCTCCATTTAGTCAACACTCTGCTACCCGTACTTAAAGCCGACACGGAAGCAACCGTGGTAATTGGAATGACCAGTATGTCTCTTGCCATGGCACCAACTAAATTAAATTTTTTACCATTCTCCTTCCACAACTTTAGAACTTCTGGATCTAAATTATGATATAATCAACATCATCGATATACAAGTCAAGTTGAGATCGGTCACTAGTATTACCAGCAAAGCTTGCGAACCCTAATAACAAAAGGCATAAAGAGAACCTTACAATGTGTAATATCTAGAAATGTACATTAATAAAAAAAATAAACAAATGAGAGTATATTGAATTATAATTAACGAAGTATATACTTACAAGAAGCTCATCTTGTAGAGGTACCGTGTCCGTGAGTGTCACACTTTCCGAATACCGTTGCACATAGCCTTCATACATATTTTTTGTGTTCCAGTAGATTAATAAGCAATTGGGTGAGATTTTGGGCCTATATTGACCCTGATTATAAAATCGATTTGAATATAGCACAACTATAAGTCTCCTCAAAATTTTTATTATGAAAATCGTAATTATAAATAGCGAAAGTATTATAAAATTATCTAAAATTTCAGGTTGTTACATCGTTCCCCCCTTTAAAGAATTTTCGTCCTCGCAAATTGAAATTAATAAAACAAAACATTCTTCAAAAACTCTACTACTGTTACAATAACTCTTATTTAACCCCTCATGGAAATCTTTCCAGAAATACTTTGAAAAGTTATTGTTCTGCAAATGTGAAAGGGTAAGCATGTCTTATTGTAGCAAGTGTTATTCTTTCTTTATAGACAAAGGATCCATACTCTTTGTACCATCAGATGACATTACATCTAAACTGGAACGTTTGTCACAAGTTAGAGTATGAAGTCTTAAATTGGATGTTAATTTCCACAATTTGCCATAGATGGTCCTCCTTTGCAATATTTGCATATAGCCCGTGCTTTGCCATCCGCAAACAAGTGTCTCTCGTGTATGACATAGTGACGCCACACTAATGAGTTTCACTTCCTTTTTCGATTTTGAGATAATAGGCTAGTTTCAAGTTCGCTCAGGTTATCGTTTTGAGACGATGGCGACGACATGGAAACATCTGCAAGAAGTTACAAATACTCAATACTACTCGGTACTGTTGACTCCTATAATGTGGTCAAATAAGTACCAAATGAAACTAATTTCATTTATAACAATAGCATCGAGTCACATACAAAGGTAAGGTAAAAAGATGAGGTATAATTGGAAAAGAGCGGATCAACTAAACTAACTGCAAAGAAAGCAAAACATAATTTCAACAAACTGACAGAAAGATTTCCCTTTGACAAACAGGAATTGATAACAAAAACATCAAACTCTTGTACAAAGATAAGAAGCAGTAACATGTGGAGTATGAAAGATGCCATCTACAATCAAGAATGTGTGCAGTCACTAACACCCAATACGATTGACTACAGGTACACACAAATAGATATCTAAGCAAAACAATATGACAATATAATTCATTATTATAATTTAATTATTCATGAATTTGGGCAAAATTAGAGTCTGAACTAACACTTACACATTCACTAATAAATAATAATCCATCAAAGGTAAGGAAATGATCGGGACGGAGGGAGTACTTCCTAATAAGGTAACCAATAAAAAAAATTGAAAAGAGGAAACAATAGTTGGAAAAGATGGAGTACGGTGAAAAAAACAAATTAAAAGGGCAAAACGTCTTACCTGGAGAAGATGAAGTACGATGAGCTTGACGAACCAAAGGTGAATCATTTCTGGTACTAGTTCTACGACGTCGTCCTCTTGAATGCATTTAGATTACGAGTGAGGCGAGATTAAGTTGGGCTAATTATAACTAACATATAGTTTTGACATGGATGAGATAAATTGATTGCGAGGAACATATGATTGAGAGATGGATTGGTTTTTCTAATATCTAAATGAGATTTGAGATTAAATTGGGAACTCCATTGAAGAAAGAAGAGAGAAAAAGAACGAGAGGGAGGAGCAGAATAGTGGCAGTGAGGCGGGAGAGGGTTACACTAAAATGTTAAGGTTTCTTTTCTTTTCCCTAAAACTTTTACCCGTCGGGTTGACCCTGCCCCGGCCCGTTTTGACCCGCAAATTTTCGGATGGAACGGGTTCGAGTCATATACGGGTCGCGGGTCAAAAACACGGGTCTAATCGGGTTTTAATGCGGGTCATGTTGGGTTAGGTTCTGACAGGTCTAGAGGGTGGGTTATTTGGGGCTTTTATGTAGGGGCAAGAGGGGAAATACACTAATGTTTCGTATTTTTTTAAGGGAGAAAATACACTAATAATGTTGTGCATGTTATGAAAGGCAAAATAGTGATTGAATATTCATCACCTGCAACTAAAGTTTAAACTCTGTATATGCAGGCAATAGTCATAAATCAGCCTACCATTCCAGACTATTGGCATGTCAAACTTCCCCACTCCACATTTCTATGTAAAGAATGAGGGTATACGCTGTATACGCTCATCCGTTGTATTAATATAAATAGTACCGATTAGTCGGGGAATAAAGAGACACAACTTCAAGAGGATTTCATATCCTACCTTATACTCAGTACCTCACAAATGATAACCTGGTCCTAGAGCAACCCGAAATTCGTCCCCCGCTTTTCCTAATTATAGAACAGGTAGAGAAGAGGGGGAAGATCAAGAAGTCAATCAACCTAGTGGAAAAAGACAAACATTATTCTGAAAAAGGGAGGTATATATACAAAAATAAAAAAATAAAAACAAGGGGTTGACCATGGTGGTCAATGACCCAACTGGGTTACCTTACCGAGCAAGTTACACCACCTAATGGAGGGCAACGACATGCTCATAGCCATAACATAATATATCGGACGAGTTTTGGAAACATAACTAATGCAGATTCATCCGTCTCAAAAGGTCAGGCTCTAGAAATATTAGCCACTTCAAAATCGCCGCCTGAGATGTTTCTCTAGAAACGCTAGTTATACCAGAATCGCCACTTACATGGACAACATGGCTACTTGAAAATAAAGTTCTACAGAGTGAATTATTTGTACCTCAGTTTTACTTTATGAATGAATGTCAAAATTTCATTTGTTATTTGAAAAAAAAGGAAGGACATCTTGTACAACCAAGATTGTGAGCACTTGAAAATGAGATAGATGGGTCTTACAATTTACAAAACCAACGCTCTACTATTGATATAAGTAAATTCGTACTTCTTACTTGATTAAGACAATTGCAAAAGTGAAAGAAGAGGAAGAGAAAAAGAAAACGTAAGCACAAAAGAAGATGGGCAAGAGTATATGTATGATAGTGTTTTGCAGGTAGTTCGCGCATGATTTGCAGGTGTTTTCCACAGCAACACCATAGGAACTGGAGTAGCTCCCGTCCTTTAGTGTTTGGAAATGATTACAAGTTTTGTCCCTAGCATTCACGTCTCTCTTCATGCATGAGAATCTGTTTGTCTACTTGCTAATTCCTACCACATACATAACTTCATTTATCACTTTTTAAATGCACTTTTGCACTACAATTTCCCATGTTAGGTCATTGGATTTTTTTTTCCATACTTAATTACCTAGTGCATTTTGACAGCTTTCACAAACCCAAGTGCAATCAATGCTCTTGTTTAAAAACAAAAAAAAAAAGGAAGGGAGTAACTATTAGGAAAGTCGATTAATGTAAATATCGTAATATCTTTTGTTTCCTTATGTAATTAGGAGAGTTGTATGTCTTGCTTTCCAAGGTAACGTTTGTATAAATAGGACTTCCAATTATGAATAATATTGAGATGAATTCCATAAAATATTGGTGTAGGGCGAGTTCTATTATGGTATCAGACTAGGTTCGTTCTCTGTGAATGCTTTATCTTTCGACGTCGCGGGTAATCGTTTACTTGGTCTTCTTTGTACGTGGCTATACGTAGCACATTTTTTTGTAGGCTTATCTTCGTTTATCAGGTTGCACTTATTTGTGTTGGGATCTTGGGATCTTGTCCTTTTCCTTTAATTTTGGGTACGGTGTCGCTGATTGTTGTCGTGCTATTTTTGTGGCTGTTCGGTGCATTTTCTTTTGTTCCTATTTCTATTGCAGCAATGGCGGATGCTCAGTACAAGTGTTTCGTTGGGGGCCTTTCATGGAGTACTACTGAGCATTATTTGGCGAGGGTTTTTCGAACTTTTGGGGATATTACTAACTCCAAGATCATCACTGATCGTGACACAAGAAGATCCAGGGGATTCGGTTTTGTGACGTTCTCAAACGAACAATCGATGCGAGTTGCGGTCAAGGCTATGAATGGCCAGAAAATAGATGGACGTACTATCAACGTGGAGATGGCACAGCCTCGCCATCGGAGATATGAGCATGGTCATGATTATGGGCAGTATGGTGGTGTTGATTTTTCAGGGGCAGCTACCATGACAGGGGGGTGTCACCTTCCTCCGCACCCGATCGTTTTGAGTTGAGTCATTTAAGTCATCAGGAGTGGTCTGAGCTTGTTGATTTGTGGTTTTCATGGTATGCTCGTAAGTGTCAAGTTACTTCATGGATTATCGATACGGGTGCTAGTCGTCATATGACTTGTCATTTAGAAGTTTTGAGCAATTTGGTGGATATGGATCCGGCACTTATTACTCTTCGGAATGGTGATGTTGCTATGGCGATTAAAGTTGGCGACGTTGTTCTTGGTGATCGATTAATTTTGAGGGGTGTATTGTATGCACCCAAGTTGAACTGTGACCTTATCTCGGTCTCGTGCCTTGTTTCTGATTCCAATTTTACGATTTAGTTTACTAATAATTTGTGCATTTTTCAGGATCGTGTTTCGAGGACGGTGATTGGACTGGGTGAACAACGAGATGCACTATACTATTTACGTGTAGCAAAGCCAATTCAAGCACATAAAGTCGTGGTTGATTCAGCTGAGTTGTGGCATCGACGTTTGGGTCACCCGTCATCGCCTGTGGTTCGATCTCTCCCTCATATATCTAGTAAGACATGTGCTTCTTTAGATGATCACATATGTGATGTTTGTGTTCGGGCTAAACAGACTCGCGATCCTTTTCCTATCAGCACCAATAGAGCCTTCGAGCCCTTTGAATTGCTTCATATTGATTTGTGGGGTGCTTATTCGGTTAAAGCAAGTTGTGGTTCTCAGTATTTTTTGACGATTGTGGATGATTTTTCGCGGTGCGTGTGGACATATTTGTTGCGTTTTAAGAGTGATGTGCCTCGTGTCTTTAAGAATTTCCTAGCTTTGGTTACACGTCAATTCTCTAAACAAGTTAAACGAATTCGTAGTGATAATGGGAAGGAGTTTACGTGTCTTAAATCCTATTTTGATGAACATGGTATTCTGTTTGATACTTCGATGGTGGATACTCCTCAGCAAAATGCTAGGGTAGAACGTAAGCATCGCCATATCTTGAATGTCGCTAGGGCCCTCATGTTTCAGGCGGGTTTACCGGTTAAATTTTGGGGTGAGTCTGTTTCGGCTGCGGTTCATTTGATTAACCGTATGCTAGCTAAGTTGTTACAGTGGCAAACTCCTTTTGAGGTCTTGTTTGGTCGTACTCCCGATTATTCTCATTTACGCGTGTTTGGTTGTCTTTGTTACGGGAAAGCTGTGAACCGTTCCCGAGACAAGTTTGCGTAGTCGGCGATGTGTTTTTCTTGGTTATCCATATGGTATAAAGGGTGGCGGTTGTATGATTTGGAGTCTCATGAGTTTTTTTTTTCCCGTGATGTGATATTTGATGAGAGTGTATTCCCCTTTCGTGTTCCTGCACCGTCACCGGTTTCTCGGGTTGTTATTTCACCATCTCCGTTTGATGATGTGGTGGTTGCCGTGCCTACCACGAGTTCTGTTGACCCGGTTTCTCCCGTGGTTGCTGCTACGAACTCGACTCCTTCCATGGAGCCCGTCTGTGATTCGGGGGGTTCTCCTGCCTCGGCATCCGTGTCTTCAGGTGCTGAACAAGCTTCAGAGGCTGCTCCCCACGGTTCTTCGCGTAATCATGATGCGTCGTACGATGAGTTATATTTGGGTCGCGGGAAGAGAACTAAGTTCGAGAATGTTCGTTTGAAAGGCTTTGTTACTAATGCTATTGAATGTGCATATAGTCCATCGCCCACTTGCACATTTTGTTGGTTATGAGCGTTTTTCTCCTGCGCATCGGTGTTTTCTTGCAGCTATAAGTCGTGGGGCGGAACCGACTCACTTTATCGAGGCTATGCGTGATGAACGGTGGCGCAAAGCTATGGCTGAGGAGGTTTCTGCTTTAGAACGTAACAATACGTGGACGATTGCGGATCTTCCTCCTGGTAAGAAAGCTATTGATTCCAAGTGGATTTATCATATCAAGTATAAGTCTGATGGTTCTGTTGAGCGCTATAAAGCACGGTTGGTGATTCGGGGTAATCTGCAGACTGAGGGTGTTGATTATAACGAGACTTTTGCTCCCACTGTTAAGATGGGAACGGTTCGTACTTTGTTGGCTGTCGCAGCGGTTCGTAATTGGGAGTTGCATCAAATGGATGTTCATAATGCATTTTTACATGGTGATTTGGATGAGGAGGTTTATATGCGTTTTCCTCCAGGTTTTCATAAGGCTGTTCCTGGTAAAGTCTGTCGTTTACCCAAGTCTTTGTAGGGTTTGAAACAAGCTCCTCGTTGTTGGTATGCCAAGCTTGCTTCTGCTCTGACTGCTTATGGTTTTCGCCAGTGTGTATCTGATCATTCTTTGTTTTCCTATGTTCGGAATGGAGTTCGTCTCCATATATTGGTTTATGTTGATGATTTGGTTATTCCGGGTAACGATTCTGCTGCTATAGGTCGGTTTAAGAAGTATTTAGGTGATTGTTTTCACATGAAGGATTTGGGTCCGCTGAAGTATTTTTTGGGTATTGAGATTGCTCGTAGTAAGGCTGGATTGTTTTTGTCTCAACGTAAGTACACTCTCGACATTTTGGAGGAGGCGGGTTTGCTCGGTTGTCGCCCATCGTCGGTTCCCATCGAACCGAATCATCGGTTGACCGCTTATTCGAGGGAATTACTGGCTGATCCTCTGCCGTATCGTAGACTTGTAGGTCGCTTGGTTTACTTGGCGCATACCCGTCCGGAGCTGAATTATTGTGTCAACTTGTTAGCTCAGTTTATGAGTTCTCCTCGTGATGCTCATTGGGATGCGGCATTGCGTGTTGTTGGTTATCTTAAGGGTGATCCTGGTCGTGGAATTTTGTTGCGCTCTGATTCTTCATTGGTTCTTGAGGCTTACTGTGATGCTGATTGGGCGAGTTGTCCAGAGAGTCGTCGATCATTAACTGCGTATATTGTTTTTCTTGGGAACTCGCCTATTTCCTGGCGTACTAAGAAACAGGTCACTGTGTCTCATTCGTATGCTGAAGCTGAATATCGGTCTATGTCTGCCGCTACCCGCGAGATTAAATGGTTACGTCAAATTTTGACTGTGTTGGGTGTTGATGTCACTTCTGTGGTTCCGTTACGTTGTGATAATCAGGCTGCTCTTCATATTGCGCGGAATCCGGTGTTTCATGAGCGTACTAAACTTATCGAGATTGATTGTCATTCGATTCGTGATGCTATTCGGGATGGTCTTATTGCTCCTAGTTATGTTTCTACTACTCAACAGCTTGCCGATATTCTTGCTAAAGCTTTAGGAAAAGGTGATTTTGATGTTCTTTTGTCCAAGTTGGGCATTTCGTCCCTCCATGCTCCAACTTGAGGGAGGAAAGTCGATTAATGTAAATATCGTAATATCTTTTGTTTCCTTATGTAATTAGGAGAGTTGTATGCCTTGCTTTCCAAGGTAACGTTTGTATAATAGGACTTCCAATTATGAATAATATTGAGATGAATTCCAGAAAATATTGGTGTAGGGCGAGTTCTATTAGTAACTATTGTCTTCAAGAATCCTTAACCCATGACCTCCTAATATGCAATACATGTCTACAGCAATTGAGCTACCACGTCTTATTGCTATATTTAGGACAAACTTTTTACTTATTAACAAGTTCCATACCATTTTCCTCTACAAGTTATGATCACCATAATACCATTTTCATTATCATTAACAATAATGATACCCTAGAAATTACCATATTTAGATATTTTTACCAATTAGTATTTGCATGCATAGCATTTTTACAACCTATAAAAGGAGCCTTAACCCTTTTATTCTCTCGACCGCCTCCTTACCTCTTTCTCTCTCATATAATTTTCATTTTCATCTCTCAACTTACATTCATACACAATTGTTTTTGGGTCTAATCATGCCTAGGAACGGAAATCGTCACCAACAATCCGAGACCCCAAATTTTCCGGAGTCACTTAAGCAATTAAGAAACATATTTTATTGTATAGTAATCATAACAGTAATTTTAGTAGGAATTATTATTTTTCTTCTTCTTCATTTCGCAAAATGTAAATGTTAATCACTAATGTGGTGATTCACTTATCGCTTAATCTATGCTACTAAGTATGTAATAATTGTGTCAATTGCATAAACAAACGAAAAATGGTATTGTATTTTGTTTTTATGCCTTAATTATTTTTCGAACGTCTGACCTCGACTTAGGCCATGAATTTTTCGGACCACTTCGGCTTGCATCCCAGTGTGATATTTTTCTAATCTTTAAACGTAATATTATTGTATTTTTGTAACCATTTAACTATCTGACTATTTATATCACCTTATATGTGACCAGAAATAGCAAACATCACAAAAGGAGAATTTGATACGGGCACCTAGAGGAAGTCATACTTCCTCAAGCCCAACATGCTTGGGATAATATGAGGTTCCAATATTAAAAATCAGTACATGAGTATAATTCTGCTGTATTTCGCATAGTATCACAACTAGAACGGACATCCTGTTTCCGAAAAACTTAAACTTGAGAAAACATTCTCCACAATGGGGCCTCAAAACATCGTCCTGTAACACCAATACAGGGAACGACAATTGCGAAAATATACTGGTTTCATTGCTGTTTTATTAGTAGCTGAGCAAAATAATCAAGTTCTTTCTTTTGAACGAGAACAAGAGGGTTGTCGGCTCTGCGCCACTCCCCGAGGCTCATGCTATTGCTCATGGTGGGCGTGGACGTGGCCGTGGAAACTACCGCGATAGAGGCAGAGGTTGTGGATTTAACTCTGGAAGAGGTCAGAATAGAAAATTCCACTACAATAACAATGGGAAAGAAAGGGTAGAGAAGCCTGATATAAAGGGCGCATGTCGCACACCCAAACATTTTGTGGATCTCTACCAAGCATCCATAAAAAATAAGGGCAAGAAGTTTGAATCAAATTTTATCCAAAATGCCACTCCTCTATCAACTGAACCAGCATGTCTGGATATTTCAGACTATCTTATCGAGAAGCTTGGAAATAGTGCCCAGTTTGCATTGGAAGATGCGGGCCTGATCGATGTGATTTACTTTTAGTTTCATTTGTTGAATTTCAATAGCAAAATAGTTTTCATGCATTTCATTCTGCATGTTGTGCTACAATAATGTTGGTTTTGTCACAATGTACTCTATTGAGGTCAAAAAATGAATAAATTTGGTTCATCTAACGAATAATTCATTTCTTTTGAAGATATGACAAACAATGGCAAAGAGTAATGTCTAATAGACATTACACAATGCTACAACACACACCATTCTGAAAAATTAAAGGTACTTTACACATATGAATCGTATGGCAGCTAATGTCATTACCATTTCTTGTGTGGCCAATTTAATTGAAGGCTCGGGTAGAGCATATATAACCCTCTCACAAGGGACACAGTTAATTATCAATGAGGCACTTTGTTCAAGCAAATCCAAAAGAAACCTCTTGAGTTTCAAATATTTGCGTTAAAATGGTTATCACCTGGAAACCATGACTGATAATGACAAGGAATATCTATGCCAGACAAAAATACGATCAGGCTACAAGCATTTCTTAAAGAAAATGCCAACATATTCCTCTGGATTGTATTATACGCACATCAGTCCAATTGAGACCCATATGACCTCTAACCCACAGTTAAAGTTTACATTGTGGCATGGCCGATTAGGACACCCTGGAATTGGGATGATGCACAGAATTACTAAAAACTAGGATGAAAGCCCGTGCGTTGCACGGGTCGCTTAATAATGATTTCTATTGGACGTGTTTAAAACTGAAATTGATAGTTTATGTTTGGATATAGAGAATGTGTGATAAATCTCTAAAAAAGCAAAGATTGTTTTATATTAATCCGTCAATTTTTATTAATATATGATGTTTTCGGCCGTGTATACTCATGCTTACTCTCATGCTGATTGAAATTTAGAATTACAAAAAGGTCACTTCTACCATATTTTGATTGATTCAAACTTAATCACTTTTGCAAAGGATCATCAATAATAGTTCTTAATCCAATGTCAAATTTCTGGATCAACAATCTTGAAAACATAAATAATCATTTTTTAATAAAAAATGTTGCGTGGGGTTGGAGTTCTTCTGTTAAGAGTGAATATGTCATTCATCATTATAAAGATGATTGATTGCTTTTTCATTCTACTATTGACATATATATCTCGTTAGTGTGCATGTGTATGGCAAATGGTAGCGCCGTAGTGTATAAATGTATGTAGGAATGTAGGATTGTGTCTATTTGATTATATTATTAATGTAGGAATCATTATGGACATGGGATTGTACTTAATATTACTATAAAATATTAATGTAGGAATAATCATTATGGACATACGATTGTAGTTAATATTATAAAATTACCCAGACTCTCTAATAATGCTCGGTCGTTGTGAGAGCTCTAAAAAAGCCTTACTTTGGGCATCCAATTAAACATGTTCCAAAAACTCGTGATTTCTCATGGCATGCATGTTCACTTGGGAAATTAATCCTTCGACCTTTCAAGTTTAAGGTTCGAAATGAATCACCATCGTTCTTGGAACGAATTCAAGGAGACATTTTGTGGGCCAATCACGCCACCATGTGGACCATTTCGATACTTTATGGCATTGATTGATGCTTCAACACGTTGGTCACTTATTTGTCTATTATCCACAAGACATATCGCATTTGCGAAACTCTTTGCACAGATTATTAGATTGAAAAATCAATTTTCCGATCATACAATTAAGAAAATCAGATTGGATAATGCAGGAGAATTCACCTCCATGACAGTCAATGACTATTGTATGTCCATTGCAATAGAAGTAGAGCACCCAGTGGCACATGCTCATACAGAAAATGGTTTAGCTGAATCGTTGATTAAACGACTATAATTAATCGCTAGACCATTGCTTATTGAATTCAGTTTACCAACATCAACTTGGGGACATGCTACACTCCATGTAGAATCGTTAATTTGGTTAAGACCGAGTGCATATCATAAATTTTCCCCTTTGCAATTGGTTACTGGCCATGCACCAAATATATCCCACCTGAACATACTTGGTTGCGTGGTGTATGTACTATTCCTCTACCACAAAGAACAAAAACGGGCCCACAGAGAAGACTGTGAACTTATGTTGGGTTTGATTCCCCGTTAATAATTAAATATCTCGAACCTTTGAATGGTGACTTATTTAAGGCAGTATTTAAAGACTACCAGTTTGATGAACAAAAAACCCACTCTTAGGGGGAGAGAAAATTGTGGACCCAAGAAGAAAAAAAAATCACATGGAATGCAACATTCTTGTCCCATCTTGATCCACGCTCTAACACATGTGAATTAGAAGTGCGCCAACTCATACACTTGCATAATATTGCAAACAAATTATCGGATGTATTTACGGATATGAAGAAAGTGACAAAGTCATATATCCCTGCCGTGAATGCCCATGCAAGAGTTGAGATACCCTCTGACAATTCCGGTAGAAAACCTATTGATGAATCATCAGCTCGAAAAGACGTGGACGACCCATTGGAGCAAACGATTTAAAACCAAGAAAATGAAAAGGAAAAAAGAAACCTAAAATACAAGTTCACATGTCAATAAGGGCATTGCCTAAGAAGAAACTTCAGAAAATGGAAATCATGATAACCATGAGATAACCACAAATTATATCGACACTGGAGTAGAGTGAGACAATATGTTACACCAAATGACATATTTGATTACTTAGTTGCCACAGAAATAATGGTCCATGATGACGACATCGAGCCAAAATCAGTCGATGAATGTCGAAAGAGAAATGATTGGCCAAATGGAAAGAGACAATGGAAGTAGAACTAAAATCCTTCTAAAAGCGAGAAGTTTTGGGTCCTCTAACCCTGACTATCAGGGAACATAAAATCCGTAGGACATAAATGAGTTTTTGTGCGAAAGCGAAATGAGAAAATTGAGATTGTGAGGTACAAAGCAAGATTTGATGCACAAGCAGGTTTTTCTCAAATGCCTAGGAAAGATTATGATGAGACATATTCACCGGTTGTAGTTGCTACAACCTTAAGCTTCTTATCTAGCCAGACAGTCTCCGAGGGGTTGCATATGCGTCTCATGGATGTTGTAACTGCATATATATATATGGTTCACTTGACAGTGACATATACGTGAAAGTTCCACAAGGATTAAAGTTTCTGAACAATACAACTCCAAATCTTGAGACATGTTCTGCCTAAAATTGCAGAAGTCTTTGTATGGACTTAAACAATGTGGGCGAATGTGGTATAATCGTCTAAAGGAGTATCTCCTCAAGGAGGGATACAGAAACGATTCCAACAATGGGGTTACAATCATCGCAATATATGTGGATGACTTGAAGATTATCGGAACTACAAAAGAGCTCCAAATTGCTGTTGAATACTTGATGAAAGAGTTCGAAATGAAGGATCTTGGAAGAACAAGAGTTTGTCTTGGTTTACACATCGAGCATCTAAGAGACGGAATACTCATCCAGCAAGCAACGTACACCCAAATAGTACTTGAGAGATTCAACATGAGCAAATCAGACCCATTAAAATCTCTAATGGTGTTACGTTCACTCAATGTCAAAACCGACGAATTTCGTCATCTAGAAAACCGTGAAAAGATACTCGAACCACATATACCCTACCTCAGTGCTATTGGTGCATTGATGTACCTAGCAAATAACACAAGACCAGATATAGCCTTCTTAGTCAATTTACTTGCAAGACATAGCTCGAATCCATCATTACGCCATTGGAATTGGATAAAACACCTATTGCGATACCTCCAGGGAATACAAGATCTCGGGTTATTTTATCCTTAACAAGGAAATGCAACCCTTGTTGGATATGCCGATGCAGGCTATTTGTCTGATCCATATAAAGCCAAGTCACAATCCGGCTACGTATTCACTTACGGTGGCACTCTTATATCGCGGAAGTCAACAAAGCAGACTCTCACCGCAACTTCATCAAACCATGCGGAATTGATAGCGTTATACGAAGCCGGACGAGAATGTGTATGGCTAAGATCCATGATACAACATATCCCGAAGGAGAGTGGTATGAAAACGATTACAGATCAACCTACCACTATTTAATTATGAAGATAATGCAGCTTGTATCAATCAAGTAATGAAAGGCTACATCAAAGGAGACAAGACCAAGCATATAACACCAAAGTTCTTTTTTACACATGTTCTCCACAAGCAAGGGACGATCAACGTTCAAAAAATTCAATCATGTGATAACATAGCTGATTTATTCACAAAGTCGCTTCCATCAAAGAAGTTTCAGGAACTTGTGCACAAATTGAGGGGGAGTATATGCATATACGCACTGCACTCTCCCTTTGTTCAGGTTTTTATCCCACTGACTTTTTCCTAGCAAGGTTTTAACGAGGCAGTATATCCAGGCATATAATGAAGGATGAATATTCAAGGGGAAGTGTTATGAAGGGGCAAAATAGTAATTGACTATTCATCACCTTCAACTAAAGCTGAAACTCTATATATGCAGGCAATAGTCATATCAGCCTACCATTACACTGCATTGACATGTCAGGCTTCCCTATTCCTCAATTCTATGTAAAAGATGACGATATACGCCGTATACGCCCATCCATTGTATTAATATAAATAGTACGATTAGTCGGGAAATAAAGAGACACAACTTAAAAAACATTTCATCTCCTACCATATAAATCTCATAACAATGCAAACAGAATATAAAAAAAAAAAAAGAAAAAAGAGAAAGAAAAATGAATTTTATTATACCGACTTCCTTAAACCCCAAACTCATTCTTTAGCCGGCAGAACACAAAACCCCCTCTCTTTCCTTCTTCCTCCTTCACCTTCCCCCCCCCTCCTTCTCTCTTCCGCCGTCCTCCTTCCACCGTTACTCCTCCGGCCTTCCTCTCTCCTCAAAACCCTAAATCTTCCTCATCACTCAACCTCGCAATTATTTCTGACAACAATACGACGCCATGTCTCAACCTGCAGCTGAGGTATTCCTCAATTCTTACACCTCTTTTGTAGCTCTAGTTTCTGTGTTTACTTTCGGATTATTCTGTACATACTTAGGTTGCGTAAAGTTGGCTGCTTGTTTTTGAATTGAGTGTTTTTGTTTGTGTTTGCTAATTGAGTGTTAAATTGGTGGTGGCTTGTTTGTGAAGATGGGGACGGAGATGGTGAAGGCGGTTCGGTTCAATGTGTATACCGACAACGAGGTCCGGAAACTCAGTGTTAAAGAAGTTACGAACCGAGAGTTGCTTACTATGGTTGGCCGTCCTGAGCCTGATGGTCTCTATGATCCTGCTTTTGGTCCTCTTGATGATTTTACTTCGTGAGTTTCTTCTTTCTTAAGTTTCTGTTTTCGTTGAATTTTGGTATTGGTCGCGTCTTTTGTTTCTGTCGTAATTTGTAGGACATTAATAAGACGGGAGTAGTGTAGATGACCCCTGAATGATTCATTATGCGCTTGTGAAGTCTAGGTTGCTGTTATACTGACATGCTATTGGCGGCGTAATTGTTGCTGATATTGGATACTTGATGCTTGTGCATTGTGTATTTAGTGGGGATGTAATATTGTAATAGTAGGAGCTTCTCTTGAGGTCCAATTGTGGAAGCTATCTGGTTGTGGGTAATTCAATATTAATGAGCTTATTTGTTTGTGTCTTTCTTCAATAATGTCGTTGAGGTAAGTGGTGAGTCTTCAAGAGAACCATCTATAAGGTGTTTGTGGTGTGCCCGTCATCAGAATGGGTTTCATGCCAACTAACTCTTGGCACGAAAGATGTAGAATACATGAGTTCCTTGTTGCTTTAATAGTTTTTTGCTCGGTTATTTTGGGAGAGCCTTAGAACTAATATAAGCCCCCTTTCTATTGTGTTCATCATCATAGCATTAGTTTTCACCATTGAATATAATTTGGTTGATTTTTTTTTATTTTTTTTTCTAATTTTATTGCTTGTGCAGATGTAAGACTTGTGGCCAACGATCCTTCAACTGTCCTGGACATTGTGGTCATATTGAGCTCGTGAAAATAGTTTACCACCCTCTTTTTTTTCCGATGCTCTACCGTATTTTACAGAAAACCTGTTTGAAGTGCTTTCATTTGACGGCCGAAAAAGAGAATGTGAGAATCCTTGACTGTGAAAGCCTTTCTTTAAACAGAGCAATGTATTGTGTTTTGTTTTAGCCATGCATCAAACTGACTTCATTACATCTTTACCCTTAACTTTCTCTTCCCTATTGTGTTCTCTGCTGAAATTCCAAATTATCACATGCAGGTTCAAATATGTATTGCTAAACTGAATCTCATACGAGAGAGTGATATTGTTGGTGCTAGGATGCTAGGATCTCACAAGTCAAAAGGTCATTCGAAAGAATCTTCAACATGTGAGGACTCTGAGGACACTACTTGTAAGGTCCCCTTGCACGATAATAAGGATCCGTGTCACTGGACCTCTCTACAGCTTACTGAAGCACAATCAGTTTTGAATAGTTTCTTGATGGAAAAACGTAAAAAATGTGCTCGGTGCGGCGCTAAGAATCCCCCCATTATCAAACCTACCTTTTGTTGGCTTCAACTGGTATTGTTCTTCGGCGGCAAATTCTCTTTTCTTATGCTTTGGAGGTTCTTGTCTATGCATGGTGTATGATGTATAAGATTTCTTTTCAATAGGACTCCTGTAAGTATAGTGTCAGCTTATGCATTGTTGAAAAACAAATCCTTTATAGTTTTTTTGTTCACCAATGTGCTATTCAAGGAGATGCAGCTAGTGGAGCTGGCTCCCGATTGTTTCCTAAGCCAGTGGCTCAACCCTTTTCTTGATGGTTTAGTGTGGTGGTTATAATAACTTTTAAACTATATATCCGTCTCTATGCCTTACTCTTAATCAGAGAAGAAAATG
Source organism: Spergularia bocconei (assembly GCA_963457585.1). Classification (NCBI taxonomy): domain Eukaryota; kingdom Viridiplantae; phylum Streptophyta; class Magnoliopsida; order Caryophyllales; family Caryophyllaceae; genus Spergularia; species Spergularia bocconei. The sequence goes on along the minus strand of OY734951.1, from coordinate 9,268,267 downwards.
GTCCATGTATGACAAGTATAAGTATTTGAGTTTTATCTTGATCATGCTGTATGAACCCATCATCATTTGAATGTTTATACCCGATGAAATCTATGTTCTGTATGTTGTTTGTAGTTTGTAGGTTGGAGCTGAACATTTAAATGTCAAAATACCCAAGCTAGTCATGCCATCTGATGTGTACTGATAAAAACCGAAAATCTCTTTTCAAATCTGATTTTTGTAGGGTGGCATGTTGGATGATGATTTAAGACGCAATGCAATGAGAGGATTTGGTTTTGATGGGCCAATTCCTGAAGATGAAATTGGGAAGTCTGCATCGGAGGTAGAAAATGCTGAGGAACCGAATGCTGATCAAGTGGCTTCGAAAAGTAAAAAAGGCAAAAAGAAGGCCAAGCATTCAGAAATCTTTAAGCCGAATCCCAATCGACCTCTCTTGCCGTTAGAAGTACGCTCTTTCCCCTTTTGGTCATTTCATTTAAGCATCTCCGCTTCGGGTGCTCCTTAGGTCTACTTAATTTGCATATTCTTTTCTTTTTGGAACCTGGAATAGAATTAGTGTTTTTCTCAGATAAAAGAATTAATATGTACTCCCTTGGTTCAATAATAGGTTAGCTTTTGATGTTGAACTTTGACCTCACGGTTGAAATTACAGAGTATGCACACTTAATTTTGTATAAAAGTGTACTCCATTAATAGTGTTTTTTCATCGTTTGTAAAAGCATATCATTAAGAATGTAAGGCGAAATCTAAACATAAGTAAGATGTACAGTCAACAACGGTATACAATTTCCAGTGTGATTTCCTGATCAACCCTTGCTACGTTCAAAGATTCCCCATCAAAAACTAAGCAACCTTGCCAAATATAGTGTAATGAATAGGAAACTCTCTAGAACACGCACAAAAGTCCTTTGTATAACTATAAGAGTCATTTGACGCTACCACTCTATCTTTACCTTTGCATCCATACTATGTAGCTTCTTTGCAAAAGCTCAATGTTTCCGTAAGGTGAGCCACCCGAGAATGCAGGAAAATTTGTAAATCAATTCAGTTGTGTCGATTCAGAAGAAGTTTCCTGGAAGACATGTAGAGGCATTTTTCTGAACTCTTAATAATTGCAGGTCAAAGAGATAATGACTCGTTTATGGGAAAACGAGGCTTCACTATGCTCCTTCATTTGTGATATTCAGCAGCGTGAACTACGTTCGGAGAAGAAGTTCTCTTTCATGATGTTCTTTATGAATGCTCTTCTTGTGCCTCCAACAAAGTTCCGTCCTCCCTCCAAAGGAGGTGATTCAGTAAGTATATTGTGCCGTGTTAATCCCCCGTTTCCCTTTACTATTTATGGTGCTTTCTATTCAGTTTGGCATTTTCTTTTTCAAGTAATTACTGTGGACTTGTTCAGGCCTCAACTAAAGGTTTTAAAGTCATTGTGCTTTTGTTTCTTGGCTAGGAAAGCAGGGACAACAAGCCGTTATATAATTTTAGTGTTTTGAGGAGGGTTGAACTTGGTGTCTTCTATTCTTTGTATGTGTTATTCTTGTTTGTGAAGGTAATAGCAATTTCATATTGTTTTGCTGGTTGGAATGTGCTGGCAATGTGAGGAGTAAGATGGAAGAGTTGAAAAGCATATATTAGTACAGTAGACTCACTACAGTTACAGGTAGAATGCAAACTTGGGCAGAGAAGCTGTGTGAAAGTGAAGGTTTTATAGGGAGGGAAAGATTACTTCTTTGGCTTAATGGGCTAAAGAAAAATGGCTCACAAACTTGTGCTTCATATGTGTGACATGGTCAATTGCTGACGCAATTTCAATATGGGTCATCCTCAAAAACCTCTACATGTTTTCAACACAGGGGAAAGACTGCATACACCTGTCATCTCCTTACCTTGTTATAGGTGGGATGGGAGTCGATGTATATGTCCATGACGTTCTTAATGATGTCGAATAAATACGTATGAAGACGAGTCAATTATAAGTCTAGGCCATACCCTTGAGACCTTGACAATCATTATAAGTGAGGGGGTTTATGAAAGTTTATCACAAGTCGGTTATTAGTGTGAGGTACAATTTATGTGTATGATTATCTATTTATTTAGTCAAGTTAATAACAAAATATTCAACTATGAAGTGTGTATTTTTCTTAGGAGGTGGGGAAACCCAACACTTCCGATTACATGGAAGTCATGATGTTTTGGAAAGTTCAAGGTTCTCAGTCATCTGATTCAAAGCTTTTGCTAACGTTGGTGAATGATTGTGTGTTGTGGGTCTGTTTTGTGTTGCTGACAGATAACTTAGGTATTTTGGCCTTGGATGAGCTTTATGCTCGTGAAGTGTTTATGGGTGATTTTTGTCCGTTTTTAGGTGATGGAGCATCCTCAAACTGTTATGCTGCAAAAGATTTTGGATTCTAATAGAAATCTGGCAAGTGCTGATTTAAATTCTAAAGTTGATTGTTGGATGAAACTTCAGCAGTCTATTAATATCTTGTTTGATAGCAAGAGCGCTGCTGGTGGGTATTTCTTTTTCTTTTCTCTGTTATAAGTGTGGTCGTTCATACACCCTTTGCTGCTTACTGCATAGTTATCAATCTTATCATGGTTTTATGGAAAAGTCCAGATTTTATTTTGTGTAGATTCTAGAATTATATATTACAACTTGTTCTTCCTTTGATACACATCTCCCTTTTAAGGTATGATGGTGAAGGATTGAGAGTGAATGTCTTAAACCATAGGACTTCATGAATTTGGAGGATGCATATAGGCACTATGAAGATTTTCTGTGTCCCTTAGCTTTTGATTGGATGATTATTTATGATATGCAATTACTCTGTATTTGTACTGGTGGGGAGGCTTAGGTTTGGCAGTTTTGTTCCTCTGAAATTTGAGTTGACTCATGTTTGATGTCTTGACAAAAGGCTTTGATTTTTTTAGTGTAATGATATAATTTGGGGCTGAAAGTTCTGAAAGGGTTCTGATATCTTCAGTCCTAGCCAAATAGTTTCACAACTTAGATACTGCACCTTCAGTAGCCAACTTTGAGTTTAGGTTTGAAGAGAGAACGTTTATATGGGGAGATCGACAGAGGTGGAGATGTTCAATGGTTGTGAGGTCGACTACTAGGGTACCGCACATGTGATATGTTGTATTGTTCATGGATTTAAATTAGAGCAAGCAGTTGTAGACTTCACTCATTTGGATGGAATTCGTCTTCTGTAGGATTGCTCGTAATGCTCATTTTCAATTTGAATTCTTGTATCTTGATATTCTTAGGTTTAATATATGGATTTGGTCTTAAGTAGTTTGAAAATTCAGCCAATCCTAAACTGAATGCATGTCTCACTGAAGTAGTGATTTTTGTAAAAAGAATTTGGTGTTTTGGCAGAAGCTGAGTATGTTCTGTGCTTGATGACAGGCGTAGGTCAGAAAGATATGGCTTCTGGAATATGTCAATTGCTGGAAAAAAAGGAAGGCATGTTTCGGCAGAAAATGATGGGGAAGCGGGTTAATTTCGCTTGTCGTTCTGTCATATCTCCAGATCCTTATTTAGCTGTCAACGAGATTGGTATTCCTCCAGTTTTTGCCTTGAGGCTGACCTATCCTGAGGTGAGGAATTGTTCTTTGGATGTTGCTTACGTGTCTTGAAAGATCAATTGCTACTTTGATGCCATAAATATGATTCTCAAGTGTCAATTGCATCTGAACATCCATTTGGTGTCTGGTTTGGCTTCAGTAATAGTTACTGGGCTTGCCATTTCCCCTCTAAATATCTCAGTATCTCCGCTGACTTACATTGTGTTTGGTGGCCTATTGAATTCTCTGGTTATGATATTGTGTTACCTTTCTGTAGTCCATGTGTAAATAATTTGCCTATTTACTTGCCTCAACCACGACAATAAAACACTTATCTTCCAAGTGTTGTGTCGATGAAATTTTGATATAATCATAACAACCTTCCCATCAATGTCCTGGCTAAAAGTAAGTAAACAATTAAGTGATAGTGTGGACCTGTGGTGTTTAATTAGCCCACTGTGATCCCCTGTATGTACGGAATATCTAAGAAACCACCTTCTCTGGCCACAGTCAGAGTTATTCTTTAGGGAGATTTATGGTCATTGTTATAATTATTTGGATTTTTACTGTTGCAACAGCATTAATAGTTGCTGTGGCAGCAGGTGATTGTGAAGAGTCTTGAAAGACTTGTGCTTTTATAGCACTTGGCTTTATCTTATGAGGCATCATATGACTAGATTCTGAATTAGTTTAAGCTGAGATACTAAATTAAACATATCAACAATTTATCTTACTATCTCCTGCCACCTCTGATCTAAAAAAAACAAAAAAACAAATCAACTGTCACCGCAATTCAACAGCATCAAAGTATTAAGTATGTGTCGATTCAAAGGCCAAATTGGGCATGAGATAAACTGCCATTGGTACAGATCCTCGGAGAAGTTTCCTAATTTGAAGACCGTGATGTGAATGTTGAATGCGGATACATGTGAAAATTAGTTCATCGTGATAACTTGAGACCTTGATGTTCTAGGTTTTCTTTTGCATATTTTTGTCACCTTACCGTGACTGTTTGTACTTGGGAGTCAACCCTGGTAATATTCTGGTAACAGTTTCATTATGTTACACTTATCAAACTGGTAAATATTTTTGGTCTTTTTTTATTTTATTGACCCACCCCATGGTTGTTACAATCTATTCTTTACCATTTATCTACTCGTTTTCGTTCTTAACATTGTCTGTTCCATACATATATTCATGTTAACCGATGCCGACACCAATGCATCTTGACTAAGACATCGTTGCTGTTGCTGTTCACAGTTGGACGTTACATGATTAAAGTACCAAGAATGGAACGGTTGAGTTTTTTCTTTTTCAGAAATAGGGCAGAGTAGGAATATAGCAAAATGGCCCACAAGGCCGATAACGTGTCCACTCTTCTTGTATTGTGAAGTAGTGGTTAGTAGATGGGATTTTCAACGCATTTTTATTATAGGTCATCAAGAATCAGACTCTCTAGTCTCAATGTTTTCAACCAAGATTTTCTTTGATAGGACCTGGTATCCAGAAGTTTGGTACTTCAGAAAGTCATAGTTCTATTCTAGAAAAAGTATCCTGACAATTATTTTTAGCCGACCTAATCGTCAGGACATAATGTCTATGCTCGAGCTTGTCCTCTTATGCTTTTTTTCTTTTATTGATTATTAAGGAATTATCTAATCATTAATAGTTTTATCACAAGATAATAAAGCGGGTGTCAATAAGTTGCTCCTGTAGACAAAACCCTTTAGATACCGTTTGTCAGTATATCTAAAGCATAAAGAAAGACAAAATCCATTTGCAAGGCACTACTGTGGTCTACTAAACAGATTCCATTAAAAGAGAGTTGACTTAGCAATAAAAAGAAGTGCCCTGATGCTGCCATTTTTCATATCCAAAAACATTAAAAAAGACAGATTCCATCTGAAAGGCACTACTGTGGTCGATTTGGTCCATTCAATGGTTCTTTCACAAGCTTTCTGCACACGTGTACTTCTATTCATGTTACTGAGTATGTGGTTTTAATCCAGGAATTTTGTTGTCCATGCAGAGAGTGACTCCTTGGAACATGACTAGCTTGCGGGATGCAATTGTTAATGGGCCTGATGTTCACCCTGGAGCGACACACTATGTTGACAAAATGTCTACCATGAGACTTCCACCTAGCAGGAAATCCCGTATCTCTATCTCTAGAAAGTTACCTTCTTCGAGAGGAGTTTTAACGCAACCTGGAAAGAGCAGCAATTACGAATATGAAGGGAAGGTAGTATTGCGTCACTTGCGCAATGGAGATATTGTTCTGGTGAATCGGCAGGTATGAATTTAAGAAGCTGATTACTAAAATATGGGCTAGTATACTTTCTGCTGCGCTTCTTGCAAGCAAAGGGGATGCTGAAGCTCTGTGTTTCTGGTTTCATTGGCCTTGGTTCCTTTTTGGTTTGTTGCAGATTAAGTTTCCTCTTTCTAAGATTAGGAAGCTATCATATTATTTTCCATATATTACCCACCCTTGAGAAAAGAATTTCACATCTAATATTTTTATTCAACAACTTCATGCGAACATAATATCCAAAGCTAAAGGGTATCATATGATTAAAATTCTAGGACGAAAGGTCCCTTGGTCAAATTACAACCGGAGTGCGTCTATCTATTACCTGAAAGGCTGTAAGCAGAGACTAATAATATAGACGCAAGAGCTGTAAGGTGTTATAGCTTTCTGGCCAAGTGAAAGGCAAAGGTGTTTGAGAACTTTCAATAACACTTGTGACCAGATCATAGATTGTTGACCATGTGGCGATTAGGTAGTGGCTATTAGATTGTCACCCATGCTGGTGATTCAGTTTAATCCCTTGGGCTGGGCTGAGATTCATGATCCCTGTTACTTTGAGAAAAGAATTTCACATGTAATATTTTTATTCAGCAACTCCATGTAAACATATATCCAAAGGTAAAGGGTATCATATGGTTAAAATTCTAGCACCAAAGGTCCCGTAGTCAAATTACAACTGGAGGAGTGCATCTATTTGTAACCTGTAACCATAGACTAAAAGTATAGACGCAAGAGCTGTAAAGTGTTGTAGCTTTCTGGCCATGGGAAAGGCAAAGGTGTTTGAGAATTTTCAGCAATACTTGTGACCAGATCATAGATTGTTGACCGTTTGGCTATTAGCTAGTGGCTATTGGATTGTCACTATCATATGGTTAAAATTCTAACACCAAAGGTCCCGTAGTCAAATTACAACTGGAGGAGTGCATCTATTTATAACCTGTAACCATAGACTAATAGTATAGACGCAAGAGCTGTTAAGTGTTGTAGCTTTCTGGCCATGGGAAAGGCAAAGGTGTTTGAGAATTTTCAGCAATACTTGTGACCAGATCATAGATTGTTGACCGTGTGGCTATTAGCTAGTGGCTATTGGATTGTCACTCATGCTGGTGAACCAGTTTAACCCCTTGGGCTGAGATTCAAGATCCCCGTTACTTTGCAAGCAGGATAGGATGATTTAATTGAGGATTTAGGCATAAGGGGTTTAAAGCAAAGGCACAGGGTGAAAGTCGCTTATAAGTTTACTATCTATGTTCACACAGCATACAGCTGTTTTCCCTCTCTTAGTGTGTTGTGCACCACCCTCATACTAACTGGCTGACTAAGGCTCTGAGTAATTAGGATGTCAGTATGTCGGCTTCACCCCGGTGAATTTTAGTTCAATACGATTCGGCTGAGATGGGCTCTGTGGCTAAGTGCTAGCAATGAACTTGTTAATGTGAAGTGGATTGCCTATTTAGTTGAAAGATTTTCCTTTCGTTTGTATTTTCAGCATTGGGTGATTGGAAACAGGATCAGTTGCCTGCTTCAAGCCTTAACAACACTTCCAAAGAAATTCCTGTCAGTAGAAACTCTTATGGTTTGTGAATGGAGCACCACGATGTGAGATTAAAGCATGGAGAAGAGGCTACTAGGAAATAACTAAATCCAGCACTATGATGATACAAAGAATCTTATTTCTTCACACTCCTTCATTGAATCCTTCATCAGCAAATTTAGGGCTTACTGGAGCATCTTTTTTACCTTAGCCCGGTTCCTTTTGTCCTTTCCCCTTGAGATGTGTACATTCACCTAGAAGGCAGCCTCTTCCCATTGGAGTGGCTCTATATAGAGCTAATGAACAGCCTGGGTGTTGCAACCATTAGACTCTCCGATTCTGATCAGGGTCGTAATGACTGAGCAAGCTAGCATTCTGCCTTTGCGTTGGCAATCTTGGATTCTTGGCATGTCTGATACCTTTTCACACACGAGCTTAAACTTGAGGTTCTCTTTCCATTCTTGCGTTGTTCTAGGGGTGCTTATTGAGATGCTTTAATTGCTTTTCACTCTTGCATGGCACAAATACATGTGTGGACCACTTGCCTAAAAAACTTGACTATAATGGGCCTTTTGCAAAGAATAAGACTACTAAAGAATCAATTCCACTTTCCAAAATTTTACCAAGGTAATATGTATATTGGAGCTGAATTATCAACCCTGACATACATCCTAAAGACTCGCTTTAAACTGCCGATTCTCCTTTTGGACATCCCACATTAGACTTCCCATCCATATTTAGTAAGCATTTGATCTCCCCTCCCTCCTATATTTGTGGTCCTCTTGTTTATTCTTCACTCTACTCTCTTCTAAATGCCTTTTCTTTGTGCAAAAAGTGCTAGTATGTCTGTTTTTTCTTGTATTGAATCAGAGTAGGGAACCACATATTCTTGTATCGAAGAAGAAATTGTTCAGCTTGTCGATGAGGCTCTAGCTCACAGAATAGTTTCTCATGTTGCAACATCCACTTCACCTGGTGCATCGATGCTTCGTTAGTCCTAATTTCTTTGTTTTTTTCAGCCAACACTTCACAAGCCGAGTATTATTGCACTCAAAGTCCGAGTCTTGCCTGGGGAGAGGACTCTTCGATTTCATTATGCAAACTGCGAGTTTGTTTTCTTCCCTTCCCTTTCTTTTGTTTACATGCAGTGAGCTCTGTACTCAAGTTATTCTTAAATGCTTGTTTTGCCGGGTTTTCTGCTCAGCTCCTTCAATGCCGATTTTGATGGTGATGAAATTAATGTTCACTTTCCACAAGATGAGATATCACGTTCTGAAGCTTACAATATAGTACATGCTGATAATCAGTACATTGTTCCAACACGTGGTGATCCTAAAAGAGCATTAATTCAGGTTTTGGATCCTTTTGTAACCTGTTTTTTGTGATTTAGTAATCTTGGTTAACCTTTTATTTTTTGTGCCTCATTATTGCCTTCACTTGATAGGATCATATTGTCAGTGCTGTACTTCTCACAAAGAGGGATACTTTTCTTACCTGGGATGAATTCAGTGAACTTCTTTACACATCTGGTGTATGTTCCTTAAGTGCATCCTCATTGAACATTCATTCTGGTAAGAAAGTTTCTGTATTGGATTCAGAAGATATTATACGGGCCACCCCACCTGCTATAATAAGACCAAGGAGGCTTTGGACAGGGAAGCAGGTTCCACCATCTCTACCTTGTTATATTGTCTGCTAATGTGTTGTCCTATATATACACTGGTCCTGACGGGAATAAATTTTGACATTCTACAAATGTTCAATTCTTACAGGTCATAACTACCATTTTAAATCATATAACGAGAGGCTGTTTGCCGTTCACTGTTAAGAAGCGTGCTAAAATTGCAAGGGAGTACTTTGGGAAGGACGAATTTAGAAAGAAGAATATAACTCAAGATGAGATGGAAAGGGTAATGGTGGTGGAACCCGTTCATAGCATCGATGAAGACATTGTTTTCGTTTACAAGAATGAGCTGGTCCAAGGAGTTATTGATAAGGAGCAGTTTGGAAAGTATGGTTTAGTTCACACTGTGCAGGAAATGTATGGGGCAAGTGCTGCAGGTGACCTACTTTCTGTTCTGAGTCGTGTTCTAACCTCTTATTTCCAGGCAAGATTTTTGTACTCCTTATTGCCATCTTTTTTCTCATGGGAATCATTTGATGTATACTTAAAGGAATCTAACTATTCTTGTTAAGTTTGACTTGTCAATAACAAGTACTTTTCTCTTGTTTTAGATGCATGGTTTTACTTGTGGAGTGGACGATCTTCTTTTAAAACAACCTTATGACAAGCAAAGAAAGGAGTTACTTGAAATTAGCCTCAATTGTGGTGAGGAAGTTCATTCGCAGTTTATCGGTCGTCATAAAGAACACTTCGGTATAATGTGCTTCCATACACTATTATTTGGTCTTATCTATGTCATAAAAGTATATAATGTTCACGCAGTGGAAGTTATGGTCAAGTTCATATGCCTCAATATCGTTTTCTTTACTTTCTATGTAGACACCGTATTAATGCATCATGTTTTTGTTGGATTTGTAGAATCCTCTGATATGAAAATAGAAATTGAGAAAGTGATTCGGCGCAATGGAGAATCTGCAGTAGCACTTCTCGATGGGATGATGAGGAGCAAACTTAATACTCTCAACTCAGCTGTCACTAAGCTGTTTCCCGAGGGCCTGAAAAAGCCATTTCGGAAGGATTGCCTTTCTTTGATGACACTCTCTGGAGCAAAAGGTGGCACGGTAAGTCGCCTTACTGTTTCCGTGGTTTGTTTACTGTGGTGTATTCAAGGAGGACCATCGATAAAATTTAAGAAGCGGGGGATCTAAACGTTAAATAGGGCAGTGCTAAATACATACTCCCTCTGTTTGGATATAAACTTCGCAGGACCGATGCACAGTTCTAAAAAAACTGGGATAAAGACTGAGTTTTTGAGGTCCACTTGGTATAAATTTACTATAAAGGGGTGTGCACACTTGTATTTTCAATCAACAAAGCAATAAAGTAGGGGCAATGTAGTCTATTAGTTCATAAATAAGGAAAGATTTTAAGTAGGAAGTTTAAATATGAACATTCTTGACCCTAAAATGGAAAGGAGGAAGTTTGTTGGTGAATGGAGGGAGCTTCACCTTATTAGTTTATGTTTCATTGCCACCTGGTTTTTTAGATGCCTTGGACGCTAGAGGATTGTTAGTATGATTACTCCATTTTAATACTTTTCTTTCAAAGTGGCAAGTGATTCTTCTAAATTTAAGGATGAATCGTAAAAGTCTTTGAATCTTATGGATTTCCATGTAGTGTGCAGCTTGATCATTTTGGGGATATTCGTTTCAGAGAGAGCCACAGGCCCACAACCATTTCCCTATCTGCAAGAGAAAGAAAAAGAGTAATACTTTAGGTAGCAAAAAAAACAAGGGGGTAGCAAAAGAGTATTTACCTAGAACTATTATTAAAGAATAAATAATTAAATAGAGAAGAAGATATAGCTAAAATTATTAGGCCTAGGGGTCTCAACCGCTGTCGCAATGTGTCTTAGTTGATTTTGGCTCACCACTAAATAAAAAGTGTGTATTGAACATGTAGCCCTTGCAATACACGATTTCTCATCACATGCTTTGTGATTCTGTGTGAAATTGGCAAGCAGAAATAGAGCCCATGGGTTTTCAATAAATTAAGGAGATGCGTTTACTTGATTGAGACGTGAGAGACATTTCTCATAGTGACAATGGATTTGCCCATGTTAGACCGTGCACGAAGAAGACTTGTGAGGATGATGGCGTTTCAGTTCATTGGATATTTTGTTTCACTGTTTCGTCATTGGCTATCTCTTTACTCTTGCCCTCTCGCCTTCCGCCATATTTGTCTCACAGTTTTCATCTTATAAGTTTATGTTGTCCTTTCCCTTCGCTGTTCTCCGTCTTCCCTTCCTTTTTTGTTGTCTGGTTAGCCAATGGCATATACGGAGTAATTGTAGTTTCTTTGGATATGTATTGTAATTTTGTTTCCAATCTATGATTAATACTTTTTGCTTTTCTTTGATCAGTATTGAGGTAACAAAAGCTTGTTCCTTATCTAACTAGTACATTAAAGTAATGTTTTTTTGTTGCCTATTATAGTGAACTATTTTTCAATTAGTAATAAGATCGAGCACTTATCACACTAGTCCGAACTGGCTAGCAGGCTGTACTTTTGATGTACGAACAATAATAAAAAACGATACTTCTCGTTCTACACACAACTTCAAAATTGGACAGTATCTCTTGCAGAGTTGTGAACATATGAATCAATGTAGCAAAGATGTGGGACCAACGAATTATGGCGGCTCCAATGTATTGTAATAAGCAAGGAAAGATAATCATTATGTGGTGGTGCCCTTGTGGTTTGTGCTAAAATGACCATCCTGCTGGGATGATCTATTTTACCTTATTGACAACAGCGTGTTTCTTGTTACCATGTCGTCATTTCTTTCTTTCTTTAAGACAATGGTGCCTGTGACCTATTGTGGTTAGCTGTCCAAGAAAATGGGTTATGACTTACTCTATGTCCTTTGCTTTGGCAGTTTAACTTTCAACAAATCTCTCTCCTCTTGGGTCAGCAAGAATTGGAAGGAAAGAGAGTACCTCGAATGGTCTCTGGCAAGACATTACCATGCTTTAACCCTTGGGAAAGTTCTGCTCGAGCAGGTGGATTTATTAGTGATCGATATCTTACGGGCCTCCGTTTTCAAGAATTCTACTTCCACTGTATGGCTGGTCGTGAAGGGTAAACCTACTAGAGTCCATTTTGCTTAAATAATTTCCTTTTCCAAGTCTCAGTTAGGATTGTTGAACTCTCTGCTCGTACCTCTGCTCTTACCTCTGCTCTGTCTATAGTTTTGTTTGTGTGTCCGTGTGTGTATGTGTTGGCCCTAGGTTTTGTTTCCTTTCTGATTTCACTTCTTAGTTTTCCTAAATTATAAATGTTCTACAGGGATCTTAAGATGATGTTTCCTCTAGATTATAATTATGAGTTACGAACTTTCTCCTCCCGTGTCAACTTTGTGCTCGTACGTTGAGTTGTTGAGAGAACCGTGATACGAATATAGCCTTTCTCCTTAGGTAGTGTTTGACTGTTTGGGAACAAGGAATTGAATTGAAAATCATGATTTCAATTCTGGGATTTGGAATCATCAAATTCAATTCCAAAAACTTGTTTGGATACCCCCAGAATAGAATTCGTTAACATTCGTTTGCATTGGAACACACACCCCCGCCTTAACCACCACAACCACCACCATTGGTCCAACCACCGTCTGCCACCACAAACGCAGAGGAGTGGACGATGGCGGGAGGAGTTAGGGTGGCAGGCTGGAGGGAGAAAGTGAATAGACGGGGTGAAAAAGATGAGAGAGAAAGAAGAATTGCGGCAAGTGGTAGATGGTGACATTGGCGGCTGATGGTCGACAGCAGGGCTGGAGTTGGTGGACATCGGGCCGGCGGGGTTGGCGACGAGGGCTGCCTTGGAGTACTGTGAGGAGAGGGAATGATTATGTTGGGACAAGAGGAGAGAGTGTGGGTGCGAGGGCTGGGTGAGGGTTGGAAGGTGGTCATGACGACTGTGCGAGGGTGCTTAGCAGGTGATTGGTAGGGCTGATAAAGCTTGGAGGTGTGAGGTGGTGGAGCTGTTTAGAACGGGTTTTGGGGATGGTGAAGAGGGGGACAATGGCGGAGGAAGTGGAACCGCACGGTTCAGGCCGTTGGGTTGAGAGTGGGGTCATGAGTGGCAGGATACAGAGGCCGAGGTGGGTGGTGGCGGGTTGGCCGGAGTTGGTGTGTAGGAGGTGGAGGATGGGAGGAAAGAGTGAGGTTAGGGAATCGAAACGACACCTTTTTTTATAAGGAATTGAGGCTGGACTTTTAAATGCACTTGAAATCGGGTTGGAATTGGAATTCCTTGAGTTTCCCAACTCCAGATTTGGGCCAATTTCTGAATTTAATTCCATATTTAGATTCTCAAACATAGCATAAGCGGAATCCTGGCCCAAAATTATGACCGTCTGGGCTAAACCTGCTGGTGGCAAGTCGTGGGCTGTGCATACGTTAGAAGTTTTGAAGTTTTTTTTTTTTTTTTTTGAGAGGATATGAAGAAAATGTGCTAGTAAAACTAATATTGCACCGGTCTTTCCCTCTTTTTTTGATGGGCGATCAATAAAATGTATTTGGTGGACGTCCAAATGTTTTGCATACACAAGACGGTTACTAGATGACGATTCATGTTAGCCGACCCCAAATCATTTTGGGAATAAGGCTTGGTTGTTGTAGTTGTTGTTGGTGGACGTCCAAATGTTTTGATGTAGTTGTCATTCTGTCAATTGAATGTATCAAGTCATGTTTTGTGCCAATCTAACTGTTGCTGCTTTTGTTTATAGATTGGTGGATACTGCTGTGAAGACCTCTCGCAGTGGATATTTGCAAAGGTGTTTGATAAAGAATCTCGAGTGTCTCAAAGTTCATTATGACTACACGGTTCGTGATGCAGATGGATCTGTTATCCAGTTTCGATATGGAGAAGATGGTGTTGATGTACATAAGAAGAACTATATGGAAGAGTTTGCAGCGTTGGCATTGGTTAGATGTTTTACTTGTGTCTTGTTTTATTGGGAAGATCTAAATATTTTTGCACTAAACCCATTTTGTCCTTCCAATCTCAGAATCAACGGCTCATTGTTAGTAATAATCCTCTTAGTGATAGTGATCATTCATGCTTATCCAAGTTTATTGAAGAAGATAATGAAGTTCCAAATCAACTTGCCATGAAAGCTGAGAAGTTCTCTAATGATCATGCAACGGATATGAATTCTGGCTTGACGTGCCGTAAGGATCGTTTGAACTTTCTTAGTTTGGTGAGGAACAAGTACTACATGAGTCTTGCCCAGCCTGGAGAGCCTGTTGGTGTAATTGCTGCTCAATCAGTGGGGGAACCATCCACACAAATGACGTGAGTTTATATCTCCTCTTGAAGTAGTCAAATATCTGCAGTTGTTATATGAGGCTCATGAGGAGATCTGTCTTATTTGCTAATCTGGAGCAATTCATAATTACCACTCCGTCCCAATTTAAACTTCCCATGGAATTTGAAATCCTCTCACACTTTCAAATGTCATGGGAAGTTTAATTTGGGAGGGAGTGCTACTTGAGAATATTGATTTGGTCCAATTTTCTTTTTCTTTTTAATTTTTTCTCAGTTCGTTTATTGTTGTGTTACCTTAACATGCGTGCTGAAATGTATGCTTCATTGAATGAGAGGGAATACTTAATTCACACAAATGAAGCTTATGTTGTATGCGTGGGTATACTCACTGTTATTGTAAGCCCAGTACAGCATACAAAGAGGTTGCATGCCTGCAGATTCTTGTTTTGGGTAGGGACAAAGCTCGGACTTTGATGTCAGGGGTTGTGACTTGTGAGATTGTACTGAAATTAACAACGTACCTGTTTTACTTTATGTTGGCACATCAATCTCTTCCTTCTTGCATGTGTTGGATTCACACAATAACAGTACGTCTGATGTTTATAAATTACTTTGGCTGAAAACCCTATAGTGTCTGGTGCTACCATGAGAGTAGACGTTATGCTTAGGATAAGAAATAAGTCTTCATATGCTATGAACTAATACTATTACTAATAGTGATAATAATAGTTTATTGTTTTTGTGATGAGTTTAGAAGTTAATCCCGACTAATAGACCAATCCAGAATAAAAATAGTGAACACACTAGAACGTGGATTTTACTTTTTCTTTGTTATATAGACTGGTTAAATAATCCCACATTAGTGCTCTTTGATCCATCATCATCCTTCTAGGTACGTGTAACTTGATCTGGGTAAAGTTCAGCGCTAAGCTTTTCTCGAAGTTTCTACACCCCAGAATCAAACCTGGGTGTATGAATCACTGAATTCCTTACCTGAAAACATTTGTAAGAGGAATTATGTGTATGAAATTGAAAAGGATTATGTCATGATTATCTTGTTAAAGTATTTCTTTCCAGGTATTAAAGGATGGTCATGCTTAGTCATTCTATTTACCTTGTTTGTCATTATTAGGTTAAACACATTCCATCATGCTGGCCGAGGAGAGATGAATGTGACGCTGGGAATTCCACGTCTTCAAGAGATACTGATGACCGCATCAATTGCTATTAAAACTCCAACGATGACATGCCCTCTTCTGAAGAGCAAGGACAAGTGAGTTCCATTGTATTTTATTTTGGTTTGTAAGTGGCCATTGGGATGCAGACCTAAAATACTCCTAAGTGTATGTAGAGATTAGGCATGTGAGCCAATTCTTTCTGGCTCAAAAATGAAATTCGTATTGCCATTGGGCATTAGCTCTTGTGTTGATTTGTTGTGCGATACTGTCTTTTTATTGTTAGGAGCATATTTGTGTCTTAACGACTAAACCTAATATAAATATAAACTAAATCCTTGGTATAAAAGATTGGATCTGATAGTTGCTTTCTATGTTATCCATTGTCTGCACAATTGGGGACCTCATAGAAGTTTAAGTAACCTGATCTTTGTTTTGTGGACATTTATTGGCCTAGAGTCGTTATTTGTGATTTGTTCTTTATGAGCTTCTTCATTTTACGAAGGACATTTACTTATACATGTGAGATGTACAGGGATGATGCGGAGCGTCTTGCTGCAAAGTTGAAGAGAGTCACGGTTGCTGATGTGATTGAAAAATTGGATGTTAGTATTGTGCCGTTCACTATCGACAATAACACTATCTGCAGTATGTATAAGCTAAAATTGAAGCTCTATGAACCTGCACTCTATCCTCCTCACACTGATATAACTTTAGAGGACTGCCACTGTACCCTGGAAAGTTGCTTTCTGGACGAGCTAAAAAATGCTATGGAAAGTCATTTGATTTTGCTGGAAAAAATAATTCAAATCAAAGCTGTATCCGAGCCGAAGGTCTCAGATGAAATGGACAGTGATGGCTCTCAGAGTAATCGAAAAAGGGAGAATGATGATGACGATGATGATGACGACATTGATGGCAGTGGTGATGGTGCGGACGATCTAGATTTAGATGCCCGGAAAGCAAAACGGCAGGCAACAGATGATTTTGAGTATGAGGATGACGAAACGGACAGGGATGGCCGTCGAAGCAAACGACCAGGAAATGATGATGATGATGAGGATGATGATGATGATGACAGTGATGGCAGTGATGCCAGTGATGACGAAGACCTAGTTTTAGATGCCCAGAAAGCAAAGCGGCAAGCCCCAGAAGAAATGGGCTATGAGAATGACAAAGTTGAACAAGAAAGGTCGGTGGCTGAAGATGAAGGTGAGATAGAGCAATGCGAGCCTGAAAATGTCAAAGATGGCATTGATCAAGATGTGCATGGAACCATGTCTAGGTCTGCCTCAACTGACCGGACAAGGAAGGTAGGGGCTAAAAGAAAGGCAAAGGAGAACGATAGAGTTGTTGTATGTCACGTTGCAACTGAAGGGCTGTATTGCGAAGTGCATTTCAAGCTGTTCAATGAACCCCACATGTTATTGGCACAGGTACGTTGTCACGAAAGATATGTTTTTATTTATTTATTTATTGTTTTGTTTCATAATACGAAGTCTTAGTGATTGGACCCTCGCCTTGCGGGGACGGCGATGTGCACCGGGCTACCCTTTTTTTTTAATAAGGAGTGTCAGTAGTCCTTTTATCAATTTGGAAAGTTGTCAGGTGTTTCTCAAGTATACTCAAAATCTACTTCCATTTTTCTACCTAAGGTGCTCTTCGCCAGTGCGTGACTTGAGAGTTACACTGCTATGATTTCTCAGTTCAGAAGCAATCATTTTCAGTTAGAGATTGCCGATGACTTGTGATTGGGAATCCTCGATATGTTCCATCTGACATGCAATAAGTAACTCATTTGAGTTAACCTTTGACTACAATGAAACAAGAAGAGCTAAGGGGTGGAGGGTTTGTGTAGATTGTTAGATCACCTTATTCAACCCATAGGAGAAAATGTGCATTTGAATGGGAAGGAACATCTTTATGTTCTCAGTGGTATTCTTGTCATTGCACATAGCAAGTTTTTAATCTCCTTGTTTTATCTGGTGATTACGCTACAGAACCTAAATTGTGGGTGATTTAATTGCAATTAGTCAATAATATGGATAAAACTGAAAACATGTGACACTACAGAACCACAAGGCAGAACCTATCCTTGGTTTGACATATCAAGTGATGCAATGTTCTCAATTCTGGTTGTTTACATTAATGCAGATGGTTGAGAAAACAGCAAAAAAAGTTCACGTGAAGACTGCTGGTAAGATTGAGCAGTGTAAGGTGGTTGAAATTCAATTGGACGACTCCGATACGGGAGGGATTCCTATGCTTAGAAAGGGTAAAGAATCTCGGTCTGCTCTGCAAACTGCAGGGGTGGATTTTACAGCTTTCTGGGAGATGCAGGATGATCTTGATGTCCGATTCATTGATTCCAACGATATACACGCTGTTCTGAATACGTATGGAGTCGAAGCTGCTAGAGCAACCATTATCAAAGAGATATTTACAGTTTTCGGACACTATGGAGTTTCAGTTGATATGCGCCACTTAACTTTGATTGCTGATCACATGACACATACTGGCGGTTATAGGCCAATGAGTAGATCTGGTGGCATAGCTGATTCTACATCAACATTCAGCAAGATGTCCTACGAATCAGCTTCCAAGTTCCTTACTAGCGCAGCTACACATGGACTAGTTGACAACCTAGAGACCCCTTCAGCAAGAATATGTCTTGGCTTGCCTGCGAAAGTTGGTACCGGATGTTTTGACGTGATGCAGCAAATTGATGTGTAATAATATGTACGGACATACAAATAAACCTTAATGTCTGGGTTGCATGATACCTTCAGTCCAGATGAAATTTTTGCCTGTTAACATGTCTTGTCAGTGTAGCGGCGTTAAGTGAGACTGTCCTCAATGGAGTAACCCCTTTTATTTGTAAATTGTCAAAGGGTGACTTTATGTGACACTAGTTATGGACTTCACATTTCGTGTATGGAAGTAGGAAAAAAATATTTATCTTTTTGATTGAGAGAATTAAACGAGCATTTTTACATTTATTTTCCTCGGCCCAAGAAAATTCATGTTGTACTCTTATACTTTGAGGGTTCCTGTATGGTAACCCCTACCCCCTAACTCTTGCCACATGGTAACCCTGAGGTTCGAGGTATTCAGATGATATTCTTGAAAATGGATGTCGTGTGATGTGTCCATTGTTACTTGAGTTACTTAATTTTAATTTACAAATTTTAAAAAATTCAAAATGAAATTTCCAAAAAACAAACTTCTTTTTAATTATTAAATTATAAATTGGTTTTATAACGTGTGACTATAAGGTACATGATACAATCCATTTTTTACTTAATTAAGTGATTCTCAAGTGAGGATATCTTTGAATGTTGTCTTCCCATTGAAAAAAGGAACGAATTGGTGTTTTATCATGTGCCCTATGGGCGCAAGTTAGAAAAAACTGTCTTAAGAAACACATTGTGAGATAAGATACGTCAAGTCGTCAAGAGATGACCTCTTGTATAGATTTAGGCTTTACTTTTATCATGATGTGAAGTTTATGACTAGATTTTTGCGTGTGTATATAGAAACAACTAATGTTGCGAGCATGTGCATGATCAAAATCAGGAAAAAAAAGAGGCAAGTTAACTTATTGACTATTGGGCAGAGAGAGCGAGACCTTAATCTTTAGTTTATGACTGTAGTGATATGTAACAAGTTTGAAGATCAAACTTTTTTATCATAAAAAACTCATGTGAATATAAACCTACGTACATCAATAGGTTTCGTTTTATCATATATTATTAAAAATTCAATTTGTTAACATTTAAACTAAATAGACTAAAGTCATACACCCGAAGAGTATGGATTTCCTACCGAGACTTTTTTTTTCTTTTTTATAATTTTGTCATTTAAATTGTCACATGTTCAATATGCCTATAGGATTATTGTTGATTGGTAACATTTCATAAGTAATTGAAAATATGGGTTAAATCAACATGAATCACTATACATATTTCGAGAAACATATAATGAAAGAATCATAGTCACATACCCCAGAAGATGGCCCACAAGATCTGGATCAAGCAAATATAGATAAGCTCTCACCAAGACACTATTATACATGCGAACATGTACAAGACACATCTATTTGTCTTAAAGAAAAAAAGACGCATTTATTTAGTATGGGGGGATCTATTATATATCTTCCTCTAATTTTATTCTAATCCAGCCATATGTAAAGTCCGGTATTAGTGGGTTTATGGGAAGTATAGTATTTTTTTTTTAGTGAAGGTGGATATACTATTGCCATCGAGTATTTTCAAATTGTCAAAGTCTTATATAATTGTTGGATGTGAGTTCTTCGAAGGACAGCTGCTCGGATAGCCTCGCCGAATACCTGCAAGAAGGGAGCCCGGTTTTCACCAGGCGTCGCCCCTCCGACGATCAAGTCAGCAAGGGGGCTCGAGAAGGGTGGCAAATAAGACAAATAAAGCCTTTAATGCACAAATCAAGGGAATAATCAGAGAATAGAGAATGTCAGAATTTTTGGGTATGTGTGTAAGAAACTGGTTTTGATGGGTCATAAATGGGGTATTTATAGTGATAGAGGGGGACTTAGGAATAATCCTAGGTTTCCCCACTCCATCTTGACCGTTTATTCCCCTTCCATCTAAGGGTTGTCCTTTACTAAGGTTTACTCCATTCAAGGGCTATGGCCCAACCACAAAGTGGTACCAACAAACCCCCTCCGACCTTGGTCGCGTCCCTCGCTGTCAGCAAAGGCGGACTCATCGGGGGCGACCAGGGTACGACCCCTGGCCGCCCTTTATCAAGGTGTACTCTGTGGACCTTGGTAAAGCCATGTCATGCAGTCGTGCCCCTTGGAGGCGTTGTCTTCTTCTCTGATATTGTGTCCTTTTGCGAGGGAGTGATGACTCGAACCAAGAACTTGTTCGAAAATTTCGCCCTTTTCGAGTCCTCGATCCCTCGCCTGGGAGAGCTCGAAAATTTCACCCTTTCCGAGGGAGTGAGGGCTCGAACCAAGAACTTGTTCGAAAATTCACCCTTTTCGAGTCCTCGATCCCTCGCCTGGGAGAGCTCGAAAATTTCACCCTTTCCGAGGGAGTGAAGGCTCGAACTGAGAACTAGTTCGAAAATTTCACCCTTTTCGAATCCTCGATCCCTCGCCTGGGAGAGCTCGAAAATTTCACCCTTTACGAGGGAGTGAAGGCTCGAACTAAGAACTTGTTCGAAAATTTCACCCTTTTCTAGTCCTCGATCCCTCGCCTGGGAGAGCTCGAAAATTTCACCCTTTCCGAGGGATCGGAGTGAAGGCTCGAACTAAGAACTTGTTCAAAAATTGCACCCTTTTCGAGTACTCGATCCCTCGCCTGGGAGAGCTCGAAAATTTCACCCTTTCCGAGGGAGTGAAGGCTCGAACTAAGAACTTGTTCGAAAATTTCACCCTTTTCGAGTCCTCGATCCCTCGCCTGGGAGAGCTCGAAAATTTCACCCTTTCCGAGGGAGTGATGGGTTGTTCGCAAAATTCCGAGCCCCCGGCTCGATGTTCGTAACCTTTATTTCCTGAAATTATTATTTGCAACTAAATTTTGAATTAGCGAAATTTGAATTTCGATAATTTCAAAATTTAAATATTGCAATTAATATTCTTTGGAGTTGGCGGAAATTTGAACAGTTTCCTATGCCAACCGTTCCTAGATTCCCGCAAAAGCAACCTCGGGAACACGCGAAAACTTTTCGTCTCCTGTGCCGTAATGATGACTGCCGGCGTTTGGGAAGTTGTGTAAAAACATGCGCTTTTACCAATTTTCCCCTGACTTCACCTCCCTATAAATAGGGGGTTTCACTCAATCATTTTCACTTTCACTTTCACTTTCACTTTCATTTCCAAAGTTTTTCCTCGTTTTCCTTCGTAAATCATTCAAACTCCGAGCCGTTTTCCGAGCCATTTGCGAGCCGATTTCCGAGTCGAAGATCCTCTTTTTCCGGCGAGTTTCCTTCGATTTCCTTCGTCCTTTCCGTTCGCACTACTCCGATAAAATTTCCGGTAAGTCCGTCTCTTTTACTCGGTTTTCTTGCCACTTTTTGCATTTTTTCTGGTTTGTTTCCGTTGTTGCCGTTGTCGTTTTACTTGTCCGGTGACGGTCTCGGGTTGTCGGTCCCGCTCCGGCGGCAAAAAGATGCCAGCCGAGCGTTCTGGGATTGGGAACCCAGTTAACACCCGATTGACCCGCTCGGTTTCGAGGTCGGCGATGAGAAGCGGTCTACCCTTCGCGCCGACTCGCTTCTCTCGCATCGATCCTTCGATTTTTTCGACTTTTGTCGACCCGCCGAGTGTTGGGTGTTGCAGATCCGTCATCGGAGAAGGTGAGGGGTAACGGCTCGCACAAGGCGAGTCCATAACTACCTTCTCTCTTTTTCTCAGATGGCGCGTACCAAGCAGACTGTTCGGGTTTACTCGGGGGGTATGAACGACCCGAGGATGGCCCGAAGTGCCTACATGCCTAACTCGGTTGTTTACCCCTCGCAGGAACCACACCCGAAGTCATGCCTCCCCGAGCTGCCATCCGCGTCACAAACAATACCTTCACCACCGCAGTTATTGATCTGATCTGGCGTCAATCTCAGACGTCTGAAGTCGTTCGCGCTTTCTACGAAGCTAATCACATTCGGGACCTGCTCGTACTGGTCGTGCCAGACGAGGGGTCAGTTTGCTCCGAACCGCCGAGGAACTGCCTCGCGGTGTATGCGCAGGCGTTCGCATACGGGTTTCGGGTGCCCCTCAACCCTTTTTTGGAAGAAGTATACAACCACTACGGTATCTGCCCCTCGGAGCTCACCGTTAACGCACACATCACCCTTTCGGGTTTTGTCATGACCTGTTGGTGTGCTCGGATACCGATATCCCTTAACCTCTTCCGATCCCTTCATAACATCTCCAACGATCAGTGGGGATTTAAGAATTTTGCCGTTCACGGCACAACCAGTAGGTATAGCATAGTGACTCATCCTCCGAAGCCTGGGAAGGGGCCGGAGTGGAAGAACATGTTTTATTGGCTTACCACTGCGAACGGTTCGCCGCATAGCAATGAAATTCGAGTGCCCCTTCGGTCTTCGGGCTCTCGATAGGTGAACAACTCTATCCCTCGACTTAACAAGGGGGAGGAGAGTTCCGCTTTGTATTTCCACCAGAAGTTGGAGCCGGCGCTCGAGGACCTCACGTGGGTGCCGACCGAGGAGATGCTGAACGATTACATGTGGCTTGCTTACTCAGGTTTGATCCTTCCTGCCAGCGAGGAAGAAGAGTGTATGTGTCGTGTTTGTCTCGCTTTTTACCTCGTTGTTTTTCCCAAATTATTGACCAAGTCTTTTTTTGCAGTGCGTCTCAGCGACCAAGTGTCGAGGGAGCTACATTATTGGCATAAGACCATGCCGAACCTCAACCGTCTGATGGCTCAGAGGGCTCGAAGGCAGAGTTCGTGGAGTCAATGAGAAGCGGCTCAAGAACAAGCTGCTCAGCCTCCTCCTCGCGAGGAGCGGGTCCGATCGACTGGGGTCGCTCAACTGGTGAGCGAGCGACTCAGTCGCCTCGTCCTCCGCCATCCGGCTCGGCTCCACCTCGCACTCCACAGGGGACATCCTCTCGCACTTCACAGGAGCCGTCCTCCAAGCCACCCCTGTGTCGATACACGTACCAGTCGGCACCGGGTCAGGGACTGTCCCGAGGCAGAGGGCCTCGGGTATCAGCATCCGAGAACCGACTTCGACTGGCTTCGAGGCGGTTTCTCTCTCGTCTTTCGAACGCGAGGAGGCAGAGGTAACTCCCTCGCTTCTGACACTTTGGACTTGTGTTTTAATAACAATTCTGACTGATGTTCTTCTTGCAGGCTCGGCGTCGAGAGAAGAGGCCGCTCGATGAAGGCGAGACGTCGGCTGCGAAGAGGCTGGATGTCGGTGGCTCGGCTACTCAAACATGTAAGACTTTGGAGGAGTTCGAACATCTGTTAATAGAATCCGAACGGGCCCTTTCTAACTCTGGATTTCTTGCTGATGTAGTGGCTCAGCTCGAGGCCTTGACAGCGCCTCTCCTTCCTGATATGTCAAAGGTTGCCGCGGCTGTGTACCACGCACCTCGGGATCTTCCCTATTCCCCTGACTGGGCTCGGCGAGCAGTCTCGCAGATGATGCAGGTACGTCCAGTCCTTGCTCGATTTGACCCTTTTTCTTTTACCTGTATTAATTTCTAACTCCTTTTTTTTTCTTAGGCAACCGTCCTTGTTTGCCAAGGGGAGTTGCACCTTACTCAGCAAACCGATGGAGGGCCTTGGAGGGAGAAGTGCCTCGCAGCCGAGGCGAAGCTGAAGGAGGCCGAGACGGCGAAAGGGGAGCTGGAGCAGTCGCTGGCCGAGACGAAGAAGAATGTTGCTGAATGCCATGCGCAGAACGAGAAGGCTGTTGCGGCGATGTCTGCTGCGGATGCGAAGGCGACCTCGCTTGCTGCTGAGGTTGAGAGGGCGAAGGCCGATGCTGACCAGCTAAGCCTTAAGCTGGTCAATGCATCCAGCCATGCGTCTCTCTGGGCAAGGCGGGCTTGTTCGGCTGTTTCGACCTTCCTGTCGTCGAAGGGCTACCAATATCTCAGCAACCTCGATAAGGCGGCTGCGAAACAGGAGGGGATCGAGCTGGGTCTGAAGTTGGGTTGGCTGGCACTGGTGAAGCTAATCGAAGGCCGGGATGACTTCGAGCTGGATCAGAAGGAGTTCGAAGATGCTTACTGCTTCGAACTCGACAAATACAATGAGGCCGAAGCCGATGCGTCCCCCGAGGAAGGCGAGCTCAATGAGGAGGACATCGAGGCGCTCGAAGCAGCTGCATCGACCGAGGAGGCGAATGCAAAGAAGGAGCTGTTCGAGCTGCCAGAGGCCTTTGACTTCACCGTTCCCGCCGAGGAACCTGCCAACAACACCACCACTTAACCATTATTCTAGTTGGGCTATTGAGCCTTGTAATAATACATTTTTACTTTTTTGTTCGTTTGCCGCCCTCTCGAGGGTTTTTGGCTTTTAAAACAATGCTTGTTCGGGGCCACCCCTTTTTCGGGGTGTTTGGCTCCGAGCGTTTTATTTCAATTTAATGCAACGTTTTCATACAACTCTTTTGTATTGTTTTGATGTCTTTTTTAGTCATCTACCATCCATGGGTGGTCTTGCCCTCGAGTCGAATGCCTCTTCGGGGTTAAGGGCTCGCGGCCTTAACTGCGAAGGCATTTGACTCCTCGCATGGATGACGCGTCTTCCGGCTAAGTTGCCTTGTTCGGATCCCGCTTCTTCGCGATAAGCGAGCGCAAGCACTCGGTCGAAGCCTTATGGTGTTCGGCCTTCGAGGGGAGGCCTCGTACAGGCCTCCTTACCCGAGTTGAAGTTTAAGGTTCTACGGGATCTCATCCTTCCAGGGTGTTTTGGTAAAAAACTACTCATCTAATGTATCGGATTGATTAGTGGATTTATCTATTTGATCACGTTATTGCCCTACAATCTATCACGTATTTTGTGAACGTAGCCTAGGTAGGAATTGCTGTAAATGAAAGAATAAATACAAACAAAGACACAAAGAATTTTTGTACGTGGAAAACCCTCAATGTGAAGGAAAAACCACGGGGGGAAGTCTGTGTCCCGCCAAGGATTGCACTATGGGTGATTGATGATTACAATGGAGTGTATTTTGCAATGTAATGTAGATGGAGTATTCTGGGCTTGTAACTTGTATTTTCTGATGATCCTCTCCAATTGGCCTCCCCTCTATTTATATTGCTTCGCTACTTGACCTTCAAACGGCTGATTCCTCCTTTTTCTCCATGCGTGTAACTGCTCCTATATACGCGGATGACTGGGCTTGTTCCTATCCTCCACTCTCCCCACTTCCAACGTCTCTTGTAGCTGTTAGGTTTGTTATCCAACGTAATCAGAACATTCCTCACCTGACTCCACATATTTCTCCTAGAATCTCGCAACCACTTAGCTGAATAGTTACTGCTTTGACCCAGTCTTGAAAATCACCCGTGAGACTAGTATCTGATACGCATCAAGTATCGGACAGTTTCATCCTGATCTCCCGAACGCCAACTGTCGGATTGTCGATAAGAGTCCTACATCAAGTAGAATTTTAGTGACCAAACAATTGTCCCCTGATTTTTAAAGATAAAATCTTATCTTTAGAAATCAAGTCCCAAAGCAGCTCGTGTTTAATCATGTGTCCGTTGCTCCCTAAAACTCTTCACCCATAATGATTACCTTCTAACGTCTCAATTTCAAACTCCTCAACCACCCACTATAAATACCACCCTCGCTTCTCTCTCCAAACCCTAATTCAAACTTTTCCCCAATTCAATTGTCCCCAGAATTCCTTGAATCAATCCATTGCTCACGATTCATCCAGCTAGCGTTGTGCAATCCCAAGTTGTTCTAATCGGCCAATCCGTCATCCTTATCACCCAGGTATTCTTCTTTCTTTCTTGATTTTCAATTGTGATGGTGTTCGGGGTATTTTCCCGATGTCAGGTGGAAGACGATGGTTTGCCGTGGCTCTGGGCTACGTCACTTTTGATGGGCCTGCACACGAAAACAAAAGTCCTAAACCCGGGGGTTTTTACCCGGGTGAGGACCCTCCGACGCTCAAGTCAGAAGGATGCTGCACTAGGGTAGGCCCTCCTCGTAATCGAGGTGCCGAAATATGTAATAAAGGAATTTAAAGAGTTTTTAGAGAATGTTACTGATTTTGTGAGGTTTAGTATCTTGGAAATGGTGTTGTAAAATGATTGGAATGCCTTGAATGATGTAATGGAGGGGGTATTTATAACCCCTCCTCAAATAGGGTTGCTGGTGTAAGAGATCTTGCCAAGTGTAGGGCTATCCTTCCTCCTTTGGGGAAGGGGTAACCCATTATTAACGATCCAGATCCTTCCTTGTTCATAAAGACAGTTTTGCCCTTCATTTATTCTTCCTTGTGGGTTTTTGCCCGCTTTTCGCATATGGGCTTATTCATTTTCGGCCCATTGATATTTTTGGCCCCAACATAAGCCTCTCATGGGTATCCTGGCTCAGCCTCGGCCCTAACTTCGAGCCAGGGTTCCCATGACATCGGTGGGGCCTCCTTTTGGCTTTTGAATGGGGTTAGGATTCTTGCTTGCTTCCATTCCTCACTGCCACCCTTTAGCATTCGGGTTTACCCGTTACTGCTAAAGCCTCCGCCTTTCTGATCGTTTTTAAGACTGTTTTGAGGTTCATCGCCTTCGGATATTGTTGTGAAACAATTAGTTGGCCCTTATCCGAAGGTGCATGAACCTGTTGCTGCGGCTTCCGTTGCTTCCGAGTCGGTAAGAGAAGCTAGTTTCATCCGAACAATGCTGAAAGCAACTAGTTGGCCCTTGTTCGGATGTTACTAGTTTCGACCCTTCGTGGGTTCGCATTTCAGTTGAGGGAGACGGGTTTCGAACATTACGTTGAAAACTAGTTGTGGCCTTTGTTCGAATGCTGACTCCCGATGACCGGGCCCTGGTAGACTCCGTAGGATCTCGCCATTTGGGTGGTTGTGTGGTCTTGCTTCCCCGACCCTTGTTGCTAATGGGGTGACCGTGCCGGCCCTAATCCGCAATGGCCAGAGTCGGCCGATTCGACCCTGGTCCAGTTTATCAAGGGGCTGTCGGCTTGACTCTGGCATGGACCGATGGGGGTCTATCAACTCGACCCTGACATGGGCTGTCAGGGGGCTACCTACCCGACCCTGTCATGGGCTGTCAAGGGGCTATCAACCCGACCCTGTCCTGGGCTGTCAGGGGGCTAGGCCCAAGTCTCTTTAACCGTTACTCTTCTTAATGAGTAGTTCCTCGTTTTTCGAGGAGGTGGGTGTGGTGGGTTAAAGGCAGTTGCCTTTTCCGCTTCTCAAGGGAC
This sequence comes from Spergularia bocconei, assembly GCA_963457585.1. Taxonomy (NCBI): domain Eukaryota; kingdom Viridiplantae; phylum Streptophyta; class Magnoliopsida; order Caryophyllales; family Caryophyllaceae; genus Spergularia; species Spergularia bocconei. The sequence continues at coordinate 9,240,810 of OY734951.1, read as the reverse complement.
ACGTGTGTGGCATGCAGTGGTTAGTACTCTTTTCACCATCATTACCATATTTTTTGGAAACTGAAGGAAGTTATCTAAGTTCCTTTCCCGTTTTATTTTTTGAATTTTTAACCATGTAAATTACCCCACTACCCCTCGACTGCTCCAATCTTTCCTCTTCCTTCGCCTTTCTTCTATAAATACCCCTCTTCATCCACACTTTTTGATACTCATTTTTCGCACAACACTTTCAAAACCTTCTCCCCTTTCTTGAAGATTTCTTGATTTCTTCTCAAGGTTTCGTCGCCGATCACTCTATTGCCCTTATCTTTCTCCGGTGAGTTCGCCCTTTTCCTTTTTGTCATGATTTCCTTGCATTATTGTGTATTTCGACCTTTCTTTTCTTGTTTACTCTTTGACTTTTGACCTTTCATCGCATTCTCCTTTCCTTGCTTATTCTCCGTACTTTCTTCGGTTTTTCCTTTCGTGCATATTTTTACTTCCTTTTTTGGGTTTCTTTATCTCCGAATATTGTCGCGTCTTTCTTTCTACCATCGTCATCATTATGATACCCTTTCCGAGACCTGTCCTTGGTCAGATCCCAAGTGGGTTCCTTCCCAAAGGCCTTTGCTCGCCTCGGCTTGGGTTTCCAGACACGAGAGTTGGTCTGGCGAGCTTATCCCCCTCGGGATTCCTCGCTCCTTTACCCACTCCGGGGTCTTTTCTCCCGAGCCTGATGAATCCTCGGATGACGAGCCTGTCTCTCTACCTTTTAATGTTACCTTAGCCTCGCATAGGAACCCCAACAACTTCTCCGAGGTATGCGAGTCATCTCGGGGGACCTGTGTGTATAAACTTCCTCCTAACACTCTTTTTACTCCCGCGCAGGCTGTTGGGTATAGCCTTGCCTCTTTTCCCGCATCCGGCTTGGTGATGGTTCACATCAATTCAATTCCGCTTAGCTCGTCCGCGGAAATTACAAAGAAAGTCAAGTCAAACGGGGCCAAGGACCTGGCAGACTTCGGGCGCCAAAGGGGCTTCCATAACAAGGGTGCTGAACTAAAAGTCCCCCCTAGGGACCTGCCTCTTTCCCAGCCTCCAGCAGGGTTGATGGCCATCAATTATTACTCTATTCTTTATGGCTACAGGGTCCCTCACCATCCTATTTTCACGGACATCCTTAACTACTACCGGGTTTCACCGGCCCAAATCGTTCCATCTTCCTTTTGTGACATCACCGCCTACATCATGGCTTCGGAGTTAGTTGGGCTTCCCATGTCTGTAAATATATTTCGCTCCTTGCACCTCGCCCAACACGTAGTGTCTACCGACGGGGCCATCACCATCTGCCTTCGACAGCGTCGAAAGAAAAAGGGGATTACTTCTCACTGGAGGGTCGTAACCGGTAAGCCCGACTCCCTTACCAAATGGAAGGAGCTTTTCATGTTGGTGGAACCAGTAGGGTCCTTGCATCTACTGGGGGGCCCCACTGCCATTCACCCCCTCAGGGACCTCAAGGAGTTGATTGAGCCCCCTGAACTGGCCGACTGGGAAGCTGCCTGTAAGGATTACTTTGCTGAGGACCTCATCAAGTATGAGGACGGTGCTTCAGCTTGGTGCAACCGCTTCTGGATTCCTGACAAGGCTGACATCCTAAATGAGGATTACTTGTGTGCTGCGGGCATAAGCACCGTTACCCCTCGCAGTAGGCTCTTTTTTTCCTTTTACGTTGTGCTTTTCCTCTGAATTCTCCTTTTCCTAAACTTTTGCAGGGTCCTTACTTTTTATTTATTTTTGTTTTTATTACTGGATTTTTGTGGGGTCTAAACCTTTCCTTTCCTTTGTGCAGGTGTTGCTCGTGGACGTTTGCAGCCTCGGAAAGGACTTACTTTGCCTGCTGGGATGTCGTTTGCCAACTTCTTAGCCGGACAAGAGGGTCTAACTGATTTGCTAGAGCGGGCCCTTAATGTCACAGGTTCGGGCCCTAAAGCCCCTCAAGGAGACCAGGGTGCAGGGCCTAGCGCCCCCTCTACCATTCCCCCAGCTGCTGTTGATTCTCCTGCTCAAGGGTCCAGCCACGCTGCTGCTATTGAAGACGATCAGCCTATCCGTCCTAGACCAAGGACCAGGGGTCAGAGGGCCCTCCAATACCAGGGCTCTCCTGTGACCTCGGTCGAGGTGGAGGTGCTGAATGAAGAAGAATTTCACCACCAGATTGAGTCTTCCGTGGACCTGGCCCACCAATACATCAGCACCCCTCCTGAGCAGCAGATTGACCAGCCCGAGGGGAGTCTGGACCTGAACAACCAGACCCATTTCGAAGAATTTTCCAACAACACGCTTAAAGACAATCGATCCCAGGTACTGTTTTTCCCATGCCTGTTACTCCTTCTCAACTTGGTTTTGAGTTTGCTTGTTTTCTTACTTTTGCTTCTTGCCCCTTTCAGGAAGAGGAGGTCCCTGTCGAGCCTCAGCAAGACAAAGGGGCTGAAAGCCGGAAAAGGAGTCTTGAAGACGAGGGGATCCTTCCCTTTCCTCACCTCCACCAGAAGAAGCAGAAACAAGCACAGGAGGATCCTTCTGATCCCACTCGTGACGATGATTGTTTGGTTCTCCAGCAGCTTCTAACCAGGACCCAGGTGACTCCGGGAGGCCCGTCAGGTATGGGTGTGGATCGGGGTGGTTCTTCTCTTCGGGGTGGAGAAACCCCAACCTTGTTTCCCCGACTTGATAGGGATTTTAATCCTCTTTTTATGTCGGATCTGATAGGTGGTAACATTGACCGTCTACTGGCTCCTAACTCGGTCCTTCACTCTGAAGGGGTCGAAAAGGCGGCTATGGCTTTCCGCCTGCTTCGCCCCATAGCTGAGCACTTAAAGAGGGATGATGTTCAGGCCATGAAGAGTGTCACCATACCTTTGGCCCTAACCAAGCTAGCCGAGGTATTATTTCGTTTTCATCTGTTCATCTTCTCTTTTTCTTTACTTTTGCTTGTTTTGTTTTTTACTTGCTCCTTTTCCTCCTTAACAGTTGAGCACAGCGGTCTATCTGGCCCTTTCATCCTCAACCTCCATCGACCACTTCTCCCAGGTGGCTTTCAACATGGGGGATCAAGCCCGTGCTGATTTTGAAAGTGCTCGGAAGGCGGCTGAAGAAGTGACCCAACTAAAGAAGGGTCTAGAGGACGCGGCCAAGAGGATAGAGGATGGGGCTCGTCGGTACGACGAGGCTGAGGCTAGGGGAGAACTGCACCCTGAAGGATCAGATTGCCTCTCTCAATGCACAGCTAGCCACCAAGGAGAAGGACCTGCTTCAGAAGGATGCTGAAATCCGCGAGGGGATCCGGGCTTCCATCGAGGTTGAGCAGGTCCGTCGAGAGGCTGTGGCGAGGACCGATGCTGAAATCCTCCAGCTGAAGATTGTTCGTGATAACTTGAAGAAGAAGGTGGAGGATCTTAGGACCAGGATCAGATGGTATCGGGACTTTGTGAGCAGGATCCTGACTGATCGTCTTGGTTGGGTCCAAAGAGCCACCACCGCTGTTTCCACCTACACCCAGTCCCTCAACTTCCGCTTCTTGGTGGACCTCAAATGTGCTGCTGAACAGGCCAAAGGAGCTGCTGCCACCAAAGACTTGGCCAAATTGGCCTTTGACAAGCTCCCACCTGGTGCATCGGTTGGACAATTCATGGAGCAGCTGGCTAAGGAGGAGACCGATTTCAACAAGGCCACTGAGGAGACAGCCAAGGCAGATTACGAGAGTAGGGGCTATGGAAATCCCAGGGAGAGGGCAGTCCATATGATGGATGAGCTGTATTCCCCTCCAGACCCTTCAGCCTTTGTCCTTCCCGAGGAGCCTGATGAAGTTTTCTCCGACCCAGCCCAGCCTCAGCAGACCACACCTGATCACGTTTCATCCAGCACTCCTGCCTCTTAATTTGTTTATCGTTTAGACTGATTTGCGAGCCTGTGTGCCGCTTTATGCATTTGACATTGCTTTTTAGACTTCGTTTTTTCTTTGCTTTGGGTTTGTTTGAACATTTAGCAATGTTTATGGTTTGCACTTTGACTATTAGTAACATTTGTGTTTTGTCGTTTTACCCTTGGGATTTTGTCTTGCGTTTTTATCGATCATTCTATCCATTTTTCCTCTGTTTATTCCAGGGTCTTTCTAGGGGCATTCTGCTCCCTGCTTGAATTTTTATCTCATTTATTCCCCTATGTATTTTCAAGACTTAGCCTTTGCTCCTTCAACGTTTTTTGAGTTTTACCAAATAGGATTTTAGCCCACTCTTCCGAATGGGCCCTGATCCTTCGGGTTTTTCCTACTTAAGATTTACACGACATATACACAAAAGAGTTTTTTCCGCAAATCCATTATATTTCATTGAAATTTTCAGGATACATGAGAATTTTCATAGAGCCTCTTCATAAAGAGTCTCCTTTGTCCCCTTGACCATACATACAGGGTCCAGGGTTACTATTGGAGATGCTTCCGCTACGAGGCATCCTTTCACTACTCCGAGGCTTCCTAAAGCTTCGGGTTTCTACTTAGCATTTCCACAAAGAAAATTACATGTAGTATTTCTTGAGGTTTAGGATATTCCAAGGGTGTTTCAGCATCGTTCCATCCAAATCAGATAATCGGAAGGTTCCTGGAGTGATTTGTTCCACCACCAGGTAGGGTCCCTCCCACATGGGGTTCAGCTTCTTAAAACCTCTTGGCTTTGCCGCTCCTGTCGGTTTCATCAGGACCAAATCTCCCACTTCAATCTTCCGCGGCTTCACTCCCTTGTCGTAGTCTCTCTTCATGACCTGCTTCTGCCTCTGCATTTTCAGCAGAGCATTTCCTCGAGTCTCAGGCAACAGATCCAACATGGCCCTTAGCTCCCTATCATTCTCATCTGGCTCATAGAGTGAGATCCTGTCAGACTTTATTCCCACCTCAAAGGGTAGGACGGCATCTGACCCATATACCAGATGAAAAGGAGTCTCTCCTGTAGCTCCTTTGATGGTGGTCCTTAGCCCCCAAAGGATTCCTGGGAGCCTTTCGACCCAGAATCCCTTCTTAACACCCAACATCATAGTCTTTAGGCCCTTCACAATGGTCTTATTGGCCGCCTCCACTTGCCCATTGGACTGTGGGTAGTAGACTGCTGAGTGTCCCACCTTGATGCCATAAGGTGCACAGTAGTCTTGCAAGCCGCTGCTGTCAAACTGAGACCCGTTATCAAAGATAAGAGCCTGGGGGATGCCGAACCTTGTGATGATATTTTTCCATACAAACTTAATGACTTGCTCCGTGGTGATGGACGACAGAGGCTCTGCTTCAATCCACTTGGTGAAATAATCCACTGCTACGATGAGGTGATCCTGCTGGGTCTTAGCTGTAGGCAACGGTCCCACTAAATCAATTCCCCACCTTGCAAAAGGAAGGGGTGTGAAGACTGGGATTAAGGGGACTGCTGGCCTTTTGAGCAAGGGCCCGAACCTCTGACAAGCATCGCATTCTCTTACCAACTTCTCCGCATCTGCCCTCATGGTGGGTCAGAAAAGACCTCTGGTCCCTGCTGTCTGGGCTAGGGTCCTGCCACCTGCGTGGGCAGCGCAAGCTTCTTGATGCAAATCTCTAAGAATGCGTCTACCTTCTTCAGGGGTCACACACCTTAGCCATGGCTGCTCATAGCCCTTCTTGTATAGCTTTCCGTTGAACATGGTAAACCATTCGGATCTTTTCATCACCTTCTTTGCCTCCTTTGGGTCTTGCGGGAGTTTCTCTTCTGTTAGGTAATCAACAAGGGGCTGCATCCATCATTCGGATCTATCTAGAGTCATTATCATCAAAGTATCGATCGATCTTTTGTTCAGAATCTCCCATTGCACAACTCTGGGGTCCTCTCCTCCAGAAGAGCTAGCTAACTTGGCCAAAGCATCTGCTTGCTGATTTTCGGACCTGGGGGATATGCTCGATGCTGAAACTTGGGATCTTGGTCAAAATCTTTTGGACCTGCTCCTTGTACTCCACCATACTGGGTTCTTTTGCCTCATAGGTCCCTTTGAGCTGGTTAACCACCAAGGCTGAATCAGAGTAGGCTACTACCTTGACAGCTCTAAGATCCACACACATATTGAGCCCAGCAATCAGAGCCTCGTACTCGGCCTCGTTGTTAGTAGCATCAAAACGGAATTTTAAGGCATATTCTGTCTTCTTCCCATCAGGGGCAACCAGAATCATTCCAGCCCCGCTCCCGGCTGAGGATGATGAACCATCCACATGTAGGGACCACACTTCTTCTTTGGCTTCCACCTCAGCCCCGAAGCTAGCCTCAACAAAGAAATCTGCAAGGGCTTGCCCCTTTACACTCTTGCGAGGGGCAAACTCTATCCCATGACTCCTCAGTTCACACGCCCACTTGGGTAGTCTTCCTTGTCCATCCATATTTATCAAGATTTTTTCCAAAGGATAATTGGTATACACCGTGACTTTGTGTGACTGGAAATAGGGCCTAAGCCGTCTACTAGCTATCAACAAAGCGAACACCAATTTTTCCAAGGGAGGGTACCGTACCTCAGTCCCGGTGAGAGCTCTGCTGACATAGTAGACGGGTCTCTGCTTCTTCTCTCTTTCAGTGACCAAAACAGCACTCACAGCATCCGTATTTGCCGCCAAATACAGGTATAGAGGCTCGCCTTCATTGGGTACTGAAATTTTTGGGATCCCATGCAGGTAAGCCTTCAATTCCTTGAAGGCGGCTTCCGCTTTTGGGTCCCATTCAAAATCCTTCTTCTTCTTCAGGGCCGCAAAGAAAGGTAGACACTTGTCGGCGGACCTGGCAATAAACCTGCCCAAAGAGGCTACACACCCCGTGAGTTTCTGAACCTCCTTGACGTTTTTCGGAGATTCCATGTCGAGGATGGCTTGTACTTTCTCGGGGTTGGCGTCAATTCCCCTTTCACTCACTATGAACCCTAGACACTTTCCGGATTGGACCCCATACACACACTTCTTCGGGTTCAATTTCATGTTGTATTTTCTTAGGGTTTCGAAGGTCTCTCTCAAATCCTTGACATGGTCCTCCATCCTCTTACTTTTGACAATAAGGTCATCTACATAGGCTTCCATATTTCTCCCAATTTGGGCTTCGAACAACTTGTTCACCGTTCTTTGAAATGTAGCCCCTGCGTTCTTTAGGCCGAAGGGCATGACCCGGTACATGTATACCCCCAAAGGAGTAATGAATGCCGTTTTTGGGTCGATCCTCCTCCGCCAAAGGGACTTGGTGATAGCCTGCATATGCATCCATAAAGCTAAGGAGCCCATGGCCTGATGTAGAGTCAACCAACTTATCAATCTTGGGCAGGGGCTGGCTGTCTTTTGGACAGGCCCTGTTGAGGTTGGTGAAGTCCACACACATTCTCCAACTTCCATTAGGCTTCTTGACCAAGACCACATTAGACAACCATATCGGATACATGCATTTTTCGATGTAGCCCGCCTTGAGGAGCTTATCCACTTCTGCTTTAATAGCCTCGGCCCTTTCATTCCCAAAGTGCCTCTGTTTCTGATGGACCGGCTTCATTTGTGGGTCTGCGTTGAGCTGGTGGGTAATGACCGAAGGGTCTAGCCCCGGCATCTCCTCCACCGCAAATGCAAAGACGTCTTTATATTCTCGGAGAAGCTCCACAAGGCCCTGCTTAACTGGACCCTCAAGGTTGGCTCCAACTCTAACTGTCCGATCCTCATTTCCTTCTACCAGCTGTACTTCTTCGGTAGCCTCGTGAGGTTGGGAGGGGCTTTCTAAACCGTCCCTTGCATCTATTGTTTCCAAACAATAGGTAAGGAGCGGTTTGTCCCTTGTGCTGTCGTTTGGGTCCTCTTTCTTCCTTTTCTTTGGATAGGGGACATCTGAGTCAACCGGTACTTCCGAAGGGTTCATCATAGGGGGCTTCAGGCTGATACTGTAACAGGCCCTTGCCGCCTTTTGATCCGCCCGTAGGATCCCCACCTTGCCGTTATCAGCAGCATACAGCAACATCAATCCATACGTAAATACCAGACCCATTATTGAGTTTAGCGTTGGCCTCCCTAAGATGATGTTATAGGGGCATGGAAAATCAATAATGGCGAACCTAACAAAAGTCTTACGCACAGTGTCCCCTTCTCCAAACTGGACCGGTAAGGTAATAGACCCCACAGGCCATACTGAGGTGCCTCCAAATGCCACCAAAGGTGCTGTCATTTTGACCAAATCCTGCTCTTTGTAGTTCAACTTGTATAAACAATCTAAAGTCATTACATCCACTGAAGCCTCCTGCCAGGGTCATGATTACTTCTTGGTTATTGGGGTTTGCGGGAGCTTGGTACCTATTGTTGCCCCTTCGGTTGGCCAGGAGCCTGTCTCTCTGACCCCGAAGGGTTTTTAGGTACCTATCTACCCGACCCCCATCAGCCAGATTATCCAGGGTCCTTATCAGGTCCGGGCAATCGTTCACCAGATGCCCCTTCTCACGATGGAATTCACAGTATTTGCTCATATCAGTTTTCTGGTTCTGTGGCATCGGCCTCGGGTCCTTCAGCAGTTCCGAATTCTTGAGGGCCATGAACATATTCCTTGGGGATATCTTGAACCGGTATGGCTCATCGGCTGTCTGGGCCGGAAATAGCTTAGGTGGATCGTATCGGGGACGATGCTTCTCTCTTCTTCCCTCGCCTTGATCATGTGCTTTTCCTCGGCCCTGATCTTGATCCCTCTTTTCTGGCTTATTAATCAGCATCGCATTAACGTGGGCCGAAACCATTTGATACGCTTTCTCAAGCGTCGATGGTTCCTCCTTCGCCAATTCATACTTACAATCTCCTCCACCGAGCCCATTAATCAGAGCGGCTACTCCTAAAGCATCGGTCAAATGGGTTACTTGAGTGGCTGCGGCCCTGAACCTTTGCATGTACTCTTCTAACGACTCCTTGTCTCCTTGCTTGATGGTGCTCAGGTGAATGGGGGTCTTCTTCCTCGATTTGCTTGACACAAAATGACCCTTAAACTTTTCTTTTAAGGCCCCATACGACTCAATAGTCTTAGGTGGGATACCATCGAACCATCTCATCGCCACCTCTGTCAGGGTCGAGGGGAACAGCAAACACCCAAGTGGCCTCGTCCCTCGTCTGACAGGTTATGTGGTTCTCAAAAGAGGAGATGTGGGCAGCCGGGTCTCCTGTGCCATCGTACTCAGCCATCTTCGGTTTCTTCACTCCTTTCTTCACACGAGCCTCAACAATCCAATCGACAAAAGGGGATTCATTCAGGGTCACCAGCCTCCTGGCCAATGGCACCTGAGTATGACGGGTCCCCTGATGCCTATTGCTGTGAGCCGTAGTCTCCACATGTGAGGATCCCTGCTCACTACCTTCCTCCTCTTCTGATTCGGGTGGGTCTTCCAGATTTTCCTGCCCCGTTCCTACCCTTGGTCTTTTCCGCGATGCCTTGACAAAGGTGGGTGACCCTTTGTCCCAGGAAAGGCGGGTATGGGCAGGTCCTTTAGAATTGGGTTCCAAGGTACCTTCAGGTCGATGCTTAGTGTGGTGCCTTGGGGTGCTAATCAGGGTCTGCGCCTCATCATACTTCCTCATTGTCTTTCTTTCATTGATTATGTGTCGTGCATCCTTCTTCGACATGGTGGGTCTTTTGGCCTGATTCTTTGCTGCCTCCAGGGCCCTGATCGCCAACCGATGGGCCTTTCGCTGTGCCTTGTGCTGCTCATAAGCCTCTCTCCTTCTTAGCCTCCTCTTCTTCTGCGAAGGGGTCTCACTAGCCTCCTTAGTGGGCCCTTTCACAGGTACTCCCTCTGGGCCCTTGACGAGTCCCTCCTTAGGCCCTGCAACAGGGTCTCCGGTAGGTCCTTCTACTCCGGGTCCTCCTTGCGTTGCCGCAGGCTCGCCCGAAGCGTGAGAGGGTCAAAGGGCTTTCAGCATCTCTTCTTTCATCATCTCCAACTGCTTTGCCAACTTATCTTCGCATTCTTTTTGGATTTGCTCACGCATCTGTTCACACCTTTTTGCCACCAATTCCTCGCTTCTCTTTTCCACCTCCGCCTCTAGCTCCTGCTGGTAGTAGTCATCCGACTCATCATAGGATGACTCGTCAAGTGACACATGCTCAGGCTCTTTCTCCGATTCTTCACGCGGGGGCTTCGAAGTTCTTGCCTTTTCTTTCAGTTTCTGAGTCGCCGCTCCCTTCTTTCCGACCACCATCTCAGCGATGGTCTCCTCCGTTCCCACCACCGTGGTTTGAGTGGGAGTGGGTACCACCTTCTCCGTTTCTGTCGTCTTCGTTTTGCTTTCGTTCGGTTTTCGCGTAGCCACCATCGCGACGCCTCACCAGAGCCCTAACAATACCAAGTCGTCCCCACAGACGGCGCCACTTGTTCGGGGTATTTTCCCGATGTCAGGTGGAAGACGATGGTTTGCCGTGGCTCTGGGCTACGTCACTTTTGATGGGCCTGCACACGAAAACAAAAGTCCTAGACCCGGGGGTTTTTACCCGGGTGAGGACCCTCCGACGCTCAAGTCAGAAGTATGCTGCACTAGGGTAGGCCCTCCTCGTAATCGAGGTGCCGAAATATGTAATAAAGGAATTTAAAGAGTTTTTAGAGAATGTTACTGATTTTGTGAGGTTTAGTATCTTGGAAATGGTGTTGTAAAATGATTGGAATGCCTTGAATGATGTAATGGAGGGGGTATTTATAACCCCTCCTCAAATAGGGTTGCTGGTGTAAGAGATCTTGCCAAGTGTAGGGCTATCCTTCCTCCCTTGGGGAAGGGGTAACCCATTATTAACGATCCAGATCCTTCCTTGTTCATAAAGACAGTTTTGCCCTTCATTTATTCTTCCTTGTGGGTTTTTGCCCGCTTTTCGCATATGGGCTTATTCATTTTCGGCCCATTGATATTTTTGGCCCCAACAGATGGGGAAGAAAACAGTCGCATCTAAAACAGTCGCTTCTAAATATGGGGTTGATTCTGCTGAGATTGATGGAGTAGAGTTTAGGCAGACTAAGAATAGGAGTCTAGCTAACTTTGAGTGTCGCCTTGACCCTGAGTTCGAGACTTTGATGAAAAATCAAGGTCTCATCCCTGACGGTGTTAAGTTGTTGATTCCCTCTTCCGATTCCCCGGTCCGCGCTGACTGGGTTAATGAGGAATATGTTTGCATGTATGAGTATCCCTTTAGATTGAAGCTCGGGCTCCCCTACACTTCATCCCTGATGAGCATAATCAAGGCCTTGGACACCCCCCTACACCAATATCTCCCTGGATTCTGGAGAGTTCTAGTGTTAATGGAGTGTCTGCGACTTAAACATAAGTTCGAGTGGAATTGGGAAGTGTTCAGCACTGCGTATGGCGTCAAGAAGTATGCAAAAGGTCGGATGGGCATTAGAACTAGGGGTACTGATTTAGTTCAGATGCCTGTCACATCCGAAGATAGACAGTGGGCTCACTATTTCTTCTTTGTCAAGAAGAGCTCGTTGGGGGCTATGGGCTCTGAGCTTCGATCAGAGTGGAACCCCAAAGGTAAATGTCTTTCTGAAGTCATCAACTTGTATCCCTGTTTTCTAAATCGTGTTCTTACTTCCTGATTCATGCAGCTGGTGAGGAGTACACTTCCGAGACCGGTTGCCACACCGAGGCCGTCAGAGAGATCTTCAAGCTTGCTATCTCGAAGAGAACATTCCCAGGTCCTATCGGACATTTTGCTCAAACTTCTGTCAAGAAGAAGAGAAGCATTGTGGAGTCACCTGAAATTAGTGATTCCGACGACCCCGACGTTGAGATCACCGGAGAGCTTCCAACTAACCCTGATACCAGCCTTCTCAGTTCCCCAAGGATGTCAACCAGTAAGTGATGTCATTTTCTGTTTTTTATTGTATCTTATCTTCTTGCCACTATGTGCTGACATATTACATCTGCTTACGATATCTTGTAGGTACCTCTGTTAGTCAAAGAACTCGATCCAATGCGCTGGGTGCAATTGATCCGATGCAGGCTTACCAGGATCTGATGAAGGATAAGAAGCCAAAAATCGAAGTCATTCCTGCAACAAAAACTCCTGCTGAAGCAAAGCATGTGCGAAAACCTTCACACCAAGCTGAGAAGAAGAGGAAGGTAGACGCATCTCCCTCCTCCTTTGAGATGTCAAAGGTTGAGGATCTGAGTAAGGTCGGAGACCAGATTGCTCGAGCGTCAGGAATCACACTCCCACCTGATCTCACCAAGGAGAATGCACTAGAGTTGTCCAAACAGAGTATCGGAGCCTGCTATCATGTAAGTTTACTGATTCAATCTGATTGTCGAGTACCTATTCTTGTCTGTGTGACTCATCTTTTGTTTGCCAACTTGTAGGCACTTCTCTCTTCCACGGCTGTATGCCAAAAGTTGTCGGATATGATGAGGGATATGGCTCGTCTCAAAGAACAGCTCAAAGAGGCCCATGCTGACCGTGACAAGGCCAACCTGGAGTTTGGTACAGCCATCAGAGAGAAAAAGCAGTCGGATGTCAAAATTAGGGGGCTGGAAATGGATCTCCAATCTCTTCGCAAAAAAGCGAAGGAGCTGGAAGCAGCAAATCAGTCACAGACAGCCATCATCATGGATCATAACTGATTGGAGAAACTGAATGCTGTCGTGTACACAGTGAGGGCCAAGCTCCAAATGCTATCAGAGTACGAGGCTGGTGATACTTCGGGCAACAACTGGAATCGGACTCTGCTTGAGAGGATACTCCAAGATGTTGAAGGGGATGTTGAATCTGGTGACAAGGAAGTCAATTCTTCTGCTGTTGGTGATGATGTCAAGGAGACTGATCAGACTGTAGAGACTGAAGTGCCTGTCCCGGACAACGACAATCAGATAGGAGAGACCTCCAAGACCGAAGGTGGATCCAGCACTGCTGATGAGATTGGAGCTCCGCACCTTGTTGTTGGCAGCCAGACTAACAAGGATGCAATCCCTGAAAATGTGGATCAGGCTTAATTTTTATCAGACGAATGTTAATTTGTTTAATTTCAAACAATCGGATTAGTGTTTTCTGTTTAAGTTCTTAAGAGAATATTGTTTTGCTTTTGTTTCTGGGTGTTTATCCCAGAGTAATAATATGTTGGCTTGTTTGATTGTCACTGTGATGTTATGTTTGTATCTGACGTCATGTAGTTATGTGATAGCTAGCTTGTGTTGCCGTACCTGGAATGTGAGTGGATTGTGTATGTACATGTCCACTGTTTAGGATGATGTATCCGTAGTGTGTTGTGTTGTGGTCATCAGGTACTGTGATGCGCATCATGTATGTGTGTTGAAGTCGACTTGCATGTGTGTGTAGGACTGTCCTTGTCATGTTCCTGCAAAAATGAAACATTGTTGCTAGGGTTGGCCGTTGGCATTGAGCCAACGGCCCTCCGACGCTCAAGTCAGATTATTGTAACATGTGTTAGAAAGAAAAAGTTTCTGAATCCTCAGAAAAGTGCATAGGGAAACAAAGTAAACAATAACGGAAATAAAGTAAGTGATGGTATTTTTTTTTTATTTTTTTTTATTTTTTTTTTGTTTTTTTTTTTAGTTCCACGACAAAGAAAACTAACAATAATACCGTTTGAGACTGGAAACATTCCATGGTCTTTCAATCATGACGCCATCAAGTGTTGAAAGTCTGTAGGCTCCTTGTCTGACAAGAGAATCTATCAGATAGAGGCCTTCCCATCGGGGTTGGAGCTTTTTATCGGGTTCATCCTTCTTCGTGTAGTAGATCTTCCTAAGCACCAAATCACCTTCCTGGAATACTCTGATCTTAACATTTTTGTTAAAACTTCTTGCTACTGCTTGTTGATGTGCCGCCATCCGGAGTTTGGCATCCAATCGATGCTCATCGATTGTATCCAAACTGTCAATCATGTGACCCCGATTCTCATCTTCTGTCATAGTCCCATATCGGAATGTAGGGACGATAACTTCAGCAGGAAGTACCGCTTCAGCTCCGAACACTAGGGAATAGGGTGTATGACCCGTCGCATTCCTTGGTGTTGTCCGATATGCCCAGAGTACATATGGCAGTTGTTCTGCCCAGTGTGTACCCTTGTAAGTCAGATTCTTTTTCAAGTTTTCCAAGATGATCTTGTTACTTGATTCTGCCTGACCATTAGTTTGGGGGTATCTGGGTGCTGCTTTCAGGAGATCGATATTCCATTGAGCACAAAACTTGGAGGTTTTACTCCCGATAAACTGTGCTCCGTTGTCACATACAATCGATGAAGGTATGCCAAACCTGCATATGATGTTTCTTTTGATAAAGGATATTACCTGAGCCTCCTTGACGCAAGTATATGCTTCTGCTTCAATCCACTTTGAAAAGTAGTCCGTCATGGCGAGGAAATATAGCTTACTACCTGGTGCCTTTGGTAACGGACCAACAATATCCATCCCCCACTTCATGAAAGGCAAGGGAGACGATATCGGATGGAGGGGCTCGGCTGGTTGATGAATCATCGGAGCATGCCTCTGACAAGCATCACACTTCTTGGCAAACTCGATTGAATCCCTTCTCATCGTTGGCCAATAGTAACATGTCAATAGTAGCTTACTATATAGACTCTTACCAGCTGTGTGATTGCCGCAATCACCTCCGTGCGTCTGTTTGAGGACGGCTTGTACTTGATCGGGCTCCAAGCATCGGAGTAGACTACCTGAAAGCGACTTCCTAAACAGCACCCCCTCTCTTAATGTGAATTTACAAGCTCGTATTCTAAATGATCTAGCCTCAGTCTTATCGAGTCCTTCCGGGATGGTTTCATTTTTTAACCATTCGATGTAAGGTTTAGTCCAGCCATTGTCAGATGATTCTATGTCTAAGACTCTTGTTGTTGTATCCGATTCATCGGAGCATGGTTCCAGACTCGATTTCATGATGTGGATGATGGGGATTTGGTTTAGGTTTGTGGGTTTGAAACTAGATCCGAGTGGAACTGAGCTATCAATTCTTTTGCTTTATCAAGGTAAGCCAACATCTTAGAGTCTTTAGCTGCATATGAACCATTAATCTGATTAACAATTAAGAGAGAGTCACTGTTTACCTCGATTGATTTGATCTTCAGATCAAGTGCTAATGTCAGACCGACAAGTAGTGCCTCGTACTCCGCTTCATTGTTCGTCGTTCTGAACTCACAGCTGATAGCTCTTGGTGTTATGTCCCCTCGTGGCGATTTCAGCACGATTCCCAGTCCAGTGCCCCTTACATTAGCCGCTCCGTCGGTAAATAAAATCCATGTCCCCGGATCATCACCTTTCTCCAACTGTTGGACCTCGATTTCTGCTTGTGGCTGGATGCTCGGGCTGAAATCGGCCACGAAATCAGCTAGTGGCTGAGACTTGTATGCTGTCCTCGGTTCATATGAGATGTCATATGTACTAAGCTGTACGGACCACTTTGCCATTCTACCTGATAATTCTGGTTTTAACATCACAGATCTTATCGGATAGTTAGTTCTAACAATAATCTTATGAGCTTGAAAGTAAGGTCGGAGTTTGGTTGACGACATTACTAGTGCAAGAACTAACTTTTCTAAATAAGAATACCTGGACTCCGCATCTAAGAGAGATTTGCGTACGTAATAGATGGGACATTGCTGCCCATTTTCCTCCTTGACTAGGACTCCGCTTACTGCGGTCTCTATGACTGATAAATAAAGGTATAAGATGTCACCTGGATTTGGTTTTGTGAGGAGCGGAGCTGATGTCAAGTATTCTTTTAAGGCCTGGAATGCTGCATCATGTTGCTCAGTCCATGTGAATTGCTTGTTCTTTCTCAAGGTGTCATAGAACAACTTGCACTTGTCGGATGACCTGGATATGAATCTGTTGAGTGCAGCTACTCTTCCCGTCAGTTTTTGTACGTCCTTGATGCACGTAGGTGGTTGGAGGTCGATTATCGCCTTGATCTGTTCCGGACTCGCCTCGATTCCTCGCTTGGTAACCATGTACCCCAAGAATTTACCAGCCGACATCCCAAAATTACATTTGGCTGGGTTCAGCTTCATGTTATATTTTTCTAGGATGTCGAAGGCTATCTTTAGATGCGCCACATGATCCGATGCTTTCTTTGACTTGACCACCATGTCATCAATGTACACCTCCATGATGTCTCCAATTTGATCTTTGAACATCATATTGACAAGTCTCTGATAGGTTGCACCTGCATTTTTTAGACCAAATGGCATAGACGTATAGCAATATATACCTCGATTGGTCATGAAGGCAGTTTTTTCTTGATCTTTCGGGTCCATCTTGATCTGATGAAACCCACTGGAGGCGTCCATGAACGTCAGCATTTCATGTCCGGCGGTCGCGTCCACCATGGCATCGATGTGTGGTAGTGGAAAAGGATCTTTGGGGCAAGCTTTGTTTAAATCGGTGTAATCGACGCACATCCTCCACTTTCCATTCTTTTTCTGCACAACAACCACGTTAGCCAGCCAATCAGGGTACATTACCTCTCGGATCATCCCCATGTCGAGGAGTTTCTGCACTTCTTCATCCACGACCTGATTGCGCTCGGGGGCGAATTTTCTCCGTTTCTGTTTGACAGGTTTATATGATTGATCTATGTTTAGTTTATGAGTGATTACCTCAGGACTTATACCTGTCATGTCTCTGTGTGACCATGCGAAACAGTCTTCTTTGGATCTTAGAAATTCTATCAGACTGGGATAAATCTCATCGGGGATGTCTGTCCCCACTTGGATTTTCCTGTCGGGTTGTTCCTCTCTGATCCTGACTTCTTGGAAGTCCAACTTGTTCTCTTCTACTATTTGGCCGGTCACACAGAGTCTCTGTGATTGCTATTGCGAGGGTCTTTCGGCGTTCTTTAGCTTGAGCGAGATCATGTAGCATTCTCGGGCTGCTCTGAGATCCCCTCGGACAAGTACCACACCCCATCTAGATGGAATCTTGATGCATTGATGGTAGGTGGATGGTACTGCCTTGAGGTTGTGAATCCAAGGTCTACCTAGCAACAGGTTATAGGGAGATGGACAATCAACAACAGTAAAAGTTTCGAAAGAGTTTACCCCTTCTACCTGAGTTGGGAGTCGGATTACTCCGATCGACAATTTGGTTTCACCGCTGAATCCGACTAGAAGAGTCGATTTCTTAGTGATGTGCTTATCCTGGATTCCCATCTCCTTCAGTGCTGCCAAGAAGACAATGTTAACTGAACTTCCATTGTCTACCAAGGCTCGTCTGACAAGGCAAGGACACACACTGATGGAAATGACTAAAGAATCATGGTGTTCCTCGTCAAGTCCTTCAGCATCCGATTCATCGAAGCTGACGGTGGGGATATCCTCGATTCTTTGTCTACTAGATCCGGGACGCAAGCTGTTCACCTTGGCATATCTTTTGGCTGCAGAGTATGTTAGTCCACATATTTCAGATCCACCAGAAATGCAATTGATTACCTTTGCACCGGAAAAGAGGTCATTGGGATAAGTCTCTCTGACAACTGATCCGGTGTTGACTCCCTTTTTTAGGAGTTCTCTGCAGAATCCTGCCTTGCGGAGTCTTGCCGCCTCCTTCATCAATGCAACACAGTCCTCGGTGACATGACCTGATTCAGAATGGAAATCACACCACTTACTCTGATCCCTTTTGGGGTTCGGAGGATTTTTCTTGGGCCATCTGTTAGAATCTCCCAATGATATGAGATGTTCTACCAGACGGGAACAAGATACGTTGAATCCTTGCTCTAGGATGGTCTGCTCATTGCGCCAATCCGACTGTCCTCTGACTGCGACAACATCAGGTCGTGAGTACGGGAATGCCCTGTTACTCGGACGACTTGAATGCTGTTTCCTTGATGGCTGCTCTTGATAAGTTGGTCGGTTCAACTTATCCTCCTCGAGTCGGATCTGGGCCAAAGCCTTTGCCTGCACATCCTCAAAAGTAGAACAAGGATATTTTGTTAGTTCATTATAGAGTTCTGAGTCTCTGATCAAACCTTGTCTGAATGCCTCTATGACGGTGGGAGTGTCACATCGAGGGATCGATATCTTTTCGTTGTTAAACCGATAAAGGAAATCTCTAAGGGTTTCACTTTGTCTTTGAACAACTCGATATAGATCACTAGTCCTCTTGATCGGTTTTCGGCTACTAGCGAACTGCTGGTTGAATGCAGTCTCCAACTCGGCCCAGGAGAAGATACAACCATTAGGGAGGTTGCTAAACCAGGTGAGGGCTGGGCCCCTCAACGTCTGGCCTAGGCCTCGACACATAGCCGCATCTTCGTCCTCTTCTCGGATCGGCTGGGTCTTCATGAAGGTCTTGTACCATCGGATATGCTCCTCAGGATCCGATGTTCCTTCATAAATGGAGTTGTCAGGGCATCGAGGAATCTTTGGGATAATCCTGATGGCGATGTGCCGGGCAAATGGAGAGTCCCGATGCGAGTCAGGGGCAGCTGGCTCAATCGGTGGGGCCACTCCCAGCACCCTGACAACCTGCTGGCGTACTCCTTGGATCTCCTGTCGAATAGATGCAAACATGGGATTAATTTCCGCCATAATACTGGAAAGTAAAGACCTACCTGAATCCGATTGATCCTGATTGAGCCGTAGTTGCTCATCTCGGGGAGCAGATCGGATAACGGTGACTCCTCCTTGGGGAGTCTCTTGATTTGCCCAGACTTCATCCGTTCGAATCCGATGCCCTCTATATGTTATAGTTTAAGCAGGGGGTTCAATCTGATCAGGGGAGTCCAGATCAATGCTCCCCATGAGGGGTATGTCGGAGATGTTCCTCTCCCTCCTCGACCTGGAACCTCCGGCTCCGGAACGGGATGACTCGAGTAAAGCGTTGGCTCTTGCCAACTCCCTTTCCAGCTGGTCATACTTCCTTTGGGTCTCAGTGCATTGAGCCCTCGACTTCTTCAATCGGGATAAGACCTCAGAAAGTGCTCCTTGAGGTGTTTCCGTCGTGTTGGCATCTTCGAACATGATGGCTCTGGTCTCAGGGGTTCGAGGTGACTCTCCTCCGGCAGCAGACATGGTGACAACAACTTTGGTTCTTCAAATAGATAGCCCCACGGTGGGCGCCAAACTGTTTTGGTCAAAAACTACTCGTCTAATGTATCGGATTGATTAGTGGATTTATCTATTTGATCACGTTATTGCCCTACAATCTATCGCGTATTTTGTGAACGTAGCCTAGGTAGGAATTGCTGTAAATGAAAGAATAAATACAAACAAAGACACAAAGAATTTTTGTACGTGGAAAACCCTCAATGTGAAGGAAAAACCACGGGGTGAAGTCTGTGTCCCGCCAAGGATTGCACTATGGGTGATTGATGATTACAATGGAGTGTATTTTGCAATGTAATGTAGATGGAGTATTCTGGGCTTGTAACTTGTATTTTCTGATGATCATCTCCAATTGGCCTCCCCTCTATTTATATTGCTTCGCTACTTGACCTTCAAACGGCTGATTCCTCCTTTTTCTCCATGCGTGTAACTGCTCCTATATACGCGGATGACTGGGCTTGTTCCTATCCTCCACTCTCCCCACTTCCAACGTCTCTTGTAGCTGTTAGGCTTGTTATCCAACGTAATCAGAACATTCAACGTAATCAGAACATTCCTCACCTGACTCCACATATTTCTCCTAGAATCTCGCAACCACTTAGCTGAATAGTTACTGCTTTGACCCAGTCTTGAAAATCACCCGTGAGACTAGTATCTGATACGCATCAAGTATCGGACAGTTTCATCCTGATCTCCCGAACGCCAACTGTCGAATTGTCGAGAAGAGTCCTACATCAAGTAGAATTTTAGTGACCAAACAGTAGGCGAATATGTTCTCAGCTGAACTTTTATTCGACGCGAGCCCTAGTTGGGAAAGCGTGTCGCTACCAAGGTGGGGTAACTTCAACCCGCTCCGAGCGATTGTTATTTCTAACAATGCTTTCGACCTTGATAGGGCAATTTATAGACTCTTGTCTTCGACAAAAATGCCTCGAGCGACTTCTCGTATGGGTGATTGCACTCGACTCGCCTCTTTGCGAGGGGCTATAATGTGCACATTTCAAGTGAATTCCCATACGAGCGATTGCGCCCTTGTCTCGCGTTGTTTTTAACGCGCTTCAAGTGTCTTTCCCTTCGGGGGATTGCACTCGGATTTCTTTGCATTCCGTCGAAGCAATCGGCTCGCTTCTGATGTTAAATTGTTGACTTCTCGTCGACTCGGGAAGCAGTGGTTGGGGTTTTTGACACTTAGTTTTGGAATAACATTGTGGCGCTCGGCCTTTCATTGATTGACACTAAAACACATACAAAATCTGGCCCTCGGCCCACTGATAAACAAAAACACATGAGAATGCTTCGCAACATGCGAGCTTTGATTTGGGATAACAGAACAATACTAAGGATAGTACTTTTTGAGGTTGTAGAGGTTCCAAGGCCTCTTCACCATCTCTCCTTCCAGGGTGCTCAGTCGGAAAGTGCCCTCCTTCACGTGTTCGACCACCAGGTATGGACCTTCCCACTTATCCTTCAATTTTCCTCCGGGAAGGTTCTTGCCTGTCGCCTTTGCGTTCCGAAGGACCATGTCCCCCACTTCCACCTTCCTTGGGCGAACCATCCGATTGAATGCTTTGGCCATCTGTTGTTACGCCTTTCGGCTTTCAGGAGTGCATTCCCTCGGCACTCGGGGAGAAGGTCGAGCGCGGCTCGCAGCTCGACTTCATTCTCGTCGGGCTCGTAGGTACTTATGCGAACAGACTTGGCCTCGCATTCGATCGGTAACACAGCATCCGAGCCATACACTAGCTGGAAGGGGGTTTCACCAGTGGCTCGCTTCGTTGTGGTGCGAAGCGCCCATAGGACACCAGGTAGCTCCTCGACCCATTTTCCTTTTACTCCTTCAACCATGGTTCGCAACCCGTGCAAGATTATCTTGTTTGAGGACTCAGCGTGTCCGTTCACCTGTGGGTATGCGACCGAGGTGTAGCAGGTTTGGATATCATACCCTGCACAGTACTCCTTGAAATCATCACTGTCGAATTGGGTTCCATTGTCAAATGTGAACATCCAAGGGACCCCAAACTTGGTGATGACATTCCTCCAGACAAAGTTGATCACGTCTCGGTCGGTGATCCTTTCCAGCGGTTCGGCTTCAACCCACTTGGTGAAGTAGTCAACAGCCACAATGATAAATTTCTTCCGAGATAAGCTCTTCGGGAAAGGTCCGAGGATGTCCAAGCCCCATCTTGCGAACGGTAATGGAGTGGAAATTGGCTTAAGCTCGCTGGGAGGCCTCTTGCTGATCGGCCCGAACCGTTGGCATTTGTCACAACGCTTAATCAGTTCGGTCGCGTCAGTCTGCATGGTTGGCCAAAAGAATCCAGCTCGCAACGCTTTCGAAGCCGTTGCCCGAGCGCCTATGTGACCCCCACACTCACCAAAATGAATCTCCTTCAGAATGTACTTCCCCTCGATTGGGTCGATGCATTTCAGGTATGGGTGGGCATACCCTTTCTTGTATAACTCGCCGTCGACTAGGGTGAACCATTCGTCCCTCTTCTCTACTTTCTTGGCCTCCTTCGGGTCGCTCGGAAGCTCCCCGTCCTTCAAATAAGCCAACAGTGGCCTCATCCACTCGGGACTGCGATCGAGGACCAGCACAGTAGCGGTCCGATCGATGCTTCTAAACGGCAGCAGCTCCCACTTGACGACCCTTGGGCTGTCGTTAAGCGAGGAGCTAGCCAGTCGAGCCAAAGCGTCCGCATGCTGGTTCTCCGACCGAGGGATCTGCTCGATCTCAAAGTGTTCGAGCTTATTGGTAAGGCCTCGAACTTTATCCCTGTACTCGGCCATGTGGTCCTTCGCCTCAAACTTGTCATTTATCTGGTTCACCACTATAGCCGAGTCAGAGAATGCCTTTACATCGGTGGCTCCTGCCGCCAGGCACATCTGGATCCCCGCGACTAGGGCTTCATACTCTGCCTCGTTGTTGGTCGCCTCGAAGCCGAAGCGGAGTGCGTATTCCGACCTCTGCCCACCGGGGAGTATGACGATCATACCGGCTCCGCTTCCAGCTGAATTCGACGAGCCATCAACATACAGCGTCCACTGCTCTTTCATCGGCCCCTCCGGCTCGTTAAAGGCTGCCTCGACTACGAAGTCGGACAATGCCTGCCCCGCGAGGCGGCGTCTCGGCTCGTATTCGATTCCATGGCTTTTCAGCTCGCATGCCCATCGAGGCAACCTTCCATTTCCATCGAGATTGTTCAATATCTTCTCCAAGGGATAATTTGTTCAGACAATAACTTTGTGACTTTGAAAATAGGATCGGAGGCGGCGGCTCGCAATCAGCAAGGCCAGAGCGAGTTTCTCGAGCGGAGGGTATCGCAGCTCGGCCCCCGCGAGGGCATGACTCACATAGTACACTGGGCTCTGGACCTTCTCGCGTTCCACAACCAACACGGCTCCGACCGCTTGCTCGTTCGCCGACAAGTACAAGTACAAATCCTCCTTCTCTCGAGGCACAGATATCTTACGGATGTTGACAAGGTACTGTTTCAGCTCCTGGAATGACCTCTCGGCCCGCTCATCCCACTCGAAAATGTTCTTCTTTTTGAGAGCGGCGAAGAACGGGAGGCAACGGTCGGCCGACTTCGCAATGAAGCGTCCGAGGGCAGCCACGCACCCCGTTAACCGTTGCACATCCTTAACGTTCTTCGGAGAGGGCATGTCCATGATAGCTTTAATTTTCTCAGGGTTCGCATCGATGCCCCTTTGGCTCACGAGGAACCCGAGACACTTCCCTGTCGTCACCCCGAAGGCACACTTCTTCGGGTTCAGCTTCATCCCATACTTCCTTAGTGTTTCGAAGGTCTCTCTCAAATCCTTGTGGTGATCACCGGTTCGGACGCTCTTGACAATCAGATCATCGACGTATGCCTCCATGTTCCTCCCACTCTGTTCCTTGAACAATTGGTTTACCAGCCTTTGGAATGTGGCTCCGGCGTTCTTCAGTCCGAACGACATCACTCGATACATGTACACCCCGAGCGGTGTGATAAAAGCAGTCTTGGCTCGGTCCTCCTCGGCCATCGGGACCTGATGGTATCCCGCATATGCGTCCATAAAGCTCAGGAGTTCGTGCCCCGAAGTGGAGTCCACCAACTGATCCATTCGAGGCAACGGCTGACCGTCCTTCGGGCAGGCCTTGTTCAAGTTTGTGAAGCCGACGCACATTCTCCACGACCCGTTCGGCTTCTTCACCAATACCACGTTGGAAAGCCAAACCGGGTATGTGCATTTCTCGATATATCGAGCCCCGAGCAACCGGTCGACTTCTTCTTTAATCGCATTGGCTCACTCCGAGCCGAAATGCCTTTGCTTCTGGTGGACGGGCTTCTTCGACGGGTCAGCGTTCAGCTTTCAAGCAGTCAATCAAGCAGCACTGGCGACTTTTTGGAAATATATTAGCGGATGAATTAGTAGTTGTTGTTCTGGTTTCGTTAGTACCCTTAGTGGTTCCTATACCTGTCATGTTCCTCGGATTATTTACAAGTGGGATTCAGGCTCTTATTTTTGCAACTTTAGCCGCAGCTTATATAGGCGAATCGATGGAGGGTCATCATTGATTAGTCGTAGGAGATTAGTCGTAGGAAGAGTCTATTTTTGAGTTTAGACCTAACCGTGTCTGGCTCAAGAGACTCTATTCTATATTCTATCAAGATAGCCTACTTAGTTAGAGCCTCTAAACAAATAGACACAATCTAATGGTAATAGAAAAAAGATATTATATTATGTTCGAGATGTATAAATAAAGTAGGTGGTTCATTTATTATAGGTTAATTTTTTGAAGTTGCTTTTTTTAGATTAGATGTTTTGAAGAATGATTATAAAATCCGATTGAATTTAAGATACATTAGGCGGTTTACGTTATATAATAAACATATGTATATTTGATATTAGATATTGACAAGTTATATATGAATGAATATTTAATTTGCACTACTTATAGATGCCAACCAAAGTCTTTGCGTTTGTTTCGTTTGTAACTTTGAATTAAACAAAAAATAAACAGATAAAATAAAGAAAAAGAACAAATAAGTCTTAGAAAAAGGAAATGGAGAAACTTACGTCGGCTTGATTCAGAAAAACTCGACAATTAGTAACTCAAAAAGATGAAGCTTTTCTAATGATCTAATGATTCAAAAATTTTATTAACTTTTTATGATTATGAATTAATAGATAAACTATATATATGAATTTATTATTAATCCAAATTCGGCATTTTAAATTATTTCTACAGGATGGATATTACAATTAAATAATTAAGTCCTAATTCATTGGTTGATTGTATCATTAACCATTTCTTGTTCTTGTTATGTTATATAGTTATATTAAATTTGGAACATTTTTTATTATTAATTCGCCTTTATTACATCTGTTCTTTATTTTTATATAAATAAATAAATCTTATAATTGACCTATTAATGTTTGGGTAAATATTCTTTCTGGCATCATAGCGTTTCGGGGACTTACAGAAATACCCCGAATAGTGCCACAATCTGTTCTACGTACAACAATATGTTGAACTACTTCAACAAGCCTGCGCCTCGAAAAATGGGGTGTCCTAACCATCCAACAGCTATGTCATCGCCGTTGTCCATTGATCCCGCCCTAAATAATCCTCACAGGGACACGAGAGGGGCCTTAACCTCCGGTTCGAGGGCCTTGCCCACTCGAACCGTTCGGTCAGCCCTGTCCTCTTCTAGTGCCACGTCCTCGGTCTCCTCGAAGGGCTGGGTGGGTCCTTCGAGGCCATGCCTCGCATCAATAGTCTCAACACAAAAATTTTCAACCACGGCCTTCGCCGGGCTCTCTTCCTTCTTTCTTTTCTTCGTGGGGGGTTCGCTCTCCTCGGATGCTTCGCTGGGGTTCACCATGGGAGGCCTGAGTCCTGCATGATAGCACTCACGAGCAACCTTTTGGTCAGCTCGGACAATAGCGGCTCGGCCATCATCTGTGACGTACAACATCAACAGACCCAAGGGAAAACCATAAGTCATAATTGACATCATCAGGAGACATTCATAAGTCATAATGTCTACCGACGAGCCCGTGTCCACCAAGGACCTCCTCACCTGCTTGTTGGCCACCTGCATGGTGATCACCACCGGATCATCATGAGGTGTCCGAACGTTCTTCACATCTGACTGTTGAATTGTCATGGTTGGGATTTTGATTTCGTGAAGCATTGTCGCGACCGAGTTGACGAAGAGCCTCCAATTGGTCTTTCGACCACGTCGGCTCGGTCCTCCGCTAGCGAGGCCTCCCGAGATTGTGTTGATTACACCAAGGCTCCGAGCCCTGGCTCCATTTCCTACTTGGCCGCCACCGCGAGCGCCTCTTTGATTGTTTAGCTTGTACCGATCTCTTTGGCCCCTCAGGCGCTTCAGATAACGGTTGAGCATTCCATTGTTAGCGAGTCTGTCGAGCGCCTCCTCGAGGTCTTTGCAGCTTGCTGTGGCATGGCCATTCTCCATATGGTACTCACAAAATGCTCCCATATTCCTCCGATCGTCCTGTGTCATGGGTCGAGGGCAGCATTAATGTGAGCGGCCGCTCGCTTGTAAGCCTGCTCGAGCGTCTTGGCCTCGCGCTTCACCAGATCATACTTGCACTTTCCCTCGGCCATGCCGTGCACCAGCGCACTTACACCCATCTCATCGGTCAGGTTGGCAATGTGCGTGGCAGTCGAGCGGAACCTCTGGATATAGTCATCAAGGGACTCCTTGTCTCCTTGCTTCACCGCCGTCAAGTGTATTGGCGTCTTCTTCCTCGTATTACTGGTTACGAAGTGCCCAGTAAACTTCTTCTTCAACCTCGACCACGAACGTATGCTACCCGGTGGCAACTTATCGAACCACCGTTAAGCAATACCGGTCAGCGTGGTTGGGAAAAGTCGGCAAATGGTCGCCTCATCCTCAGTCATATAACCAATATTATGCATGTAAGAAGAGATATGGTCGAACGGGTCCTCGACCCCATTGTACTCTGTCATCTTGGGCTTCTTCACCCCAGGCACCCTCTCGGCCTTAAGTATCCACCTCGCGAAAGGTGAATCGGCAGTGAACGTCCTCTTGGTTCGATGCGACCTGTGGGAGTGGTGCCTCGAACTGGCCTCACTTTCCGAAGCAGACTCCGACTCATCGCTCGAGCTATCTGAGTCGATTTGTCGGGTCGCGCTTCTAGAAGGCTTGGGCGCATGGGATTTCCTGCGAGGAGAGTGCGACCTCCTTGCACTTCCTTTTGGTCGTTCCTCGTGTGTCTTGGCTCACCCTCGTGAGGGTTCCTCCTCGACCAAGATACCTTTGCCCTTGTCTTTCGCACCGACCTCCTGGTGCTTCCTTCGCGAGGCCTGGGTCGCCTCTACGTTCTCTCTCCTTCGCTTTAGGGTGTTAATGGTATCTCTCAACTCTGTTCGGGGGTGGTGGTCATCATATATGGCCTTAATCTTCTGGACGGCCGCCGCCGTTCGCTGAGAAGGAGTCTTCCGAGGGCCCCGCTTATGCTTGCTCGATGCGGGTATCGCTTCAGCAGCAGGCGTCCCGACCTGAGC
Organism: Spergularia bocconei; assembly: GCA_963457585.1. Lineage (NCBI taxonomy): Eukaryota > Viridiplantae > Streptophyta > Magnoliopsida > Caryophyllales > Caryophyllaceae > Spergularia > Spergularia bocconei. Next base: position 9,214,166 of record OY734951.1, on the reverse strand, counting down.
GGCCATTCGCTTCTCCAGCTCGGCCATGCGCTCGCTCATTTGGTTCTGCCTTTCGGCTTGCTCCTTCAGCTTGGCTCGAGCATCGAAAAGCTCCCTCATCATAGCTATCTTTTGGGGGCGTGCCCTGCTTTCCATCACTTCTTCCTCATACTCCTCGTCGTATACCTCCACATTCTCCTCAGGAAGAGGTTGCGCTCCTCCTCGGGGCGCTGACCGCTCATCCTCGAGCGCCTTTGACGTGCCCTCGCCGGGGGCGCCAGGACGCAAGGGGTTAGGGTCAGCGGGTCCCGGGTTGGGAGTTTCACTCGCAACGGCTCCTCTCGATCGGGCGAGTCGGCCTCTCGGTGCCATCTCCTCTCGGCTCGCTTCGGGTATTCTCGAACGACTACTCCTGCGAACTTTCCCCACAGACGGCGCCACTTGTTGGATGTGAGTTCTTCGAAGGACAGCTGCTCTGATAGCCTCGCCGAATACCTGCAAGAAGGGAGCCCGGTTTTCACCAGGCGTCGCCCCTCCGACGATCAAGTCAGCAAGGGGGCTCGAGAAGGGTGGCAAATAAGACAAATAAAGCCTTTAATGTACAAATCAAGGGAATAATCAGAGAATAGAGAATGTCAGAATTTTTGGGTATGTGTGTAAGAACCTGATTTTGATGGGTCATAAAGGGGGTATTTATAGTGATAGAGGGGGACCTAAGAATAATCCTAGGTTTCCCCACTCCATCTTGACCCTTTATTCCCCTTCCATCTAAGGGCTGTACTTAAAGGAGGATTATGGCATGAAATGGGCCTTTACTAAGGTTTACTCCATTCAAGGGCTATGGCTCAACCACAAAGTGGTACCAACAATAATACTGTCTCACAATAAATTATACTCAGACTAATTTACTTGGTTAAAAAGCAAGTAACCGTTTTAGTGTTGTTTGTAATGATATTAACGCGAGAATCTATTATATTTTTCTGTGAATTAAGTTGTATAAGACTTGTCAATTTAGACAAGAAAAAGAAACGGGAAGATTATAATTTGTCTAATATAAACCCAAGTTTCACCCGTATTTGTTTAATATAATAGTTGGGAGATTACTTTAGTCGTAATACGATGATGGGAAAAAAAAAATAAGAAAGCAAGAATATTTCAATCACGACATTGTTCAGGTGGTGCAGGTGTGAATTAGAGACCTTGCTCGTGGAGAAACTTTAAGGAGTGTTTGCCACAAACAAAAAGTGAGAATCAGAAGTATAAGTTTACAAAAATAATAGGAATATATATGCAGACAAATAAAAAAGTGTCAATAGTTAGTTTGTATTAAAATTAATCAAATTAAAGGTGCAGTAAATCTTGTTGCATAATTTAGTAAATGATGGATTACAAGGAAACAGGCACAATCAAGGGTCCTTGATCATGAAAATAAATCAATTTAAATTCTTTCTATTGATAGATCGTAATAATGTTGATTTCACTATTAGTGTCATAAATTTACTACGACCATGTTAAATCTACTACATAACCATATTTTTGACTAATTAAAATATTTAATATACCACACTTTATTGTGCTATAAACAAATTTTCTATTGTCTACATATACTCGTACTATCATTGTAACATTACAGAATTCGGAAAGTGGTTTATGGAGTTGGTTTATCCCACATTGGGAAACAAAAGCTCATATGATCAATTATAATGGATTTCTACCATCATACTATCAACAATGCATTTACATTTTAGAGCCCATGACAGAATTTACGGGCCTAAGAGGTGACCATGGTTCAAAATAACGGTCGTCACGTAACGTTTCGGCCGTTATGTAACGGAAATCAGCCGTTACGTTATATTGGCCGATATCACGGTCGATTATAATTTGGGTAAATATCGGCCGTTATTTACCGAGATTCCCGCGACAAGCAGATATCGGCCGAAATTATACCGATATATCCGCACGGGTCCGATATGACCGAAATTTTCATTTCATTTTCTGTTATTGCTGATGTATGGAAGGCGGCGGCTTTCATAGTCGGAGGAACTGGAGATTGGAGGCTGGGAGATGGTGGTGGTGCTGGGAATGAAGAAGATGAGTCGGAGAAGATGGCAGCATTGTTATCATCGATTTTTTTCATTATTTGTTTCTTTTGTGTCTAGATATTTGAGTGACATGGAGTTATAGTGGGTGGGTGGTGGGCCTAGTGGAATTTGATAGGGTTGTTACTTAATTGTCTTCTTTTTATCTATATCAATATAATAATATTATCAGGCTAAGAAAAAAAGTTTCGTTAATCCTACGTGTCATCACAAGAGAAATCAAACTTAGTTGTCACTAATTTAATCCCACATCATTAGCTTACATGTCACTCTTGGATTTGATGAAATGAATTACAATCTTTTCAGATGCCTTCTTAGACGTCTACAAAACACTTAATCTCTTCTAAATTAATTTTCATAAATATCATACTTAGTCACTTATTATTCTTTATAATTGTATTAAACATCATGTCTATTCGTTTGCCAAGTTTGTCAGTTACAACTCAGTTCAATGTACTATATATGCCTTGCTTATTTGTTTGATTTAGTGAGAAAATTAGGCGTGCACGCCTAGCATGTTGAAAGAGATAGCTAAACTAGAAATTAGATAAGATAGTGATGTGGATAATTTTACCATACAATATATTGAGAAATATTATGCTCTATTACTAACTATATGTATATAGGTTTTTCTAACGTGTGCCCAAATGGCACATGCTAAAGTCAATTCCTTTATTAGTTAAGTGATATTCTCACTTGAAAAACAAGATACGGAATCTTATTGATTAATTCAGGAAAATATTTAGGTATTATATCGTCTACATAATTTGTACTTTCAAATTATAGTTTGTTACAAATTTTGTAATGTAAATATTCGAAATTGTTATATTGTAATAAAATTTTAATGTGATTTGGTCAACAATATCTCGATTTTGCAATTGATTGGGAAACTACGATTTCAATATAATCAACTCAAGATTTTGTCCTATGTAATGAGTAAAAGTTATAATTTGTCGTTTATTTTTCAAAAACTGCATGCATTAGTTATATCATTTACAAATACTATAAACATTGCACCACTACGAGCTAAAAAAACATTCTTAAATGAAAAACGAAAAAAGATTTTGATTTTATTTCTATTTACAAGCCAATTAGTTAAAATGTGAAATGAAATTAAGATGCGATGGGTTAGAGGAATGGAATGGTTAAAAAAAAAATGTAAGCTTTCTAAAACTTTTAGTTCATTTAAATAATACACGCCCTAATGGTGCAACTTATTATCTAAGTAGTACATACAATCTCAACAATGTTAGATTTCAAAGTCGATAAAAGTTATTAGAAAATCTATGTAGAATTAATTGGGAACATGTTGTTCAATTGATAAGACTAATGGTTGGGATGACATAGCAGGTTACAAGTGTCAGAAATGGGGTGAAATATTTTAGGTGCTTCTTAGAGGTTTTTTTTAGCATGGGGATAGAGTGTTTGTGAGGTTGATGGGAACGGGGGAGAGGAAATACACAATAGTAAATGACTAATATATGAGAAAAGGTTAGCAATTATTGTTGGCAAGTTTCTAAATGTTTTTTGAAATTTTTGAATGATTCCGTTCGTTGCACGGGGACTAAAGCTAATAATAATAATAATAACAATTATATTAATAGGGTAACAGAATAGTTTTACAAATATCACGTGAGCTTAATTCCATGTCGTCATCTTACGGGTGTTACTCTCATATTAAATCAAGTGAAAACACCTCTTTAGCTGTCTCTTCGAACGTTTAGACAACGTTTCAACTTCTTTAAATTTATTTGTCATAAATTTCATTTTTAAAAATTTTACTCATCATCTTAATAATGGTATTGAATATTTTTTTGTAAGAAAGTTGATTTATTCTTCCATAAAGGGAAAGAAATCGGTCTTACAAAAACACCACTAAACAACACCAAGCCAAACAGCATCACTAACTAGCTAAACTATCTATTACATTACTATAGGTGTCATGTCCACACCAATTATACATTCTTACACAAGTAAAGTACTTGATTTGGTTTATAATCCACTCTTTTGGATGCTCTTCGTTCCCGAATAGTCGAACATTTCTCTCTTGCCAAAGGAGGTAAACCGCGGCAGAAATACTACATTTCATCCATTTTGCTGTCCAATGCTTCCTTCTCTTCCTTTTACTGATCCAAGTGAGCTCTTTGATCAAGTCCCATTTTCTTCCATTAATGCCCAACCACTTCAGAATTGTTTGCCATATATCTGCAGAGAACTCACAATTAAAGAACAGATGCCTATGCGTTTCTTCCGCTCGCTTGCAGAAAATGCACCTGTTAACGAGTGGCAAACCTCTTCTTCTGATATTGTCGACCGTAGCAAGACATTTCTGAGCTGCCATGGTGCTGATGAAGCTATGCTTAGGCACGGTTACGCTGTCCCACACTACTTTACTCCAACAATTTCTCTCGTATTTTCTCCTGAAGAATTCATATGCTAGTGAAATTTTGAATTTACCTGCCTTGCTCCACGACTTAATGCAGTTTGCAGCCGCCTTTTGACTCCCACACCTTTGAATAATATCATCTCTGATGCTTATAATTCCTCGAATGCATTCAGTGTCAGATGGTTTGGCATTAATCTCCCAACAGCTTTTGTTTTTCATCATATAAACCTTGCTCCATTAAGTCCAAATGCCTATTGGATTAGACACCAGATTCCATAACCATTTCGATGGCATTGCTTTATTCCATGCTAAAACTTCCTTAATACCCATCACAACCTCTTCTCTAGGCGCACAAACACTGTCCCAACTCTTGAAGGTCATCCTTCTCTGATAATCAGGCCTAATTCCCCAAAGGAAATTCTGACATAATCTCTTAGTTTTTTTCAAAATTCATACTGGGATGAGCAGGCTGGCACTCCAATAGTTCTCAAGGCCAAAAACCATTGAATTAATAAGCTGCACTTTGCCAGCATAAGAGAGAAACTGCCTTGACCAGTGGTGTATTGACATTTTAAGCTTATTGAGCAGTACCTTATAAGCCTCATCATTGAGTTTCTTAGCATGAAGAGGGATACCAAGGTATCTAAAAGGGAATTGTCCCTCTGTGAAGCCTGACTCTTCCAGAATGAGCTCCTTGACTGAGATCCGAACTCCCCCAAAATATATGTCTGTTTTTGTAGTGTTAGCCACAAGACCTGACATCTTCGCAAATTTCGTAAGGCTCTCTAACACTGCCCTGACTGAAGGCATATCTCCTCTAGTATAAATCATGAGATCGTCAGCGAAAGTTAGGTGAGTGAGTCTCAGTCTAGCACACTTAGGGTGATGAGAGAAATCCTTCTGGTTTGGCATTCCTCCTAATAATCTGGACAACACCTCCATGCTAAGTACAAAACTACAAACAGATATGGAGATAGAGGGTCTCCCTGTTTGAGGCCACATTTCCCTTCGAAAAAACCCTCGTAATTCCCATTAATTTTTAGGGAATACCATGGAGTACTAATGCAGGCCATTATCCATTCAACAAAAATATCTGGAAACCCAAACCCTTTCAGCATGTTGTTGACAAAACTCCAATTCAAAGAATCAAACGCTTTTCGGATGTCCACTTTGATTAAACATCTTGGAGAGATGTTCTTCTGCTTGTAACCTTTAAATAGGGCTTGGGAGACCATTACATTATCGAAAATGCATCTTCCTTTGACAAACGCAGCTTGTTCTTCACCAATGATCAAAGGTAGGATGTCCTGCATTCTGTTGGCCAGGATCTTAGTGATGGTCTTGTATATGGTGGAGCAACAAGAAATCGGTCTGAATTCGGTGACATTGGCAGGGTTCTCCTTCTTGGGAATGAGAGTTATCATGATGGTATTAGCCTGTTTGGTCATCCTCTTTGTTCTGAAAAAATCCCGTATTGCTTTGGTAAAGTCTGCTTGGATCAGAATTTTCTTTGAAGAAGCCAGCTGAAAATCCGTCTTGCCCCGGGCTTTTATTTGATGCAATGCCAAACAGAGCAGCTCTGATCTCCTCCTGAGAAATGGGATTGGTCAATTGTTTCCTCAAGTCCTCGTTGATCTTAGTTGCTTGATTGAATACTGTAATATCTATGCTCTCCACTGAATGTTCAGTACCCAACAACTTCATGTAATAGTCCACAAAAGCCTTGACAATTCCTGGTTGATCATAATATGTTGTCCCATTGATGTCAGTGATCTTTCCAATTGTGCTGTGATGCTTGCGAGCTGCAATTCTGGCATAAAAAAACCTGGAACTACAATCTCCTTCATTAATATGCTGAATCTTAGCTCTTTGACTTAACATACTTATTTCTGCCCTTTTCAATTTCTGATACTTAGCCTTGAGATCTTCTACCTCCATATAATGCTCCGGCCTGAGAGAATTTTGAAGGCTTGCCTGTTTTTGGAGCAACTCTTCTTTACACTTAGCCACGCTATCTGAAAGTTTGGAGAAGTGACTCTTGTTCAGGTCTGTTAGTGAGTGTTTCACATTTTTGAGCTTGTGAAACAGAATTTGCATTCCTGATCCAAAAACCTCCTTCTTCCAAGCCTCTGCCACTATCTACTTGTAATTCTCATGAAGTTCCCAACAATTCAGGTATTTGAAACATTTCCTTAATTTCTGAGGGTCTTTCACATTCACTATCACTAGTGAATGATCAGAAATCCCAGAGGGTACGAAATCAGCATAAGAACTGGTACAGTTGAAATCCAAGTTGCATTAACCAAAGCTCTGTCCAACTTGCTCCAGTTCCTGGCTTGACCATCTTGGTTGTTCGTCCAAGTGAAGAAGCAACCCTGACCATTTATGTCCTCTAACCCACACTGAGCTATACAAGTATTAAACTCAGCCATATCAGAAGTAATAGGTGGATGAATACCCTGCTTCTCCCTACTATCTCTAATAACATTGAAATCACCAAGAATCAGCCATGGCTCATTCCTAGGATTAATCATATTAAGTTCCTGCCATAACTCCCTTCTTTCCTCAGCATCATTACTCGCATAGACAATAGTAATGTAGAAATCCTTATTTGTAGTAATATGCCTGACTTTACAATGCACATATTGAGTGTGAGCCTTGATGATGCTCACTTGAATCTGCTGAGCTTTCCAAAGCACCCATATTCTCCCATTCCTGTGATAGTTGTATGTAGTGAAAACTTTGTAGGCAGCAAATCTTCTCTTAATTATCCATTGTGCCTTATTTTCTCTTATTCTTGTTTCCAAAATCCCCAAAAGATCAATTATGTGCTTCAACAAGAGATCTTTAATCTCCTGTTGTTTGAGGGCTTCATTAAGCCCTCTTATATTCCAAGTTGAGACTATCATTGGATGGAATGATCATGTGGATCCTCCTCCCCTAGATAATCAGTCCTTACCAATGTTCCCGTTATTTCATCTATATCACTATCATTGAGCAAACTAGAAAAAGTATTTGCAGTGATAGGGTATTACTTTCATCTGAGCCTTGCTCTTCCTTGATGGGTGCTTCCTACTGGCCTTCTTGAATCCCAAGCTGTCCACAAAAGCAGGTGGTAAAATCCCAATCTCAATGTCATCAATGATTTCCTGCTTTTCACTTCTTGACATGGAATTGATTATTTCAGTTTCACCCTGTTCTCCATTCTTAGCCTGATTACTAGCTGGAATGGAATGTTTGGCTCCAGGAGAGTCAACCTCCTTATGACTTAGATCCTCTATGATCACTTGTTGCTGCTGCTGGATTGCAATTGTACTAGGTTCAGGTGCTACCGCTGCCTGTACAACATTTCCAGAGCTTTCCTTGTCTGCATCAGCATCTTCAGCCTTTTGTTTTGGTTTATAAACCTTCTTCTGCTGCTTAGAAGTATGAGCTGGTTTGTGCAATTTGCAGGTTTGTATCTCGTGTCCCAATTTCTTACACCCCTTGCAATAAAATGGCACCCATTCATACAAAATTGTTTGCACTTGCTGCCCATAATATGGTGTGTTTATAAGAATTTCTGATGGGAGGTCTTTTGTGACATCCACCTCCACCATAACTCTAGCAAAAGCCAGCTTCTCCTTAAAGCGGTTTCCCAATTTTGCTATTCTCAGTCCAACACCATGGTTCTAACTCGGAAAACAATACCCAAACTGGTACAGTACTAATCCTATCCAGTTCTTGTGCTATTCCAGGCTCCCAAGTCTTCAGAATTAAAGTGTTTGAGCCAATTCTCCATGGGCCCCCCTTCAACACATTGATCATTTCATCCTTTGAAGCAAATCTCAGACTAAACCAGCCTCTCTTAAAATACTGAATCTCAGGTATTTCAAGATTTTGCCAGTTTTTTATTGCAAAATCCTTCATCTCCTTCACTGTGGGTTTTCCCACAATTACATTACCCAGAAGAGTATTTTCCCATAACCCTAGCTCTGCTTCAATGTCCTCCTGATCAATTACAATCTCATCTACATCCAAATTCCCCTCATAATAATGCAGTGTCATACCTTTTTTGGGCTTAGATTTCACAACCTTACTCCAATTCTTAGCATTGGAAGGTTTAGGCGCAACATCATCATTCCGAGAATTAGTGTTCACTACACCAGCATCTAATTCTACTACCGTTTTCCCATCAGGTTGATGTACCCCAATTCTAGTGCTAGACGCTACATTGTTATGAACAGATGCAGGATTCAGCTTAAGATTGGAGTTCTTACCAGATTTTGCAATAGCTTCCGCAAGAAGCTGGTTGATTGTTGGCGGTATGTTCCCCAGCTGGGTAGAACTTTTCTCCTTCGTTCCTTCACGATTATCTCCGATTCTAGGATCATTATCTTCCTCTTCTCCGGCCGATTCCGGTGGTGTTCTTTGTTTTCGTGGGCGCCCTCTGCCTCGTGCTTCCTTAGCCATGGTGACAAGCCGTCAATGGTGTACGGAAGGCTTGGAGAGAAAGCTTTCTCTCAACGCATGACTATATATTTTTTTTTTATGTTCTCTAATGGTATTGAATATTGTGTCTCCTGACTTTTCGTTTGCAATGTTTGTTAGTTACATGTTAGATCAAGATGTTATATATACTTTAGTTCTTTGTTTGAAGTAAGAAAAAAAATTGCATGTGATACATGAATGCTATGTCGAAAACGAGAAATTAAGTTAGGATATGAGATATAAAAATGGTGGTTTGTCTCATACAACTATTTAGAAGGATATTGACACCTTTTAGTGATTGTATGTATCAATTATTGTTTCATTTTATGTAGTGCATATGTATGAACATCTCCCAAATTATTGTTAGTTACAAATTTATAAGAATTGTTCCAAATGGTTATATTGTGGTAAAACGCATTCTATAATGAAAGTTGAACGTTTTAGTCACCAATACTTTTAATCTTGCAATTCACCGAATAGACAATTGTGGTTTTACTATTTTTAAACTACTCAAATCATGAATTTGTCCATTGTGATATGTAGATCATGACTATTCGTTATTTTCAAAATATTGTTTGCAACGATAATTTTTTTATATACTCTGAAGTAAAGACAACATTATGTAAATTTGTGTTCAAACTATGTACCTTATTCTTTTTTTTTCTTTTTTTTTTTTTTAATTTGACCCCTTCTTACTCATACAATCTCAAGAAAGGTAGATGTACGATAATAACAATTTAGAAAGAATAAATTTACTTACGAGTTACGAGTTCATCTTATATGTGGGGTGCTTTCTTAGTCACTTAGGTCGAAACCTAAACTTTTGGTGAATGTGACGCAATGATAGATCACACAAACTAAGTCATAGATATATCGTGTACAATTTTCGTTTGAAAGGAAACAAAAAATAAAACCGTGATTTCACGGGCGCAAAAACTAGTTTAAATTAAATCACTAAAAGATAGGACCCTTTTTTTTCTTCTCCTTCTATTGAACTTAGAAGCCTTGCCTATTAATATTTGTATTGGGTCCAGATCCTCTAGAGTTGTTAATAAACTCTAGGGGGTAGATTTTAAATTCTAGCCATTTAAATTCTAATCCATGGCCACAATTACTCCACATAACCCATCATATAAAATTTATCATCCACACTAGATCATGACAAGAAGCATCATCTTCTTCCTTCACAATTCCATGATCCGATCAATCACCAAGCTTGACCGACCACCTTGCCTCCACCGGAACCCAACCACCGCCACCACCTTAGAAACTTCCGACGGCTTCGCCGTCAAGATCCATAGACACCCTAGGTTTGGGTGTGGTGAACCCCAAAACCCAAAAAACATAAAATTAAAAACATGAAGGTGGCCGAAAAAAGGGTTTAGGGGTCCATTTTTCGTTCACCGGTGGTAGGCAAACGACGGGTGGAGGGATTGATTGATGTCACGTACCTGATTTTCTCCATCTCGTTTGAAGATCAATGGCTTAAAATTAATGAAATCTGGAAACTTTGATCTAGAATTATGGAACATCGGCCATGGATGGGGATTTTTGGGGCTGAGAAATTGATGTCGTCCCTTTCTCTCTGATGGGAAGAATTCTTTTGTTTTTTTTTTTAATAACAGCTGGGAGTTATTTTGGGGAGTTATTTATTGGGAGAGGAGTAATCCTAGGCGTTGACTTGATCTAACGGTTGGATTAGTCCAACTCTAGGGGGTAGAATTTATAAGAAACTCTAGAGGATCTCATTCCATTTATATTATTTACTAGTGATTAAATTTATCTTAGAGTTGTTTTAGACATTAATATAACTAAAATATATATCTATACTTCTATATTAATAGTCTAACATTCACGCCCACGTGGCAAATTTGTGTTAGCTGTTAAGGAAAAAAAGCCACGTAGTAGTTGATGTGTCAACACAATATGTACCCTCTGGGAGTTTGCACCTACCTGCCCGTTTGCCTTCCCCTTCTCCTAGCAGTTTGGTTTCTCTTTTTCACCTTCGGTCGATTCATCTCCTGCAACCGTATGTTTGAAGACGACTAATAAAAGCTAGGTTAAATTATCCTTCTACATTCCCTCTTCACTCTCCTTCTGTCCGTTTCAGCGAAATTGAATGGTAGGTCTATCAAAATTTTATTTTTGGTGTGCTCTTCTCACTTATTTCAATTGTTAGCAATTGATATGGTCTGTATTTGTCATCTAATCTCTATTATGTTCGATTGCTTTCCCCTAAAATCATATAAGTTGTTCTTATGTCAAGATCGGTTCATTGTTGTTGATTTTTTGCACAAACAACGATGTCTCTAATGCTAGGGGGCGGAGGAGGATGATTGTCGTTGATGATGGATTGATGGTAATGCATTGAGGTAATCACTTCAATATCATTTTTTTTGTAAATTTTAAAAAATTCAGTGTTAATTTTTATAGTGACGTTTGTTGTGATGTTGTTGACGTCGTATTTGAAGCTTGGTTTGTTCCCTTTTCAGGGACCTATACTTTGGAGGAGTAATTTTAGAAATATTGTAAGGTAAGTGGTTGCCTTTTTTTATTAAATGTTGATTTGATTCGCAATGGGAGTTATCTGTAGATAACATTGTCATTGTCAAGTTATGATGATAAACTGAAGTCCTGATCTTTGTACTTTGAATTGAGTTCGTATACTATGATGCATACATGATTTTGGAATAGAAGGGTAGAATTTGGTAGTGAGTTTAAATGAAAGACGACTTTGATAACAAAGTAAGCCGATGTTATCAATTTTTATACGTATTTCTACTACTAAAGATTAACTCCGCCTGTGAGTGTTTTTTGGCATTCACTGCCGGTCTCAAGCCCGGATAAAGGAGGAGAGTTGCGGTAGGTTTGTGGCGGCCAGCGTAAAACAAGCCACATCTTATGGACATGAATCGAAATTTAATAACCGTGGGGGCGTCCCCTTCACAGCGACGCGCTACACTTCCTAGACCCGGGTGTGGTGATAAGTATGCAAGGGTCTCTAGGTCGTCGCCCCGAAGCGACGCGCCACTCCGACGCCCGGGGGTGGTGTCAAATATGCAAGGTCGCGCTACACTTCCTAGACCTGGGTGTAGTGAAAAATATGCAAGGGTTGCTAGGTCGTCACCCCGAAGTGACGCGCCACTCCGGCTCCCAGGGGTGGTGTCAAATGTGCAAAGGTTCTCAAATCATGGACGGGAGCGGGTAAGGAAGCTTATTCATAATGGTAAGGGTAGTAGGCTTAGGTTTGGAACGTGGAATATCGGGTCTTTGACAGGGAGATCTTCGGAGGTTGTGGAGGTTATGAGGAGAAGAAGGATTCACATTATGTGTTTACACAAGAGACGAAATGGGTTGGGGCAAAAGCTAAGGAGATCACACCATGGGGTTATAAGCTTTGGTACTATGGAAAGGATAAGAGTAGGAATGGAGTTGGTATCATTATTGATAAGGAGTACATAGATGACGTGGTGGAGGTTTCGAGGAAGAGCGATCGCATAATGACAGTGAGGTTGGTGATTGGGAATGAGATTATGACTGTTGTAAGTGCCTATGCTCCACAAATTGGATTGGATGCATCTATTCGTCAGGAATTTTGGGAGGAGTTAGAAGAGGTGGTGCAAGGGGTTCCTAGTGGGGAGAAGTTGATTATTGGTGGGGATCTTAATGGACATGTGGGATCAACGCGGCATGGTTTTGAAAGCGTGCATGGAGGTTTTGGTTATGGGTCGAGAAATGAAGGAGGAACGAGCATTTTGGATTTTGCGTTGGCGTATGACTTAGGTATAATGAACACGTGGTTTGAGAAGAGAGAGTCTCACTTGGTGACATACAGGAGTGGAAGTAATGCGAGTCAGATTGACTTCTTTTTGGTAAGGAATGCTTGGCGTAAGAGCTTTACGGATTGCAAGGTGATACCTGGGGAGAGTGCGGCTACGCAACATAGATTGGTGGTACTGGATTTCAGGGCTAAGGGTGGCTTAGGGAAGAGGCGGCCACAGGTAGAGCCAAGGATCAAATGGTGGAAACTTGAAGGAGAGCACAAGGAGGCTTTCTTGGAGAAGATGGCAGGGACAGATGTCTGGTCCACTAGTGTGGAAAGAGATGTAGACTCGTTATGGATTACTATGGCGCATAAGGTAAAGGAGGTGGCAGAAGAGGTTCTCGGGGAATCTAAGGGGAAAGCGCTACCGAGTAAGGATACATCTTGGTGGAATGTGGAAGTGCAAGAAGCAATAAGGAACAAGCGGAAATGTTATAAGAATTTGGGGAAAGATAGAAGTGAGGAGAACTTTGAGAGGTATAAGGATGCAAAAAGAGCAGCAAAGAAAGCTGTAAGAGATGCAAGAGGAAAGGTGAACCAAGACCTATATACAAGATTGGATACCAGAGAAGGGGAGAAAGAGATCTACAAAATTGCGCGCATTAGGGAAAGGAGGACTCGGGACATTGGTAGGGTGAAATGCGTCAAAGATGTTGATCAAAAAGTACTTATTGATGATAAGGAGATTACGGAGAGATGGAGATCATACTTTGATACATTGTTCAATGGTGATCGGGTGAATGATATTGGAAATGTGAACATTCATCCAAGTATTGTTAATCGGGAGTTCAGGCGGAGAATTCAGAAGGAAAAGGTGAGGATGGCTTTGAAGAAGATGGGACGGAAGAAAGCAGTGGGGCCAGACGGCATACCTATTGAGGTTTGGAGGTGTCTAGGAGATAGAGGTGTGGAATGGTTGACGACACTTTTCAACATGATTTGGAGTGGTAATAAGATGCCGGTGGAGTGGAGGAAGAACACTTTGGTCCCTTTGTATAAGAACAAAGGGGATGTTCAAGAGTGTGCAAACTATCGCGGGATCAAGTTGATGAGTCATACAATGAAACTTTGGGAACGGGTGATTGAGCATAGATTAAGAAGAAGTGTGAAGATTTCAGAGAATCAATTTGGATTTATGCCGGGGAGGTCAACTATGGAGGCAATTCATCTCATAAGACAGACAATGGAAACTTATCGGGATAGGAAGAAGGACCTACATATGGTATTTATTGATTTGGAGAAGGCGTATGATAAGGTACCAAGGGAAGTGCTTTGGTGGGCTCTAACTAAGAAAGGAGTCTCGCAAAAATATATTGACATCATTAAAGACATGTATGAGGGAGCTAGCACGAGTGTGCGGACTAGTGTAGGGAAGTCAGAAGAGTTCCCTATTACAATTGGAGTGCACCAAGGGTCCGCACTTAGCCCGTTTCTCTTTGCTATAGTCATGGACGAATTGACGAGGTCAATCCAGGATGATATACCATGGTGCATGATGTTTGCAGATGATATAGTGTTGATCTCAGAAACGAAAGAGGATTTGGAGAGGAGGTTGGAGCTATGGAGGCACACTTTGGAGTCTCGAGGGTTTCGGTTGAGTCGGAGCAAGACCGAGTATTTGGAGTGTAAGTTCAGCGGTATTAGGCAAACGGAGACGGGGACGATCAGGCTGGATGGAAAGATTGTTCAGGGATCAGATTTTTTCCGATATTTGGGATCAATTCTTCAAAAAGATGGAGAATTGGACGGAGATGTGGCCCATAGGATCAAATCAGGTTGGTTGAAGTGGAAGAATGCCACAGGACTTCTCTGTGATCGAGGAATGCCCAATAAGTTGAAGGGTAAGTTTTATCGAACGGCAATTAGGCCGGCACTGTTATATGGCACGGAATGTTGGGCCGTGAAACAGTGTCACGTTCATAAGATGAGTGTGACGGAGATGCGCATGTTACGGTGGATGTGTGGACATACAAGACGTGATCGGTTGAGAAATGAAGTTATTAGGGAGAAAGTAGGGGTTGCACCCATAGGGGATAAGATGATGGAGAACCGACTGAGGTGGTATGGCCACGTGAGGAGGAGGCCTAGTGAGGCGCCGGTTAGAAGAGTAGAAGGGTGGAGAAGTGATAATATTAGTAGGGGTCGGGGAAGACCCAAGATGACTTGGACGAGGGTGATTAGAAGTGATATGAGCTTCCTAGGGCTTGAAGAGAGTATGGTGTTGGATAGGGCAGGGTGGCGAGACTCTATCCATGTGGAGGACTTTTTCTGACCCCTTTTGATTTATTTGTTTGGTTTTTCCAACTATTTTTCCAAAACTTTTTAACTTGTGTTCAAAGTTTATCTGTTTCTTGCAATATTTTTTAAACTTTTTATTTATTTTGACGACTTTCTAAATTTCTTTTGAAAGTGTTTAAATATTTCTAAAATATTTACAACGTTTTCGAAATTTATTGGCGTACACAAGACGGTTACTGGATGACGATTCATGTTAGCCGACCCCAAATCATTTTGGGAATAAGGCTTGGTTGTTGTTGTTGTTGTTGTTGTATTTCTACTACTAAAGATTAATGGACAAGAATATTTATGAATGTAGTATAGTGCTGAGTAAAAGTTGAAATATTTTCTAATTTTGGGTGCTTGAGAATTATTATATATCCAGAGTCACTTCAAAGTTTTCACTCTTCAATATCAATCGAAACAGAAATGCTCATGTTTATTTTCAATACGATTACTATTTTTTTGTCTTTGTCTGAAATTAAGAACAAGTTTAAGGGAAAAATGACAGATTAAAATATATTCAAGATATTAGCATTTGGTAGGAACCGGCTCTCATGGTCTTCAAGGGAGTGGAGAGGAAGCATCTCATATACTCTTTCGAATTCACCATTTTCTTCCCCTCTCTAATTTGCTATGTTCACAATGACGCCTGTAAGAGAGACTTATAACATCAATCTGAGAAATTTCAAATTTGATTCAATGGGGAATTCGTCCATTGAGCACGGGAATGAGTATTTTCCATCAGTTATTTCCCTGAGGGTGTTTGTTATCGAACCACCCTTATTAGTTTCGATGTTTTGATTGTTAAAGTTCGATCTTAGTATACCTCGCATTTGCTAGCTTCTATTCCAAACCCCGATTGCTCAACACTAGCAAGATTTCTTTTTTGACAAAATTTTCCATTAGTTTGTGCTATAAGATGATTCTGTTTATGTTTGACCGGAGCAGCCAAGCGGTAAATAAAATTGGAGTAGTGGGTTTGATTAAGAGTATAATAACTTGACAGGTTTGTTGACCAATTGTTTGTGTATTCTTTGTCAAAAGAACTTTCAGATCAATAGTATGATATTAAAAAGAGCGCAAGCCCTTAGTTTTGTGACCATTGCTTACTACTTTTTTTTTCAAGGGCAAATTTAAAAGAAGAGTGACAGAAGCCATTTTATCAAACTTTATGTGTAGTTGGTGATGTAGAGTTTCTTTTGTAGTAATCACTTAGACTTGCCATTGCATTTGCAGCGAAGAGATGGACACTTGGACAACATATTAGCATTATCCATCCCTTTTAATATGTTTGAAACCCTTTGGAGGACGTGAAGCTGAAAGTAAGAAACAACGTACATGTTCTTCTTATCAAATGCGACGTCTCATGTTTTGTTATGACTCTTTTAAAATTTGTGCATGAGACGAGAACCATGCTCGGATAAAGATTTCAGCCAATATTAAGCGACGGTAACTTATGGTTAGCTCCTCGCTATCATTTTTAGATATAGACGACAGTTCCACCTTCACAACCATCCAATGGTAAGTTTATTTCTTTGATGCATTATTAGTCATCAGAAGTATGATATATTCCGCAATACGCGACATTTATTCATATGGCACCTAATTTAGTTTGATTTTAGCGTGGCTCTTTATATTCTAATACAACCCCAGGCAATGTCATCGTCGTTTACCGTGAGCTGTTAATACCCAAATCAAATGATTGATATATATGGCCACATCCTCTTATGCTTTTATTTTTGAACTCAATTAGTTTAGAGATGATGTGATAAATTTAGAAACGTTCATAATTTATTTCTCTGATCCTTTTTTTTTAAATAACCAAACCAAAGAGGCCAGGTACTCGTATAGCTTAATTAATAAAGAAATTGCTTCAAGATTTATTCTTGAACAAGAAAAGTAAAATTGGACAAAAGGGACACTTAACAACGTCAATCATGATGATGGTTTTACATATCTGCACTATTGAAATATATAGGAGTCAGTATGCACCAGTAATGAAGGATAACTATACATGTTAATAGAGAAAAGTCACAAAGATTGTGTTAGCAGCCCCAAGGGCCTCGACAGGCTGATAGGGGTGTGGAGAGTATTATGGAGGACACAGTCACGGATATCGTCTTCATCGTAATCGGTTGTGACTGTTATGTAGGGAGAAGCTACAATTCTAGACAACATTACTGATTGTCTTTTGATAGGGGGTTGCTTGGACGTTTTAGTGGTGCAGGAGGTGGTACCTCAAAATCTTTACCATGGTGGAGTTTTAAAGGCTAAGAATTTTTTTAGTATCATGCTTATTTTCATATGCACTTGGATCATTAGGGGAAGTTGTTTTTCTTAACCCGAATTGGACAATAGGAAAGGCGGAAAAATAGTCGTCGAGGAAGGCTTACAATTTGTTGGACCAGAATCATCTCTAGCTGAATTCTACTCACAACTATGTCCTTATGCTGACCAAATTATGGACTTGATACAAAGGTTTTTTTCATAATGAGGAAGATAGGTTTGGACGTTTTGGTGTATAAATTTCCAGAAATCATGTTACTTTTTTTAAGTTTAAAGTGCCAAAAAAATTCTTCTTTGAAAATATTGTTCTGTCATGCTAAGATGTACTTCAATTTTTTTGTTAAGTTGTGGATTATGGTGACTAAGTCTGCTGTCTTTGAGTAGGCAACTTGGTAGTATAGTTGTCAATTTTTTTGCCAATCATGTCTAGGAAACAATTGGTGGGCTTTTATGTGTTATATACTTTTATCTATCTTGGACTTCAGGTACTCCCACTTGCCCGAAAGCTGTTTACGCACCAAAGACAACAATTGCTTGTGCAACACAGCTAAAATGAACCAAGCGAAAATCCCATCTGGTGCAATCAGAAAATGCACATTTGCTCGATTTAATTGTTATGTTAACACCAACGAGATCTATGGTATAATTTGGCATTCGCTCTGCTATTGCACCACAATAACTTCGCATTTTCTTTGTATTCCTTACAAGGCTACTACATTTTATTAGAATATATGGTTCATGTTTTAGTAACATAAACACATTAATGTTTCTTTTTTTTGGTCCTCAATGTGACTATTCTCAATCAACCATAGGTGCTCTAAAACAAGATGATTCTCTTTCTTCCCTTGTCGTCTGTCTTACAAGTTCTCTTAGTCTCCGTTATTTATCATACATCTATCTTAGTGATTTTTGGCTTTCACTGTTTCGACAGTGCTGAAGCTATTTTGGCCAAGGGTAAGGTGGTGATGCGATTTAGAGCGGGGTAGGAGATCATACATTAATTTGGTGATAGGATCTTGATCACAATACTATTACTAATGCGTCATCAGCAAGCTAGGTCAATTATTACTTTACTGATGTGTGTAGTTCTAGAGTATATGTGTTTTGGTTCTTCTCATAATTTATTATTCAAATTAGACTTTCTAAATGTCAAATGATCCATGAAATATATGACCTGCGTAAGATCACTTATTTGTATCTGTAATTGTATTAACTCAAGCAAGACTTTTCCAGATGGCACATTCAAGTAAGTTTTCTTTGATAGAATGTGGAGATTCATGGAGTTGTAGCTAAAATTGATCTAATTAAGATAATTAATGTAATTGCATGTCACAGAGTTGTTTATATGCAGAGAGTACGGATCCCTGAATCAGAATGTCAACTTTTGCGAAACCGGAAAATGCCCTGATGTATGCAGTGTTTCAATGTGGAATTACTAAGAGCCAAGAGGGTATCTTCGATCACCAAAAAAAAGAGGGTATCTTCAATTGTCTTTAACTGAAATCGTGATAACTATGTTCTACTCATGGACAACTGAAAATTGTGATAACTTCATGTTTCCTTTGTGTTGTCGTGGTGTGGTGATCAGAGGAGGTTGTGTGTCTATGGACTTTCTTATTCGTGATCTTGAAAAATTGCATGTCCTGAGCCTAGATATTTTCTGTTGCAAAGCTTAATAATGTTTGACAGAATTATTCGAAGCAAGGTGCACTCCAAGCTCTTCATAATATCATTACTTCAAAAAGGTTCTGGGCATGGTAGAAGCCATTGGAAAAGATCATGTTTAAGTAAATTGAAGTCTGAGGTGATATGAGGAAAGGTAGGTATGGGAAAGATGGTTTGATCATGTATTGCGTTGTGTGTCAACAAGTGAATGTGAACCCTCTGGAGGAGGTAATTAAGTATTTCATGCACCAATCAACTGAAAAAGCTAAGATTGCTCACAACTCAAGCCCTGAAGAATTAGAAGACGCAATGCACGTCGAAGATCAGACAGGTCTGACAGTTCAAGATTTGTTAGTGGAGAGAATGAGAAAGACAGGTCTGACCGAGTGACCATGAAGTTGTAACCCCGTAGTTCAAATTTCTATGGGAGACATACATGACTATCTTGGAGATACTGCGTAATAACTTACAAACTGGAGATGAGAGTCTTTATGTTGTCCCTTTTAATTATTGTTAAGGTCGAAAAAAATGTGCATGATCATTGACAGGCATGATTCATGTATTATGAGTGATTGTCTAAGGTATCCGATAGGTCCTTGACTCAAATGTTCAAGTTGTTTGATTTGATTCATATTCTTACCACGATCATGAATTACAATCTTTCGGAACAAAAGTAGCGAATAACAGACCCGTGATTTCACGGGACCAAAAACTAGTTAGACATTAAAAATGACTCAAAAACCTTCAAATTAAAAAATGACCGCGATGACTGCATTAAGTCCGCGACGACCGCATTAAGTCCGATTCCGCGACACCGTTACCGAAATCAAAACTGTGACCGAAACCGAGATTTTGAACCATGGAGGTGACTACTCATCCTATTGGGTTGTGTTGCGACGTATGATGGATCGGGCTGTTACAATCATCCATAAGTTTATCATCAAGAGAAATTCACATTTGCAAGTTAGTACTACATCTCGGAGTGAGTTGGAGAAGTTGAAATAAGGAAACGAGCTCCTGTTTTTTTAACTTAGTAATATGTCTGTTTTGAAGCTCCAAGACTTCACTAACAAAAAACTATCAAGACGTAACCCCCCCATGGGTCTCATTCATGGAAGCAGAGGTTTCTACTATCACAACCGATTGGTCAAAAGTGGTGGATGATCGAAAAAAGCCTTCTAGTGAGTGACTCTTGTGTTATGCATATTTCGAATTCAACAAATGATGGAATGGTGGTCGGTCCAATTGCTCCTTGTGTTAATGAAGATTGCAGCACTCAAGTATATATATACTAACTAATTAAGAGTAAGATTATGACTACTTTGCAAGACAAGGTTGCGACCCACCACCTCACATCATTCACACGCTTTAACATGTTAAACGATGGTGTCACATTGCAAGCTTAGTGCATGCGGTAGGCCTTTTGGGCATATGCAGGGTTCATGTACTAGTGCTGGTACTAAAAAAAAGTGTTTCGTGGATTAATTTCTAGTCTTGTTCGATAAACCCTGGTGAAGATGATTGCTCAATTTCAAAGTATCTTGAATGTTATAGCAGCGTATTAAATTGTTCGAGCTTTATGTTGGGAGATTTACATATGGGTTTTATTGGCTCATATCTTAAGTCTCATGTGTTAAGTCTCGCGCTCCCACGAATCTTTGTTTGTTTTTCTCTTAAATTTGTTTTTACAAAAAAAGAAGGAAAATTTGTGGGAAACCACCCCTAACTTTCACCATTTTTTTTTTTTTTTGAGAAAATGTAAGAAAATTATATTGCTCAAAAACTTGGCATCAGCCATACAATTTCGAACCCATGGAGAGCAGCTACTAATTAGCTAGGCACTCTCCATCCACAACATGTCACAAATTTTGACATTTTTACACTGTTTTTTTGCTCTAATCTTAATACAATCTATCATCTCCCCTACAATCACTCCTGGCATTCTAATGACATTTTCCAGCCTACTTCTATTCCTCTCTCTCCAGATGTAATAAATCATACCATAGACTATGGCTGCAGTAAACTGTTTCCGGAATCTGGACCACCATTTTTTTTTTTTACTTCACCATTTTTTTAAGAAACCAACTTATTAAACTTTTTTTGTGGGGAACCATCAAATATAAGCAAAATCAAGGGGTAGAACCACCTTCTTACCTAAACCAACCTCCCAACACCTCTGACCACCATGCATAACCACCCACCCACCAACACCAACCACCACCTTAGCTACCCTCGAGGCCTCGACACACCAACATGGACGTCTATCACCGGCCACCATGTTCCACACCACCCACCAACACCAAACACCAACCACCACCTTGGGTTTCTATCTCTCCACATCCAACACCTAAGGAAAGGAGTGGTGAAGGCCGAAGATGGGCCGACCACAAGAAAATAATAGGTGCGGGGGAGCTTGGAGTGGCTGAAAAACGAGGAAAGAGAGGATGTAAAGGGAGAGAAAAGGGTTGTGGAGGGTGGGGAATAAGGAGGCGGGGATAAGGAGGCAGGGGGAAGGTGGTGGTCGATGTGAGTAGTGGTTATCGGGGCGTGAATGGTGGTGATTAGTGTTGGCTCGTGGTGGTGCGTGGTGGTTAGAGGTGGTGAGAGGGTGGTTTAGGTAAGGTAGGTGGTTCTACCACGAGGTTTTGTTTATATTTGGTGGTTCTCCACAAAAAAACTTTAATAAGGTGGTTCCCCAAAAATTGATGAAAGTTGGGGGTGCTTTCCCACAAAATTTCCAAAAAAAAAAAAACAAAAAAAAAGTATTTGCCCTCTAACTTTCCCAACCACCCACCTATACTTCACCACCACTTACACCAAACTAAACACGAACCATCACAAAATATATCTAAGCCACCGCAAAAACCTAGCTCCATCGCCAATGGAACCTCCACGATCACGACTACCTACCGCACCTCTCTCCTTCACCGCAATTGCATTGGCCATCTTTTTTTCACCATCATTGCTACACCTTTTTGACTCCCCTCTTTCTTTCTCCATTCCTTTTCTCCCCTTTGCTTATACCGTACTCCCGTGACTAAGGTATATGTGTTTTTTGTACTCCGAGATTATTCAATGAAGAATTTGAAATATTTCAATGAGCAAGCTAAGATTTTGATGAGCACAAATCTATTTTAGTGACCATCAATGTAGAAAATCATTATCCAACAATGTTGAAGTTATATGTTTATCGACTTACATACTAGGGCTTATTAGTTTACGACACTGCTCACCAAAATGCTACTCATCACTCAAAAATATGCCTCGGGGGTATAAAAGGTCATATACCACGGGGAGTATTGTGTGAAAGTATATTGAATATATTGTACCATATCTTCTCAGTTAGGTAACTTACCTTATATGTAAGCTTGCTTGTGCAAGTCGTCTATGTGTTTGTATATATACGGGCTTCTAGGGATGTAATTTTCATGCTCTGTAATACAATTGAATCCCCATATTATTGAGTTCTAATATGGTATCTCGAGCATCAACGATCCAGAGCTTCCGCACTAATAAACCCTAGTTTATGACAAAACAGAGCAAGTCACCCACGCCACAAAATACACCATCACCCACGCCACAAAATACACCACCACTGACTCCACCACCATCTCCCAAAAAGACGAAAACTATACCGACGACGTCCTCCTTATACGTGCATCCATCGGACACCCCGGGCTTAGGCCTTACACAAATTCCTTTTGATGGAGAAAATTACGACAGCTGGTCCGATGCCATTCGAGATGGACTTGCCGCGAAGAACAAATTGGGGTTCATCAATGGAGATGTCCAGGAGCCGCCATTGAAGGACGGGGATGCAGAATGTGTGGAGCATGCGGCGTGGCGGCAGAGCACTGCGATGATAAAAGCCTGGCTTCGCAACGTCATTGACAAGCGATTGCACAAGAGTATCAGATTTTCAGCCCCAACAGTAAAAGAAATTTGGGACGAACTCAAAGATACTTATTCCACTGGAAACGCGCCACGAGTACAGCAGCTCAAGGCCGAATTAGCAGATCTAAGGCAAGGGGATTCCTCCGTGGTTGAGTATTATACAAAACTCAAGGCCATATGGGATGAGTTAGATAATTACAGCAAGGTACCAAGTGTACCTGTGGAGCGGCCGCAGAATTCCAGAAAGAAAAAGATGCAGAACAAACACACCAATTCCTCCTCGGGCTAAACACAGCCTTGTAGGGCAACCTTCGCTCAAACATGCTCATGGAAGACCCTGTTCCAGATTTGCAAAAAGCCTATGGGAACATACTCCGTGAAGAAATGCACACTACAAGAAACACATTGATTTGCGACGGAGCTAACTCGTCGCAAATCAACCAAAACTCGTCGCAAATGCTCTTTTACGACGAGAATCCCTTCCGGTCGCGAGTCGTCGCAAAAGGCTCCGTGGCAAATACTTTACAACGAGTTTGGCTGGCTCGTTGTAAATTATTGTTTACGACGAGTTCTAATATCGTTGTAGAAGATTTATTAGCGACCGCTCTCTCTCGTTGTAAAACAACTTTTTACAACCACTCTCGTCGTTATCCTCATATTTATTTGCAAGAATTCTCGTCGCAAAAACATATATTTTCCAGCAAGCCTTCCTACTAGATTGAATGTTTTTTGCGACCACTTTCACTTTCTCGTTGTCAAAAAGTTTTGTAACACAAATAATTTATACCAAATGAAATTCAATTTAATTTAATTAAATATAAATGTATTTTTTTTTTTTTTTGAGAAAAGGTAAGTTTTATTGCTAAAAAAAAAACAGGCAAAACAGCCTGCATTACCGATTTACAACCAGGAATTGGGATTTGTAGTGCTCAACTAGATTCTCAATCCAACATCTATCAGATAATCTGATATTTGTACCTATTTTAAGTGCTCTAATTTTGACATTACAAAGCAAATGTTCCACTAGAAGCTCAGGTCGGGTGACCATATTATCCAATCTACATTTATTTCTCTCAATCCAGATATGGTAAATCAAACCATAGATGCAAGCTGCTGAAACTTGTTTCTGAATCCTGGATTTCATTCTTCTCCGATTGCACCAATCCATCACATCAGCTTGGGGGATGTGGCATTTCAGTTTTCTTTTCATTTCATTCAGGCATCTCTGACTGTATTGACATTTAAAAAACAAATGCTGATGAGTTTCACTCTCCTGCTCACACAGTACACATAGGTCATCACCACAGATACCAAGTCTGCAAAGTTTTTCTTTGACTTGCAGACTCTTCCACCCTGCAATCCAAGAGATGAAACTGTATTTTGGAATACAAAATCCATTCCACAAAATACCAGTCCAGCTCAGCTTTGGACTTTGCTCCATTAACCAACTATAACCCTCTTTTATGGTGTATTCCTTGGTTGAATTCATCCACTTGCCACCTGTGAATGCCTTCTGCATTTTATCTCTAGCTCTACAAGCATTCTTCGAACTCCAGCTGATATCAGGAGGTACTTTATAATCCTCCCATTTCTGCCCTTTCAGGTACACATTATTAATCCATTTAATCCACATTCTGTCCTCCTTTTTGTAGATCCACCAGCAGAATTTGGCTACTCGCAAACTACTACAAAAAGCCACATAGACATCGGACTTTTTTTATAATAGACATCAGTTTTGAGCTAGACGTGGAGTTGAGTGACGTCTATTCTTAAGGGATAGACGTCAGATTTTAGTCTGATATCCTTCACTTTTTTAGACGTCAGTTTTTTACAAAAAACTGATGTCTATTTATGGAATAGACGTCAGTTTTTTTGGAAAACTGATGTCTATTGGGTTGTTTAGACATACCTGAAATCCCACGTCTATTCTATAACTACGAATTAAAAAAAAAAGTTACCAAACATAATTAGTCGCAACCATATGTGAAATAAATTGAGGATGTAGCAAACTCTTGATACCCAACTTTCATTGAAAAATCTCAAATTGATAAATACAAATTGTGTGTTCCCT
The DNA here is from genome assembly GCA_963457585.1 of Spergularia bocconei. Taxonomy (NCBI): domain Eukaryota; kingdom Viridiplantae; phylum Streptophyta; class Magnoliopsida; order Caryophyllales; family Caryophyllaceae; genus Spergularia; species Spergularia bocconei. Next base: position 9,189,213 of record OY734951.1, on the reverse strand, counting down.
TCATGACAAAAGAGCAAATATAATTGTACATGAATTGATAAATAACACAAGACTTCACTGGTGAGCTCTATCTTCTTATTCTGCCTCTCAAATTCTTGCATAATTTTCTGCAGGTTTGGAAGATTCATCTGTAAGGTATGGTAAAGGAAGGTCAGATTCATCTGTAAGGTATGGTAAAGGAAGGTCAGATTCATCTGGGAATAGAAGAGACCGAGGCAAAGCTAGGAAGAAGCGGCCCAAAGCTGTTAACAGAAGCAGAGTAAATAACAAGAAATGCAGCTACCAATGCTGTGCATACCACCACAGCATTCAGAATCCTTGAAAACCCCGTCCACGTATTCACTGTCGCAGAATTCTTCATTCCCGTTCTCTACTATCAGCTTCTTCTTTTGAGTTTGTAAACCCTGTCTCTCCCTTTCAATCTCACGAATCGATTTATCCAGCATCCTCTTGTTCTCCCGCATAAGCTCTATCTCATCAAAACAAAATACACTTTAGGAGAAATAATCTAATAGTTTGGAAATCAAAATCACGTTATCAACGACTATAACCCTACCACTCCCTCCTAATAAATTTAAGAGTCCTGTATTCCCTACTTCTTCTGTCCCAATTGAGTTTGATTGCTCCACGAACACACTATTCCTCACTTCATATGCAATGTCCACATAGGAGTCTGACGCTAAAAAGAGGGCGTACTGTAATTTGACATTTACTGAAGGTCATATGCTAAAATTCAAAGCAGAAAGCATCAACTAAAATTCAACTCTGAGAATGTGAATCAATAGAAATCAGATTGTATGAGTGCCAAAGTCAGTAAGGACATACCACATACATGGCTGTGCCGCCTTTGAGAAAGCCTCGTGTACCATCTATTGGATCAAGTACCTACAATATAGTAAGGAAAATTTAACAGATAAAGTCAGTTTGTTAACGTAATTCTATATAAGCCAAAGAATTAAGTTAAGATAAAACTTCAGCAAAACAGCCTACTAAACGTAAAACAACTAGCTATGCAACATGGTGGTAATGCCATACCACACCACGAGCATGGGGCAGGGACACCAATTATTGCAGACTCCAGACAAAGTGTAACGGAAAAACATTAGTGACAAAAACTGACAAATAGAGAACATGTCCCTGTTTCAAACCGATATGACCAAAGTGACAAACAATATGGCAACAGCGCATAACAGTTCAAAGGCTTATATACAGCCCGAATTCATCAGATGAGAAAAAAACCTCTCAGGCTTACCCAATATGTAGCTGGCTTCTCATCAAAAGCTATAGCATTATTTCCTCCTCTATCAATTGCTTGCAACACTTCTTCATTTGTTAATTGACCATCCGAGGAGATTGTATTGTCATTCACGATGTTTACCACAGCCTCGCCTAGGTTATCGGAACGCAAGAAAGCTGAGTCCTCTTCAGCCACCAAGGGGATCGATGGGAACAGTTTCCCCAGCTCTGAAACATTAGTAAATTCCACAATAATCACCGAAGGAGTTTCGTATTAAGTTAGAGACAGATAACAAAGAGTATTGCTGAAATGAAAGGTGGTCGGCTCCTCTAATTGCTTTCTACAGGAATCATATCTATGGCAAGACTTGGACAAAAGTCGCAAAAATACAACTCCAATTATTGTCTCCAATGGCAAAATTTAATTTAAAGTTATTACCAACCAATATCACATTCTTTTCTGATCCGAAAGGATCACAATGGGGTTGGCTCCACAGCAACATGCTAGGAGAAGGGTTCTATATTACCATACCAGAAATAATCCTTTGTTACTAATCAGTAAAGCGGCATTTACTTCACATTAGAAAAGCTTTGAAAAGCCAGTAAGAAAAACCCCTGATTCTCTTTTCGAGTATACAGATAAAACAGTCATACTTGTGTGATTGTGTCTGAAACTACTCTCTTTTCGAGTTTTCTTCTCGTTCAAAGAAAGTCTATCCAGGTGGACTAAGATAATACTCAAAAGAGATCTCATCCCGGGGCTAGAAGAATACAAATGAAACTACAAGTACTTTTTCTCCTATAATGAGCACAGTCCTTAAAAAAGCCAATTTGGGTCAAGGTAGAGAATTTGAAGCATGTTGAATGAAGGTAGTCGAGGAAAAGGATCAATACTAGTTGTTCCCCATGTTTTCCAAGTAAGTTAGCTTAACAAGTGCCACAACCTTGATTTCAAGAACACAAATAAAAATAACAAATCTTGAAATAATCTACTAGTTTTACCACTCAAAATATATTTATCACCATCACCGGCAAAAAATATAAAAGGGCAATTAAAAATCGCAAATAAAAATAACAGATCTTGAAATATAATCGCAAATAAAAAATACCGGATAACAATAACATTAGTTCTTCCAAAATCCATCCGAACCTCGATAACTCACGAATCGAGCACGAATTATTAATCACCTAATTTATCACATAACAACACAAAAATTCACCGCAATAAAAAGAAAATGGACAGCAATTGCTCACTTCGCCGCGGTTTCGGTAACACACAGATTTTAACCTAATGTCCGCAATTCATCGAAATTTCGCGAAATTCGCCTAATTTATCACATAACAACACAAAAATTACCGCAATTTAGATGCGATTCAAGAAAAACAATCGTTCATCACTCGCAATTTCATCATCATCATCATCAAAAATAACGCATGCAAAGCTACAAACACCGGAAAATTAACCTAATATGATGAAAATAAAAAAAATTAACCGCTAAAAAGTCGAGATTTCACCGGGAATGATACGAAGAAGAGGAGAGAGAGAAAGAAAGAGTGAGACGCACGTTTACCACCGCCGAGGACCTTGTGAACGGGCTGCTGGCGGCCGAAGAGGAGATAATTGCCAAGGAATTGTAAAATAATCACGCTCACAATTCAGTTGCAATTGAAAACCGCCAAACGGCGACGGTTGCTGCGGCTGCGGAGTGGCGAACGACGACGTATTGAAACCGAATCCGGTGTTTTGTTGCTGAAATGGCGTCGTTTGCTAATGTTGTTGCGTCTGGCCGAAGATAGAGGGAGTGTTGAAGGCGGAAGAAGATCTGAATAATATCAAGGAGGGAGAGGGAGGGGGAGACAGAGAAAGAGGGAGACGGTAGAAGGAGAAAGATTCTGGGATAGGAGAAGGAAGAGAGGGAAGAGACGGGAGTGGGTTTATTAGGGTTAGAAAAAGGCTGGCATATAAAAATTTTGTTTTCGATTTTTTTTTTCCAATGAAATTGTAATACACATCTGACTTATAGAAAATAGGATGTCTATACAATAATAAAAGACATCAGATTTCTTACAAAAACTGATGTCTATTATTAGATGTCCTTTTTTAAAAAAAAACTGATGTCTATTATTTCATCATATTTACAAAAATGCCACCGCTCCCTAATACACATCAGTTTTCTTGAGATTTGACGTCTATGTACTGTTGTCTATAGTTAGTTTTGTAGAGGATGCTGTTTTTAAGCCCTAATCCTCCTTGATTCAGAGGCTTACAGACTTTCTCCCAAGCCACCAGGGGGGCTCTCATATAGTTCTCACTTCCATCCACAAATAATTCCTGCAGATGGCATTGACCTTCCTCGGAACAGTTTTGGGAATCAGAAAAATCTGAGCCCAATATGAGTGGAGATGAATAAGAACAGCCTTAACTAAGGTAGCCCTCCCAGCATATGAAAGTTTCTTTGTTCCCCAAGCTCGAATTCTGCTGACTATCTTCTCTGTTAGTACACTGCACTCCATTACACTTAGTTTCCTGGCAGCAATAGGAATCCCAAGGTATTTGAAAGGCAATGTTCCAATCCTGAAATTTGAAACTTCAATAATATCATCTATACTTTCATGTTTCATTCCTGAGAAATAGACCTCTGACTTATTATTATTCATTTGCAATCCGGAGGCTTGTGAGAATGGAGCAAAAGCTCTTAGCATCAGCATTATTGATTCAACTTCTCCTTTACAAAACATGAGTAGATCATCTGCAAAACACAGATGATTCAACTTCAGTGATTTGCACATCAGATGGAATCTGAAAGAATCATCTTCAGAGATCCCTTCCATGATTCTACTCAGGTATTCCATACACAGTGTAAACAGTAAAGGGGACAAAGGGTCCCCCTGCCTCAGACCCCTTTTGGCTTACTTTAAAAAAACCAAATTTTTCACCATTTAAGCTAAGTGTATAGGAAGGAGTAGTGATACATTCCATTACCCATTGAGTCATCCTCTTTGGAAACTTAAGTGTCTCAAGCATATTCTCCAAAAAAGACCATTCAATAGAATCATATGCTTTTTTCAAGTCAATCTTCATCAAGCATCTTGGAGAATTTCCCAACCTTTCATATTTCCTTATTAAATCTTGACATATCATCACATTTTCAACTATATTCCTCCCTTTTACAAATGCGCCTTGGTTGTTGCTGATGATTTTAGGGAGGACACAGCCAATTCTGTTGCAAATCACTTTTGATATGCACTTGTAAATCACATTGCAGCATGCAATGGGTCGGAATTCAGTGACCATGGAAGGTTGTTTCACTTTTGGAATTAGGGTGATTGTTGTAGGATTGAGCTGTTTAAGAGTTTCCCTGATTCAAAAAAATCAGTTACTGTCTCCACAACCAAGCCCCCAACTTCAGCCCATGCATCTTTAAAAAAATCACTTGTATAGCCATCAGGTCCTGGTGACTTATCTTTAGGAATACCATGAATTATCTCCTTTATTTCCTCTGGTGAAACAGGTTTCATCAGCTCCTGTGCCATATTCTCATCTATGCAAGGCCCATTTCTCACAGTTTTCAAATGAACCTTCTTGACAGGTGCTGAAGAGCCAAGTAGATTCTGATAAAAACTTAAGAATGCTCCCTGAATTCGAGCATCATCCATGTGTGTATGACCATCCATATCCTTTATTTGCATGATTTGATTTAAGTTCCTTCTAGATTTGATTGAGCTATGGAAGAAGCATTGTTTTCATCACCTTCCTCTAGCCAGTCTATCTTGCTTTTCTGTTTGAAGTAACTATTCTGAGCCTCTTGTAACCTCCTTAGGCTCTCTATAGCTTCATTTTCTTCTTAGATTAGATGGTGATTTGTTGGATCTCCTTGAAGCTTTTTCTGAATATCCTCTAGCTCTGCTGATTTCTCCTTGACTCTATTTTGGATATCATAGTAGCTCTCTCTGTTGATTCTCTTAAATTCAGGCTTCAGAGCTTTTAGTTTCTGTACTAGTTGGTAGCTTTTAGTGCCTCTAATCTCAACCTCCCAGATTTTCCTCACTGTGTCACCAAATGTGGGAGCTTTACTCCACATGTTGTAGTACTTAAAGCTTCTGTTCCCTGTCCTCATTTCACCATGAATCTGTACAAGGCATGGTGTTTGATCAAATACATCTTCTGGAAGGAATGAAGCCACACTATCCACATGAGTTATGAGCCAATCATCATTATAAAGGATCCAATCTATTCTGCTACATACTCTATTGTCTCCAAGTTGTTTGTTGTTCCAAGTATAATAAGCTCCCTGAGCTTTCATTTCTTTCAAGCCACAATTATTCAAACAGTCTTGGAAAGGTCTGATTTCTGATAATTGCACTTTTGAACCCATCCTGTCTTTCGGGTAAAGTACATTGTTGAAATCACCACCCACTATCCAAGCTTCATTCATCTTTCCTGCAATATCCATTAAATCTTTCCACAATTTGAGTCTGTCATATTGGTCATTGAAGCCATAGACCGCTGTGAACCAAAATCTGTCCTTGTTTTGCTTATTAACTGCCACAATGTGAATCATCTGTGCAGTCATCCTCTCCACATTTACATCCTAAATGTCTGGATTCCAAATCATCCACACTCTTCCACCGGGGTGAAGAGTTGAATTAGTAGTAACAGACCAGTCTTTACACAGACTAAGGTGAAGCCTCTGTTTCATGTTACCAGGCTTCACCTTAATCTCCAAGAGGCCAAATAAACTCACCTTATTATGAATTAGAAATCTACTGACTTCTTGTTGCTTTGTGAGTTTATTCAGCCCCCTCACATTCCAAAAGCCTATATTAGCCATGATCACTTTGATCATGGCTAGTATCCCCATTTCTGTCACTGTTATTTTCTTCTCTATTGATTGAGTTACCCTGCAGAACCTGTGCAAAACTTGGAATTCCGATCCCTGGAACTGATGGAAAGCCTATCAAACCAAAAGATTGATGTGCCATCCCACTAGTGAGCCTCAATTGTCTGTGGACAGGTCTGCTGGTCACTGGTTTGGGTATAGGAACCACTTCAGGGGTAACATACTCAATGTGGTTGACCTGTGTTGCCTGTGCTGGCGGTGTAGGTGCAATATTTTGGTAAATTTTTGGTCTCCAAACCTGTTTAGTTTTCTTTTGTTGCTGATGAACCCTTTTTTTTCCTGCATTGATTCACTTCATGACCCAGGCCTTTGCAAACAGAGCAGCACACCGGTTTCCATTCATATTTAACTCTAATTTCAGTTTTCCTGATGTCATTCTCCATTAATTCAATACTATCAGGGAAATATTGGTCTACTTCCACTTCCACCATTATCCTAGCAAAGCCTAGGCTGCTTTTAGATTGGGTGGCTGCATCACATTTAATGACCTTCCCGATTGAGGATGCAATTTTTGTCAGACTATTACTCCCCCAATATTTCAAGTCCAGACCACATAACCTAATCCAAATAGGTACAGTTTTCACCATTGTTTTGCTCAAATCCATATCTGGACTCCATTCTTTTACTATCAGTGGCTTATTGTCAAATAGGTGATGCCCACCCTTCACAATCTTATCTTTTTCCTCCACAGTTTTAAATCTAGCCACAAACATATTACCAGGCAGAATTGATATGTTGTCTAGACCCTTTTTCCCCCAAATCCTCCACAAAAACCCAATCATTATATCTGGGGGGGGGGGTTTGCACCAAGAACATAGCAAACAAGGGCAGAAGACCAGTAAACAATACCTTCGTCGATGTCCTCCTGGGTTAATTTCACAGTCGGTGTCTTTCGGTTTGTTTCCGGCACCTCCGTCGCCGAGCAGTTCCTTTTGACTTGTTCTTTGATCTGCTTACCTCAACCCATTCACCTGCATCCAAATCACCCTGATCTTCTTGTATCACATCATCATTCCGAGCGTCATCTGCAGCATCCTCTGATTCTTCATCTGATTCATCACTTTCAGACAAGTTCAATGGTGGGATAGGATTGATCTGGTTCATTGATTTTGTGCGAATTGCATCACTTGTCGTGGGGTGTTTCTTCTGGGCACCACTTCCTTCTCCATTCCTTATTTCTATCTCAATTTCTTTTGAGTTTTGTTTAGATCTACTATTCTTATTGGTTTTTTTGTGTTTTTTATTACCAGATTTCATTGTATCAAGCACACGTCTAGAAGGAACGTCACCTTTCATTAATTACCATATAACGTGTTACAATGGCAATATAATAACAAGGTTTTTCATGCCTACATATATACTACGTAATTAAATCTAATAGGACTTAACCTACATATATATACCCATTTGTTTAGATTGAGAGGAAAATCAGTAACACACGAATTACACTACTAAGCTATCTAGCTTATATGTTACAAAGGTATTATATTACCAATAATGACGCTTCTCCGCAAAAAGAGTAGTATGTAGTTCTGTCTCTCAATCTTTGATAGTAAGTTTAGTCTCATTTCTTCCACCAAAAGATGCTTATCTTGCTTGCCTTCGATAATATCACATGACGATATCGTCGTCGTCCTCATCATCACTTTCCTCGAGTCCTAGCTGCTCATCGGTCCATGACGATAGATGATCTAATAAGATGGAGAAAAAATTAGACCACAACATTATCTCATACGTATGAACAAATTAATTCTCCGCCAATGGATGAAAAAGAGTTAACTGCTTAACATACAAACATCGAAGAGGCTAACTTGGGAAAACAGTATCCAATATATGGCTTGAAATATCACTAAAAACAATGTATAACATGTACAAAATTTATCCTGTATAACCAGTTGACTAATGCCACTATAGATGAGAGCTACCAAATAAGGATGGCTGAAGGAAGTGCTTAAAGAACAAAAGCGAGCGGTGAAATAGAGGACTCATTTTCCTACCTTCACTATTTTTTGGTCTGTTTCTTCCACATCATTCTCCCAAAAAAAAACAATCGCCAATGAATTCATTTCACCTACTGAACTACGTCTAAGTTATCTAACAACGAGCCATCATCTCAATTATAAGATACAAAAGTAATCATATTACACAGCCTGAGGTATGTTATACGATAGAAAACCTACCCAAAATACTCATATTCTATCATGATGTCAAAACCAGCAAACTAAACAACAAGTCTTGATCCAACAGCCCTATCCATATCTAAATGCAACCCTGACCATATCTAAATCCCGCCTTAACCCAGCCCTGACCATATCTAAATCCCGCCTTAACCCAACCCTGACCATATCTAAATGCACCTTGACCTTATCTAAATGCACCTGAGAATAACGCAGCCTTAACACACAGGACATCATTTTAAGCTACTTGACGATACCTTGAATGGGAGCATTAACAGAAAATCTAACTAGCACATCACCAAGCATAGTATATCATCATGTTCCAACACTCATATTCCATCATAATGTCAAAACCAGCAACGTAAACCAACCAACAAAGCACCTCCGTCCATATCTAAATGTCGTCTTAACACAGAGGAGATTCAATTTTATATATCACTCAGAAATCAACTCTAAGGCCATAGTATGTTAGTCTGAATAGGTTTCCAATCTCAATCTGGAATCATGCCCTCAAACCGTTTCGAAAAAGAACAGATCATAGATTTCAAACTTTTGCATACTTACCAAAATTTTCTGTAGCAAAATGACTGGAGCTAGCAATGCCACGTCGACTCGAGCCAGCAGCGCCAAGTCGACTCAAGCCAGCAGCACCAGGTTGAAGACAAGCAGTCAAGACCATGTTGAGCTTTTTTTCCATCTCACTACGCTGTTTCTCATTCTTCTCACGCTCAATTTGACTGTTTCTTTCAACTACCTCAATGCGCTTTCTAAGTTCAGCATTCTCTATGTCTTTCTCAGCATTCTCTTTGTCTTTCTGACGAAGACTTGCTGTGAGATCACTTCTGGTTGGTAAAGGTCCCCGCACATGTTTAGGCCTCGATCCATGCCCAAAACACACTACTGAATCACGGTCTTGATCACCAAAACATTCTTCAACCATCTTAAATTGTGAGAAAGATGGGTTTTCCTTTTCAACTCTCAATATCTCTTCCTGCAAATTCAACAAAATGATAAGAAACCGATAGCTAATAATTGAAGTATATGCTATATGCTTTGTTATTGAAAACAAAGTGGAGAGTATAACGCACATATTTTTCAGCTTCTTCTTTGTTTAAACCTTTAGACTTTGTCTCCCTTGTCTTCTTGAAGATTTTTGATATCGAGGGTGTTTTTCCTTCTTCTTTGTTTAAACCTTTAGAATTCTGCTTTTCGACCTTTGGATTAAGATGGTGAAGGTATCTTTTCAAACTTTCAAAGATGGAATCTGTTGAAATCCCCACCTCAGTAAAAAGCTAGACTCTTTACCCTTTACTGACATTCCACCATAAATCATACTTTAAGGAAGTCAATCGTCATCTCTACCTTTGTTTCTCTCGTCTACGACACATGACACATAGATCAACATCCAACAAAAACAGTAGCATACATAGAAGGACCATACATCACAAAAGGGATTTGAACAAATTTGATATCATGGACAACAATCTATGGTTTCCGAACAACTTATAACAAAAGTAACCCATAGAATAGAGATTCTGAGAAAATCAAAAATGGACGCGAAAAGATTAGATTAAAAGAAAAAAGAGAACATAAACTCATGACCGCTAGTCCGCTATATCTAAGATATGACTACAAGGTCATTAGCATAACTAAAAAGCAAAGCATACCACATTTCTTTCCTTTTCCTACTAAAGTCAGAGCAATTATTCCAATCAGAGATATAATCATTGCTCACCTTGGGAGTGTGATATTTTGAGTTGGAAACATAAATGTAATATACTCCGTATTCGCATATATTTCTACAAAGGGGCCTCTTTCATGAACTATCTTCTCCAACCCAGACTTTATATAAAGTTCCCTTCAATTGACGAAGCCAAGAACTTATTATTGGACAGAAAAGACGACTAACACATTTCGACCATCTTTCTTCAAGGAGAGACTTAAGAGCCGCCGAAATCAAATTAATCAATGGAGTGATTCATAATTGTAGGTATTCTAAGAAGTGTACGGTTAGTAGCTAAGGTCTAGCAAACGTGATGAGACCTCGAAGGCAATGTCATCCAATGAGACAATCCAGAACTCAACTTACACATTATGATGTTACGAGGGACGAGTTTCCATCGAAAGATATTACATGACGTATAAAATTGTTCATTTTAAAGTAACAGAAATAATGGCATACTTTCTAGCAGGTACTCTTAATATGAGAATTAACTTGGCTTTTATCATCTTCTAATTTATGACTGAAAATTTTGGATGAAAAAAACTTAGTACCTAGCACATGTTACGACAATCAAAACGAACCAGAACCCCAACAACGACCGATTGTTGTAACAGAAAAACGATAAACCCTAAATCCTAAGTTCAAATACCATTTTCTCAGATTCCAAAAATACAACAACAATACAGTCAAACACAAATTCCCTAACTTTATAACATTCCGCGCATCATTTACCCCAAACAACACAACATCGCAAAAAAAATTATTACCAGTACACCTATCATTCTATGAAATTCTTCACTAATAAATCATAAGCTCACACTTTTAAGCCAACACTAGCAGTAAACCAACAAGTTAAACAAAACCCACAAGAATTCCGAAAATGACCAACTAAATTAGCCGAATTAAGGAAAAAATTAATACAAATGCCAACTAAATAAACTATATCAGTCGACTTTCCTTCATTTTTAGATGAATTAAGAAAAATTAATACAAGTGACGAACTAAATAAACTAAATTAGCCAACTTTCCTTCATTTTTAGTCCAATTTCTAGCCGATAAAAGTAAAATTTCAAAAATTAAACAAACTTGATACCTACAAATAAGCAATTCGACGGTGGGGGACGACGACTCCGTAGTGGACGACGGCTCCGTAGTGGACGACGGCTCCGTAGTGGACGATAAGCGGCGGCGAGGAGAGAGATCTAGAAGAGTAGACGTTGGTGTGAGAGAGAAGAGTTGCAACGACGAGGAGAAAGAAAGAGGGAAAGATGGGATTTCCGGCGAAAGAAACTGCGGCGGCCGACAAATCAATCGGATATCGGTGGCGGAGGGTTCATGGTGTTCTTAAGGATTTCTGGGTTTTTGTTTGAGTGAGATGATTTCTGGGTTTTTTGTTCTTCCCCTTTCGTTTTGTGAGAGGGTAGGTGGGTTTGAGTGTGCGTGTAAGAGAGACCGATTTTTGTTTTTTTTTTAAATCTGATTTTTGTTTTTTTTTTTTCTTAATCTGATATTTGTTTTTGTTTTTTTAAATAAAATAAAAGGAAAAGGAATGCTTAAAGTGTTATTGAAGGAATAAACAAAAAAATAGTACTGTCAAAATAATAATTGTGACGCGGGAAAATAACCCGCCTAAAGATCCAATGGAAATAGCATCTTTTGCGACGAGATTTTATCTGTTAAGAGGAGAATACAGAGTCGTCGCAAATAATTAACATCACCTACAACCAAACTCACAATCTCGTCGTAATTTCCTCTTTTTTGCGACGAGAATCCCGTCCGGTCGTAATTTTCGTCGCAAATGAACGTGTTTTCTTGTAGTGGCATAAGACAATGACGAGAGAAAGGGAGAGTAAGGCTGAGATGACAGCCTTTGCCACCAAGATCAATACGGGACCACGAGATTCACATCAATGGGCACCAAGAGAAGAACAGAGGTGGGTGCAGAAAGAACATCGGGAGAGACCAACTTGTGGTCATTGTGGCAAGTATGGGCATGACATATCGGATTGCTGGAAGATCAAATACCCAAGCAATTACGGTGGTAGAGGCGGTGGCAGAGGCGGAAGACGAGGAGGATACGGTGGTCGTGGACAGGGGTATGGTCGAACTAACAATGCTGGAACCAATGCAGGACACCACTTAGCAGCAACAACATCTACAAGTGAACCCACAAGTGCAGAGAATAGTTTGGCTCATAATAATAATAATACCCAAAACATGTTGCAGGGACTCACAGCCGAGGATATAGAAAAATTAAAGGCTCTGATTGCTTCTAGCAAAGAAGCACCCGAGACATCAATAGGTAATTGCACTGTTTTTGAAGGTTGGATAATCGATTCGGGTTGTTCACACCACATGACAGGAAACAAGCACATTCTTTTTGACATGTGGGAAGGACAACCGGCCAGAAAAGGAATGCCCGATGGTGCACAGGCGGTAGCTACTTGGCGGGGAAAAGTGCAACTTACAAAAAATTTAATTCTCGGAAATGTGTTATACGTTCCAGCGTTAACTTGCAATTTAATTTCTGTTGGACAACTCATTAATGAAAATAATTGCTTAGTGACATTTTGGCCTTCATATTGTACCTTGCAGGACCGTGCTACGAGGATCCCGATTGGAGCGGGTGATTTTCGTGATGGGGTGTACTATTTTCATGGAGACATGAACGAGCAAATCATGCGTGTAGAAGTAGAGCACGAGGGAGAATTGTGGCACCAAAGAATGGGGCATCCTTCCAGTCGTATCTTATTGCAAGTATCAAATTTATTAGGCAAGACTTTTCTTTTAAATGATAATTTTGTGTGTGATCCGTGTTGTCGTGCAAAACAAACGAGATTGAGTTTTTCACGCAATAATAAAATTTCTCCCAATATTTTTGACTTAATACATTGTGACATTTGGGGTTCCTATCGAAACCGAGCTTTATCAGGTGCTCATTATTTCTTAACGATTATGGATGATTATAGCCGGGGGGGTATGGCTATTTTTAATGAAAGATAGGGGGGAAGCTAGAACATTACTGCGTGATTTCTGCAAATTGATCAAAACTCAATTTGAACGAAATGTTAAGGTCATTCAAAGCGACAACGGTAGTGAATTTGGATCAAATCCAATGCTGGAATTTTATAGAGAGCATGGTATACTTTTTCGCACAAGCAACGTCGATGTTCCACAACAAAATGCATGAACGTAAGCATCGACACATATTGGAGGCCGCAAGAGCTTTACGTTTTCAAGCAGGTTTACCAATCAAATTTTGGGGCGAATGTGTATTAGCAGCTGGCTATCTTATTAATCGAACACCGACACCAGTACTAAGAGGAAAGACGCCTTATGAGGTCCTTTATGGGGAACAACCACCCTTGTCGCATCTAGGAGTTTTCGGATGTTTGTGCTATGCCCATGACAAAAGTCGAAATCGTGACAAGTTTGGAGAACGAGGAAGACGATGTGTATTTTTGGGCTATCCAAATGGGAAGAAGGGTTGGAAGGTGTACGATTTGGAGAGGCACGAGATGTTCACATCTCGAGACGTTCGTTTTTACGAACATATATTCCTTTATTTGTTCACAAGTGCAGGTGCCAGCCCGATGCCTTTAGTTAGGGGGAGTGCAGAATTGCACACTTTTGAATGCCAGCCTGATGCCAGTAGTCAAGGGGGTGGTAATGGTGAATTTGAAGAGACAGAGGCAGAGTTGGCGGAAAACAGAGGAAGCCCAGACGTAGCAGGGGATACTCGAAGTGCCAGGCAGCCCGAATCTACTCCACCGAGTCCAGAATTTGATTCTTCATCTGATGAACAAGAGCCAGACAACCAGCCCCCATTGATGGGGCGTGGAGCCATAGAGAAATTCGAACCTTACTGGAGTAAGGACTTCATACGATGCAAGTCAGCGAAATTAGTACACCCCGGATCACCACTGCTCCAAGTCGGAACCTCCACGAAAGATACACAGTATCCTATAGCCAATTATGTCACTAACGATTGTTTTTCTCCCTTGCATCGTGAGTTTCTTGCAGCAATTTCAGTTGAAAAAGAGCCCAAGAATTACAGTGAAGCAGCTCATGATAAAAAAATGGCAAGAAGCTATGAACAAGGAGGTACAAGCCCTCGAACAAAATCACACTTGGCGCATTGTTGACCTCCCTGCTGGGAAACGCTGAATTGGGTGTAAATGGGTGTATAAGATCAAGTATAATGCCGATGGGACTGTCGAACGATACAAGGCGCGCCTTGTCGCACAAGGATTCACACAAGTCGAAGGCATTGATTATAATGAAACCTTCGCACCCGTGGCTAAAATGGGCAGTGTCTAATGTCTTTTACGTGTTGCTTTGGCGAAAGGTTGGCTCATTTGTCAGTTGGATGTAAACAACCCTTTTTACATGGTGATTTTGATGAAGAAGTATACTCCCTCCTACCCAAAGAGATCTTCCTGTATTCCTCTTTGGGTAGATTCACTAAAATTTTCCTCTTTCAAAATTTACCCTATCTGGCAAATTTTATGGACTGATATACCCTTATTAATTCTTAGTTATGGGACTAATTACCAATCAATTCCCCAAACCCAGAAATTCTCTCTCCTCTCACCACCTAGCTATTACCAACGACGACAGCCTTTACCCCTTCCTAACCTAAACAACAATCTCATCCTTCCTATTCCCGACGCCCCCACCTCCAACCACCACCATCACTACCCCTCTGATCAATTTTCTACTCGCTCCTTAACTGCCGACGCCGCCGTTTCCGATCAAGATTTATCAAACCACCACAATCAGCGCGTCGCCGTCTCCATTCTCCAACTCCAATTTAAGATGAAATAGATTGTGAATCGACCAGTCCTCTCCTTGCAATTTTGCCATTGATGCAGAGGAGAGAGATTGAAGAATTGTAAGTTTGGGGATGGGCTTATCGACGGATGAAGGTAGATTGACGGATTGATAGGGTCCTTTCGCCGGTGGGGGTGGGGGAAAGTTGGTGAGTCGGATGGTGGAGGTGGTGGTTCGCCGGAAGATTTAATGGTGGAAATAACGTAGCAAAAAGTGATTAGGGAGGGTGGGACTACTGATAAGTATGGGTTATATATTTAATTAATTACTTACCAATATATTAAGATAGTTTATTGTGGTTTGTTGGTTGTTGTGCCCTACCCAAAGAGAAAAATCTCTTTGGGTAGGAGGGAGTACATGACATTGCCGCCGGGCCATGAAGCGAAAGGTTCAAACAAGGTTTGTCGTTTACAGAAATCCTTGTATGGTTTGAAACAAGCGTCGAGAAATTGGTTTGCCAAATTGAGTAATTCTTTACGACATTATGGTTTTATTCAGTCACTTGCCGATTATTCCCTCTTTGCATACCATAAAGGTGAAATTTTCATTGGAGTGTTGGTGTACGTTGATGACATCATATTGGTGGGAAATAATGAGCAAGAGTGTCAGAAATTCAAGTCTTTTCTTGATGGGCATTTTGGGATCAAAGATTTAGGGCGCCTTAAATTCTTTCTTGGAATTGAAGTCGCACACGGCAACAGTGGATTGTTTTTAAGCCAACGCAAATATGCTTTGGAAATTATTGAAGAGTACGGGCTCCTCGGAGCCAAGCCGGCTGACAGTCCCATGTTAAGCAACCATCGGCTTGCCTGGCAATGAGCACTAGTGATTTACTTGGTGAACTAATGCGCTATAGACGCCTTGTGGGACGATTAGTATATTTGACCATCACTCGCCCGGAGTTGGCATATTCAGTCCATATTCAGTCCCAATATATGCATGCGCCACGGAAAGAGCACTGGGAGGCAGCCCTGCGTGTAGTACGATACATAAAAGGAAGCGTAGGACACGGGATTGTAATCCATAACACACCCGACTTGCAGCTTCACGGGTATAGTGATTCGGATTGGGGAGCCTGCCCCATCACTCGCAAATTTGTCACTGGGTATTTGGTCAAGCCCGGTGGCTCACCGTCGGCCGAGGCCGAGTATAGAGCCATGGCTCATGCGACTAGCGAATTGCTTTGGCTAAAATCGTTTTTAGCCTCACTTGGTGTGCATCACACGCAACCCATGCGTCTCTACCGTGATAGTCAAGCGGCGTTACACATATCCAAGAACCCGGTATTCCATGATGACCGCACTAAGCACATAAAGATTGATTGTCATTTCATTCGGCAACATTTGGTCAAAGGGCACATAGTTATAGCAACATCTTACCTGTGTACAGATGAACAGGTGGCTGATTTATTTACTAAGGCCCTTGGGAAGAAACAGTTCGAGTACTTCCAGGGCAAGTTGGGCATCCGTCTTCCGCCTGCCCCAACTTGAGGGGGAGTGTGAAAGTATATTGAATATATTGTACCATATCTTCTCAGTTAGGTAACTTACCTTATATGTATTATAGCTTGCTTGTACAAGTCGTCTATGTGTTTGTATATATACGGCCTTCTAGGGATGTAATTTTCATGCTCTGTAATACAATTGAATCCCCATATTATTGAGTTCTAATATATTGGTCAATAAAAAAAATGAACTTATAGTAAAACTCAACAAAAACAAAAACGAACAAAATTCGCTAAAAATGAATACACAAAGAATTGTTTAAAACGGTGAAAGTATATTAAAACTCGAAATTATTTCGAAAAGACGGTTTAAACATGGGATTAGTTCCGCTTATCTTAAAACAAACCAAAAAAAACTTATCTATTTAGGCTGGGAGGTCATCTTCATTTCCTATCAGCCATGAGAAGAAGAAGTTGAAGCTTTTATTGTCATCTCAAAAGCAGCAAAAATGGCGCACACCCTTGTTTCAATCCCTACAACTTACACAACAAGCAACCACATTTGTTGCCATTTTCGGCACCTGGGTTTCACAGGAAATCCCCATTCTGTAAGACCACATAACTTGTCAGGTGAACCCAGAAAACCTCGAAAGTTGAAGCTTCCTCTTTGTCTTTCTTCCAGAGACCTCTCCTCCACCTTCTCTAGCAGCGCACTTGGCTCTGTAAGATTATTTCTTTGTTTTACTGCTCCAATTTATCTTGTCATATTCTGGTGTATTCATTGCTAATCAAGTTTATGTAACATATGGGTGTTTTTATTGAGTGGGTATCTTGTAATTTCGCTTCCAAATCGATATCCCGGTAGTTTTCTTTAGGGGGGGTCTTGTGGGCTTGTTTGAATTGGTTACTTACAGTGGCATACCCAGAGGTTGTTAGTGTTATTAGGGGGAGGGGGGGAGGGGAGCTGTGTAGCCAGTTGGTCATGGGTTTAGAGAGCAGACCACATTAAGTGTTAGCCGCCATGGCCGTTGAATAGAGCTCTTTGGGACGAGTATTAGTGCCATTGGTTGAACCCCTTTTCGTAGCGTTAGGTGCTGTTTGCAATGCTTCTGCGTAATCATTGCAATTGCGGTGTCTGATGTGCCTTAATATTAAGACTTTAGGGTTGTATATGTAATTAGCTTTGCGTTATAAACTGTTAATTCTTGGATGCAATATTAGTTATAAATGGGTGGTGATGAAGCACTACAAAATTGATGCTATGGGGGCGCATTCTGGTTTTTGTAACTTGAGATGGAAGTTGTTACTGATGCATGAAACTGCTAGAGGTCTGGTTTTGCGAATTGGTGAGTATGATGAATGGGATTTCACTTTTCAGGATACTAGTGAAGACGCCGATGATGTGTTTGATGATATGTTTGAGAAGTATGGAAAAGTGGTATATACAAGTAAGGATCAACAGCCACCTAGTGCTGAAGTTGATGATGATGCCGAGAGCTTATCATGTAAGTACATTCCATGACTGGACCTAATTGTTTTCGTGATAGGGTTTCTTGCTCCCCACTTGAGTGAATGTAGATAATTAGCTAGATTACGTGTTCCCTTCAAAGTTACATGTGTTATCTTCAGAAGAGGACGGTAATCGCTAAAGCTAGATTAAATGTTATTCCTGGAATCCCCTCCTTTATGTCTATAAAGTCCATCTAGATGAAAATGTAGAGGGATTTTCAAGATGTTGTCTTGACACGTCTAATTGAACTTAAGAGATATGTCCTTTCAATGTAAGAATGATGCTGCGTGTTCTTGGTTGCGTATATGCCTCAAAGTTTAGATTTGAGTTGCGGCTGACAGGAAGTGAGAGAGGTTGTGAAAGGATACAATTTAGGGTTTAGGGATGTACGTCAAGCCATTGATGTAAAAAAATTAGTACGATCATATACTCCATATGGCGTAATTTAAAAACTTTGGTCTATTTCTTAAAAGATCCATTAGTTGGTGGGGCATCACTATGCTTGTAATCCTCTAAAATGAATTGATGCTTGCTGATATTCTTGTTTTGGCTTCCGCTGCTCCTCTCCGCCTTCCCAAGTCTGCTGGCTCGGCTCCAGTAAAATGACTCTAGAACCAACTTTTAATTTACTTTTCTAATTTCTCCTCTTTGCTGCTCTTGTTTGTAAACCAACTCTTCATTCCTTACTTTCACCTTTGGTGAATTTAAGTTTTTCATTAGGTGACTCGGGATCTGAGAAGATGTTCACAACATCCATCAGCTCCTTACAAATTGTGGGCCAAGAAATGGTTCATTCTCAAATAGACTGTCTTGTAGGATGAGAAAGCATTCAACCAATCAACAATTTCTTATGTAACTGTGCACCCTGCAAGGTTCACACCTTAAAACTACCTAGTTACTGATACTGGCTTCAGTAGACTCGAGCCAAGCCAAGGAACATAATTACGGATTAGTTATCAGTTCCTTCCATCTACGATACAGCTACTTTTTGAAAGCCACTGTTTGCAGCCTTCTCTGAGTACAAATGATTTATGATCCAACTTCGAAACACCAGCATGTTGAGTTTTGGATAGCTAAAAGGAAAGTAAACTTTTTGGTTTGACCTTGTGCATCTGACTATTTCCGAGGAGTCGAGCACCTTGTTACATCGTTTGGGGCGTACTTGAACACATAAATTCCCCAATATACTTCTTCTGGAAATTGATGATGAACCTCCTTGACTGGTTTAGATGGTCAGTTGATGTAAAAGTAGTAAATTTCACTAATTTATTCCCATGATACCAACTTGTTAGTTAGACTGTTAAGAGTGGCTCTCACTAACCTAAATACAATTTTCTTCATCAAAAGACTGTTTCATAATGACAGAGGCTGTCATCTATGCTCAAAGTTGTTTTCATGCTCGTAAATTTTTTATGCAACATCTTGGCATGACCTGGTCAATGAGTCAGTGACTCTATGTTCATCACTCTATCATATGAACTGGTGTTGAGTCCAGTGCACGTGCATATATTGACAACTCAATGACCAGTGCAGTTGCTGTGGCAATGGCCAAGGTTGCAAATGAGGTGAAGGCTGCCGATATAAAAGTCCTTTTTGTGAAGCCTCTTGTATACTGGACTCGTTTTTTCATTATAGCAACAGCCTTTTCTCGTCCCCAACTTGATGCGATCAGGTATTCACATAACTTTTAGTGTTCCATGGAGATTGAAGACTTTTTTTAATTCTTTTCCTGTGGAGATCAACTTGCTTTACCATCTATATATCTTGATTATCCCTCTTATTGCAGGACAAAAATGGCACATCTCGCGGAAGAGAAGTTTGACAAAATGCCAAATGGGGACTCAAAACCCAACTCATGGACATTACTAGATTTTGGTAAGCAAACCACATTCTGCAAAGCGTTTGTAATTATAATTATGTCAATCAAACAGAGATGTCACAGATTATCATAAAAATGTTGGGCTTATGGATTTTCTTTAGAATCCCATCCCGATAACTAACTAGAGTACATTCATCTGGAAATGGAGTCTGCACCTCTGAGGTTGTGATATTTTCCTACTACTGTCATACAGATTACATATGATATTAGGCTATGAAGATGCCCTTTTTGATTAGTGTGATAAATTAAAATTCACTGATTCTTACAATAACCAACGGAAGTTTTAGGTTATCAAAATCTTGATTATTTTACTCTTGTTAATTGTTTCTATTTGATTAATAAAACTTTCTTTGACCTTGGTGATAGTGCATAGAGATTATTTTCTCGCGGGGTAGAGTTCTTGTGAGGGATTGGTCAGTCTCCACTAGTCTTGTTTGGTCGGGGGCAAGGTTCCATACATTTTTCCCTTCTAAACCTGCCAATAGGGTGGTGTGGAGAGACAAAATTCATGTGGAGGATGGAGTTTGACTTTATTTGGCTCATTTTCTTTGTTTGTTTGTCAATTTATTTTAATGGGTTTCACCACCTTTCTCTCAAGATTTTTGTTAAACCCTTTCTTTAACTTGCTCTAAAGATGTACAAACCTTTTTTGCTTGATTTTTTTTTCTTCTGTGTTTGATGTTGAACAAATTTCTAATGTTTTCACTACTTTAAACTTTTTGTTGGTTAAAGTATGCTGGTTCTAAATGACAATTCATTTTAACGGACCCCAAAAATTTTTCGGACTAAGGCTTGGTTGTTGTTGTTCGAAGGAATACTAAATTTTTGTATCACTCAAAAGAAAATAATCTTACATTGGTCGAACAAGAAAATTATACAATTGTAGTTAACCAAGAAGCGTTTACCTCTTGAGAGTAGAGAACTAGAGATGAAGATGAAATCACTGCTAAAATTATCGTCAAGGAAGAAATCTATCAGGTGACTGTGGAGGAGACACGCTGGAGCATGAAATGAGCAGTTGGTTAGTACTTTAGTCAGAATAAGGTAACAGGTGAGGAGGGGCGTTAGTGAGTTAATTAGGAATTTAGGAGACACGGTACTCTTTGATGGGTAACTAGAGTTGAACAATTTTGGAACTCGAGAGAACTTGTATCTCTTTCTTGAGTTTGAGTTTCTTAGTACAAAAGCATACTAATGTCGATGATCTTGTTTCTCATGATTGACATGTGTCCTTCAGTCGACGATCTTACATAAGTTTGTTCGTGACCTCCTAACATAAATTTTACTACCCCCTAACCAATTCAAAGGCCCCAACCATTTTTGGTTTGCAATTTCAGGTAAGGTAACAAATCCACAATGTTACAATTAAGATAAAAAAAATTATGATTCAGACTTCAGAGCGAATTATATTTTACTTTACATTAAATGCTTGCTCTAATTCATAGAGCTTTTGCTCCACTCGAATATTGTCAGTTTCTTGTAGTGTGTGTCAAAAGGGACGGGAACTTTGGATTGGGTTGGAGGTAGTATTCATTTGCAGTTTGTGATTTCATTGGGTCAGGCTGGATTGGGTCAAATAATCAGTCTTCTCACAGTTTGGGTTGAATTTGATTGTGTAATTAATCAGTCACCGGTAGGTAGGGTTGACTCAAGTCACAATCTGGTTTTGGTAATATGATTTGGAGTCAGGTTTTTTATGGTTCAGGTCAGGCTGGTTGATGCTCAATTTTTGCGTTTGATTGGTTGCACAAGGGCAGTTAAGTCAAATGTAAGATTCAATCCTAGGGTTAAATCAGATTGTGGAATTAATCAGTCACCGGTAGGTAGGGTGGACCCAAGTCACAATTTGGTTTTGGTCAGTTGATTCTGAGTCTGGTTTTTGGTGGTTCAGGTCGGGGTGGGTGTTGATCAAATTTTGTGTTTCATTGGTTGCACAAGGGAAGTTGACTCCTATGAAAGATTCAATCTTAGGAGTGTCATTAACTTGGGAAGTGATAAAGTGCTGAATCTTTTTGTTTGTAAAACACCTCATGAGAAGTCCCACTTACCTAGGCGCCACTTGGTGAACAACTTCCTCCATTTTGTAGGTAGTAAACGTTCTTAGGAAGTACTTTTTCCTGCAACTTTGTTTTCTAACAATTTCCCCTTTCCTAAAATTTGAGTGAACCATTTTTGGCTTTGAGCCACACGTAGACATCGTTTTGATGATATCTTGTTTGTTTCTTTTGTCTGGTTCCAAAAACGTTCTCTTCTTTTTGTACTTGTTTTTTCTCCTGATTTTTCTTCACTTGTTAAAATCTCTTCGCAGTTTTCATTCAAAGGGTTTTTTTCCCATATTTATTTAAATGCCACTTTTTTCGATTCTGTTTGTTGTCTTCACACCTTGTTTTTCTCGCTTATCCGTTTTCATTTTACTGTTTTAAGTATCTCTACTTACCTCCATTTTGCTGTTTTGCACTATCTCGATTCCATATGCTGATGCTGATCCATGTTTATTCATTCAAATCGTCTTGAGCCTAATGTGTCGTTGTAACCTTTGATCCAAATTTCATTTATGGTGTGTACATAGGACATCTTTAATGAATTCAGGTGGTCCGTTCACTTACTAAATTATCGAAATAACGCAAGACAGTTAACTTTAAGACGCATTTATCAAATTAAGAGAGTCACAAAGTCACTTAACAACCTTGAACGCTTGTAGTGAATTTCATCACTATTGAGTAGTATTGACTTGGTTATTAGGTGAGCAAAACTCATGCTCCTAATGAGTTATTCACTTAACTGTTGATTAAGTAGGCACACTATGTCATTTAGAAGTCTCTTTTTTTTTTTGGCAGTCTTTATTCATCCATGAAAGGGAACAAAGACAAACTTCAAAAGAAAGCCTCTAAAGAGACAGAGGTCAAAAAACATTGAGACTCTACTATCTCCTCAGGGACCTCATGGAGGTGATTTCTAGCCCAAGCTAGGAAATGAACACCAATGACATATTTAATTCTAGCTACCAACCTCTCTATGCTATACTCGACATTTCTGAAAATGCGAGTTACACTCAAACCACATAATGTACACAGCGGCAAGGGCAACTAAGCAGCAGCAATACCATCTTTAGAATGCTTTGTTCTTCTGGGAGTAGAGCCCCAGTCCAATTCTTTAGCTAAACTCTTGCTAGGTCTTTGCATTCTCATCCAATAGAGCATAGAATTCCGAATTTTATTTTTAAAGCTACACGAAAAAAGTATAAGCGAGTGGTTCTAAGCATCAGCCTTGCATAGACAGCACCAGTTAACAAGGGGGATGCCTGAGATTATCCACTGTAGGCAGACCTTTCAGTACAGCGACACAGGTAGTAAAGCAGTGTCTTGGAAGATTGGTCGAGTTTCATACCACTTTCTGCCATTTGATCTTGCTCTTCGAATTTCTGAAGTAGTCATAAGCCTTGGCCGTGCTGAATTTGCCAGCATTCACCTAGAACATCAGAATTTCTTCCGCAGCTCTTGCATCCCCTGTCTTTTCCAGCAACTCATTTTTCACAGATACAATGCCTCTCCATCCTTCAGCATCAGACTGTTTTACATTGATCTCCAAACTCCTCTAGATTTAAGGATACATGCTATAGTCCAGTCAAGCCACAATCCTTCCTGATTTGCACATATCCTCTAAAGCGTGTACTTGGAAATGTAAAAAGGCACTGAAGCGCTCTTATTGACCATGAATTGATTGATGTAAAAACAGATGACTTTCTTACTTTAGGACCGGCACCTAGTAATTCTTGCTTGTTTCCTGTTGCAGGTGATGTTGTTGTCCACTTATTTCTTCCGCCGCAAAGAGCTTTCTACAACCTAGAAGAATTCTATGGCAATGCCACGCTTATTGACTTACCTTTTGAGGATGAAAAACCATTACGGTGAAAGAATGCCTCTATGTCATTGTATCTAAAGGCTGACAGGGAAACAAGGTTAGGCTTCTGCAGGCCCATCCTGTTGACTCGATGTATAATCCCAAGCACCTACAGAGGCTATTAAGGTCAGTTTCACCATCAATCTGTGTCACATGCCGATTTAGTTGAAGATAGAAGAAATCCATGTGCATATCAGAACTGGCCTGTATCATCCAGGTTTTGAGCAGAGTTGCTGTAAGATATATAGTACGACAGAGGCTTAGAGATTGTAAAAGACGGAATTAGTTGAATTATAATGTTGTATTGAGCCTTAGTACTACAAATTGTGTTATTAGTGCTTAGGATGTTTGTGTCAACTTCGGTGGAAATATATGAAATGGTATCTGCTGCAGTAAAATGGCGGCATGCTTTTTGAATGATAGGGCGACAGGTTTGTTACTTGTGCAGGCAACCTCCATTAGGACTAATCAGCTTCTAAATAAATGTCTTTCCATTCAAAAGCTCCTAGCAGCGTGAACTCACAAAGTTGCATAACTCCAAAACCAGGGACACGCATATAATGTCTAGCAAACAAACTCATATAACTCGGCCATGCAATGCCAAAATCAGATACTTTTACGGTGGTATCTGAGGGCTTGAGGGATAGGAACGAGCTTAAATTCAGCATCGCTCGCTTCTGTCTTCACCTATTGAAATGGATAGGTATAAATCCACAACATGACACAACTTATCACGGTCTTTTATGCCTGGCATGTCATAATACCCGCGCGGGTCTATGACTTGCCATGCACAAAAGAGCGTGGATTAGTTATTTCAAGTCGTGACGTTATCATTACCCATTGAAATTTGCTCCATTGAGGGACAAACAGAATTCCCATCGAATTTACCAAGCATATAATTAACTACTGAAACTCGGAATCCCTCTGGGCCTCCAGAAGAAAAGTACAGAGAACAAGCAAAGCAATAAAATGCCTTCAAATATTAAAACAGAATTTCGAAGTACAAACTCAAGAGCTTTATTTTATTGACAAGAACTCAGAGTTTTAACAGTTTTGAGATACAATTGTGTGGAGTCGATATTTACGAAAAGGAGAGAAGCTGTAAGTGACAAGTGATGGCCAACGTAAACAAATCATAGACGATAATGTCTTGTAGTAAAGAAACAGAACAAGGAAAATCAGATTGACAGACCACTCATTTCAAGGCAGATATTGTACTATTGCACAATACAAATCAGGTTAAAAGTAGTATGAACAAGAGATGGCAAGTAACACAGTGTCTTACCAACAAAAAAAATCACTGAATGGTCAATTTTAACGATGAGTCTTTATCTACAGTCCCACAATGCCTCCACAGCTAGCAGTTCAGTTACGCCACAATTACAAAACTGAATGTATAGCCAAGCGAGCCAACCTTCGACTGAACCATCTGGCCTTGCTTCCCCAATTTTCACATATGGAACTACCTACTAGACTAGCGATTGTGGCACGACAGTTCTAAGACAGTATAAGTGGGCAGAAAGATTTGGATCTCTGAATCAGGGGCTCACAGCAGAAGGACAAACTCTGGTAGTAAGCCAGATACTTTGGTCTGCGCTGTTGTACTAGGACTAACTGGTTACCAGGTGAAGTGACAATGAAATAATAGAAGAAAGATACTAAGGTCGGTATCTCCTCCTATTTAGAGGCATGAGGATTGAGGTTGGCCTAATGATTGGAAATTCACTTACTTGGCCCACCTAGGGGAAGTCCTGGGTTCGCATCCTCTACCCCAATCCTGTAGCATTAGATGCTCCTTTATAGCAAAACAAACCAAAAAAAGATGGTGTAACAATCCCTCACCCCATTCCCTGTATTAGATAGCTGGTTGCCTAAGTATTGCGTACCCAAGGTTACCCTGAAACAAAGTATGAGTGATAAATGTTGATCAGGTAGAGCATAGAGAGGAGAGCAGAGAGAAGCTGGAATAGAAAATAAAATCAGAGCCTTTAGATTGGGGCCTATCCACGTGTTGCGCATCCTGTGTAGGAACTAGAGAGTCCAGTTCTTTCACTAGCTGGAGAGGATCCAGACGTGTATTTAAGGGTCTGAGTGATAAGTCTACAGGAACGAGCTCCCTATTTAGCACTGTTCACTTCTGTCTCAGACCAGCAGAGTCTTGTTCAATCGAGAGGAACAGAATTCCCAACAAAATTCACTAGGTCGATAAACCCAGCAAAGCAACGAAATGCTTTTAAATCTTTAAAACACAACTTCTATGTACAAAACTTGGAGTTTATAAACAACTTTAAGATACGGTTTTATACCCTTAACATACACCACCTGAACTAATAGGGTTTAGCCCCTATAATTACAAACAGCTCTTACCAAACTAGAATTGCCGATGTCTACCTAAACATGAGAAGTGATCCCAAATATTTCATCTTCCTTTACGATTGTATTCTGAACGAAGAGGGTGTAGAGGACCATCCTCAGATTTCCAACTCCAACAGCAACAGCAACAGCATAATTGCATCATCAATACACCATTGTACCAGCAAAATGGTACAAGCAAGATGCCCAACACAATTAAACTGCTGGGAATTCTTTAGGTGGGTTCTAAAGCTGACCGCTGCAGGCCCAGAAACACAACCGCCTATCATTTCAGATGTCAGCCCATCACGCGACAATAAGGTGCTGCTAGAACTGCTCTTTCCAAAATCTTCCAAGAGTAAGAATCTCTGGAAGGACTCAACAGCAGAGCTCTAGATTATCTTCTAAATCACTGCAGAAGCAGAGTAGTCAATATTTACAAAACGCAGAGCAGCTGACAGATTATGGTAGGCCAAATGGCGACCAAGTATAGTGAGAAGTGAAGGCCAATGTACACAAATGATAAGGTCCTGTAAAACAAAAACAGCACATGGAATATCAGATTGACCGAACGAAAATACCTCAAATCTGCAAGAATTATAGGTTCCAGAATGGCAACCACTCATTTCATGTAAATACTATTGCACATTTGCACACTACGAATCATGTTTAAAGGGTTAAACAAGAAAGCAGGTAGTGTGTGTTTATTTACATTCGTACGATGCCTCCACAGCTAGCAGCTTTATTTGAGAAAAACAGTCAGTACCTGGACAGTCACAAAACCAAATGTATAACTAAACAAGCTAACCTTTAGCAGAACCACCTGGTTTGCTTTCCCAACTTGGACATAGACAAACATGTTAACCAGTGCTCTTGAGCTAGGACAAACTGGTTGCCAGGTGTTCAGGAACAATCCCACACTCCATTCCCTCCATTAAATAACTGGTTGCCTAATTGCGCACACAAGATTACCCGTGAAACAAAGCAAATTCCAAAATTTAGTGGATATATTGGGAATTCAAAAGAGTTAGCTTGACATGTACTAATATGCCAAGGCGAGGATCAAGGTTGGCCAAGTGGTTAGAAAATTAACTTGTCCGCGGGGTTATCCCGAGTTCAATACTCATATCTCCAACCCCCGCCGCACACGCACGCGCACGCGCACCCACACCCACGCTCACACTCACAACCCCCCCCCCCCCCCCTCCCACACACACACAGCTAAGGCAGCCCGCAGCCTTAATGATGCATGTGAAGAAAGTTACTAATGACACTTCTCCCGACCCAAAGTCGTGATTAACTGCCAATGGCAGTGTGCTAATGTACAATGTGAAGCACAGAGAGGCAAAACAATTGCCGTGAGCAGAATCTTGTAGCATAAGCGATTTGAATGCATCTCATACATAATTACTTACATATGCATATCATTGCCCGGCTGTCTGGATCTAAATGGGTAAAAATTATCCATGACTATCTATTTGTCTACTGCAACCATATGCCAAAAGATGGGTGCAGCCTGTACACAACCTCCCTCGCTGATAAAGAGCTACCTTTGGCTGTTATGAAAAACTTTCCAGCGTTGTTCATTAAAAACATTCAATAAATATACAACAGCTTTGAGGTATGCGTAAGGGACAAGTAGGAGGGTTTTCCTTTTTAAGAAACATAGATGTTAGCAAGGAGAGCTAGAGAAAGAAGAGCACAATCCCTCGAACTAGTAAAACACAAAGCAAAGGTTTAAATTAAGAGCAACACTAGCCCTCGATTGTTGACTAATGTCATCAGAGTTGACAATTCCTGAGGTCATAGTGTAAGAACTTGCATCTCACCAAAAGCTTTGGTCTTCCAAATCTCATTCACAATTGAGTAATGAGCACTCAGAAGAAAGGGCAGCATGTAAAAAGTCCTTAAAGAGTGAATGCTCCATAAGATAAGCCTCTATCTCTGACTGATACTAAGCATTCGAAAGACCAGTCGAAGCAGCAAATCTCATCCAACTCCATGAGTTCCCAACCTACAACGGCCTTATAATGGGTAGAGTTGTAGAGACACTAAAAAATTGCAAATATTAAGTAGGGAAACAAGTTTTCCACACATTTTCCAAAAAACTCACTCTGTATCCTATACCCACCTTATTAGAAATCAATGGCAGGGATGTTTAGCAACCTAAGAAATGAATTTACACAGAGAAACAAGGGTGACAAGAATTTGTGAAAAGAACTCCCACCCATTACTATGAAGAGTATGCTTAAAAGAGAAAAACATGAATCATTCATTGACAACCAAAACGAGACACAAGTTAAAAACACATCACAAATGCTACCCTATTATACAGGATAACAACCAGGACATATCAATACAGACACAAGTTAACACGTTTGACTACAAACATGAGAAATGATATTCTCGGTAAGAAGATGGGCAGAGTCCGAATGCATACTTACAATGGCCAGAATGTTGAGCTGAGTGTTCAGGATCTATGAGACTCAATTCCATGTCGTGTGTAATCGTCCAACCAGGTTCATAAGCTTCAAGCAAACCAATCTTTGCCTTGTTAGGCAGATCGTGGGGATGAACAAACGGGACCCCGGGTGGCCATCCAATTTCCATCCTTATATTCGCACAAGGACTGTCAAGTGAATGAATGTGACTTTCGCACTCCTTTAGACTGCAGAATCTCAACTTGATGCCCTTCTTATCTGCAATGTCCTGAACTCTCTCTTTAAGAACTCTCTGTGCCTCAAGCCGCAATCTCTTAGATGGTGGCAGTGGTTTGCATTTTGAGCTGTTTTTCCTTCTCCTGATCACTGGTTTCATTGATCCTGTACCAGCATGTCATCGATCCAAGAACCTGCTGTTATGAATTGCTTCCTAAGAGCACTAGTATACTTGAGAATGGAAATAAACAGCAACACCATGTAAATATTCAATTTAAAAGACCATACATCAGGTTTGCTAATATGATACACGAGGTAACATCACACAGATCACTCAAGAATAAAAAATAAATAAAAGATTTAGATTTCAAAACTTTTCGGTTTCAGCTTGCATCTTGAAAAGGAGTACAAGCTATCAATATTGCCACTTAAATCTACCACATTCTAAAATGAAGAATTCACAAAGTTTAAAATTAAAAAAAATAAAGAAAAAAACAATCAAAATTGCCACTTAAATTACAGAAAGGATGCATCTAAGAAATGAAGGTAGCTTGGCTCTTCCCCTAAAAATGCAACAAGATAGCTGCTGACAGCCCACAAATTGCAAAGCCATGGCACAAAGATTAGTTTTGAAGCTATTTGGGATAAAGCATGGCTTTTACTAGAGAGGCTTAACCAAAGTAAGGTTCAAAAGAGGTGTCATGACAGGAGTTGCACTTCATCAAAAGATTGTATAGATATTTATCAAACTTCCAACTTTGGGCAATCGATTACGCAAGACAGTCACACCCACACGCCTCCAAAGAAGATCATAATCATAATCATTACACTCATGCCTTAAAAAAGGATCCAACTACAAGCAAGGTAAGGAGAGATACGACTTCACAATCTTCCCCTTCCCACCAACAAGGAGGCTATTACCAGATAAGTGTACATGGGAATTTAAGATGTAGACTATACTT
Source organism: Spergularia bocconei (assembly GCA_963457585.1). Classification (NCBI taxonomy): domain Eukaryota; kingdom Viridiplantae; phylum Streptophyta; class Magnoliopsida; order Caryophyllales; family Caryophyllaceae; genus Spergularia; species Spergularia bocconei. Next base: position 9,159,639 of record OY734951.1, on the reverse strand, counting down.
ATCACAATGAGATATATTGCTCACTGTGGGAGAAAATGAGTCTTGACACCTATATGAATCACTAACTACCCAGAACAATATATATTTGAACTGTATCAAAAACAAAAAGCAAGAAGCAACCATAAACAATTAATCGAGAAATAAAACACAGGAATCACAGCTTACAAAACAATGCCACAACTCTACTGGACTACTGGACCTCTGAGGGCTCTGATTTAGTGTTATCTACAAATTTGAATTCAAAAACAAAAAAAAAATTACTTTAGAAGTCTAACTTATAGCTTTTCGTTATTAGTTATTACTAGGAATTTGTCGCAGTAAAGCCCACCAATTTCATAAGTCCACGGATAAGTTTTACAAGAACAAAGAGTTGTTATCCTGATGAAGCAGGGTAAGATGTAAAAACCTGACAGACCCAACCTCATTTAATCCTTCCCAACAAACCCATAGCATCTCCAGACTATTGCTGCAACTACTAGATAAACCGACTTAACTGTGGGCTCAAAAACATGTTTACAGACACAGCTTGGATCTCCTTGTTGACTGAAAATAATGCAATGATTGCAATGATCGCAATGAACAAGAAACCAACAACTGGAATAGGGAAAAATAACACAAGCATTGAGGACTTGCTATGAAACAATGTGAGTACAGGTGTTGCTGTGTGATCGATAGGTCACGGGTTCAAGTCCTGGGAGCAGCCTCTTGTCCAAAAAGTGACAAGGGAAGGCTTGCCCTCTTACACACTTGTGCTGGGACCCTTCCCGGACCCGCGCTTTGAGGGGACGCCATTGTGCGGCCGGGCTGCCCTTTTTTTTTTTTTACAGAGGGTGAAATAAGGTCATAAACTTTTTTAAGCTGGGTCAGAAGTTTCTACAAAAAAAAAACAGGGGGGGGGGTTCAGAACTAGAATGCACCAACACAGGCATTGTCAACCAAAAAGGTCAGTTCAAGTTGTCAGATCACAAGCTGAACTTGCTCGGAAAAGAAGAATCAAAGGTAGGTGGGCTTCTCTATGACATAGATGACAGATTAAACATAATTCAAAAAATTTATGACACAATGTTGCAGAAACCAGAGTATGCAAAGATATTAATCCTCTCCAACTGTCTTATAAGATATCCATAGCTTTGCACAGATTAGAGAGGAGAAGAGTACAGGGGTGCAACAAAAGAAGCAGCAAGATAATTACAATCTCACGTTTCAAGAATATGCCAATCAGGGGGAAAAATAGCTTAATACAAAATTGTATGCAAGTCAAATATTTGAACTTCATGCAAATACTTTCTCTATGATTGTATTATAAACATTCCTAGATTCTGCTAATCACAAGAAGAGCACAGATAAATACAAAAAAAAAAACTATGTGGACGTCAAAGAACTTCAGCTTTATGAAGTTATAGTATTATAGTAAGCACAAGTTTGAATCTTTACCATCATGTGCAGTTGGGAAATTAAAACTTGGAAGAGTCGGCCGATTTAGAAGGTTATCAGTTGGATGTGATCTTTGCATAAAGTCATCCACTGGTACAGGAAGCTGGAACTGCGCCTCAACTCCATGACCAGCAGCTCTCATTTCTGCAGAACTGAGATTGGTCATGGATTTGGGCATGAGCTTGAAAGTCAGAGAACAACGCCCATACATGTTACTCTGGGGATCAGTTATCTCAATTCGATGAAGGGCAGGATTAATGTAGCCCGCAGTCGCCTGATACAATGCCAGTCCAGGATATACAACTGCCTCTTGAGGCCCAAGATCTCCATCCACGAGAACCCAGTGACCTTGAAAGTCTCTTATATGAAATCCAGCTTTATCTGACTTCACAATTGATATTAAGCTCTTATCTGCAGGATGTTCTTGCTCAGGAAACATTATCAAATTTCCGTCCTCCTGGGTAGTCAAGCTGTGATGCTGTCCTCCATGAAATGTTGGTCTAGCCTGACAGCAAACTGACAGAACAGAAGAGGATATTTCTCTGCCTCTCAAAGGTACATTATCAAGAATCTCCGTGAAAGGTGAGCTGCGGAGGCTCAAATTGAAGCTTATGGCATCTAATATATCTCTAGATGCTTTTCCAAGCAACGGAAAAATATCAACCAGGCCAGCTGGAGAGAAGTCCATTTCATTGTCTGATTCCGTCATTGGTGTCAATCCTGGTCGATAATCATAGGTTTCTTGCCAAAGTTGAGGATCTGTATAATAACCAGATGTTTTGCACCACTCTCGTGACTCATTAGTATGAATCACATCTCCAGGGGCATACGACGGCCTATGATGAAAATATAGACGAGCAGATTCCAGACCAGACCGCAAAAGAGCTCCATCCCCAGAAGGAAATTGAACAATGGCAGCAGAGTATTGAGCTAGAGACTGACAGAGAGTTGAAACCGATACTTTGTAAGAATCAGATGGAAGGCCTTCTTTAGAAACAAGATCAACAAGCTTTACACGGCCCAATGTTGGCAGGCCATTGCCTGCCATGGACCTGAGATTAGATACCAAACTTTGGTGGGGAGAAGATAGAATTAAAGTAATATCCTTGAAGACCGCCTTGTAAGAATACGGAACGAGTTAGATGAACCATGGAAGTGGCCAATCAAGCACTCAAAAGCAGCAACCAGCTAAAACAATCTTCAAAACTCAGTGGCTTGAACATTCTGCAATACCCAATCAGTTGAGAATCTGAGATACTTTGAGAATTAACCTATGTAGATTACATTGCACAGTTGACACATCTAAAGTAAGTGGTATGCAAGCACAGATGGCACATAATGGAAAAATATTTGTACTTAATCAAACATATACTTTTTGAGGGAAAAAAAAAACGCTATTATATTTCCTGATTCTGAATTAACTGGAGGTTCATCTTCTTTACAACTTTACCATATCATACAAGCATGGAAAACATTCCACATGCATAACATAATCATTTACAGTTGCTCATGTCTTTTGACCCAGTAGAAAACTAACTAAACCTAAACATACACAGTGTGTAGGTTTCAACCAGCATGCTACAGCATCACACTTGTCATCTGTACAACATCAAAAACGACGAATCCTCCTTGCCATAAAGTGTGTCAACTCATACAATTCAGATTCAAACAATTTCAAATGCCCCTTGTGATCTTTTACACTTGCAATAATTTCTTTTGTTTTCTTTACACTTTCTTAGGTAAGCGTAATACAGAACGGTTGTCCTTATCATCACCTCTATAAACCAAATTTCAGACAACAAGAACTTGGGCAGATGATTTGTTTCTTATTCATGATACTACTTATATGCCTATATGTTTGGTCAGCTGAAACATTATTTTGTCTGAGGCTCCCAATAAGTGCAAGTGAGGAATGACTTTAACACATTAAACACGATCGAACTTTAACGCTCAAGCTCACTGAAAATTGGAACACACGCAACACCGTATGTGATCACCACAAAAGCGTTTAAAAAGCGTATGGTTATCTATTCTAAACTCAAAAGAAATGGATATTTATAAATCTTCCATCCACTCTTATGGATTGTTAACAATCAATCTAAAAGAGTGGTATGAGTACTTGTAACCAAAATTCCCACAACAAAGTCACAGATTCGCGAAATTCTTAACCTGATTGCAAAATCGTCATCATTACTCTACCAACTTATTTCCTCTATACACAACTATTCAATTTCTTCATCACTGACAAATAATAAAATCAGCCAAAATCGTACTACATCATTAATTTAAAACTCCAGTAAAATGCGTCTCAAGCTAAATTACTCAAATTTTAAGAACTAACATGATCATATATATGCAATTGAAACATATATTATGTACTAATAACAATTCATCCAAGACAAATTGGATATGATAAAATTATGGAGAAAAACGAAATTCATTACCTCAGCATTCAAATTGTACTGGCTACGGAGAAAGAGGGGAGGGAAAACCAAGAAGAAAAAGCGGGAGTAAAATTGGGGGAAATTCTGCGCTTGGCTTTGTAAGGGGCGGGGGTTCGTATGGGTGGATCCGCGAGGTGGGGTTTGTATGGCTTTAGTCGACGAGGTGGTAGAATGGCTATTGGTTTAGCCGGGGTTGTAGAAAGGCTATTGGTAGTAAGTCTAGAATTCCCATGAATTTACAAATCGTAGGAATTAGGCCCGTTCGATATCACCGCCGTTTTCAATTTTTGGTTTTTTGCGTAAAAAGTTTTAAATAAGTTACAAAATTCACTTTCAATTGTTGGGGTCTATAATAGTCATGCTGAAAATGAAAACAGACAACTGAAAACTGAAAACCACTTTTTCTGGTTTTAAAAAACGGGACTTTGGTTTTCAAAAAAATAGAAAAATGAAAAAAGAAAACAATACCAAACACGCCGAGCACAAGGGAATTGGGGAAAGTTCTACGAGCGAGCTAAAATTTCGGGTACTCACACGGAAACACGGGTAACAAGTCTTGTTCCAAATTGATAGGAACCGTTGGAAGCGATCCTTATGAATAAAGCTCTTATATAAATATACCACATTTGTCCGCATGAAATAGTTAAGCTTTGGGGTCCATTCAGGTAGTTTTGATACCTCCTTTTTCCATCTAAACAATTGCTTAGTTAAGGTGACTTTTGACAAACACTCATAAACGAGAATTTTATCATTTCCATCTACTCGATCCCACAAGACCCACCAGTTATGACAATGGCGAACCCTAGTACGACTAGCAATTTCAATTGAGATTCAGCCAAACACTATTCCTCTAAGACTCTAAATCACAACGAAATAAGAAGGGTCCGTTCGGTGTCACTGCCGTTTTCAGTTTAACTTTAAATTGTTTGGTTTTATAATAGTCATATAGAAAATGAAAACCGAAAGCCACTCTTTCTAAGTTTCAAAAACGGGGCTTTAGTTTTCAAAAAAATAGAAAACTAAAACACAAAACGATTCCAAAACAGGCCCTAAATTAGTTTGAGTTGGGACGGAAGGTGTATAAAGTACTAAAAATGTAAACGAGATCACTAATTATATGTAGAACAAAATAAATTCTCACAATATATAAGCGTGAAACCGTCTCACTAAAAACTTATCCATATGAGGTTATGATTATATGTGGAAATTTTCCAATTATTCGAGGAATGCGGGATGGTATAAGGTATGAAAATGGCGAGTTAAAATGATAGAATAAGAATATGTGTTTAAATAGTATACGGAAAAATTTGAGATGGTATTTTGGAAAAATGAAATTGAGAATGGTACGTATGATAGTTTGAAAGTGGTCCGTTGAATGACAATTTCCACCGGCATTGGCTTTTTGTCCTCGGCCGATGATGGGGCTTTCAAGGTTGTTTGTGTTATTATTATAGATTGGGGTTTTGAGGGGTGGTGTGAGAAGTTTTGGATATCATCGTCGGAAGTGACGTGTGTGGGTATCGATGGTCTCTTGCCGGACTTCGTTGGAGTCAAGGGTGGGGGACGTGGGGAGAGTTTCATGTATGGTGGTGGTGGGAGAGAGATGGTGGAAGTCAATTTGGTTGGTGAGGAGAGAAAAATGTTTGGTCGAAGTAAAAAACAACCTTCTCGTGATGATATTTTTTCCTTGCTTTTGTCTTCATGTGCAGTGATTGGCTTCGCTAGGCCTAATCAAGGTGATTGGCCTAGCCAACCTCAGCAGTGCGATGCCACTGTGGGCTGCGTCATAGCATCAAGTGATCTACCACATGAAACTTGTCACAGTGAAAGAGTTGCAGAAGAATTTAACATCAGGCACAACTCACAATTCACAAGCATACCTTCAACAAATTTTTGAGCAGACATTATCCTAGAAGACTAGAGTCGCGATAGTACAATGGACAGGCCGAACCAAGATACATAGCAGCATTCTAGAGATTAAAATAAAGAGGGCCTACTTTAGTAAGAAGACAAGGTCAATGTTTAATACATAGCAGGATCCTGGAGAAGAAAAGAGGCCTATTTTAGTTGGTAAACATAGTCGATACACAAGCAGATTCCAGTAAGCAGCTCTCTTGAAAAACGCCAGAGAAGCTCAAGGTTTCGGAGGGGAACCACTGCTGCTACTGCTTCGACTACTGCTCCTGCTCCTTCCTTTGAAAGTCCTGCAACAGAGATTATTTTTATTAAATATATAGAATCCCGGCACAATGATTGTGTCATGTTTGATGAAGTGTAAGTATCACAGCTAACTATAATAAAGTAAGCAAAAGTGAGACCCAAAGTACTTCCAGATCTTTTTCTCCATAGAATTGACATCATATAAACAGGGAGAAGAAAGAAGTTTTATAATAGTTTAGAATGTCGGCATAAAATCATACAAACTTCCAAGTTCATGGAGGAAACCTCGAAAGTAACTACAATAACTTCTCCATCAAGAATCTTGTTATCAGCATTAATATTTTGTTGATTTGAAATGAGCTCAAAAGTGCTTCTCACAAACTAGCAACTGTTTCTCAGTTTTGAGAGTTTGGCCAATTTTCAGCTTCTAATACCCAGAAGTCAGTGCAGCAACTTGGCCAAACACAACACCATAAGGGAAGCAAGTTGTTCACACAAGGAATTAAAAAACTTTCCTCCTTTTTCTTTCCAACTTCTCCCATCTATTTAAACAAAGCCAGATAAATGCATATAGTTGGTGTCCAAATTTATGTTTTCCATCAAACAAATGAACCCTAAAAAAATTAATGAAAGAAACACTCAACAAATTATGAACCTCGTTCCTCCATACATCAGTGACAACTTGCAAGGAAACAATTATCCCCTCTACTTTTAACTTGTGATTCATTTATAAAGCAAGGAAGTTACCTTCTTGGACTCCTAGATATCCTCCGGGAACCCTGTGACATAAGCACAATAGGACATAAGACATATAACAATATGATATTAAAAAAGACAAAAATGTCACTACAAGTAACAAGCGTACCCTTCTGGGACTGGGAGATGCAGAAGTTGATGGCGATCTACCCCTTCTGACTGGTGGTCTTCTGTAAGAGACAAAATCCATCTTCAGAAAGGGAGCAACTTACCAATAAACAGGCTTATTGCACAATTAAACATAATTATTTTTAAATGGAGCTTTGCAGCTATTAAAAGGCAGGAGAGCAGAAGCTAATATATAGTTCCAAAAGAAACATATCTTTTATCCTATGATGTTAAGCTAGGGTTAAAAAGAATAGGTATATATCAAGCAATACAAGTGTCCTTGCACAAATCAGCGCCTCAAGTTTAGGTGTCCTTGTACAGATCAGCAACTATTTTTGCAAAAGAATGTCAGAACTCATAGGGTACCCACCACACCTCATATAGATTTTTAAAATACAAAATGAAAGGTGCTAGGAAGAAAACATTAAACTGTGCAGTGTTTTCCGCTAATCAAAGTGTATTGGACTCAAACAAGAGCACAGGCTTCCTGCGGAGTCTCAGCTCAAAGTAACTTCATTGCATAATCATCCCTACATTTGTGAAACAGCAATAAAGAGGACTCACTGCATATCTACAAATCTATGATTGCACACACCTCAAAAGTGTAAGAAGTTCCAAGTATGCCAGAAAAGATGTTTGGAGAAATTAAAAAAGGCAGCCCAGTGCACATTGGTATCCCTGCAAGGCGAGAGTCCAGGGAGAAACTACCACAAGGATGAATAGGGGGCAAGCCTTGTCATAGTTTGACAAGAGGCTGCTCCCAGGACTTGAGCCTGTGACCTAGCAATCACAAAGCAACACGCCAACACCTTAACTGCCGAGCCCGGAAAGGCGGAAAGTCCTGCCTACTCTCCTTGTTGAAGAGAGACCAGCTGATTCCATAACTTTCAAATGTTCTCCACCCTTGCGATCCATCACAGACAGATATTGCTCTCCCGTATTTCACACTAGGAAACTTGTACACAGACTCGAAGACCAGACACATGGACTGATGGACTGAAGGCAAAGGTGGTGGACAACACTGCTCTGTATCAAAACATCCCTTGTTGATGTCATCAATGTCATTTTGTATATCCACCATTTATTGGTCATAAAAGGTAAGGTAAGGGATACTTAATACAGTATTATAGATAATCGCTAAGATTAGGAGCTCTCAAAAGTTGCTAGGCCACTTCACATAAATATTCTACAAACCCAAACCAAGCACCAGATATTTTGTTACTTAATTTCATGTTCAACTCTCCAAGATAAAACACTGGTAACAAGTTACACAGTGTAAATAATACTATAATAGAAAAAGATGAATGAGAAGACAAAAGAGAGTGGAAGATGCTTAGAACAGTGGAAGCATAAATATTCTCTCAAACTAGTAAAAGGCACAAAAAGGCACTTAAACCAATAAAAGCATTAATCATCATAGCTAGAGATGAAACCATTACTCCTCATAACTAGTGATGATCTCTCCATTAATTGTTCAGCCAATAGTAATAACAAGCTGAAAATCATGAAACACAAATATCATGTGCATTACAATAAGCAGCCACAAGAACGTGGACAGAATTGCGCCTTTTACAAAGTTTCATTACAGTTTACTCATAAGAGATGTCCATGCAGCACCAAATCATTACAAATATGGAGTATGTACACTAGAGTATATGCAGCTCTTCAAGGTGAAGTCTACAAGTAATCGTTAAATAAAGAGCAGCTTAGGACTCTTAGGAGTCAGGGTTGAATAAGAGTTCGTTGTATTTCGGGTTCGGCCGTTCGGGTAAATTCAGCAGGTGTAAGCGGATTCCTCGTCATGCTAGGAATAGCAAACATCCAAAAATACATTCTAAACGCGTTTCTATACCATCTTTTGAGGGTTGTATTTTAGGTTGAGACGATTTCCTACAGCTCAAGGTTCAACAAAATTTGCCCATAGAAGTTCCATACCTAGCCCTAAGAAGTAAGAACTGATCTTAAATTCTAATTCAGGGGTACAATAAAACCATCTTTTCCCTAACCAAAAGTTTGGCATGAGAATACCAACTATATTGGTTTCACTCATCCCAAAAACGTGTGAAACCCTATGGATTAACTCAGTTGTACTTAGTCTTCAGACATATTGGGGATCTGTTCTTCTGTTGCCGATGGTGGTGCTTAGGAGGAAATTTAGACTGTGCAGAGAGGGTTTTTGGGGCATTAGTGACATCAAGGAAAGATCACCATGACTAAGTGGGAAGATTTATTTACTCCAAAACAGGAGGGAGGATCGGGAGTCAAAGAAGTGCTGAGTTGGAACACAGCTATGTTTGTAAAATGGATTGTCAAGCTGCTCCGCCAGACAGACAATTTATGGAGCAAATGGGTTGCGTCATACTATATCAAACAGGGTAGCTTTTGTGATATGCCAATATCACCTTCACTCATGACTGCACGCATTTATGGAGGGCCTTAATCCATCTAAGAGATTAATTTAATGATATAACAGGGTCGATTGCAAATGCTCAAAGTCAGTTGAGTAAATGGAAAGATACGAAGGCCAAGAGAGCTTATGACTTCTTCAGTAATGCTCTGCCAAAAGTTCGATGATTCAACTCTTTGGGACTCTTGCAGTTTGCCAAAAGCCTCGGTAATCTCAGTCGGGGCACAACTCAATGGCCTCCCAACCATTGATAACCTTCAGAGGAGGGGTATATGTCACAGAGAATCTATTGAGCACCTCTAATTTCATGTCAGGTTCAAGAGATGTATTGCGTAATATACTTTGCTGGCTTGGCCATAGATCGAGATATTGGGGTTTAAGGCATAAAATTGACTGGTTTTGCACTAAGCTCAAGTAAAAGAAAGCTAGACATCACATCCTGGGAAGCGCTTTGAACTACACTATTTACGAATTATGGAGAGTGAAATTTTTCTGAGAATCTTCACTCATATAGGTTTATACTTCTTTAAGAGTTTAAGCTCGGCTATCCGCTTATCCTTATTCCCTAGTTAAAACTAGGATTATTGGATATTTTGGGGTAGCTCTTTGATTTTCCTTGGTGAGTTGAAAAAGTTACCTTCCCTGCCCCATTGTGGAAAAATATAACTTGCTACTTATTTCCGGAGAAAAAAAAAATTGTGAAACCAAGAAGAGATGCATGCCGTAGAACTAGAGTTACCTCCGAGGAGAGATTGATCTCGAGCGTGAGCGGGGGATTCTACGAACAGGAGAGCGGCTACGCCTACGACCAGCAGGTGACCTCCTGGGAGGGCTTCGAAGTCGTCTTGGAGGTGGTGAACTGAAATATGGAGTCAACATGAACATAACTATCTATTGTGTACTTTTAAAACGGGAAATCAACTAATTATAAAGCCATTGAAAGAAAAAAACATCCACGAAATTGACTATCATTCCCTCTGTCCTTGTCGCTGAAAATTTTTGGCCTAACATCACATTGACAACCACTGGATGTGAAATCCTTAACAAACAAATTAAATGATGAAACATGTTTTTGCCTTTCGCCATCAGGAAAGAAATCAAACCCATGCGCAAGTGGTCTGTTAGATGGCATATTGTGTGATCATAATTTGCTTTAAAGAAATGGCTAAATTAGGAAAAAGGGAGGTTAAATATATTTTGCACAAGAAAGAAAACTGGAAGGTTTTAATTGAAGGGATGGAGCATTGTTTTAGTTATTGAGAAGCCTGTCAAAGTGTAATAAGAGAAACATGTAGCAAGTAGCAACTCAAAAATAACTACTATCAATCTCAAACAATCACACAACTCTAATAATATGATACAGTTCAGAATCTCCATGCCGTATCTCTTGAGGTACTCTTTTTTCTTTCCGCACTCATTTGCCTACAACTCATTTCCCCCGAAATTAGGGAAACAATTTCATTTATTCTTTACTGTTGGGGTAATCCATTCTGATATGATATCATTTTTCATACAAACCCAGCTAATCAGGCTAATTAAGTTGTCATCCATCCACCATTAACAAAAAAGATACACGATTAAGTTCATGAGAAATATTATTTAAGTTTGCATACCGTCTTCGAGGGGGAAAGGGAGATCGTCTACGTATAGGACTTCCTCGCCTCCTTGGGGAGCCCCTGTTCAAAGTCAGTCCATTCAGTTTCTAGAAGCATTAAACATCATTATATCAGCATCACAAAGAACAATCGGCAAGTAGCTAACCTCACAGGTGATCTTACGCGCCTCACAGGAGAAGGAGAACGACCTCTTGGTGACGCAGGGCGTCTCCTTATAGGTGAACCACCTCTTCGGGGAGGAGAATCTCTACGACGGTAAGGAGAATCTGGACGTCGGCGAGGCGGAGGATTTCTCGGTGAAGCACCTCTACGAGCAACAGGAGATCTCCTTGGACGGGGGGAAACTGAAAGAAACCATTGAAAGTGAGCCCAGAGCCTAAGTATGTATAAATTCAAAACAGATAATCTTTAAGCCTATTACACCTTCTCTTGGCCTTTTTGGTCCATCCTTCCCAACATCAGCAACATCACTTTTGGCAACATCCCTTTTTGGAGGAGCAGCAGCTTTTGCAGGAGACACCTTCTCCCTCGGTGGTAAAGTAAATGTCACCTTAATCACATTCCCATCAATTTGAGCCTGCATTGAACACAACAAGTGAAAACACATTTTTTTTTTCTAACAACATCTTTATTCCATTCTATCCATTCATTTTTTTTTCAATGAACATTAAATTTTAAAACAACTTTGAGGCTGAGCATACTTCATTCATGTACAAGCGTGCCTTCTCAGCATCTGCCCTTGTCTTGAACTCTACATATCCATGTCCTTTTGGAAGATTGACCTATAGATGCAGTCAAAGTCAAAGTTCAAATACCAAAGGCTTAACTGTGTCTTCCTAGACAAACCTTAACTCCACCATAGAAAAAAAAGAACTTACAACTCGATTCACAGCCAACTCTACATTCACAACTTCTCCGAAATTACCTGTCAATACAGAATAGAAGGATGTAAAAGTCAAATATAATTATTGTTAAAGATACAGACATTTGTCCAATGAAAACATAAAGTACAGTATAACATGGAATTTATCATGATTTTCATCAATCAAAGTTGCAACAAACTTGGATTACAAACTATACCAGACAAAAAGGAACCAAAGCAGTTACACTTGTTTTACTAACATTCTGAAGCCAAATGACGCAGATAGACATCATGCAGTGTTAATTCCAGGACAAGATCACCACCATGAGAAAACAATGTGACTTGTCATACATTAGTTTCAGCTGTCACACAGCAGTGTCTACTAATATGACACATTTTATCAACATAATTCAATCATTCAGAGTTACCTTCAATTTCATAACGAAAAGATAAACTCGACTCTTCACCTTGGGGGAAACCAATATAAACCCTATCATAATATCAAATGTTTGCTTCTAGATAAAACACATGCCTTTAACTTCATACTAATAATGTCTCGTGAGCTGGTGATCAATTCTTTACATGATTGCATTACTGAAAGTCACCACCCAAGATTTAGTAATTATAGATAAAAGCAGCTTAAAGAAGCGATATAAGTCAAAACCAGTTGAATTGCCATTCAAATACTATGATAGGCATCCAAGATAAAAACTGTTTCAAATAATAGCCAAGAGGAGTAAAAAAGAAACTTACTGAAAATTTCTTTAAGATGGCCCTCATTCACATTACGCGTGAGCTGATCAACGTGAAGGACCTTTGACTCCGAAATTGTAGACGAATTCCTGGAATGAGCAGCCAGAACATAATATAAAACCAAAAATATCAAAAAGAATAAAGCATAGCCCCGAAACTTAAACCACCAATTCAACAAAGAGTCCAATCATCTAGATGAAGAGAGATCAAAAAATAATGTAGCAACTACTACACACATGTGGCCTCACAAAAGTAGTTAAACGACATGTATTAATGAATCTCAATATGGACACAAAGGCTTGGAAAGTTCAATTGATTTGAATTAATTCATAAAATGTTTTGATTCACTGCAACTTCTCTTTTCCCAAGACCATAAAGTTTAGATATCTCACACAGATTATTTTCAAAAAGGAGTAGAGCCAAAAGCATACACTGAATGCATACTGCCGACTGCTAGAAAACAGATTTCAGTCTTGGACATTGTAAAATAGAACAGTCAGCCATGCTTTATGGGACAGAGGACTATCAAGTGCAGTTAAAGATGTTAGAAACTGGCAGCAGTTTCAGAATTGGTTATCAAATCTAACATTAAGAGATCAAAAAGGCCTGGATAGTTTACTCAATTTGAATTAATTTATTACCACGTTTTGACTCACTTTTCTTTTCCCAACATAATGTTCAGATATCCCATAGACTCTTTTCAAAAAGACTTGTACCAAAAGTGTACAATGAATGTACATTGCAGACTGTCAGAAATCAAATTTTAGCTTCGGATATGGCAAAATAGAAAAGTAAACAATGTTTTTGGACAGAGGAATATCAATTGCAGTTACAAAAGTTAAATGCTGGAGCAATCTCAGAATCGGTTATCACGAATTGGCATAAAGAGGTTTGAGCAGTAGAGAACGCGCTTCTGTAATCCAACTGCAAAGAGCGTGGAGAAGTATGAAACTGCAGTACAGAAATAAAGAAGCTACTAATTCACGCCGGAAAACATAGAAACTGACAGATGCTAAAACATATGATGTACTTCGGTTTGCCAGTTTTGACTAAAGAACACCCTGGTCCTTGAAACAACTACGCATACCAGTTGGGTTGATGCAACTTCCCTAAGACATGGATCCCACATCCATACTATGATCCAAAGCCTTCTCCACTAAGGGATGTACTATCCAAACCAATGACATAATACAAATCAGCTACTCTGGGTGGGAAAAACACAAGAGAGAGCACATCCTTGGTGCAACCAATTGTTCTTTAAAAGTGAACAGCAATTTGGCATCACCTTGCCCATACAAACTATAATTTTCCGCACCACAACGAAAAGATATGAACCAAAACTTGGGTTAAGCATCACAAGGAATCGAATCAGTTGTTATGATCTCCCTGCGAAGCATATCACCCCAAAAGGGAAAAGCTATGCTGAATATGTTACCAGGCACTACATAATTGCAGATCTCAAACTATACTAATCTTGCGTCTCACAAAGCATCACGGCAACATTAACGGAAAGCATCCACATTGGAGCACGTTCAACTATGGTAAATCTCAAACTACGATGTTTCGGCCTTCTTACTGAATTAACAATTGCTTATCAAAAAACAGGCAGCATGTTCAAGCTCAATTACTCAATGATCTGCTTCGGGGCAAGAACTTCAGTATACTGATGTTAAATTAAAATGTTTATCTCATATACCAAAGTAAGGGTATTGACCTCGGAACCTACCTTAAGTTGGGGGTGTTGAGCTGGGAACCTACACACTTTGTAAAGTTTCTTCGCTTAGCGCTCAGCAGATTTTCTAGGCCTGGATTTCAATACTAAGGAACCATAGCCTCACGGGTGAAAAAATATCGGATTAAAATCTCAGCAGGAATTTTATTCCAGAGATCAGTAACTATGTTTTATTTAGTGTGCATGATTGCTTTGTCAACCACACTTTCTTTCCCTCAAAACAAAGTCTTTTAAAACTTAAGGAAAAGTGTACAGCAGAAAATCGGGAAGGGAACATGCAGAAACTCAGGAAGGTAGGACATAAGAGGGTAAAATATAATCATTTAGCAGACACGGCGTTCACATAGTCTCTAAGAAATTAAAATGAGTGAAAATCAAATAAGCAAACCACCAAAAAGTAACAAGATTACAGAAATACGCCAGCAACAGTTTACCTGACTGGAGAAGCTTTCTTAGCCTGGCGCAATGGAGAACGTCCTTGTCTTGATGCCTCAGCAGGACTGCAAAAAGTATCATTGAGAACAAGGGTATTAAAAAATTAAACAGCTTACCTAGCAAATCCTATTACATAATCAAACATATAACCTGAATAAAACATGTGTACTAAATTATTCACATATTATCTTTTCGGGCGAACCCATAAGCCAAAGAGATAGAATAAAACTTTCGGAAGAGGCTAGTATCACAGTTCAACTCCTATTCTTTCTCCATTACTTGAATATCGACCGAGGGACGGCATCTAGCATCTCCCATCTCCCATCTCCTAAAGGATATATCCCCAAACTTTCGCACTTAGACCGAAAGTATTACAAATCCACACTAACTAGAACTCAGGCTAATTATCGGTCAAACGCAAATGTATTAGTTTCTCATTATCAAACCAAATTCTTTGTGAAAGAATCAGAAAGAATGTCCATACTCCATTGATATGTTAGCAGCCCTATCACACTACAGAATGCATATTACTTCTAAAACAAAATTTCAAAACGCCTGATGACAACACAACACAACACAACCTCGCCACGGGTCCTTAACATCACCAAAAACATATAAAATCAAGTTTTCCCAATCAGAATTATATGCTAAGATTTTGAGGGGAGCGAGCTACAGATCATTTTAATTAACCAGTATTACATATGGAGTTACAATTTCTCAGAAACCTAATTTACCCGTCCACACAACGCCCTCGCCAATTCGACATTACTTCCACCCGGGACACATCTTCAAAACCCCTAATGACAACACAACCTCGCCACAGCTCCTTAACATCACCAAAAACATATAGTTTCATGTTTTACCAAGCAGAATTATACGCGTACTCCTCCAAAGATTTCGACTTTAACCAGCTACAAATCAATTTACTTCCTCAAAACCCTAATTTCCTTATCCACACAACGCCCTCGCCGATACGACATTACTTCCACTCGTGACACATCAACCAAATATTCCGATAAATACATAGAACAAAGCAAAAGAACACAAAATCAATCAACGGTAAAATCTAATCGAATACGAACAATTAAAATTCTCAATCTTCCATCAAGAACAAAAAAAAGAGTTATCAACCAAAACCCTAATTAGGTAAAAACGTGTAGCAGAAGTCAGACAAAAGCAGTTACCTTTTACGAGGAGGAGGGGGTGGTGGAGGAGGAGAGCGAGAGTTGGAGGGAGAGCGGGAGCTGACGCTGCGTGAACGAGAAGACGACGCGGAGAAGGAGCGAGAGCGAGAGCGGGAGCGGGTGAGTGAGCGAGAAGGGGAGCGAGAACTGGCGCTGCGAGAGGGAGAGCGAGAAGTGGAGCGAGAGCGAGAGGGGGACCGTGAGGATGAGCCGGAGGCTGAGTTGGAGTTTGACGGCGATGAACGCCGTCCACGGCTCGGTTTCGCCATTGATTCTCTGCTCTACTTTCTCTCCTGTGTATTTTTTTGGCGAGTGTGTGTGTTTGGGGTTTTGGGATGTGAGGGATGGATGACCGAATGAGAGGTTTTTGTTGAGATTTTCTTTTTCCTTTCCTTTTCTTTTTTATTTTCTTTGGTTGGACTCTTGGGAGTTGGGAGGGTGTGATTGAGGACTCGGTAGTCTAAAACGCTTCTAAAAGACATACGGAGTTTTTGTTTTTGAAGCGTTAGAAGTAAACTTGTAAAAGTCAGTACTCACCTATATCGGAATTGTAATTCGAATCTATTGGCACAACGTTTGAATTGGACCCGAAATTGGTAGTTTGGATTCAACGTCAAAACTCAAAATGATCTAACCCCAAAAATGACTCGAGTTTTGTTTGACTCAGTACTAACCCAAATCGCATATGAACCTGATCCAAACCGAAACGTCTTGAATAATCACATTTAAATGACTTGGTTGAACAACAAATGGTTTAAATCAACTACAGTATACCACAACTTCACTCAATCAGACTTCTAATAGAATTTTCAATTTAACATAATATGTGAAATGACCTATTTTGGATTGACCTTATTCGATTGTGACCCCTAGTTGACATACCGAAATTAGACCCATTGCATACCTAAAATTGTCCTAAAAAATAGTGACCCGTCTGTTAGATCTAGTACAAAGAACGTATATGTGAAGTCATATACAAATGACCAGAGTTGTGTGAACCATCTAAATCTACGACCTGCGCAAATAAATTAAGAGCTTTCAGTGGAAGCAGTATCATGAAATAGCGATTACAGAAGATATTTACGCCTGAATTATCGTAGTTTTGATGATCCTAAGGTTGAAGTAAAAAAGCTTCCGAAGTAGATACGCCGAACTGCCGAACATGCCTATACTTAGTATTTAAGAAACTGGTATTATTCACGCTAAAAAGCCGATGACATGCCATAATTTCTATTTTTTTACAAGGGCATTCCACAATTAAGCCCCCTATCTCTAACAATAAAAACATGGCTGATCATTAGAAAGCTGGACGAGGTCTGGTGGGGCACAGAACCTACATATATGGAGTATCATTCTCCATCAGCACAAAGGGAACACATATTCCTGCAGAACCCCCTTCGAGTTACATCACAATAATATGTTTACTAGACCTTCAAAGTTTCTCCATTGGCTTCTAATCTAAGCATATATACATATACACCTACGATGTTTCGGATGGTTTCTTGACTTCCCTCAACTGGACCGAATTCTCTACGCAATGCATAAAGCCGAAGTGTGGATACCTCTCATACCAGGTATCTTCCTGAGCATGAGTATCCCAATGCTCGCCGCTGCTACTTTTCCCATACTTGTGCACCCATCCAGAGCCATTATGCTGCTCACCCCATGTGCGGTTCCACTGGTCTCCATACTTACCGTGCCACCAGGTTTCTCCTTGCTTCACACCATGGCCATATAAATCGAAGTTCTCATCCCATTTGTCACCCCATTTCACCCAAGCATCTCCTTCACAACGCTCGGCCCATTTGTCAGTGTATTTCACACTTCCACCTTGCCCGTCGTATTTTTCTCCCCACCTGTGTAACATTTGAAATCAGCTTATGAAACAGCAATAAAGCTATGGGAGATTGCAGAACATGCCACTTAGACAGCAGCATTGCATAGTGGAGTAAAAAGTAACCGATAGTAGGATGTATCCCTCTCTTGTTCCCTCCCACCTCTCTATACTGTGTGCAGGGGCTGGAGGAGGGGAGGGGGAAGTCGCTAAGTGGGAATCGTTGAGACGGGCTTACCTTTCTCAAGTGTGTGACAACATACTTTCCACAGTGATACATTAGAAAAGGATACAACCATAAAAATAGCAGCAGAATGAGCACTGTTGAACAAGTCATGATTTAAAGATGGCAAGAAAAGCAACAAAAACTCTGATGTTTTGATTTACCTTTCATTCCACACATGAGCGTGACCAACCTCAACTTCAGTGTTCGGATCGATACTACACCACTTGTGCGCCCACTTTTCAGCCTTCCCAGAGGCGTCGTAATGTTCCCACCATTTCTCTTGCCACTCATCACCCTTTCCATTCTTTCCCCACTTGTTCGCACTTTTCTCCATATGTATAAGACCATCCTCCTACGCATGATCAAATCACAGACGACTGTTGAAGATAACATTCGATACATATAAACTGTGCAAAAATTCATTGCAAAGCAAAACAAAGTTATTGTCCGGGTTCCTAATATTTATACAAAGTTCTCGAGTAATCAAATTATGTTTTATATTACTCTTCAAGATCTAAAAAAGTATAAAGCTTTCTTCTCTCTCAATCACACTTCCAGTCATCTAACAGAATCTTTTACCTCCATGTACGTGTGCACAACCGGCAATCATAATATGAACTTTGAAGAATCGACAGAGAGAAATGGATGACAAATTGACAATATTATGTAACATCATCACTCAAAACATCAAGTGTGAGGATTCGAATCCTCACGTCCCCACCCCGCAGCATTAGCCACACCTATGTATCCACACACACACACACAAACACACACACATGAATCCTCACGTCCCCACCCCGCAGCATTAGCCACACCTATGTATCCACACACACACACACACACACACACACACACACACACACACACAGTGTACTATCAATCCAAGCAAAATCCTAATGATCACCCTAGAAAAAATGCGGCATAAGTTAAATCCTAATGAAGAGAAAGCTTGCAGTGATACAGCAAAAACTCTCAAACAATCTACAAAACATGTCCAAGCATGCATGATCACATAAAAGACACCACATGAAGTGAAGGACATGAGTATTCATAGATCAGCAATCTACAGCATCAGGTAATTCTACACCCTACACCATTATATGATTATATCATCACATATAAGCACATAACCCTACAGGGAAAGACTCATTAAGAACAGTAATTTAGATAAACCACCCAAAGATACCTGCCACATTGATTCTTTCCAACATTCATGCCAAACATTTCCCATTGCGTCACGCCCGGACTTTTCAGACCCAAGCTCCTTATAATTAAATTCGTCAGCTGCCTCCCAATACTTCTCTTCCCACTCTACAACACCATCAGCAGTCACACCTCTGTTCAATGTCCAACGGAAAACAACACCATCAGGTCTGGTTTCAACTCCTGTCTCCTTCCACAACCTGGAACCATCTGGATTTGTCTTGTAAGAAGGTTTTTCATCCACATTATGTAAAGCATCAGCTGCTTCTGCGGCATGTGCTGAGAACTGAGCACCAATTTCCTCTTTCAGGGCAGTGGAATCCTGCTTGCTACTAAGAGCTTCAACTTTGTGGACCTCCATAAATGACTGAAAAGGTGGAAGAGCTTGGATGTTTTCCTTCTGGGAGAGTTTACTCTCAAATGGTATTGAAAGGATATCTTCAGATCTTTCCTTCTCCATGACATCATTAACAGGATATACAGTACCAGAGATTTTGGGTGCTCTCTGTACATTACTGGCATCAGATGGGGTTGAATCATTTGCGGGCGGTGGTGTCCAAGTCCAGAAGTCTGGACCGGGTGGCTCATTCCCAGAAGCTCGTGATTGACGATTCTCAGAGCTTCCACCATCTGTTCCTCCTGATTGACAGTAGCACTATTATTAAGGCTCGTGAATTGTCTTTCTACAGTACACAATACCTACTTACGGTTACAGTCTTACAGGTCAAAATTATATCAAGTGCAATAGCTGCTGCTCCAATTTACTCAGTTGATTTTCTAATAAATTGCTGAGCATAACTGATATAGGCTACAACAACAACCAAGCCTTATTCCCAAATTGATTCGGTGTCAGCTAACATGAATCATCATCTGTAACCGTCTTTTGAGTAGGGGTCTGAGCTAGCTAATTTACGCACAAGGGCTGTAAGCAAAAAGTAAGACTCAAGAGTGACTCCTTAGCAGGACATTCACTTAGCCAATCAATCAAAAACTAAGGGGGGAGCCTCACACAGAGACACTTCTCAGATATTGGCAACAGTCTCACCGAGTTAAGTTCCTTTAACTTAACAAGATACAATCATAATTTCTGGAGAAACCAAGTGAACGTTGCTCGTGTTTTTGGTTTATATGATCAACCTTGTAATTGCATAGAGAACTTGTTCTTATACTAAAAGGAGACAGGGGAAACAAATGAGGCTATAATACAATAATACAATGAAGAAAACAGAAAGAAGGAAAAAGGGATCAGCCAAAACCCTTCTTTTGCAGCAAGACCCAAACAGCAGACTTTGTTTCCATTATGCTCCAATCATAGGCTTTTCTGCTGGTGAAGTAAGCTTAACAACTCAAGCAAAAGACCAATTAGACTAGCTTTCCCGTCAGTGAAGTAATTAGAAGATCAGACCCTCACCGGTACAATCATGCATCAGCTTCACTGATAAAAGGCTAGCTTTCCCCAATATCCTTGGTTTCTGGAAACTCGAACTTAACTGTTATTATGTCCTAGGAAGAAAATGTTGCTAAAGCGATCATATCTAAGACTGCAAAAATATAGCGCCTGATCGCCAGTTTTCTCTTACACATATCACCCTAGGTACACGATAGTGACCACCAGATTAGTAGGTCATCCGTGTTGTTGGTTAAGGCCAACTCAGCGAAATCTTTGAGCATGCAAATGTGGTAAACAACACCATTATCAATATCAGTACCTTGAGTATCTTATTGCATCACTGGTTAACGCCAACTGAGAGCACTAACACCAGCTGGGGCACTAGAAGTCCTATATCCTAATCAGCACTCAACTCACAGTTGCTTACAACATCCATTGAACTAACACATTGTTTTTCTTGACTACTTTGCATCATACTTTCAAATGTGTGACCACGTAAAGTACATTTTAGCATATATCAATGAAATTTGATAAATTGGAATTCTGAAACGTAGTAACTACAAAGAATGTCATAAGTTTGTATACGTCTAATACTTAAGCATCGAAACTTATTAAAGAAGCTCACAAAAGCTGGATATTGAGAGCGCAAAGAGTCCACTAAGAAACCAAGACAAATGTAATGACCCGGTATGGCGCTTTCACCTGACTAAAAATCTTTACTGTTGACTTGTTGAGGTCACCTCAGAACTTTTAGTTAAAAAATTTCACATTTATGAAGCCATCACGAAAATGATGCTAAATTCCATGTGATACAAGCAAGCTCAGATGGTTTTCCTCCGCAAAGAGATTCTTTCGCTTTCCTCTCAAAATTAATGCATCACATAAATTATTCAATCATTCCTCATGTTGAAAACCATGAGAAGTATTCTGTTCCTATGTTCTCCTACGATCCATCGTCAAAGACTCTTCACAGAATTCGATAACAATGGCGTAGAACTTGACATGAATGAATGATCCCGCCTCGTGTTACCTCAAACGAATACAAACTAAGGTCTACAACTTCCAACGAGATGTGGTATATTCACTCCATAAATAAATATATAAGTCGTTCTCACTTATCGAGACTATAGATTGACCCTGAAAAAAATACGAAACTTATACCAATGGATTTGAGAAAAAAGAAAATTACCTCCAATTTGAGGTTGAGGCTTGGAAATAACCTCAAGGACGGCGGTCTGGTCACCGGAAGCGGCCGCATTGGTCGTCTCTTTACTCTTATTAGCGGGTTTGGTGACGAAATTCTTGTCCTTGAGGACGGCGCGAGCGGCGGCGATGGCGGCAGCGGCACGATCAATAACCTGAATACGCTGAACACGGTCCCTCTCCTCCTTAGAAACTTCCAGAATCTTCTGAAACTCATGGCTCTTCTTCTCCAACACCGCCGGATTCTCCACCTCACCACCACCGATTTCGCCACCGTCAGCTGGCGGCGAATTCTGCGCAATTTTGAGGAACTCGGACGCTTTCTTTTCCCTTTCCATAGCTTTCTTCCACATTCCGAGGTAAGAATCGGTTCCGCCGCCGACATTGGGGTCTGAAGAGACACGTGTGCGGTGGAAATGGGCGGTTCTACGTGGTGTGGGGGTGAAAAGGGGAGTGAATTGAGTGGGTTGAGTGAGTTTTACTGCGGTGGTGGAGGGTAAAAACAGGTGGGAAGCCATTGTTAGAAAGGGGAAGTGGGAAATGAGAGTGAAGGTGAAATGACGTTGGTATTTGGAGCTTTTACTCTCTGTTTTGATCAATGATCATTGTACTTGTTCCCTTACAACGGCCCGACATTTTTTGACTAATTTCCAGTTTTCAAGTCACGTAGGCCACAATTCTAGTACCGTGTCTCTACCGTGTCACTAGCTCACTAAGATCGGTCCAAAATTAATCCCAAATGATTAACCCAAGACTGGACCGAAGATAAGTCCAAAGTAGACCTCGCAATGGGTTATTCGGGTCGGGTCGGGTTCGGGTGTATTAATTACGGGTGGGATTTGAGTCGGGTCAAATCCAGATCGAGTCATTTCAGAATGTTCAAATAATCAAATCTAATCATATTAATGTCAAATCTAATAAAATTTTGTCTCATATTATCTTAAATTGAAATTTTATTGGTAATTTGAGTGTTTGACCATGTAATATAACTAATCCAAGTCACTTTTAATGTTCGATTGTTCGGGTCTAACTCATTTTAATTCGGGTTGGGTCAATATCGGGTCAAACAATATTGGAGTCAACTTCAGGTTTGGGTCGGGTCATTTCGGGTTTCCAGTTGAATTTAAATTATAAATTCTGGTCAATTAATTTGGGTCGAATGTTCGGATGTTGGTCAGTATTGCCAGGTCTAGTCCAAATCCACCTCGGGTTGACGGAGCTTGCAAAACAATTAGCAGGGGCCAAGGTTCGACCGTCTGACCTCCAAATTACTTCGTTGATGGGCATGGTGGTCGATGTGGTTGTGTGGTGTAAGCACGATGGGGACAGGGTGGGGAGGGGTTTGGGAAGGGGAGGAGTGTGTTTAATTTTTAAGCAACAAGATTAATACCGACCCTCCCATTTGCATACTTCGTCCTCGAACAAAATAGAATATTCAAGAAATCAATAAAACAGACAGAGTTTTTTTTTTTACCAATCACAATCCAGATTACCTATTCCTAACGTCCAAATTGATCCTGAAGTTGATAATCTTAATTCAATTAGAAACCCGAGATGACTCATACTTAACATCCCAGGATGGAAAACATACAAATTTTAGAAAGGTTTACTTACTACTTACATGTCGGGCCAATGATTAATTAATAATTAAATATCACGATCTCACATGATTTATTTAGAATGATATACTTCTATTTCAAATTCTTGTTCTCAATAATTTTCGGAAAAGTCTTGTCCCGACTTCCGAGCTTGTGACTACTCCTAAATTCTCCCCTACTCATTCTACTCATTACTATTCGTGGAGCCTTTAAAAGAATTTGGGTTAGCAAAAGTGGGTCAACAATTGAGAATGGACTGTTTGTATGAAGTAACAACAACAAGGCCCGACCCTAGATCAAGAGACCAACTTTTATTTATTACTCCGTACTTATTATAGGACTAGTTGGATGGTCCGTGCAAAGCCCGGGCTATTTATGTTTAAATGTTAAACTTATGTAAAAAAATTTTATCTAAAAATCTAAAATCTCATTTCAAACACCCTTGGAATATTTGTAATCTAATTAGATGGAAAGTCACCTTGAAAAACCTAAAGTCATGTTTCGAACACGCGTGGGATATTTGTAATGTAATTAGATGGAAAATCACCTTGAAAAACCTAATATCATGTTTCGAACACCCTTGGAATATTTGTAATGTAATTAGATGGAAAGTCGCATTTCAAAACCTAAAATCTCGTTTCGAACATACACCTGTGGTATATTTGTAATGTATTTAGATGGAAATTTACATTTGAAAATCTAAAATCTTATCATTTTGGACACCCGTAGGATATTCGTAATGTAATTACATGGAAAATCACCTTTCATAACCTAAAAATCCCATTTCGAACACCCGTGGGATATTTGTAATGTAATTAGAGGAAAAGCCACCTTTCAAAAACCAAAGTCCCATTTTGTAACACCCGTGGGATATTTGATCGAATTGTCATAAATCAAGTAATAATTACTATATTACATACTCCGTAACTATTTTCCATAAATCAAGTAACAATTACCATAATATATTATTCGGAAAATTCACGTGGTACCCTCGAACTTTGACTGATTGCACTTGGTACCCAACTTGGCAAGTTTGTGCACATGGTATCCCCGAAGTTACCACTTTGTGCACATGGTACCCAAATAGTAACTTCCGTTAGATTTTCCGTTAAGTGATGATGTGTTAGTTAGTTGTTATATAAATTAGTTAATATTAATGATGATTTTTCATTTTAAGAAACTCAAAAAATAAAAATAAAATTAATTTTTTATGACTTTTTAAAACATACCCAAAAAATATTTTCATAAAAAAAAATATAAAAAACAAGTTTATTTTTTCATAAAAAATATTATTTCTCTTAAAAAATCATAATTTGTGCACATGGTACCCTTCAAGTTACCATTTTGTGCACACGGTACCCTTGAGATCACAACATTTTGCACATGGTACCGCTAGAAAAATTAGTTTTTTAATAAAGTTTTTTTGAAAAAGTTATTTGAAAAAAATATATTTATTTTTCTAAGAATTTAATTGAATTTTTTTTAATTGAAATATTAAATCTATAATTTAATTAACTAATTACCTAACAACTAACCGACACATCATCACTTAACGGAAAAATATAACGGAAGTTACTATTTGGGTACCATGTGCACAAGGTAGTAAGTTCAAGGGTACCATGTGCACAAACTTGCGAAGTTGGGTACCATGTGCAATCGGCCAAAGTTCAAGGGTACCACATGAATTTTCCGTATATTATTTTATGACACTTTCTATAATGAATCTTTTATATTTATTTATTTTGACATGTTATATTATATTTTGTATTAACCAATCATAGATGGCCAAGTGTCCGCGTGGGAATTGAGCGGGTTCAGGATTACATATATATATTAGATAGATATATATGCAGAGTGTGCACAGCTACAGAAGACAAAGAAACTAGGGTTTTGTTTTGACCACCAAAGCACCGATCCAAATGCGTTTTAAAGAAAACTTTTCTCCGGCTGTGGTAGGGCGAAGAAAAGGGAGGCGGTCAAGGATGTGATTGTAACACTACGGAATTTGGAAAGTGGTTTATGGAGTTGGTTTGGCCCACATTGGGAAATTAAGGCTCATATGAATAATTTATAATAGATTCCTGCCATCTTACTACCAACAACACCTTCACCTTTTAGAGCCCTGAGAGGATATATGAGCCTAAAAGTTGACTTCCCATCTTATTGAGTTGTGTTGCGGCATATGATGGATCGGGCTATTACAGTGATAGAGATGAAGGCAAGGGGATCGGAGGCAGTATATTCTGGAGGAAGCGGAGGAAAGGGAAGGGGAAGAGGAAGAGGAAGCGAGACAGTGAATCCGATGTGGGCGGCATCAGTAAATTCAAAACCCACAAAGGGTTGTCATCGGGAAAGACAATTTACAGCATAAAGTTGTTGTCTCCTCCCCGTGAGGTAAAAGTTACTCCTTTGATGAAGACGATGCTTGTCAAGGAAGCTTCCAACGAAATCAAGGATCCTAGGTAGACCTGGCAAAAGTGACCCGAGACCCGAAACTCAACCCATTTATCCAATCAGCACATCAAATTCCAAGAGCCCCTAGGCATTACTATGAAAGGGATCGTGAGCAAGGTCACGAGCGTTTATTTGCTGATTAATTTGCTATTAATCCTGTTTATCCTCCACATATGTTCCGCCGTAGGTTTCGCATGCAAAAACATGTATTTCTTCGTATTGTAGATGTTCAAATTAAAGTAGAACTGATCAATACTTTCAACAAAGGCCAGATGCAACTGGGAGATTAGGATTATCATCATTGCAAAAATGCACCGCGGCTATAAGAGTTTTGGCATATGGGATGTCAGCCGATGCGGTCGATGAGTATCTTCGAATCAGTGAAGCTGTCACAAGAAAATCTCTTACAAGGTTCGTGGAAGGTATAATTTCTAACTTTGGTGACCAATACCTTAGACGACCTAATGAACAAGATATGAGTAGATTGGTTCATATAGTTGAGCAACAAGGATTTGCAGGTATGATAGGTAGTATCGATTGCATGAGAATGGAAAAATTGTCCTACAGCATGGGTTGGGTAATATTGTAATGATCGATCTAAAAATGTAGTAGTATGGATAGTGTTGCAAATTGTGAGACTATTTGTACGGTATTTGCGTAAGGACGGAAGTGTTGGAAAACAAACAAGAAATGGACAAAAGCAAAAGGGAAAGGCCAGGAAAGTAAAGACTAATAATTATAGTAGTAGTAGTAGTAGTAGTAGTAGTAGTAGTAGTAGTAGTAGTAGTAGTAGTAGTAGTAGCAGCAGCAGTAAAGGAATCAAACAACAACAACAAAAGGACGAACAAGAGAAATGATTTGGAGGATAAGAAGTGTGGAGCATTTTTGGCTTTATCACCTAAATTTAGGGAATTGAACAAGCTTATTGAGTGTCCTAGAAGGAATTCAGGAACTTTGCTTGTTCCTTTGTGAGTAAGACATCCCTATAAATAGACACTTCTCGTATGCTTTCTTCGACGCATCGCACTTGACGAGTTATGAATAGTAAGTGAAACTGAAGTGCTTCAGACCATAAGCACACCACTTATAAAATGAGTTACGAGTGTTATAAGATTTCGTAAAGATAATTTACGAAATAGGTAGTTTTTACGTACGAGCGAAAAGTGATATTTTATTAGCGAAACTCTGTCGAAATAGTCGTCATCACTTAACGTAACCAAGGTATAGTTCTTAAAACTATTACGAAATTATTATCGTTAGACAATGCTGTTAATATTTTCGTATACGTTTTCGATAATTGGTTAACCTTGTGGCGAATAGTTATTATGGTGCAAGTAACTCGGCGGAATTACCCCAGTTTGTGAATGTCACCGTATTAAGAACTAACCCAAGAATAAAATATGTCAGTGGTAAATAGTAACTTCATGATTAAAAAGTAACCCGACGGAATTACCCTAGTGGTGAAAATAATCTTAGAGTGAATAATTTCGACTAAAGGACAATTAACAATTTGACTAGATAATCGCCACTTTTAGAATTTGGACGGCGTTGGACCCTTGGACAGTAAATTAGCGGACTAATCAATTTATAATCGGAACAACAAAGAAATCTTAAATAATAAATTACGCGATTTTTAAAGCGAGCAAACACACAGAAGGAACCTCACGGCAATTTAGGAATCAGGTAAGGGACTTTTTCTGATTTAGCTTATATTATTATTTTCCGTATACACTATAAATGCTTATTTTTGAAAGAGGGTCAAATATTGTGAATTATAAATATTTTCTGAACTACTTTTTAATTGTGGGTTAGTTAATGTTCTGGCTAACTGTGAACCGAGGATATCCGTTTGGCCCCGTATCAGAAAGCTTCTTAAAACCCCTCCTAAGCACATTAGTTAGCTTAACAAAATCAAAATCAAGAAACTCTTCATGCTCGTAGCCCATTGGATAGACTTTGACACCCTTGGTCATTTTAAAGCCATGGAATTTAGCATGACCAAAAACTTGTCCATGATCTTCATCCTTCCACTTTTACTTATAGAGAGGATATATGACCTGAAAGTCCATATGCAAACCAATTCTCCAGTGCGATATTTTCAATCTCAGCTCCATATTATACGTCATCTGCTTCAAGAACCACTCATCGTGGTCCTGACTCCGTACGATCAGATCGTTCTTACCACTAAAAAAATAGCATCAAGTTCAGGTTAGTTCTTGAAAGACACAAGCACAACCTCCCGTAAGCGCACGAGTTGACGAATGATATCGCATTCGGCCATCTAAACAAAAATAGACAAATTTAGAATGTGAGCTCAATTCCACCTCAAGCATCCATTTGTAGTCTATACATTAACAAAAAGCAAAACCAGATTGATGCAATCAACAATAAATTTGCACCAGATTTGAAAAAAGAAAAACCCCAGCCTTTTAAGCATAAATCATAACAACAAAATCAATCGATAACATTATCAGATTCTATTGCTTTACCTTTGAGTATCACTTTCAATCACAGGTGGTGGATTCTATTGGCTCACCCCGACGAAATTACGATTTTCTACCATACAAGTTTACATAAAAAAATCCATATTATTTTCATCATATCTCCTTCAAGTCCTCAACATTACAAAAGTGATGTGTTTCGCATCTGAGCATTAAGATATGGTCCCTCAGTCCACGTTTAAACACCCTGCCCTCTTTTGCACAAGGATTAAGTTATTTCCGATTTGTTTATTATTGTTGCAGATAATGAGTGTTTTGTTTATTATTGTTGGAGATATGAGGTTGTTTGTTTATTATTATTAGAGATAATGAGTGGTTTGTTTATTATTTTTTGAAGATAGTGGAGTGATAATGGGTGATGAAAACTTACCCTATTTGGAACGTTTAGAAATGAGGTGTTTAAACTTTGACATCCCAAAAATAAATACGGGGTGTTTAAACACGGACGTAGGGAGTATACTCAAGCGCTACTGTGAAAGTCTATAGAAACTAAGATATTTTTGGTTTAATTTGCTCACCTTTGCGGAAGCAAGTTCAGGTATAAATCATGAATTACTAACCCCATGCACGTTAGTCCCATAAAAACAAGCTTCTAGCTTTTACTTGAAAGGATCAACAAGTTCCTCTTAACGTTCTCAACGTCAACACATGAGTGTCCATATATACAATCTCAATCAATAAACTCAATTAACTAATCATAATGTGCATACGCCCATTATTCAACATGAATAATGACTTGAGAAAAACACGGTAATAGAGTGTTTGGATTAACTTTCCAGGTCAAATTCACAATGGAACTTATTGTGAATGGAATTGTTAATTGCATCCTTAATGGTGGAGTTTAAGAATGGTGCGTTTGCAATGCATGTATGTGCAAGGTGTTACATCATAAATGTTGGAACATAGGCGCCCAGTCCAACAACGAACGGTTTGAGTGTGATGGGCGTGGATAGATGTGACAACAATCGTGATATGAATAATAACACAAAACAATAGAACGTAAAGAAAAGACACTAGATTTACGTGGTTCACTAGCGATGTGCTAGCTATGTCCACCAAATAGAGGAGAAACAATCACTATAGAGAATAGCACCGAATACAAAGGTGTGAGTTCAATCTGAAAAGAACTCACCAAATACGAACGAGATCTAAGAGCCAAAGGTCTTGCGATCAACCAAGAACCCGAACAAATGCCCTTGAATCTACCCAATTGACAAAGAAGGCACACCTTGAGAAAACCCACAACTATGACTCTAGGTACTCACAATTACACGAGAATCACTCAATTGTGTCTTAGGGAGACTATGAGAAAACTAGGGTGTTAATATAGTCTTCTGCATACAAAGATACCTAATTGGTCGACGAAACGGAATAAGGAAACAAACGCACGCGCAAAACAGAAATTGACCGACATTGGCCCAGTAGGCCGCGGCCCGCGCCCTGCCACCGCGGCCTGCGCCAAGCTCCATGGCGGGCCGCCAAATATCACTGCTTCCTGTGCTCGACGGAAGCAGCCGCGGTTCGCGGCTTCACCACCGCGGACCGCCAAAACTCACTGTTTTCTCCTTTTTCCGAATCTTGCCCAACACCCGTACGCCGTAGCTATACATGCCCCGAGCTCCCCCCTCGGTCACCCACTACGACATACCCAAATGAGTAAGACGTTCAAGGCATTTTCCCAACAATCTCCACCTTGACTTGAACACTCTTACACCCAAAACCAAAATGCAAATACAAACGTACCAAGTGCACCAAACGTGGCCAAACGTAACTCCATCACCAACTTGACCAATGTAGCATCTACCCAAACGTACCGTAAGATACCAAATGCATTGTAATGCCGTCGCACCACAACACCAAATAGTAGAACACCACCATCATCAAACCCAGTTAAATGGAACACCAAACGCCACAACACCAAATGGTATAACAAACGTGCACAAGCTACCAAATACCAGCATGTTTCTCCTCCCAAACGGCCGATTGTACCGAAGCACCCAAAAGTCTAATTAAAGACACAAATGACCAAACTGTTGGAACCGACCATGTTGAGCTCCATTAGGGGGTCCTCAATCCTCTCGGCCTATACCTGCAAGGAGAAAACTCCGAGCCCCGAGCCGTAACTCGGGGCGGAGCCTCCGACGCCCAAGTTTGAAGTTTGAGGCATAGAGAGAGAAAATAGTGTATAGATAGAGATTGGAACCTTTTTCCCCCTCCCTCCCTGGTGGAATAAAGGGGGGTATATATAATGGTGGTGGAGGTCCTAGGAACAATCCAAAGGTACCCCTACCGATCTTGGCCTTCCATCTTGCTTTTCATCTGAGGGTTGCCCTTAATTAGGCTTTATTGCATCACATGGGCCTTTATTAAGGTACACCGACCTAAGGACTATGGCCCAACCACAAAGTGGTACCAACACAAACAAATACAAATTGTCCCTCTTGAGTAAACGAACGTGCTGCAGACACCAAATTGCTTATACCAAGCCAAACACTCAAGACCGAACCAAAACGTCCCAAAGAGCCAAACTACCCCACTGAGTGAGAGGTACAAATGTTAGACTAAATCTAACCAAAACGCTTAACGGAACACAAAACAAATTCAAAGACAAATGACTCCCAAAGGAATCCAAACGGTCTCTTCCGAAACCCAAATGCAACAGACTCGTTAGAGTCCCAAATTGCCCCATACGAGGCACAAACAAGCTCCACCTAGAGCTCTAAATTGCCACTTTCGCAGCACAAATACGAATGACCCTACAAGGATCCAAATTGTCCCTTTCGAGGCACCAACAGCTTCAACTAGAGGCCAAAGCCAACAGCTTTACTTAGAACCCAAATCAGCAGCTCCACCTAGAACCCAAACCAATAGCTCCACGACGCCCAAATTGATTCCACGAAGCCTAAATTAACAGTTTCATAAAATCCGAAACAGCAGCTTCACGGAACTAAAAAACAAACGGGTCTATCTGAAGCCCCAAAACAACAGTTCTATCAAAGCTCAAATACAACAGCTCTAGCAAAGCCCGAATCGCCCTATTGGGGCGCCAATTGCCTCATTGAGTCAACCTTAGAACTCAATTGCCTCATTGAGTCAACCTTAGAACTCAAAACAACAGTTCTATCAAAGCTCAAATACACTATCATTCTCAACCTTAGAACTCCCAAACCAACAGATATCCCACTCAAAGAACAACGTCCCAAGCCGGACATCCACAAATCCACAGCAGTTACAAAATCAGCGACAACAGTACTAACATCACCAGTAAAACGCACAAAGATCAGCAAAAGAAAATTCTCCTCCAAGATCTCCTCCGCTGCACCTTTTGTTACTAATGAATTTATCAAAATCGCCAAAACAATTAACAGCCGTAGCAAACAACTATTCTCTCCAGTGAACAACAAATGAACATTCAATACGTTCAACAAATACATCTATCTACCATAAAACAACATCACAGCAAACCCTAATTCAAATAATACGCCTAATTCAAATGTGGAAGCTTTTGCGGATCTAACCCGCTCTGATACCAATTGTTGGAACAGAGGTGCCCAGTCCAACAACGAACGGTTTGAGTGTGATGGGCGTGGATAGATGTGACAACAATCGTGATATGAATAATAACACAAAACAATAGAACGTAATGAAAAGACACCAGATTTACGTGGTTCACTAGCGATGTGCTAGCTACGTACACCATATAGAGGAGAAACAATGACTATAGAGAATAGCACCGAATACAAAGGTGTGAGTTCAATCTTAAAAGAACTCACCAAATACAAACGAGATCTAAGAGCCAAACGGTCTTGCGATCAACCAAGAACCCGAACAAACGCTCTTGAATCTACCCAATCGACAAAGAAGGCACACCTTGAGAAAACCCGCAACTATGACTCTAGGTACTCACAATTGCAAGAGAATCACTCAATTGTGTCTTAGGGAGGCTATGAGAAAACTAGGGTGTTAATATAGTCTTCTGCATACAAAGATACCTAATGGGTCGACGAAACGGAATAAGGAAACAAACGCACGCGCAAAACATAAATTGACCGACATTGGCCCAGTGGGCCGCGGCCCGCGCCAAACTCCATGGCGGGCCGCCAAATATCACTGCTTCCTGTGCTCGACGGAGGCAGCCGCGCGGTTCGCGGCTTCACCACCGCGGACCGCCAAAACTCACTGTTTTCTCCTTTTTTCGAATCTTGCCCAACACCCGTACGCCGTAGCTATACATGCCCCGAGCTCCCCCCTCGGTCACCCACTACGACATACCCAAATGAGTAAGACGTTCAAGGCATTTTCCCAACAATAACATCCTTGATTTCAATGCACTTAATTGAGCATTGTTCAATGCACATGCAAAGGAGTTTGCTATGTAAAGGAATGATTTTTCCTTTGGTGACACACACACTCACACACTTATACAAGGAGAATTGTGGTGTGGCATCACAGGAGGGAGAAAATACTAAGAGTGTGAAACACATTTAGGGTGAGACATTTTTGGAGGGTTAAATATTTGACTCCAAAATTGGGAGAATCTTGTTGGAAATATAGGTGCAAATGTAAACGAAATTCGAAGCAAATCAATGAGAAAACATGAACACGGGCAAATCGTCAAATCAACGATACTGATACACCAAATTATCATCCAATATATACGAATTAACGATTTAAGTAAACAATTGAACGACTTATCTGAACCGTGCCGTGACCAAGTAACCACTGACCTAAAAACCAATTACGCCCCACCTACGGTGCATAGCTTCTCGGACGGTTGGTCTCCAGGCTTCACGGTACCGATTACAATCGTGCACTCGACCGAAACCGAGTAGAGACTATCAGTGCACTCGACCGAAAACCCAAAATCCTTCTCCCCCTCCCCCTTATTCCTTCATCCATTTAAATAGCAGGAAAGCCAAATCAATTAATTATGGAAAACACATAAACAGTGCTCAGATTGTATCAAAAATCCAGTTTGCTCGAAATTAGCCCTTAGATTGATTGAAATCAGTTTGACCAGATTCTATTTTATTGCTATTGTCATGTGAAATGTTAGTAAGTTTAGGAAACATGACCATTTTGATGAGCACAAAAAGGGAAGGAATATTTTCCATGACAAATTGATTATTTACGGAAAAAATCAATTTTGTAAACTTTGAATTTTGATAAAATAATCCAACAATCCCCACCAAATTCAAAGTTTTGAAAACAAATTTTCTGGGTCCTTACCGAAAGAGATTTATTGATGTCAATGTCTTGTGGACTTGAATTGAACACCCAGCCTACTTGGTATCGACCCAGATCTTATCGGGTACCGTGAGGTTTGAACCCTTTAAGGAGTTGCGGAGTCTACCACCAGCATGCTAGTCTCTTTCTTTACTGATATTCTCAGCGAACTCAAGTGGTGCTTTATTGGCCCTGTTGGGGGTCAAACAGGACCTACCCCGTCCTCCCCCCATTTTGCTCAGCGTTGACCAAGGAGCACGGACAAACTGAGTTGACCTGACTGGGAGAGCTGGTCAGCATAGGTCAACCAGGCTTTATCTGCCTGAAGGCTCCTAGCTGACCCAGCTGCCCCATAACGGCTCACTAGACATCGACCACCACATGGTTGACACGTGTCACTCACATAACCACAAGATCAATATGAAATCAGTATAAATACTCAACTCACCTTCACTTGGAAAGTAAGTCATCTCCGGATTAACTAGGTTATACGTAAGATTCAGTTCACTATTCCTACACACAATCCCTGACTTAGTCATCGGAGGGGGTCCCCGACACCACCCCCCGGGGCTATTAATCTCTGTTCACTGTGCAGCTTAGGTCAAGATAGGCATAAGGAGGTCTCCCCTTCTTCATACAAATACTCGATTGTTTACTACCCGGAACAATTTGGCGTCGTCTGTGGGGAGCGCCGACTACAAGCCATGTCTGAACGACATTTGCCTCCGCCGTCGAACATTGACCCGACGTTTCCAGACGTCTCGTATCTCCACACTCCATCAGGAGGAGGTAGCGAGGCGGGAAGCAATCCCACCATTCCTACAACGTTCCTCCGAACGCCACCGGCAACCACTCGGGGAAACTCGAGTCATGTCTTCAGCACTCCACTCGCCTCGGCCTCCCCTCAACCTCATCAGGTGAGGTCGATGGTGGTGGGGCCATCCACAGGGCATCACGCCCTCAACGCCGGTGAGACACAAACAACCGCAGCTCAAGGTATGGCCAGCAGCTCGCATACCATTGTTGGTCCAGGGCAGATGCAGGCGATGTACAGCACCCTCAGAACCATGATGAACACCTTGGAAGCGGTCGCGGCCACCGTAGCCGAGGCGGACCCTGCTCAGGGGGTGGCAGAGAATGTGATTATTCCGACCAATCTCTTCCACACCCCTGGTCATGGAGCCCCATCCAGGCCTCACACAGTGACCAACAGCCTTACACACACCAAGTCACATACAAAGCCGAAGTCTCCTCCTCGACACTCGTCTCATCACACTAGCCGGCATGAGACAACCCGCCACAGCACTCACCGTGCCTCAGGGTCGAAGCACGGAGACACAATTCACACAGCCGAAAGTCCCGGTGGGAGGCATCCCAAGAAAGTCCGTTCTCCTTTCACAAAGGAAATCTTGGATACTCCTGTACCGACTTTCAAAATGCCATCCTGCAAATTTGACGGGACGACCGACCCGACGGAGCACGTCCATAGCTTCGACAGCCACATGTCCATGTACCAGCAAAGGGATGCAGTCTGGTGTAAAGTGTTCCAAAACACGCTGACAGGGCAGGCCCAGAGCTGGTTCAGGAACCTGCCAGACAAGAGCATCAAGAGGTTCAGGGAGCTCGCCAACAGGCTGGAAGATCAGTATTCCGGCAATAAGAGGAGGGAGAGGATAGCCACCGAGCTTGGTAGGCAATTGTCGTGGGTTGCACCAAATTAATTCAATACTTATCCTAAAACTATGTAGTAGGGCAAGCAAGTTCGTATCCACAGGGAATTAGTTAATGTCTATGTATGTAACGTCGATTGGGTAACCAATTTGGGGGGTTTTGTTTGAAGGTTGATTAAACTAAGCAATGAACAAATAAGTTGGAAATCAATTAAAAGACAAGTCTTGGTTCTTGTTTCAATACACTACCGATTTATCAATTGATCCTTGAAGATCACTTATCTAATTATGTGAGCACTTTGTTGCGAAACCGAAATCTCTATTCTTCCTTTACTAGTTATTTAGAACGAATCAGCGTATCATAAACAACCCTAACTATCAATCAATCTAGAACACGCGCCTAGATATATTTCAATAGAAGCAATTAGATCTAGAAGAATATCAACAAAGATAGACAATTCAAACACACGCGGTTCAAATCGAAATATAAATCAATTCCCTCCTTAATCAATCTAACGTTGAATCAGCAATCAATTAGAAAGATAAAGTTGCTACTTTCTAGCGATTAGATCATATAAGTTGCTAATACTAGTAGGCCTCCTAGCAAGAACAAACACAATCTATAAGAATTATAGTGCAAAAGAATTGATAATACTCACAATAGGATCGATAAGTAATAATCTCACAATCTGGCGATAAACGGTAGCTTCAATTCACAATCACCAAGATGGAGGAATTAGTTCTCCATAGAGTTCTTCAATAATCCCAAAATAAGTCTAGAGTTGCAAAGTTATGAAATAAAACGTAAAACCTAGGTATTAATAGTGTCTAACAATAAAATACGGAAAATATAGAAATACGGAAAGTAGCTCTCGACGCCAACCGCGGACCGCGCGTCCAAAACCGCAGACCGCGCCAACAGCACCCGCGGGCCGCGCGTTGCTCTCGGGTCCAATCTTCAAACTCGCATAACTTTTTCGTTACTTATCCGGTGAAGGCTTGTAACCACTTTTCGGAAAGGTAAGATCATGAACTTTCATCTCCACTTGGTTTCAATGCAAAATTCCAAATATCCTGAGAGATATGAAGCTCCAAAGTTTTCCTTGCATAACCGGACCAAATTTCGGCATTCTTGAGATTCCAAATGGTCATAATAACCACTAATTCTTGTATCAAACACAAATCACACCAAATAACATAATAAGCAGTCAAATGATACAAAAATCAACGTTAAACACTTCAAAAACCCGACTTTAACCACAACGAAATAGCGCACATCAAATTCCCCCATGCTTAGACCTTTACTCGTCCTCGAGTATCACAAACAACCACCAAAATGTCTCCAAGGCCTTTATGACAGTTAGCACGGGTGGAAGATGATCAAATCCTATCTCCTCTACTCCAATCAAATGTGGCGAGTCTTCTTCTTGCTAGTTAGGGGCCGTCACGGATGTAACCTCAACGCAACGGTCCCAAACTACCTTATACTTCACAAATCAAAACCACAATCAAAGCCAAATGGCAAAGGGACCGAAAAATGCCCTATGTGTCCTAAGCCGCTCACACACAACTCCCTCGTGAGCCTAGGTCCGGAATAATACCACGGATCAAAGACTACCTCGTATAGCCACCAACTTCCCCAAACAACCAAGGGAACGGGGATTTCTAGCCTATCACCTATACTATGCAATCCAACCGAACCTCCTTATATCATCCAAGAGAGACCTACCCAGACACGACCTTCAACACACCCTTCCTATGCAACACCGGTACAGAACAGTAGCACACTCCACTCATTTTGCCTAGGCGCCCTTTCGGGTTTTCACCTAGCCTCTCGTTAAATTTTCCAGCTCACCGGCTTACTTTCTTCCCTCGTGTCTTTTCCTGACTTTCTTTTTCGCTCCTCTCTCTTTTCTGACTATCTTCTCTCTTCTTTTTTCCTCTTTTCAATTTCATTTTTTTTTTTTTTGTGAAAGCAATAAAATTACAAAGTAGATACACTATACAATATACAATGAGAATCCACTCCCCCATGCTTGAACTGAACATTGTCCTCAATGTGAAACACAACAACAGAAATAGGACAACAATGAAATGGGGAAGGAAAAAAAATCTCATAAAGATGCAACGGTAGACCAAAAAGGATGCACTCCACCCATATGAATCGAAACATGCTCTCCAACAATAACAAAGCAGCATTCTGCTCAACCTCTTGAAAGCAATGGGCTCATAGAAAAAGAAAACAGGGTGTAGAGCCACTCTCAACTTACACCGTATCCCAAACACCCTCAAGAAAAGTCGCCACCAATCAACCACACTCTCCTCACAAATCCTCCATCTCCCTCCAAGAATAATGCACGTAACAACACAACTACCTCCTCACCACTGTCATATAGCACAAACCGACCCTCCAAATACACCAAAAGTTATCATGTGGTCCAAAATTGAGGGAAAGGGTTCAAACTTGGGTAGGAACAACAAGCAAAAGTGGTGAAGCGTGGGTAGGAAACAAAGAGAGATGGTCTAAGAAACATGGTGAACAAAAATTGTGGTGGGTATGAAAGGTGAGAAGTATGAGAAGGGAGAGAAATAAGCGAAAAGAAATGCATACCTTGCAGTCGAACATCGGGCATCTTTTTTTTTTTTCTCTTTTCAATTTTTTTTTTTTTTTTTAAAAGACAAACCTACACAAAACAAACATTAAAAAGCAAAGGAATAAAAATGCAAACACACAAAATAAAAATAAAATGAAACTATTTGGGTTGCCTCCCAAGAAGCGCTGTTGTTTAACGTCGTTGGTTCGACGTATTGCGACTCAATCAATGTCAATCAAAAAGTCTTTTGGAGTCCCTTTTTCCTTCACTCTCCAACATAAAAGACTCTTACCACCGAATTTGACACAACCCCTCAATTTTTGAATTGGAACACAAGGGGGTTTCTTCCGTTTGCGTGAGTCCTGCGAAACAGAAGACAAAAACTTTCCACCCAACAAGTGAGAAGAGGTTAGTTCACGACTCTTCAAGCCTGTCACACTGTCATTGGGGGGCTCCTGCACTATGGAATCAAACACATTAATAGCACAAGCAGAACTATCATCAACAAGGTCCTCCTTGAGACCGTGGATGTTAAAACTCACAACTTCCCCATCAAATTCCATTGTAAGTGAACCAGAATGCACATCAATCTTAGTTTTAGCAGTTTTCAAGAAGGGTCTCCCTAACAGAATAGGGGGTGCAAATTGGTCACAATCCATATCCAAAACATAGAAATCAACAGGAAAAGTCAATTTATCAACTCGAACAAGCACATCCCTAACCACACCTCTAGGTTTCACATGGGATTTATCAGCCAATTGAATCACAATACTAGTGTCATGTAGAGGGCCACATTTCAAACTATCAAACAAAGATAAAGGGATCACACTGATGGACGCACCTAGATCTAGCATAGCCTCACGAAACACAGTATCTCCTAAAGCACAAGGTATAGTAAACATGCCAGGGTCGCTACATTTTGGGGGTAACTTCTTTTGAAACATAGCCGACACATATTCACTAACTTGTACCTTCTTAACTCTCTTAGATTTTTGCTTATTTTGCATAGTCAAAATCTCTTTCAACACCTTAGCAGATTTAGGAATGCTTTTAAGAAAGTCAAATAGAGGTACGTTTACCTGACATTGCTGAAGAGTCTCATAGATATCATTGTCATGTTCATACCTCCGACCATCCTTCAGTGCCTCCGGAAAGGGTGGACAAGGCTCATATGGGACCAATGGAGTTTCCTTGGAAGATGTATCATCATGTATCAGCTCCGAATCAGTAGGCGAATCAGCATCGCCTTCGTCTGAGTCCCGCGGACCGCCGATCTCAACCCGCGGACCGCCGTTTGCAGGGCGCGGTCCGCCGTTTTGCTTCTGCTTCCCCTCTCCATCCAACTCCAAACATTGCTTGTCCCCTTTCTTTGATGCACCTCCTTCTATTTCTTTACCACTACGGAGTGTAATAGCAAAGACTTGATGCTTGGAAGGTGGTTCCACTTGAGATGGTATTTTCTGTGCATCTTTCGCTTCCAAACGGCTTATAGAGGTAGCCATTTGTCCAATTTGACTCTCAATGTTGTGGATGCTAGCTTTGGTCTCTTGTTGGTATTGAACAATATTGCTCTGCATCTGAACCACGTTCTGGGTAAGAGACCTAAGCATGTCTTCAGTAGACATAGATGAACCTGAAGGTCGAGCTGGCTCGGATTGGAAATGTTGTTTCGGTGGAAACCTACTACCTTGGAAATTTTGATTTCTGTGGGGAATATTGTCTTGTTGTTGGTTTCCATACTTGAAATTTGGGTGATCCCTCCATCCCTCATTGTAGGTTTGAGAATAAGGATCATACTTGCGCTGTTGAGAACCAGTAAAACCAACTGCATTAACCTCTGCCACAACATCTTCTTGCAAAGTAGGGCATGTATCAGTGGGATGCCCAACTTCATAACAAACACCACAAGCCTTCACTTGTTGAGGTCTAGCAGATATAACAAAATCCTTCATCAACGAAGCCAGCTGTTGCACCGTATCTTTCAACTCATCAGTGGAACTAAAGTTAACAGCATTAACTCCTTTCCTCATGGGCAACTCCCTCACACTTGTGGGTCTCGAATTCTCGGCCAAATCAGCAATAAGTGCTCTAGTTGCACTCGGGGTCTTGTTCACAATACCACCTCCACTAGTGGCATTCACATGCTTACGATCATCTACAGAAAGACCGTTGTAGAAGAACAGTATGAGATCTTGCTCCGTATAGCCATGGTAGGGACAACTAGCACATAACTTCTCAAATCGCTCCCAATAATCATATAAAGACTCATCATAATTCTGCTCCACATTGCTGATCTCATTTTTCATCTGCGATGATTTAGAGGCCGGGAAATACTTAGCAAGAAAACACTTCTTCAACTCAAGAAACGTGGTTATGCTACCTGTCGGAAGGTAGTACAACCAATCCTTAGCCTTCCCTTTCAGAGAAAAAGGAAAGGCTCTCAATAGCAACTGATCTGCTGGCACACCTGGCGGCTTCATACCCATGCAAACAATATGGAATTCGCTCAAATGTCGGATCGGATCCTCGCTGGGTTCACCATAAAAGTTGGGCAACTGATGAATCAGTCCCGACTTGATCTCTATCTTTTGATCATCAGTGGTGGCCGGAAAAGTAATGCACAATGGTTGCTGATCAACGTTAGGAGCAGTGAGCTCCTTCAGTGTACGGGTGTCAGGTGGAGGCGGCGGCATGTTGATCTCCTCTTCTTGAACCTCTATTGGAAATGGAAGTTCTTTGAAGTTGTCACGGATTTCCTTGCGTAACCTGAAAAGAAATCTCTCTAGCTCTGGATTATATTCCAAGACTTCGTGGTTAGTAGAACGGGTGTTAACCATAAACCAACAACACGAAATAGAGAGACTAAAATCAACGCCAAACACACAAAACAATTAAAACGCCAATTCCCCGGCAACGGCGCCAAAATTTGGTAGGCAATTGTCGTGGGTTGCACCAAATTAATTCAATACTTATCCTAAAACTATGTAGTAGGGCAAGCAAGTTCGTATCCACAGGGAATTAGTTAATGTCTATGTATGTAACGTCGATTGGGTAACCAATTTGGGGGGTTTTGTTTGAAGGTTGATTAAACTAAGCAATGAACAAATAAGTTGGAAATCAATTAAAAGACAAGTCTTGGTTCTTGTTTCAATACACTACCGATTTATCAATTGATCCTTGAAGATCACTTATCTAATTATGTGAGCACTTTGTTGCGAAACCGAAATCTCTATTCTTCCTTTACTAGTTATTTAGAACGAATCAGCGTATCATAAACAACCCTAACTATCAATCAATCTAGAACACGCGCCTAGATATATTTCAATAGAAGCAATTAGATCTAGAAGAATATCAACAAAGATAGACAATTCAAACACACGCGGTTCAAATCGAAATATAAATCAATTCCCTCCTTAATCAATCTAACGTTGAATCAGCAATCAATTAG
Source organism: Spergularia bocconei (assembly GCA_963457585.1). Classification (NCBI taxonomy): domain Eukaryota; kingdom Viridiplantae; phylum Streptophyta; class Magnoliopsida; order Caryophyllales; family Caryophyllaceae; genus Spergularia; species Spergularia bocconei. The sequence continues at coordinate 9,118,401 of OY734951.1, read as the reverse complement.
AAAGATAAAGTTGCTACTTTCTAGCGATTAGATCATATAAGTTGCTAATACTAGTAGGCCTCCTAGCAAGAACAAACACAATCTATAAGAATTATAGTGCAAAAGAATTGATAATACTCACAATAGGATCGATAAGTAATAATCTCACAATCTGGCGATAAACGGTAGCTTCAATTCACAATCACCAAGATGGAGGAATTAGTTCTCCATAGAGTTCTTCAATAATCCCAAAATAAGTCTAGAGTTGCAAAGTTATGAAATAAAACGTAAAACCTAGGTATTAATAGTGTCTAACAATAAAATACGGAAAATATAGAAATACGGAAAGTAGCTCTCGACGCCAACCGCGGACCGCGCGTCCAAAACCGCAGACCGCGCCAACAGCACCCGCGGGCCGCGCGTTGCTCTCGGGTCCAATCTTCAAACTCGCATAACTTTTTCGTTACTTATCCGGTGAAGGCTTGTAACCACTTTTCGGAAAGGTAAGATCATGAACTTTCATCTCCACTTGGTTTCAATGCAAAATTCCAAATATCCTGAGAGATATGAAGCTCCAAAGTTTTCCTTGCATAACCGGACCAAATTTCGGCATTCTTGAGATTCCAAATGGTCATAATAACCACTAATTCTTGTATCAAACACAAATCACACCAAATAACATAATAAGCAGTCAAATGATACAAAAATCAACGTTAAACACTTCAAAAACCCGACTTTAACCACAACGAAATAGCGCACATCAGAGCTCCTCACTGTGCGGCAGCTCCCCAACGAGACCACAGGCAGCTTCATTCGGCGTTTCAACTCCGAATACCAACAGATCCCGAACTGTTCACAAGAGGTGGCGATATTTGCTGTGACACACGGGCTAGCACCTGGTCCGTTCCAGACGCATATCATAAGGAAGCCGCCAGCCACCATAGCTGCGGCAAAGAAGCTGGCAAAGGGCTTCATCAGGGAGGAGGAGTACAAAGAAGCCTTCTCCCCTCAGAAAAGGAGCCTGCCAGGGACCACCGAAAGGAGCGACAAAGGGAAGGGGTCTGCCAAAACATCCAAGGCTGTCGAGAAGGAAGCAGATAGAAGGCCAGACCTGAGAGGCCCAAAGAGGGAGAGGATCAGAGACAACTTCACCGAGCTCACTCTCCCGAGGGCGCAAGTCTATGCCATACACAAGAACGAACCAAAGTGGGTCAGACCTCCTCGCATGGAGAGCAAGAAGAGGGACCCGAACCTTTTCTGCGCCTTCCACGAGGACTACGGCCATGACACTGAAGACTGCAGGATGTTGAAATTCCAAATCGAAGACCTGCTCAAACAGGGATTCTTCAAACAGTATGTGAAAAACAAGGAGCCAGGGGTTGACGAGCAAAGGCCTCCCACCCGTCAACGCCTGGGAGAAATACACGTGGTGACAGGAGCCTCTGCCAACGGAGGGACAGTAAGGGGCCACCGGTGACATCTCCGGGAGCTTCGGAATCAAGTCCTCTACTCGGGGGCAGAGTTCCCACCAGCTCCTAGGGAGACCATACCTACCCTGATGCTGGAGCAGGCAGACTACAATCATGTCAGTCATCCGCACAGCGATCCGCTGGTCGTCCAGGTAGACATAGCTAACCACCTGGTTCACCGATGCCTGGTCGACACAGGAAGCTACACCAACCTACTCTACCGCGAAGCCTTCAAAAAAATGGGGCTCAAAAAGAGCCATCTGCGGCCAACCAGCTCAGTCTTTGGAGTTTCCCATGGCCAGCATCACGCTCCCCATGATGATAGGCACTGGAGAAGCTGCCAGGAACGTCCTGGCAGAGTTCGTAATGATGGATGCTCCGGCAGCATACAACGCCTTCATCGGAAGGGTAACCCTGGATGAGATATTTGGGCTGATGTCAATACGAGCATTATGCCTCCTTTATATCTCAGACAAGGGAACACCCGAGAAGCTCTTCGGCTGCCAGACCACCGGAAGATCATGCAATGTGGTGGCAGTGAGACAGACACAGAAGACACCCTCTCCTTCCGCCGGGGAGACTCATACAGAACCCATGGAAATTGACCATGGTTCTGTGGGGGCAGAAGGCAGGTCCGGCAGAAAAGAGGGGAAGCAGTTAATGGAAGAGGACAGGTCCCTCAAAAGGACAGAGCCTAGCGATGAGCCGGAAGAGGTCATGCTTTCACCTGGCAGACCAGTGCAGTTCGGTTCTGGCATGGAGCCGGAGCTAAGACACAACCTGATTGCTTTGCTAAGCAAAAATCAGGACGTGTTCGCCTACTCAGCCGACGAAATGCCAGGCATCGATCCCAACCTGGCTGTCCACCAGCTGAATGTAGACCCAGAAGCGAGGCCAATAAAGCAAAAGAAGAGAACCTTCTCGGCAGAGAAGGATGCAGCCATCAAGGAGGAGATAGACAAGCTCCTCAAGGCAGGCTTCATAGAACCATGCAGCTACCCGGAGTGGCTAGCAAACGTGGTTATGGTACGAAAGGCATCTGGGGCCTGGAGGATGTGCGTGGACTTCACCAGCCTCAATAAAGCCTGTCCAAAAGATTGCTACCCACTGCCGAGGATAGATTAGCTGGTAGACTTTACCAGTGGCCATTCAATGCTGTCCTTCCTTGACGCCTTCTCGGGCTATCACCAAGTCTCCCTGTGGGAACCAGACAGGAACAAGACAGCATTCGTAACAAGCCACGGAGTCTTCAACTACAAAATGATGCCCTTTGGGCTGAAAAATGCAGGTGCTACCTACCAGAAGCTGGTAGACAAGGTGTTCGAGCACCAAAAAGGAAGAAACATCGAGGTATATGTGGACGATGCCATCGTCAAAAGCAGAACCGATCAGGACTGTTCCGGGTAAAAATGGACAGAGCTGCCCCTCTTTTACTGGACAATCAAGATTTGTAATGAAGTTGGGAAGACGCCTTTGGGACGCCCTAGAGGAGGTGCAGACCAGCCTCCGGACCTGCTCCTGCATAGAGAAACGTTACTAGCCTCGGGGGGGTCACCGAGGAAGCCCCCTCCGTTGCCTAAGTCAGCTTTTAGATAGTATTTGTGTAAGGAGTGGAGAGAGAAACTTGTTGTTTCATACCTTTGAGTATGTGGTATTTATACTAACTTGCCTTAGTTTGTGGTTGTAAATGATGCACGTGTGTGGACGTCATTTGGCCACGTCATCAGTTTACAGAAATGGGGTCCACCTCAGGGAGGTGTCCTGGAGTGTTGACCCTACGGGGTCTGGACCTGGTCAGCTGGCCGGGTCCGTACCAGCTGCTGGCAGGGTCGAGCTGGCAGGATCCGTACCAGCTTTCTTGGAGATATGGCCTAACCCTCTTTGGCAGGTGGCTTTCCTAGCTCCATTTGGTCTAGTCTTTTTAGCTAGGACTAGGCAGGGGGAAGAACCAGGGTAGGTCCTGTTTGACCCCCAACAATAGCCCCGAGCGGAGTTGTGTACTTGTATACGACTCCGTTCAATATCTACGGAGGTACATGTACGCTTTGTTCCTTGTATGTAGCTGTCCAGATTTTTGCGAAAGCTCCTCGTGACTTCGGATGCTAGTCGAAGGAAGCTATCTTGACTTATCCAGATGTTCGGTGTGAATCTCGGTATTTGTTGGAGTATGTTGTATTGACTTTTCCGGGGAGCTGTCTTGATTTACCTGGATGGTAGATGAGGATCCGGATGTGGTCGAGGATGCTGCCCAGACTTATCCGGAAGCTCTATATATGGCTTCGGATTTTCGTCGAAGGCAGCTACTCAGACTTATCCGGCTGCTCAACCATCATGCCCTCGTCGATAGGTGTTCCTTGGAAGAATCTTCTTGCTTGGATTCCGCGCAATCTTTGGAAGCTGTCTGGAGACACGGGATTATCCTTTTAAAGTTGTGTTACTTTTAAAGGATATATAAGCCCCGAGTCCCGAGCTTGCCGCTTTGAGGCCACTTTTGCTAACGAGCTCTTGTGGTAGACCGGATTAGAATCAAAGGAAACTTCTACTAGCTCGGTGAAAGCCGCATGAGCCGTTTGAGAGTACTTGCTCCTTATCCTTCTGCATCTATTCTTCAGAACCTTTCGTGTAGACTTGACATTAAGGACCTACCAGGTAATTGAGGGTGACGCCATCTTGCTGGTTGAGCTTCTGATAATCAAAGATGGTGCTAGCTCCAGTCTTCTTATAGCTGCTGGTGTACATCTTGAGCTACTCGGACCATTCTGATGGCGAGGTTGTATTGCTCTGCCTGCCTTTTTATAGAAGGCGCCAGCTAGAGCTGGTCTTAACCTTCTGGCAGGGGCAAGTGTGTAGCTTGAGCTGTCCTTATCATGTTAATGGTGTAGGTGAATAGCTTTTGCTTACCGTACCTTAATAGTAGAAGGTGCCAGCTTAGAGATGGTCTTAGCCTTCTAGCAGGTGATGGTGTATAGCATGAGCTGACCGTACCATGTTAATGGTGTAGGCGAGCAGCTCTTGCTTACCATACCTTGTTTGTAGGAGGTGCCAGCTTAGAGCTGGTCTTAGCCTCCTGACAGGTGTAGGCGTATAGCTTGAGCTGACCGTACCATGTTAATGGTGTAGGCGAGCAGCTCTTGCTTACCATACCTTGTTTGTAGGACGTGCCAGCTTAGAGCTGGTCTTAGCCTCCTGGCAGGTGTAGGCGTATAGCCGGAGCTGGCCGTACCTTATTTGTAGAAGGTTCCAGGTTGGAGCTGGTCTTAGCCTTCTGGCAGGGGCAGGTGTGTAGCTTGAGCTGTCCTTATCATGTTAATGGTGTAGGTGTACATCTCTTGCTTACCGTACCTTAACTGTGGAAGGTGCCAGGTTGGAGCTGGCCTTAGCCTTCCGGCAGGGGCAGGCGTGTAGCTTGACCTGTCCTTTCCATGTTAATGGTGTAGGTGTACAGCTCTTGCTTACCGTACCTTGATTGTAGAAGGTGCCAAGTTGGAGCTGGTCTTAGCTTTCGGGCAGGTGCAGGTGTGTAGCTTGAGCTGCATGTCCGTACCATGTTAATGGTGTAGGTGTACAGCTCTTGCTCACCGTACCTTGACTGTGGAAGGTGCCAGGTTGGAGCTGGTCTTAGCCTTCTGGCAGGTGGTGGTGTATAGCATGAGCTGGCCGTACCATGTTAATGGTGTAGGTGAGTTGCTCTTGCTTACCATACCTTGTTTGTAGGAGGTGCCAGCTTAGAGCTGGTCTTAGCCTCCTGACAGGTGTAGGCGTATAGCCGGAGCTGGCCGTACCTTATTTGTAGAAGGTGCCAGCTTAGAGCTGGTCTTAGCCTTCTAGCAGGTGATGGTGTATAGCTTGAGCAGACCGTACCATGTTAATGGTGTAGGTGAGTTGCTCTTGCTTACCATACCTTGTTTGTAGGAGGTGCCAGCTTAGAGCTGGTCTTAACCTCCTGGCAGGTGTAGGCGTATAGCCGGAGCTGGTCGTACCTTATTTGTAGAAGGTTCCAGGTTGGAGCTGGTCTTAGCCTTCTGGCAGGGGCAGGTGTGTAGCTTGAGCTGTCCTTATCATGTTAATGGTGTAGGTGTACATCTCTTGCTTACCGTACCTTAACTGTGGAAGGTGCCAGGTTAGAGCTGGCCTTAGCCTTCCGCCAGGGGCAGGCGTGTAGCTTGACATGTCCTTACCATGTTAATGGTGTAGGTGTACAGCTCTTGCTTACCGTACCTTGATTGTAGAAGGTGCCAGGTTGGAGCTAGTCTTCTTAGCTAGGACTAGGCAGGGGGAAGAACCAGGGTAGGTCCTGTTTGACCCCCAACAAGGACCACCTGGCAGACCTGAGGGAAACATTCAACTCCCTTTGAAGATACCAAATGAAGCTCAATCCCAAGAAGTGTGTTTTCGGGGTCAGATCTGGAAAATTCCTAGGCTTCTTAGTAAGTCAGAGAGGATCAGATGCCAATCCGGACAAGGTCCAAGCCATAATCGACCTGCCAGAACCCAAGAACAGAAAAGAGGTTATGAGGCTGACAGGAAGAATGGCTGCCCTGTCTAGATTCATCTACAGGTCGGCAGACAAATCAACCCCCTTCTTCGAAGTACTGAAAGGAAACAAACAGTTCGCCTGGGGAGAGGAGCAGAGGTCTGCCTTCCAGGAACTCAAGAAACACCTCACCAAGCTAGACACCCTGGCCAGACCTGAGCCAGGCGAGCCACTCTACCTCTATATAGCAGTCTCAGGATCCAGTGTCAGCGCTGTGCTGCTCAAAGAAGAGGGGAAGGTGCAGAAAGCTGTCTACTATGTGAGCCACACCCTCCTTCAGTCTGAAAAGAATTACAAGCTAGTGGAAAAGGCAGCCTACGCTGTGGTCATAGCTGCCAGAAAGCTGAAACCATACTTTGAGGCTCATCAAGTAACAGTGCGCACTGACCAGCCTCTAGAGAAGACTTTGGAAAAGATAGAAAATTCAGGGCGGCTCACCAAGTGGGCCGTGGAGCTGTCAGAGTTCGGAATCAAGTACAAGCCCAGGGGGCACGTGAAAGGCCAGGCAGCAGCCGACTTCATAGCCAAATGCTCACATCATGAGGAGGCGGCCGAACATAACATCTGGGAGGTATACACTGATGGATCTGCCACCTCCACTGGCTCGGGGGCACGAGTAGTCCTGATCTCACCAGAAGGGAACAGGTTCGAACATGCCCTAAGGTTTATGTTCCAAGCCTCTAACAATGAATCGGAATATGAAGCGGTGATTGCAGGGGTAGAGCTCAGCGTGGCAGCCGGGGCTGAGCATGTTGTCATCAAAACAGACTCCCAGCTGGTGTGCAACCAGATCAGGGGAGAGTACGAAGCAAGAGATGACACAATGTTAAAGTACCTGGCAAAGTTCAAGCAAGTTTCGGGAACACTTAGCTCCCTCAAAGTGGAGCTAGTACCACGTTCCCAAAATCATCAAGCAGATGCCTTGTCAAAGCTGGCCAGCTCCAGTCTCCAAGATGTATCCAGATCAGTATTCGTAGATATCCGAGGCAACAAAAGCATATCTGAAGACAGCCAAATCCAGTCGGTTGAAACAGAGCCAAGCTGGATGGATCCCATCATAGCTTACAAGCTAACAGGGGAGGAGCCAGCTGGCAGAAACCACAGGAAGAAGCTCAGAAGGATAGCATCACGATTCGTGATCATAAGAGGAGAGCTGTACAGAAAGTCCTTCTCACACCCACTCTTGAAGTGTGTTGGGCCAACCCACTCCGACTATGTACTCAGAGAGATACATGGAGGACTGTGCGGCCACCACATGGGGGCTAGGACACTTGCTCACAAAGCCCTCCGAGCAGGCTACTATTGGCCAACCATGCTGCAGGATGCACGAGAGCTCACCAGGTCTTGTCACAACTGCCAGGTGCATGCTCCCGTCATCCACCTACCTGCCAATGAACTGATGCCTGCCCTGAACCCCCTACCATTCACTCAATGGGGGATGGACATCATCGGCACGTTTCCAAAGCAAGCAGGATCAGTCCAATGGGTGATAGTAGCCGTCGATTACTTCACCAAGTGGATAGAAGCTGTGCCGGTAGCCACCATCACGGCTGAAGCTGTCAAGAAGGTGGTGTGGAAAAACATCTTCACCCGTTTCGGTCTGCCAGAGGTAATCATCATGGATCATGGATCAGAGTTCGACTGTGGTCCACTCCAGGAATGGATGACAACTTTCGGGGTCAAGTTCGGCTACTCTGTTGTTTGTCATCCCCAAAGCAATGGGCAGGCAGAGGCAGCCAACAAGACCATCATCAACGGAATGAAGAAAAGTCTAGAAGACGCCAAAGGAGCCTGGGTCGAAGAAATACCAATGATCATGTGGTCACTCCGTACCACTGAGAAGGAGGCTACTGGTGAGTCACCTTTCAGGATGGTGTACGGGACCGAAGCTGTCATACCTGTGGAAGTGGGGTCTAGCAGCCTCCGGGAGCAGCTCTACGAACCCGCAACCAACGAAGACTCCCTGCGGACATCCCTTGACCTACTGGACGAAGTAAGGGACAAGGCAAGGCTCACCATGGCTGTCTACCAAGACAGGATCAAGAGAGCCTACGACAGGAGGGTCAAAGTCAGAACGCTGAACGAGGGAGACCTGGTTTTGAGAAAAGCCGCATCCTGCAGCATGGCAGGTATCGATGGCAAGCTTTCCCCAAACTGGGTAGGACCCTACCTGATCACCAAGAAAGAGGGACCGGCGACCTTCCGGCTAGCCGAGATGGACGGCACACCACTCAAGTCTATATGGAACACCGACAATCTCAAGAAGTACTATCCTTAGAGGTAGGAGGTAGCCTGTAAAAATTGTAAGCTCCGATAAAGCATCCAAAACAAATACCAAAAGCTATTCGAAAATAGCAAACTATGTATTTCTGGGTCACGGAAACAATGAATAAACAGCTCCTTTGAAAATCCAATCATGGTGTCTACTTCTCGCATTTTTTACATCCATTTTTCGCTAAGAAAAACAGGTAAAAATTGGGGGCAAGGAGGCAGGTCACAATCCGCCCTCCAAAAACCGCAAAGTCCATGGCAAGATGCCAGGTGAGAACAGAAATCATCTGGCAGCCCATCTAAATCTTGACAAGCAGCCAGGTAGTATGAGCAAGCTACCTGGCCAAGTCTACCCCGCCGTAAGGCCACAGCTGCCAGGCAACAAACCAGCACACCCGTATGCATCAATACGGGCACACGACTGGTGCTCAAACAATCTTTACATAGCTCGCTAAAACACATGCAGCTATCACAAGAAAGAGCGTACCCCACCCAAGCCGTCCGGCAGAACACATAACTACACCCTCACCAAGGGCAAAAAGCTATTCACCCTGCCAGACCTTAGCGGGACCCAAAAGAGAACAGAAAACTCAGAAAAACATGCCTAGTCTGGCTTGAAGGTCCGTTGTAATTAACGATACCCGGCAACAGGCGACTAACGGCAAAAGGGACAGAGGACTAACTCTCTCCCTAAAGGAACTAGGTGTATAGGTTAGGCATGGGAATGCCGATGAGCCAACACACATGTAGCCCGGGCTGCTATCCGAAGCTGCTCCATACATGGGTCGTTTTACACATCATAAGAGCCCACGCAGATGGTAGACGCGAGGGGGAAAGGAATACAGTTAGACAGGTTCCTGCTGATAACAAAACCCCGAAACGGCCAAGGGCCAGCTGCCATCGCTTGTGATCAGGGAGACCTGGTAGCAGACAAACCCTAGAAAATGCTACCCGTGTCGATCAAGCTGGTAGGAGAAAACGGCTAGGCCAGGTGTAGTTCCTTGCTCCCTGGTCACTTAATCCTGGACCACTTAGGACAGCTGAAAAAGCGCACTCCTAAAAAAGCCACCAGTATCAAGATGGAAAGCGTGAAAAGCATTCAAAACACTTGCAAAGGCAGATAGGAGAAAAACGCGGAAAAAAGCAAAAGAGCATCTGTCATAGATAGAAGGCCGAAAAGCCTCACAAATTACATTCAATGCTCCCAAAAGAGGGGCAGCAAAATATGTCTGAGTTACAAAGCACACTCACACCCAAAATACAGCCAAAGAGTTCATTACACGACTCAAAGCAGCAAAAAAGACAAGTACAAATCGGCTGTCCACCAGAGACCTACTACGACCTACCTTACAAAAAGAAGCAAAAGGACAAACTAGATGAAAAGCAGTTAAGGGTCAGATCTACGTCACAACGCTTGCACCACCTGCCTGGGTGGTCTCAGCTTGAAGGTTCGGCAACACCGGAGAGGCGGAGGCTCCCACAGGCCCCTGAGCAGCATTAGGATTCTTGAGCAAAGGCCAGGTAGGCTGCTGGCATCTCTTCACCTCCTCCATCTGCTCCCATTCAGCAGAACGAGCAGGAAATAGGTGAGCAAAGGCGGCAGCAGCAGCTCCCCAGCCACCTTCGAAGGGCTGCCAGCAACGCTGCTTCATTTCAGCCTTGGCTCGGGACTTGAACTCAGCAAGAGCAACCTCTCGCTCCTCCCGGCCACTGTTCACCAGCGCAATCTGCTCAGCAAGCTCAGCCTTAAGCCGCTCCATCTCCCCTACTGCCAGCTGCTCCTTAAGTCTCTTGATCTCTTCATCAGCAGCTTGGGACTTCTCAAGAGCTTGTTCTAAGCTAACTTCGAGAGACATTACCTGGTCAGACATACCAGCCATACTCTTCTTAGCATCCTCGACCTCTCTCCTCCAACAGTCATCTTTCTTCTCAGCCTCAGCAGCAGCAGCCTCCAAGCTCCCCTTCATCTCAAAAGCTCTCTTCCTCAGCTGCTCCATCTCTTCCTCCATTCTGCCCTGCGACTCAGTCAGCCTCGCCACCTCTGCCTGGTAGGTAGACCCCAGCTCGCAAGCCATCAGAGTGGATCGAGCAGTCTGCCAAGGCGAAACAAAAAGGGGTCAGAAGAGAAGAATGAACATGACAAAGAGCAAGAAAAGAGAAGGGGAAAGAAACTAACCAGGGCTAAGTTATGCATGGTGGAGGCAAAAGTAGTCTTGACAGAGTGCCTTAACTCCGTTGGCAGATCCAAAGGCAGCAAAAGGCCCCTGAAAAGGCGCCAAGCACAAGTATTGCTTTCTTCAGGGTCAGCCACATTCAGAGACTCATCGCAGCAGACATCAATGACAGGCCTGAATCTGTTCCGGCTGGCTAAGGGATCAGGTATCCCGCACAAATTCTCCATGACATGGCGAGGGACCTCTACAACTGGCTCCTCCAAGTACTCTCCCCTCGCAATAAAGACATACTCCGACTCAGGTTGAGGAGGCGAATGCTCACCACTCCCTAGGTTAAGAAGGGAGCTCAAAGACTCCAGCCCCCTGAAGATAGTGGAGCTGCCCTCGCCCAGAAGCTGGTTGGGCACACCACTGGAAGCCACCCGGGGCTGAGTTGAGGGCTGCTTGCTAACAGGAGGACTCTCCAAGTTAACCACAGGAGCATCCACCTCAAAGCTGGTCGGCATATCCAACCTCCTCTTACAAGCCGCCGGACGCAGATCCTCATCCTCCTCATCGCTGAAAATCCCGCCAAAGTCGGTAAGGGAGGCTGGATGCTTACCTCCCACCAAAGGAGCACCATCATCATCGTCGTCATCATCCTCCCATTCTTCTCCCATAACAACCTGCCTGATCACTCCAAAAGGAGCAGCCGGAACCTTGTCAGTGAAGTCCAGCTCAATCCCACCAGCCGTAGCGGCCGAATCAGAAGCTGCCTGCTCCACGCTGCCAGCAGCCTGCTCCTCCACGGCCATCCCATCCATCGACATCTGGTGAGCTCCACTTGCCACCTGATCACCATCAGCGGTCGGCTGGTCGACGTCCACCTCCATCTGCGCCACATCAGCAGCCACCTCCTCAGGAACCTCCCTCTCAGCAGGTAGCCGAACAACTTGCTCCTCCTCCTCTGCCTCCACGACTACGCGTCTTGCCATGCTAGAGGAGGAAGCCCGGACACGAGGAGTACTCCTGACCCTGGCAGCAGCAACACTCGGTGCAGCACGACCCGTCGGAGAGGAACCAGCTCCCCAATCATCCACGGCCTCCATCAGGCTCTTCCTCCTGTCACCCCTGCCCGGTACAGCTGGTGGTCTGTCCTTAGGAGCCCCGTCAGGCTTGCAATTGATCCTCCTCAATGTCTCCTCGGTCCACTGGAAAGTACCTAAAACAAGGGAAAAGCAGTTCAGACAAAGACGAGACCAAAAAGCAATTACAACCTGGCAGACACCAATTACCCCCCATACACACCTGGACCATTGGTTGGAGACAGGCCAACAGCCTGTAGCAAATCTTCAGCAACTATAGCATCAAAGTGAGGAAGCCAAACGGAAGGGCCTAGTTGCCTAGTACCGTCCGATGTGAAGAACTGATAGGCTGCCTCCTCGTCAGGGCTGAGGATGACGTCATTTTGGGCTACAATCCCATCACGGATCTCCTCAGCCCCTGTCTGGAAAGATCGATTCATCTCATTCACAAAAAACCGGTTCACCTTGAAGTCGGCAGGCACCTTCAACCAGAAGAAGGTATCCCTCCAGGAAGGGGATGTCTCCACGCGAGGATACACCGTTGATTTACCCGCCATCTGGTGAAGAACATAACACCCCTTCTCAGAGTGACCCATCCTCTGAAGGCGGTGGACCTTCTTGAAGAGAGAGACAGACAAGGGGAAGCCCTTGTACAAACACACGAACGCAAAGGACACCATAGTCCGGATGGACGTTAGGGCTAATTGGGCAATCGCACCGCACGTCCTTGTTAAGATTGAGACAAAGAAAGGATGGAGTGGAAAGCGCAGTCCAAACTCCAACTGCTTGACAAACACCGCCGTCCTCCCCGGCGGCGGATCTGTCACAACCGAGTCCGGGGCTGGCAGCTCCAGCAAATACTCTCCCCCAACCTTGAAGAACTCGTTCGCCTTCTCCATCATACCAGGCCTGGACATCTTCTCGATGAATCTAAGTCAGGCGAAATCTCGGTGTTGAGAGGGGCATCGTAGTACTCCAGGCTGATAGCTGGCCTCCCCGAGGGCACTGGAAGACTCTGGTCAACCGTGCTTGGAGGGCGGGCAGACACTGGCGTAGGGGTAGCCTGACTCGACGAGGGTACATCACTCATATTGGACAAGTCGATGTGAATCGGCTTCAATACAGACTGCCTAACACTACGGCGAATAATCAGGGGTTGGTGAGGAGACTCAGATGAATCCGAAGACATAAAAGAAAGAAGGAGAAATTACCTCGAAATCTCCTCGAAAATGGCGGTAGAAGGGAGGCTGACTGGGCTTCTCCGACGTGGAAAAGAGAGAGAAAGTAAAGAAAAGAAGATGAGAAGTTCTTGGAAAAGGAAGTAATGATGGAGAAAGCCGTTGTGGGCTCTTAAACAACCACACAAACGGTTGCCTGCACGAAGTGACGGTTGCACTCCTCAAGACGTGGCCTGCGCACGACGCGTGTAAGCCCACTTGCACCCCACGATTTGAATTTCCCGCTCAAAGGGGATTTTTGAATTAAAAACTGAAACCCCTATCTTCCTGATTTAGGATTTTCAGTTGGGGCTATTGTTGGGGGTCAAACAGGACCTACCCTGTCCTCCCCCCATTTTGCTCAGCGTTGACCAAGGAGCACGGAACAAACTGAGTTGACCTGACTAGGAGAGCTGGTCAGCATAGGTTAGCCAGGCTTTATCTGCCTGAAGGCTCCTAGCTGACCCAGCTGTCCCATAACGGCTCACTAGACATCGATCACCACATGGTTGACACATGTCACTCACATAACCACAAGATCAATATGAAATCAGTATAAATACTCAACTCACCTTCACTTGGAAAGTAAGTCATCTCCGGATTAACTAGGTTATACGTAAGATTCAGTTCACTATTCCTACACACAATCCCTGACTTAGTCATCGGAGGGGGTCCCTGACACCACCCCCCGGGGCTAGTAATCTCTGTTCACTGTGCAGCTTAGGTCAAGATAGGCATAAGGAGGTCTCCCCTTCTTCATACAAATACTCGATTGTTTACTACCCGGAACAGGCCCTACACCGTATTCCTGGATTCTCGTTGGCGCTCTAGGAAATGTGCCCGCATTTGCATAGAAGGGGCCCCACCTTCACACCAACATAGGTGAGTCCATCAAGCGTGCTGCCACACACCGCCCTATGGAGTTATGGACCTCATTAAGAGCAACGCTCAACCTCTATACTCAACTCAATCGGCAGTTTCCACTTAATCGTCGGTGAATCCATCAAATGTGCTGCCACACACCGCCCTACGGGGCTATGGACTCATTAAGAGCTCGACTCAACCTTTATACTCAATCGGCAGTCTCAATCGGTGAATCCATCAAGTGTGCTGCCACACACCACCCTATAGGGTTAGGGACTCATTAAGAGCTATACTCAACCTCTATACTCAATCGGTAGTCTCAATCGGTGAATCCATCAAGTGTGCTGCCACACACCACCCTATAGGGTTATGGACTCATTAAGAGCTATACTCAACCTCTATACTCAATCGGCAGTTTGCACTATTACCACACTGAGAAAACAAGACAATTTAGTGCAATCGTTTAAGTTGACCACGACTTCGTTTGACCCATACTATGACGGGTATCAATCGTAGACAACTCTGTACAAAGGGCTTGAGTTTCATCCCTCAACAATTTCGTTAACATACTTGCTTAAATAGACAACTCACTAAAAGATTACTCCATCTTTGATCAAATTCTTACTATGTTGTGTCTGCGATGATGTATCTCCGCTCATCCTTACAGCAATTCTTGTACATACACCAACGCGATTGCTTAAGGGAAGTCAGAAGGCATCAGAAACACGGAAGAAACTGGTTCTCTCATAAACGTCAGTTTGAACACATGTATCTAAGCCATTCTCTCTTCTGACCTGATATGTCTATAGCAATAATAGTTCATGTTTCACGGTAAAAAGCACTAAAGGTTTATTAATCAAATCTCCAGTATATATATCACCCCACCAGCTAGCTCAACTAAATGCGTAGCCATGACTCAATCTCATCATTATTGAACACACAATTCGGATCAGAAAATCAAAGGAAGCTTAGAATAATTTAAACCTAGGTCCATGGTACCTTTTCGAGTCGAGTACCTTAATATGCGAGTCAACAAATTTCCGTGATCCTCGTTATGGTACTGAGTGTACCCACTTAGTCATATATACATGCTATATATACGGCCGAGTACAAATCACCAAAAGAAATTTAAGCTGGCCTTATTATACTCATTAAACGTATGCTACGGGGATATGGTGTTGTACCACGTTTAAAACCAATTGCCCCCAAGTAATTCAATTTCTTTATATTTTTAATACGTCAAGATTTTGGTTCTACATGAACCCACAAGGTGAATTAATCATTTTGAACAGAAACGCCTTAGATGACATCCACTTCACCAAAGTTTTAAACAAATTTTGTGACTATGAACAAAACTTGAGGAGTCACTGAATCTGAGCAAAGTCATCCACGTACGTTAACAAGTAGCAGGGGCTTGTTAAATTTGTTCCTACAAATTCGAAGTTTGCAAACACATCACTTTGATCTACTTAAACAAATTTTACACAACACATATCTTCACAAACAGTTACCACAGATCAAAGAAACATTTTATCAACAGATTTTGGACCAATTTAACTACTGAAATTTACCAACCCCACCAAACCAAGACAATTCGCATATTAAACTTGTAGACGGTTTATGTCAAGTGCACGCCTTTTCACATACGACGTTGTGTCCAAAAGCATTTGAGGAACTCTATTAATCACTAAACATATAGACATAAACCACTTCAGACCACATATATTTTATTAGCCAAAATAGAAACTAGAAACCGACGAGTATGCAATTTATTGGTCAAAAATTAAAAAACATAGTAAAGTTTGAGAAGGATCTTCTGTTTTGGCCAAAAATCTGCACTATGGCCTATTTTTGATTAAGGGGGCTATCTAGTCACTATACTATTATAGGGAACTGCGTATTCGGGTGTTGGTGTATAGCTCTAAGGGCCTAGGCTATAGAAATATGGGTCGGGGACGTAGGATACAGATCGTGGATGTAGAATAACGAATTGGTGAAATGGGATTAACGGGGGGACATAGAAATCCGTACAGGGTAAGGGAAGATGATAATACAAGAAATAAGTAAAGACAATGAACAAATAAGACAAGAGACTTTTGTTGGTGGAAAACCCTTGTAAATAAGGGAAAAACCACCGGGGGATGACTTTGTCCCACCAAGTTTCCACTAGATGCGTTGTAGCCTTGTAGGTGACGTAGTAGTGCTCCTTACGATATTAGACTAGGGTTACAAGATAAAAGTATAGGATTTCGTGTGTAAGTATGTGAGGATGATTGTGAATAGTTTATGTCCTCTTCTTTGTCTTGGAGTCTCCTTTTATAGCTGCTGCCCCTTGCTTGTCTTTGTAACCCCCGAATCCAGAATTTACTCCATAGCATTAAATGTCATTAATGCACCATAATTGACATAATAAACGGCTCTATTGACTGAAATATCTTCTTTGTAACTGCCATATCTTCACCATTAATCATAATTAATAGGAATAACGGCTGTTAACCCATTCAAATGACCTAGATCCTTTCTTGTACCACGTACAGCTCTATGGGGTAATTTCTGACTTCTACAAGGTAATTCCAGGATCCATAGTACAGGGTTTCAGGACTCCATAGGGTGAAAATCCACCCCTAACATCTTCCTTTTTAATTTGCATATTTGAGAACCCTTCTGCTTATGTTCTGTCATGTGACGATAAATCTTTCAACAAATTGGCACTTTACATTCTTAATTATTCAAAAAGTTATCTATGTTTGTCAAAAAGGCCGCTCTTGTACGTTGAGACACAACTTGTAAGCCACCAACCATGAAATTTCACAAAAACCCACAAGTGAACAAACTAATAGTCAATAATATAATAGATATTATTTAGGTTGTAATTTGGAATATTCTAGACTATAAAATATTCTAGATCTAGGAAACCCTTGAGTATTCTCCAAGTTATTGTGTAGTATAAATACACATCTTATTATCAATAATAATGAGGCATGATATTGTGTGGGTATTCATATTCTTATATGGTATCAGCTAGTTAGGTTTTCTTCCGCTGCCCTAACTCTTGCTCTTCTTTTGTGCGTTCGTTTTCGGCCGGAGATGGCTTTCACCTCTCCCATCTCCGGCTGGCCATACTCCAGCCTTCTCCTTTCCTTTTTATGTTAGCCCCACACATATTAGGTTAGGTTTTTAATTATTCCTCGCAAAAATAAAAGTTGATGATTTCGATGGAGTCGTGATTTGACATCGGCTTATAGCTATGACAACAACAAGCTTGTATCCTTCATGGTGGATTCTTTTTCTTCTGTCTATCCCTCTTCTCCTCCTCTCGTCCTCCGTGGTTAGTCCACTTTGGTCCTGGTTTGCCAGTTTGACTTCTCCTCTTCTTTCCATCTATCTGTGTGGTTCACCCACTATGGTCCCCGTAATGGTATGACCTCTCTACCTGGTTCGCTAGCGTCCTCAACCTCTCAGCACCAGCGGGGCGTCGCGACTCGCACTTTCTTTCTCGCGACTCGCACTCTCTTTCTCGCGACTCGCCACCCCTTTCTCACGAGGATTCGCCCTCCTTCTCGCGACTCGTGTGATTGTTCCGTTGCTGGTCCGTCTGCTGGTCCTTGTGCTGGGGTCTCTCCTCTTTGTGCGACGTCTTACTGCAACCTTGGATCCTTGTTGAACTCTTGTCGTGCTTTGCTGCATTGTCTTCACCCAATGGCTCAGGTCGAAGCATCTTCCCTATTGGCTCCTGCCAACGTGTCGTCACCTACCAACTCCTGCTGAAGCGTCTACGACTATTGGATCCAGTCGAAGCGTCCTTAACATACCGCTACGACTGCGGGGGTGTAATAGTCAATAATATAATAGATATTATTTAGGTTGTAATTTGGAATATTCTAGACTATAAAATATTCTAGATCTAGGAAACCCTTGAGTATTCTCCAAGTTATTGTGTAGTATAAATACACATCTTATTATCAATAATAATGAGGCATGATATTGTGTGGGTATTCATATTCTTATACAAACAGCCAACCTCGCCTATCGACAACAATTATATTACTATTAACCAATAGGGGCTTCGGAGTATATAGACATGGCATTAAATCAGTACACTTTGCACAGCGAGACTTCAACCATAGCACACACGGAGAAAGGCAAGAAGCATTTTTGGTATACTACACCGTAAATAACTGGTATCTCGGCAAAGTAAATATTATAGGCCTTGAGCAGAATGCTGTGAAATCCTTGCGCACATGAACAGTCACAAAGCTAGAGAAGAAACAAACAAGAAACATTTTCTTAATCTAAACAAAGAATCAAGGAACCCATCGATTAAACCCTCGCGTGGCCTAAGTACCTTTATCGAAGGTCAACACCTTACACATATCCAGGGCTAAGCAACAACACAACACTGACCTTAGAATTTACACATCGAACACGCCGCATACAAAGTGTCACTGATGTTTGCTAATTCGTTTAACACAAAGGCATACCACAACAAGGAGATCACATCATATCGTTTACATATGCTATAATTGGTTTTTAGATTGTTGGAAATATAGGTGCAAATGTAAACGAAATTCGAAGCAAATCAATGAGAAAATATGAACACGGGCAAAACGTCAAATCAACGATACTGATACACCAAATTATCATCCAATATATACGAATTAACGATTTAAGTAAACAATTGAACGACTTATCTGAACCGTGTCGTGGCCAAGTAACCACTGACCTAAAAACCAATTACGCCCCACCTACGGTGCATAGCTTCTCGGACGGTTGGTCTCCAGGGTTCACGGTACCGATTACGATCGTGCACTCGACCGAAACCGGGTAGAGACTATCAGTGGCAGGGAACCCAGAAACTCATTTATTTCGAGGAACAGAAAACCCAAAATCCTTCTCCCCATCCCCCTTATTCCTTCATCCATTTAAATAGCAGGAAAGCCAAATCAATTAATTATGGAAAACACATAAACAGTGCTCTGATTGTATCAAAAATCCAGTTTGCTCGAAATTAGCCCTTAGATTGATTGAAATCAGTTTGACCAGATTCTATTTTATTGCTATTGTCATGTGAAATGTTAGTAAGTTTAGGAAACATGACCATTTTGATGAGCACAAAAAGGAAAGGAATATTTTCCATGACAAATTGATTATTTACGGAAAAAATCAATTTTGTAAACTTTGAATTTTGATAAAATAATCCAACAAATCTTAGAGGGTTAAATAGTTGACTCTAATATAAATTTGACTACTATACGATGAAAATAAAAATACACATGAATGATGGCCTTGGCTCATATGTATCTGTGTTGTTTTCCGTCTCCTAATCTACTTGTAAACCTTTATCCATAATAGCATATATATGTATAGAACAAACATATACTTACGGCTCGTTTGGATTGTGGGATAAAACATGGGGATAAGAGGTGGGATTACGAGAGGGATTAGGAGAGGGATAATCTTAATCCCTTGTTTGAGTAGGTGTGAGATTAGAAGGTGAGACTAAAGTGAGATTTGTTAATTAGTTGTAAAATGACAATATTATCCCCTATATTTTAATGCTCTATTTCTCATTTTAGTAATGGCAAATGTGTCATTTCAATATGTTTTTATCCCCCTCCCTAATACGGTAATACCTGCCTTCCCTAGGTATTAAAAAGGTGGGATAAGAAATCCCAATCACCTTTATCCAACCATCTATTCCCCATTACCAAACATGAGAATTTGGGTGTTGGGGATAAATAATTTCATCCCATCCTCTTATACCTCATAACAAACGACCCTTTAGTGGATTATCGTTAGAATTGATTATCTTCATACATAGTATGTTTATATTATTTTAGTTTAATTATGAATCCTTGACAAATTGTTAGCTTGATATATTGTTTAAATTCCGCCTACATATCCACTTCTCTAATAAATTTCCTAATGTACGATTTTTAGTAGAGATATTATATATTCCAATTGGTCTTGTTTCAATAATGTGGGACAATTTTTTAGTAATGTCCTTTTTTTTTATGCCAAGATTAGAGATTCTCTCATATCGTCCAAAAAGTATGATTGCAATATTTTGCCACACTATATGTTAGGTTATTTTACTTTTGTCCCACATTGTTGCATCAAAAGAAGATAGATTAATTCTACTGTACTCAGTATTGTAATCCTAACGGGATTTGTGTTCTTAGAAAAAAAATTATTAGTCCATACATACATTTCATTTGCTCATTTTCACAACGTGAGATAATTTTTTAGTAGAGAAATTGGTACATGCGCATAAGACTTAGTGGCGTGGAACAGTCCAAATGAGCTCTGGCGATATCATGGCCAGGAATTTTATTTTTTTGCGTGGTCATAATTTGACAATGTGGGATAACTTTTTTATTACTCTTCTTATTTACCAATATTGGAGATTATCCCACATCGTCTAATAAGTAAGATTACAGTATTTTGACACACCATACGCGGCTAGGTTATTTTTGTCCCAAATCGTTGTGTCATATGATAAGTATATATAATTATAATCATTAATTGTTAGTATTTCTCTAAAGGGAAAAAAAAAACTCTTTGATTGCGGTAAACCTGTTTTTAACAAAATTGTAGGTGAAACAAACTAAACGTAGAATACTCTATAGAGTACTATATAGGTCTATATGATACTCCTATACTCTCCTACTTATACTACTCATATCATAGTATCATACACATCATCAAGGAAATTGATAAAGCATTTTAACTCAACCACGTTTTTTTTTTTTTAAAATATAATAATGTGTCAACTTAAAAAAGACATCTTATTTTTACACTAAAATCATGAGGTTACCCAAAAAAATTTATTAGTATGTTAAATATGCATACAAAGGACAATGTTTAAAGTTGTCAATCACGTTTACACATACATATTATGGAAAAGTTTGTCTCTGATCTTTTTCCAAAACATGGACTCTCTCACGTTGCAAGAAAATTAAATAGAATTATCTGGTGGCTCCGCGAAAATAAACTTTTAACGTAGGCTCTCAAAAAAAGCCTCCTTTATTAATATGTATAGTTGAATGCCCGTGCGTTGCACGGGCTCTTCACTTAAACACATTTACAATCTAATTTATATTATACTCGTATCATTCTTCATTAGTTAGCCAATATTGACAAAAAGGAAATGTTCTATATTAAAATTATAATAAAGTTAAATGGACCGTATTTGAATAGAGAATAAACTTTTGAAGAAGTGTATCGTATATTTTTTTATGTTTCATGTGACCTTAACTCAGCTCGTGTATATCTAAATAGTTAACGAATTATAATTTTCATAATAATTAGAGGATTGTAATTTAACTAATCACATTATAACACTTCAAAAGTCATGGACGTCTTGTACATTTTCTTGATGTCCTACTTTTGTAGATTTAGTAGGATTAAATTGGAAAATGGACTTTGTAAAATGAAATAAAAAAAATATATAAATAAAGAAAACGAAAATAAAATAAATAAAGAAAGGAGTCTTTATGTCGCGTTACCGAGGACCTCGTTTCAAAAAAATACGCCGTCTAGGGGCTTTGCCTGGACTAACAAATAAAAGGCTTAGAACCTGAAGTGATGGGAGAGCCCAATCACGCTCCGGGAAAAGGTCTCAATATCGTATTCGTCTAGAAGAAAAACACTCTGTTTGAGTAAGATAAGATTAAAATAGAAAATGAAGTTTAATTTGATTTCTTTTGTAGTAGAATTAAAATAGATGATGAACTATATATCTTTTGAATAAGATGTGAATAGATAAGGAACTGTTTTTCTGATTAGAATTAGGCTTTAAAATAGATAACGAATTATTTTCTAACAAAATAGACATTCGATAGATGAATAACTTTACATTTTGCTTTTAATATATGTGCATTTTAAGTGACATTGTCGAGCCTATTTAGATATATTATATTGTTTAGCTTATGGGTTTACCTATTTTCTATTAGATAAGTATACATACGGAACTCTTATTCTCATTGCATTGAGATCCAATTGTTTAACTTGATGATATCCTCCATAATTAGAGGTGAGATTGTCTCACAATAACTTATTGAGAGATCATTCTACTTGTTCGTTCATAGAATGATTCTTTTTTACATTGATAGTGTCATTATACTTCTTTAGAATTCATGTTAATTTATGATGATAACCTCCAACTTAGGCTTAGTAAATTTGGTTACTTTACAATTATGCATGGCCAAGTTTAACATGTTGATCTTTAAAATCACAATTAATGTGGTTTAAACATGAATGATGTTTATTAAAACGCACACTTTTTAAATAAAGTAGTGGTTTCAGAATAATTTTTTATGATAATAACATCTCATATGAGACTTTGCCATCCTCCACTATTTAGTCATAATTGACAATATTGTGCATTACAATAGTTTAGCCTATTCAAACTGAATAAATAGTATTGACAATTAGTTTCCAACAATTGTAATTGATCTAATCTTCAAAAACTAAAAAAAAATGTTCCATGTGATTTTCTCAGCTCTAAATAATAGCGGCCCGTGTGAATATATAATTGAATCATTTAAATATACATAATACATAGTTAAAGAATTTCACTTAATTGATCACATTAAATTGGTTCCAAAGTCTTGGAAATGGTATTTGTATTTGGGTTACATTTTTAATTACTTACGTGTTCACGTAAGATTGTGATTCTTCTAAACTTGTGAACTTGTTCAATGTAGTAGAACTTTAAATTCTCAAAACACTCTTATAATATGTGCATTCCCTCACAATTTAATATACATATAAGAAAGTCTTGACATAATCTTATATATGTTTAATGTATTATTGGTGTACGTAATTTGCTACGTTTAAGAGAATTGACCTAACAAAAAATGTTTAGCTCTCAATAAAGGAGAATCACGAAGTGCTCGTTTGGACAATATATAATTAAATTCCTATAGGAAGTAAAAGTTCCCAGGAAATGAATTATGGTAAATTTTTGGGAATTCGCCTTGGACTGTTTGGATACATCTAAGAATTTAGAATCCATCTAGGAACTTAAAATTTTTCGGGATTCATTTCTCATGATTGTTTTGTCACCCTACAACAATTCATTTGTTAGCTCTGTTTGATAGGGCTGCATCTTTATGATCTGAGTTGATCTAATTTGACTGCTTCTGATCTGATCTGATCTGATTTGATATGACTTTGAACTAACCTGATATGAATTAGTTGAAATAATTAATTGAATTTCAGCAAATTAGTATAAATAATGAACCAAATACATTGATCGTAATTTGAGCAATTCTGGTCTGATCTGATTTGAATGATACTGATCTGATCTGATCTGATTTGATTTGAATGACTTTGAACTAATATTAGGTTTTATCAAACAGAGCCTTAGTTATTCGAATGACTAATGGCGTATAAGATGTTTAAATTTTATTTTTGTTATATGATCATAATTTTGAGACATGGTTTCAATTGTACACGCATGAATATAGAGAATTGGATCAAAATACTACTACAGTTCCCCCATTTTCCTATGCATTAGGAATGCCTTTTTACTATTACATACTAATATTTCTGCTACTCTTGTTATCCTGTCAATCTTGCTACTCCTACTCCTACAACTACTCTTACTCACTACTACTACTACTACTACTACTACTAAAGCTGCTATTCCTACTACTACGTTCTACATGCATAAAAATTTAATCCAAACTCTAATATCCTTTTACTACTCTACTACAGCTACTATACTACCACTACTATGACTATTACGCTACTACTATATTACCACTACTATTATTATTATTGCTACAATTTCTAATTTTTCAATGCAGTAGAAATGTTTTTTTGGAGGACTACTACTCCCTCCATTTTATTAGGTTCTTTGCATTTCGTTTGAATTCTTCTCACAGATTCAAAGAAATGCAAATAACTTAATGAAATGGAGGGAGTATTATTATTCTCCTCACACCATACGATTAGGTAGTATTATACCCTTAATTTATTACATTGATCTTAATCAAATTACGTACATATTACTAATTTACTTATTACTCAGTAACACAGTGTTATGAACTAATCTACGTGTCATATCTAATCTAACATGAATAGTTCTTATTTATCATCATGATTGAGTTAATTATGTAATATTTGTTTAATATTATTAAGATCACTTTAATGACCTTTTTCTACTCTTCTTCTACTACTACTACTACAACAATTATCCAATTTTCAAATGTAGTAGGATTGATTTTTCGGACGACTACTACATTCTACTTCTACTCGTAATACTGCTATACTACTACTACTACTAATACTACTACTACTACGTCTCGTGGATTATCTGATTGTATAACTTCTATTAGAATTAGAATTAGATTTAGATTATGATTATGAAAATATACCATAAAACTTTCTCGTATCCTACAAAACATCGACTCTCTCAGAACGCAAGAAAAATAAACCGAATTTTCTGGTGACTCGAAAACCTCAACTTTCGACGTAGGCCCCTGAAAAAATATCTGATTGTATAACTTCTATTAGAATTAGAATTGTATAACTTCTATTAGAATTAGAATTAGATTTAGATTATGATTATAAAAAAATATACCATAAACCTTCCTAGTATCCTACAAAACATGGACTCTCTCACAAGCCTTGAAAAATAAACCGAATTTTCTGGTGGCTCCGCAAAGATTAACTTTTAACGTAGGCTCTCGAAAAAAGCCTCCTTTTGCATCCAAAATTGTAATAAAATAATGAACAATTTTAAAGTTGCCACATCGATAATTTGCCAGCTTATTGTAGCCAGCTGATTATATATGACCAGGCATTATGATTGTGCATGTTGATTTGGGACTTCAACTATTTATAGCTAACTGATTGTTTAACTTCTATTAGAATTAGAATTGTATAACTTCTATTAGAATTAGAATTAGAATTAGATTATGATAGATTATGATTATGAAAATATACCATAAACCTTCCTAGTATCCTACAAAACATGGACTCTCTCACAAGCCTTGAAAAATAAACCGAATTTTCTGGTGGCTCGAAAACCTCAACTTTCGACGTAGGCCCCTGAAAAAACCCTCCTTTATTATTATGTATTGATGATTGATTGATTGATTGATTGATTGATGATGATTGATTGATTGATTGATTGATATTGATTAGATTAGATTAGATTGGATACGTTGTGCTACTAATGAAATCAAGGAGAAATTGAGAATCATTGTTTCGAGTATTCCGTTGCGTGTTATGTTTCTCGCCATGAATTATTTCATGGTACCGACCGATCCTAATTCCTAACACTTCTGTTCCAAATTCGGTACCTTATGCTGAGAGTCTGAGACTCCCCACGCAGGAGTAAGGTGTAAGCTGATTGGTTGAGAAATCTCCAGACTTTAAATACCTCCAGAAACAGAA
This sequence comes from Spergularia bocconei, assembly GCA_963457585.1. Lineage (NCBI taxonomy): Eukaryota > Viridiplantae > Streptophyta > Magnoliopsida > Caryophyllales > Caryophyllaceae > Spergularia > Spergularia bocconei. Next base: position 9,093,420 of record OY734951.1, on the reverse strand, counting down.
ATCAAGTTTTGGCAAAAATGGAAGTTCAATTGAACAGATGCAAGGAGCAGTGTCGGGCTCAATTAGACTTTTGAGCCTTGTTAAATCCCAAGAATGACCATCCGTAGCAATTAGGTCGCTCACACACAATTGAAAAAGTCTTCAAGGAGAGTATCATCTTTGATTTTATTAGTATGATGAGACGGAAAAAGTCTTCAAGGGGAGTATCATCTTTGATTTTAATAGTATGATGAGACGGAACAAAGAGGACGAAAGAGCGGGTATGGACTTACCATCTCTAATTTTCTAGGCTAACCCCTACTGCAAATCGTGAAAGCTTTGGTAAATACCTCTCCAGGCCCAAGAACTAGGCTTTAAATAATAGCGACTCATAGATAACCATTTGCAGCAAAACAAACAAAGAAAACTTCATTTATGTAGTGCAAATGGAGCAAGTGAGGAAGGGACTTGTTTTCAAAATGGGTAGGCATCTGCTACACTGAATCAGAGAGGCGAGCATGAAGCATACGAATTTTTGCTTTCATAGTGAACTGAATAGAAACAGGGCTAAGTGAAGCGAAAACATGATCTCTAATTGATCCTCTGCATGTCAGGGGCATCGAAAGTTTACACTTTGAAACACTTGCGTGACATAGATATCTAACAAATACTGACGATGATGGTACAATTAAAAAAAAAAAAAAAAAAAAATATAACCATTAACCGCCAAGGCCCAAAACCACCATTATATGCTGGGCGTAGCATACAAGAGTCAGCCACATTAAAGACACTAAATAAACCATATGGACAAGGCTACGAGATCGAATAACATTATTTAGGTTCATCAGAGCTCGTTGAAGCATCTGATCGCCTTCTCTTCAGTTCACCTAATTGCAATGATACACATAGATCTTCATCTGAACCATTCCTCAAGGCGGAGAGGCTTCCTGATACTTTCATCTCCTCTTGATCACTTTTATGGCGGGGGGACTGTCTCAGGAAGTTAGGAATAAACTGATGCTCTACACCCGGGCTGACCTTGGCTGCATCTTCTAGATTAAAGTCTGTCTCCATTGCTGAAGAATTCATATCGGGGCCAGGAGGTTCGTTTTCCAAAGGAAGATGCTGGATCTGCAGTCCCAGCGGCTGAAATTCCTCTTTGCTTTTATCCAATGGCAGCTCATTAGGAGACGAATCACCAACCGCAGAATTCATAGCTGTTACTGAGGCAGCCACTTGTTCTTGAACTGCCACTATAATCACACGCATCTTATTTGAATACAAAACCACAAGACATAGGTATACATCTTCGAAGTAGATAAACTAGCATGTGATACTTTTTTCTTTGAACTAGAATTGCAGGAGGGCAAACTAAAAAACATATCAATCTCACTGTGAACCTAAATCCAACTACCTCCACATGTAAGACCAAATGTGCATGAGACGTTCATGCAAATCTCAAAGATAGTAAATTCCCATACATAACAGTAGAAACAATAATCTTTAATCCTCAGTTTCATGCTCTTATAGACAAACACACTTGCCACTAAAGAAGAGAAGATATAGTTCATCAACAGACATCAGAGACACACCTCACATATAAGACACCCTGCTTATGTGAAACCCAAGTCTGCCCTAGATACTTGTTAACTTCTCAATCTGCTAATAACAACAATCAATGAGCTATCTTAGCAGAAGTATAATTGGGATCCCATCAACAGCCCTACTATCCAAATTAATGCTAGTTGCAGGTGTCGAAGGACAAAATAGGCAAAAACAAATAATGTAACACAAAACAGGTTCCCTAAGTAAAGTATGTAAGCAAAAGGAAAGAGTAACACAATAACGCCAATGACGAGGATTAGTACATGATTTGCAAATTCTACAGGACAATCCCTCCCAATTTTTTAAGCCATGAAGACTCAATGCGGACAAAATCATCTCAGATCTCCATGCAGACAAACTATGAAAGCCTTCACAACTGCAGTGCATACAGCTCCAAATCATTGGATATTACTGATTATTACAACAAGATTACCACAGTACCTCAACGGCTCTCGCCTATGGTAAGGTAAGGGGGGTTAGATGCGCACAACCTTCCCCCAATGTTGATAACATAGATAGGTTGTTTCCGGATGATCCATAATAAAAACTGTGTCAACAATAAGGAGGGCCGAATGCACACAATCTTCCCCCCAGCATTGACAACATAGAGACTGTTTCCGGATGACCCATAAATAAAACTGTGTTAACAATTGCGTCAACCTTCGGAGTATAAGAAACGCCAACAATGTGAGGATTAAGCTTAGCCAAGTGGTTAGGAAACCAACCTGCCTGGGGGTTGTCCCGGGTTCGAATCCTCATACCCCCCCCCCCCCGGCAGCAATAGCTGCTCCCATGTGCCACAAAAAAAAAAATGCAACCAATTTAGTGAGCTAGTTTGCTTTATTCAATTATACTCCAGAGCCAAAGAGTAGTTGGACACTGGCTCCACCAAAACAGATATAGCAACAAAAGGCACAATCAATAGGTTCTTAACTACGATAAGCATCCTTGTAGTCAGCGTCTATCAATTTTCACATTGTGGTTCTTTAAGAAACAATGCAAGGACTATCAAGTTAAACAGACAGCGGGAATAAAGGCCATGTATAACTATCTGAGTAAGTTTGATTAAATGAACAATGCTTTAAAAACAGTAAATTTACTGTATAAATACCTTGAAGTTGTTGGCTGCTGGTAATGAGATCAAGCTCAAGCAAATTGAGAAGGCGTCCCAGATCAACTCCACTGGTCCAATTTTCGGGTGCATGACCAACTTTTAATTTTAGACGACCACGATTAGCAGTTCCACCCCATATGATTCCAATTGGGCGTGGCTTTTCCCCGTTTTCCCCTATTAACGTGATGAGACTACCACTATCTCCTTCCAGGTCAAAGGTTTGCTGATTCTCGCCCACCACAAGAAAGTCAGTCAAGAAGCATATACCCTTCTCATCATTGTACTCAAGTGCATAGGCTAATACGATGCCGGTTGTCAGACCAGAACTTCGGCCAACTTTCATTACTCGTTTTCCGATTAAGCTACTGATTGGAGATTGTAAGTCTATGTGTTTGACATCGCCAATATCTCCCACGCCCTTCACGGATGTAGTTATGTTAGACATGTCAAAATCATCAGCGAAGGGAATGAACGCACCGTCTGCTCTAACAAACGTCTCTGCAAACAGGAACACAGTTCAAGGTTAGACAAAGGAGGTGAAGTTCTGATAGTTAATCAGTCAGAAAATTACCAAGCGGATTACACAGGAAAGGTCAAGCAAGATTGTACACTACCAGTGTTTGGATTTAATGGCAAACAATTACAGCAAACAGATAAAGGCAAATAAAGGGCAAAGAAACTGACTTGAGGAAGGAAGGAAGAAGACGAACAAAAGAAAGATATATGGGAAACAGGGATCTGACAACAGTTACGGAGATAAAGAAAAAATGGAATTACTTTTGTTACATTATTTAATCATCTAATGTGATCTCTCAGCCCGTGCAGCTCAAGATATATACCCATGTTTCTCTCTCACTATATTAAACAACAGTGACAATAACCACGTTCAGTATTTTACACCCTACTTAGCTATGAGAATCTCATTGTTTTTGTTATATTAGAATAAGCTTTCTATCTTTTCACTATTCTCCCACTTTCTCTCTCTACCCCGCCCACATTTGGCCTCACTTTCACGAGTAAGAGAGAACTCCAATGGTGGCACCCACGTTACCAGGGGTTTGCGCCTATTTACAAAGGGAAAGCTATAGAATTGTGCTCTCAAGCTATCATCAGAAATGCTATCTAGAAAGGGCATAAAATTCTACATTAGTGTCATCGACATATTATTTGCATCTTCTTTTTTCTTTTCTTTTTTGGATTTTTTTGGGGTACCACCTCCAGGTTTCTCTTTTTTTTTTGGGGAACCATCTATTTTAATTATTTCTGTGTAGAACCATCAAATAACCCAAAAACGTAATGTCGCAACCACTTATTAGCACTTATGTTCAGGATTTCCCTTACATGGCATGCCGGAGTGCTAGCGTGGCAACCCAAAATCGCTAAAAAGGGCAGCCCAGTCGCACATTGGCGTTCCCGCAAAGCGAGGGTCCGGGGAAGGGTCCCACCACAAGGGTGTAGAGGGCAAGCCTTCCCTTGTCAATTTTTGGACAAGAGGCTGCTCCCAGGACTTGAACCCGTGACCTATCATCGATCACACAGCAACACCTATACCGGTGCGCCAAGGCTCCCCTTCGGCAACCAAAAAATGCTCACCCAAAAAAAGGGGGAAAAGGTACGCCAGAATACCACGAATACTCTCTCCTCCCCCAAACAACCCCCGGTCCGCCCATGCCCCGTGCCCGCCACCAGCAGCACAATCATGACTCCACTGTCATCATCAACCTCCAATCGCGGTCAGGCTGCCCCGTCCAAGACGTCACCCTCTCCTTCTTCTTTACCTCTATTTCCTCTCCCCCTATTATTTCTCTCTCTTCCCTTGATAATCAACGCTGTCAACAATGAGTAACGACATCCGGCGTGACATCTTCGTTGTTGGGCATTTAAGAGGGGTGACGCAAGGATATGGTGTGGAAGACGGTGAGAAAGCATAGCATCGTAAGAGAGAGGACATGGAGAGCGGCGAACAGACAAAAACGAGGGAAAAACGACGGCATAGATGGGGTTGCCAACACAAGGCGCCTTTGAAGGTGGCACCGGTGACGGGGTTGGTGGTGGTTAGTGATAGCAGCGGAGGTATCTGAGGTGGGGGGAATGGCTTCTCAACTAGTAGGTTGGGAGGAGAAAGTGTATGGGAGAAGGATTGGTTTTTTTATTTATTGCCTTTTGTGCATTTCAAGACAATAATCTCCCTAGAACACAAAAGTTATTTGCCAAGGAAGAACAAACCAAAGCCACAGCAATTTCTATGGGATTCCAGTCGCACCCTCATTTTACAATGTCTGCCTGAACAAACGCTTAATGAAGAGCACAGATGGACTTAAGAACTCAATCCCGCCTATCACGATTCAAAACCTGTCCCACGCTCATTTTCCAATGTCTGCCTGCCATTAATTTTAGACTTTGAGGTGGCAAAGGGGATTGCTTGAAAGCTTTATTTCAGGGGACATATATTGGTACAGAATTGATCACTATTCTGAAAGATACTGCGTTGTTTTGCCATAGGGAACTTCCTTTCATCAGGATCTTTCCAATAACACGATTCATGAACCATGATGTTCTTCCTACCAAAACATTAAACATCACCAAACTTCCCAGAAACAGATGTTTCATGGTACAAGGGGGAAAAATCAAAAAAGCTTCAAACTTCGTAAATCCTTTCACCATTTCAATGTAACGTGGCAAGAGTCGCACCTGGTCCATCCTTGCAGATTTGCAGTCATTACTTTGCGATTCGAATATTCAAATACATAAGAGGAAAGGCTCTGAGTTCTGTCCCGCTTCTCTAATCCAGACTCTTTTTCCCTTTGGCTACTCCTACATAATAATTGTTATTTATATCCGAGTTGTTAGCTTAACTCCTCCCCTATGCGGTTGCTCGAAAAAATAGATGGCTAGATTACATAGAAAGTTTCCCCCAAAAATTCATTGAGACATCGCATATGGTTAATTATGGTGTATTTAAGCGGGACAGAATCATATCTGGTTGATTCTTTGGAAAATGGAGAAGAACTGAAAACAAAGGCAGCAGGAACATACAAATAATGACATATAGAGTTTCAGAAATAATATACCTAGGCATTGGTCATTTCCTGGCAAAATCACCATCCTTTCATTTCTATGTCTCTTTCCCTAGGCCCCGAAAATAAAGAGTTGCAAGAGAAAAAGACTTGAGGGAAGAATTTTGGAAATAAAGGTTATATCCAGACTTGAAAGGAGGGTGGGTAGGTATATCCACATTTGGAAATAAAGGTTATATCCACATTTGTGCATCTTCCTATCTACCACGTCTTTGTGATGAAAGAGTCAATAAGCACTAAGTGGTCAAATCAAAGAACCTTCTTGAGGAGAAATATCAAAATCGAGTACTAAATGACACAAATTTGGCAGCCCGGTGCAAATTGGTGTCCCCGCGAAGCGAGGGTCCGGGAAGGGTCCCACCACTAGGGTGTATAGAGGGCAAGCCTTCCCATGTCAATTTTTGGACAAGAGGCTGCTCCTAGGACTTGAACCCGTGACCTTTGATCACACGGCAACACCTTTACGGGTATGCCAAGGCTCCCCTTTACTAAATGACACAGAATGGGGAAAAAATGTGGGCATCACATGTAGTCTCCTGTATGAATATTTAAGTGTATAAGATTCTTGTTCCCTTTATGCCTTAATCTATGTATTTCCTCTCTTCAAAGAAATAAAAAATCCTCCACCTCACATAGGCAACTAAATCCCTTGGGAGTTTTTAAGTGTCAAGAAGACAAGAGAAGAAAGCTAGATCATGAATCCATGACAACTTTCTCAAACTACTAACGAGAGAACATTGGTACAAGTCAGCTGAGTTAGGGCCTCCAACTTTTCACCACCATCGGCCCCAAAGCATACAGATTACTTACAATTTTGCCGAAGGCTCGCAGTGTTTCTGTCTTTATAAAAGAGTTATATTAGTACTGGAAACTCACATATACATTGTATAATAAATACTATATACTAGGAGGGGGAATTTATCATCAACCAAAATCATTAATGCCTGATTCCAAGTGCCACCTTCAAAAAAAGGTTGTCTATGGCTCTTATGGCTTAAAATTGGGTTCTTTCTGAGATTCACAGAGTGCACATTCTTAATTACTTTTGAAACTTTGTTTGTTTGTATCGAATTATGAAAATTAAGCAGTTGTATTACTGATGAAGTTGAGTCACTGGATATGACTACATTTTGACAGCTGCTGATAACATTAATAGTCACGCAAAGCACTTCACATAGGTTGAATTCGAGTAGTTGCAATTACACAAAATCAAATGTCGTGTCACACTCTCCAGCATGGACTCTTCTTGACTCTCTTTACCTTTAATGTGCATTTAATTACACCAAATCAGATGCATTTAGATGAAAATGCAAGTACATCAAAGCAAACATTCAGCAGGAGTAAAGTGGGATCAGTAGTCACACTACCTGGGTTCATTCCAGCGAAGATGCCATACCATAGGTCATCTGTAATGAAGGACGTAGCCCTTTCCACAGCACCTAGGTACACCCCAGGTCCAAGATTTGGTGGTAGAGGATGAAACATTTTTTGACTAGGATAATCCAAGTCAACTGCAACATGCCGGTTTGTAAGGAAACCAACTTGTCTACTTCCAGTTTGGCTCCTCACGATAGCACCCAGCGTTCCATAAGTCTCTTGGCTAGCCACCTAATACATAACCACAAATTATTATCCAGGATTTCCAGTCAGCAAAATCAGATCCCAAGGACTCTGCAGGAGTACTAAAAAATGATAAACAAAGAAAACAGGATAACAAAGAGATGCCAGATTATCTATGCTATCAACAGGTTCTTGAACTAACTCAGGCTCTCCAACCTAGACTTGTAAGGGCTTCATCACGATTTATGTAATATGCTTCCATTTATTGGATGCCAAAATTCTACTTATTTAATATGACTAATTTAGAGCAATGACCATTTTTTATAGCATGAGGTACAACAATGATAACAACATGAGATTAGCCCAAGGCATCGAAGCTTTCCCTACCTGCCTAAGTGAAATAGGGGGGGGGGGGGAGGTCAGATGTATGCGGCCTTACCCTTTACCCTTGGCTCTAATCAAATTCCCATTACAACCCAGAAACAGCAAGAAGCAAAAAAAAAAAAAAAAAAAAGGATAGAGGGAGAGAGGGAGAGAGAGAAGAAACCCAGTTCCCCCTTACACTATTACCCACCCTCTCCTTCATTCGGCAACAATAAGACGTGAAAAGAGTATTTAGAGATTGTATCATAGTGGGTGAGCTTCTATACTAGAAAAAAAAAAAAAAAAAAAAAAAAAAACCCTTGATCGAGAACAGATGAACTTTCAATAAGCTGTCTAGACTTCAAGTAGGCGTACGAGCTGAAAGTTAAACGAACTTCTATTACCTACATCAGTCAGTTACTCATTAACATGGTAAAACTGAATCAGTGAAATGAAGTGTTGATAAGCAATATAATAATGCAAAACTATGTTTGTAGTAAATAAATTGTATATGATTATTACGTGGAAACGTTTTGTAAATGTTTATGCAGCGGGCATATTACTAAGTCTCATTTTCTCAACTGGCCATAAATTTATCAATTAGTCTGTTTGGCCAGGTCCGCCATATAAATTGAAAATGTCAGCCTCAACCCGTTTCCCAAGGAGACACTAATAGTAAGTGCAGCAAGGCCTTACATGTTATTTACATATTATGATTTCCGGATTGGCGAAGAAAGTAAAGAATTCAAATATGTCAAATTATCAGCTAGGATCAAGAAGAGACCAGTAGCTTTACCCGTTGAAGAGAAACAATATATAAAAAAAAAAACATTAAAGACCAGGATGTGCGGAGAAAAAGGCAAATGTGTACTGCAAATTTTCAATGGATACAAAAAAGCACCTTAGAGTCCATTAATGGCCAAGAGACAGCGCTAAAGATTACCATGGATAAATTATGAGAAACTCTAAACATGATACTAATAGAAGATCATACCTGTGATCCTGAACCAATACATGGATCATTTCCACGCAGATCATCCACAATCTCAGTATAAAGTTGCTCTTTCGGTGCAGGCTCAGGAGCCCCAAAATATGAGAACTCCAACACATCAACGTCACACCACACTCCTCCTGGTCCCTAATAGACAGTTGTCGAAGTCATTACTTCTTAATATAGAAAAATAAAAAACAGCAGTGATATATGGCTGATACCAGTTGCATGCTCACTACAGGGAAAAAGAATTGACAGGCGGAAAAAAATTTAACGGGACATAAGCCCAATAATATCTTCTTATCAGTTAGTTATCGTTCATCAGATAGTCAAATGGGAAAAGTTGAAAGCGGATCAGGAAGCCCCCGCAGATCGGGGGGCCTTCGAGGGATATTCTCGAGATGGGGGACATAAATATGAATAGACTCGCATTATCAGAGCCTCATGATGGTTTGGAAATATCCAAAACAAATGAAAAGAGATTGGGGTCGGGCAGATCCCCCTTTCAATCAAGTAAAAGAAGCACCCCTTCATATAAGGAAGTCTTTAAAATCTCATTGATAGGTGGGTATAGCTCGCAACAAATGAAAGAAAAATCTATTTGAGTGCAAAGAGGCACTATGTTCCCGAAAGCATGGTTTCGACGAGAGCACCTCGCGGCCAGATTTTTCTTTCAGGGTTAGGACAGCTCTCTTGCTGCTAATTTGGCCTCAGGATTGGAGAAGGCCCAGAGGGGTCAATAGCCGTGGTTCGGCTAAGCTTAGGAAGGTGTGTCCTATCCTAGTAGGGTTACTGGTTCCCGGTCACTCAACTAATCTACTTGAAAAGTCAGGTGTTAGAAGGTGCAAAATCAATCGGTCCCGGAGTCAACTGAGACATGAGCAAACAAAAAGAACATAGGGTGATTATGAAAAAGACATGAAGTTTCAGAAAAACTCTTAAAGAAATAATGAATTCTGTAGGACTGTAGAGTGTTATATAGCATGGGGAGATATACATACAAAAAAAAGTTATGTACCACAATCAGAAGAAAGGTCTAACTAAACCATGAAGAGCTTAGGCAAGAGGAAAGGTCATAAGAAAGTGATTTCGAGTTCTTAAAATGTGAGAGAATACGCCTGTTTAACGGAATCCAACAAGGTGGGACTGTGAGACAGTGGGGCAGGCCCTGTCAAGCACTTCAATTGGCAGATAGGGTTGATCAAGGCCCAATCTGTCCCTACCTGACCCTGGACCTATCAAATTCTTAAGAAATTCTACCCAGTCTGGTAAATCAATCACACTCAGCTACTCCCTCTTAAGGTTCTCTCTGGTCATACCTACCACTAACATTAAAATGTTGTGCAGAGTTGAGGAAGAGATTTATTGAATGATTAGTGCTGCAGTAATTTTCCTTCATTGTGAATCATTTTACTTTATCAAAGACAAACTTTCACGAGACAAGAAAATCTTCAATAGATGCAAATCAGATGAAACTCCTCATACAATCCATTATCTTCATGGTTGGCACAGATATCATAACTCATAAGCTACCGTATTGCATGATTTGTGCTTTGTGAAGAATGACGCCTCCCACGAAGATCATTGATCAGGTATACTTAGACAGCGGGACTGCATGACATCTGGTGTTTTTCTTTTTTTGTTCATGAGATAGCTACACACTTCTTTGTAAGCGATAGAGAGATACCGTTCTTCATAAAAGCACAGAAGTATATGCCGGGCTTAAGGATTGGGGAAGAAGCAAGCCAACGGACACAGAAGGGAAGAGACCTTAGCAACAGACAGAATTCTAATTGAAGATTACTCGAAAATCATGAAAAAGCCATATAGTCAGGTACTAGACTACCAACACAAACACAAGGCATCGACAATTTAACATCATATAACTCACCTCTAAAGCAGTAGGTAGACACTGGATGGGAGTGAGCCATTGCTTGTGCACTTTCCGAGAAACAAAGACAAGGATAGCTGGTATGTCAGTCAGCACACCCTTCCTTATACGAAAACCAATTGCTGTGCCTAGACTGTAGCAACGCAAAATTTTGCTATGAAATGCCCTTATAGTCATCAATTCAAGCAAAGTTGTAGCTTGCTGCCCTTTAGGTAACCGCCCAAGAGTTTCAGGGAGAACTCCCTTCTGAAGGTTGGCGAAATAGTTCGCCCTCTCTTCAGCAGCATCACTTATCCTACACGAAGTTGGCCAAGAAAAATAGGCAGCACTACTTTCGGAATGCTGTCCTGCTGACGCAAACGCCTGAAGTGGAGAAGGACTCAACGACGGGAAATTGTAGTTACCACAACAGTTCTTCTCAAGATCCAACACTGATTCTTCTGAAGGTATAGAACCCGAACAACGACCCCGGTTCAGTCGATTCCTATCCATCTTCCACTACCTACCATAAAGAAACAATCTTTCCTCTCATTTCTATGAAACTCAACTCACACCAAATTCAACACCTACTGTCACAACTCACAACTGTTCATATCCTACTGACTACCTCAGCATTCACAAATACCCAGATAATTTCGCACAGAAAACCCGAAATATACGACATACCCACAAAAATTCACAAATGCCCACAAAAATTAGCACACAAAACGAATGAAAACCCGAAATATACAACATACCCACAAAAATTCAGGCTAATTTAGAGCAACCCAGAAGAAGAAAAACATCACATAATTGCAAACAATTGAGAAAATACAACAAAGCATAAAATGGGAAAGTGGAAAACAAACAACTTATGATGTAACATATGAACAAGAGATAAAAAGGAAAGGGATATAGATAACTTACAGGTCAATTCAAAGGAAGAAAAATTGAAGAGACTAATACCCTAAAAAAACAAGTAATAATCTCCAAAATTAGTCATTTTATTAGTATATTACTGGGCTTCAACATTCCGGGGTTTTACTGGAATTGTAAAAGGGAATGATATGGGATTTGGAAAATCAAGCCAAAAGTGCAACTTGTGCGAGAAGCTGGAGATGATGGGATGGGATGTCTATCAGACACAGTAGTAGTGTTCCTTTTTTTCTGTTTTCTTTTTCTTTTCTTTTTTTTTTTTTTTTTTGTTTTGGAGGTAGACGTATGTATCAGACACAGCGTGACTCAACAAGAGGGAGAACGTGACTGTGTAGCGAATATACTACACTCTTCTCGAGTCTCGACTTCTCGTGCGTACTAACTTCCTAACTTCTATGATCACGGTGCAATTATTTTTCCAAAGTATCAAATAAGACTGTCTCATAGTATCATCACCGCTACTAGTGGCTCTCGTAAATAAAGGGTATGCTATTGGCAGCCCTATGGAAGTCAAGATAGGAGACCCCATTAGAAGTTAAAGCTACTCAGTTAAGAATATAGGAGAGCATCATTTTGGTGGTGGTCGGTGGGATTACTAATTTGATAATTGATACTTTCAACATTTATCCACTCCGCAGTCCATTTCGAAACTTATATCATCATCCCTTACTCTCGATTCTCGTACCTAGGGTCCCGCTCTAATCTCCATCTCCGCTCTTTGACTCTCCAATTTCTCGGGTTCCGCTCCAACATGCCTCGTAGGTGTCCTTACAAAAGCCAAAAGCACATCGCAGAACCCGACTCTCGTACAACATAGGAAATGCACTAAAATTTGCAAAATGACATTGAATTGAAACAAGATAAACATATATATGAAAAGGGCGGGAAAACAACTATAAAATCATCTAAAGTAGGAAACGCAAGCGCAAGAATCACATGAAAAAGAGGACAAATGAGTCGCATATCACATGATTAGTACTCAACGACACATCAACGACAAGGCGAATCGCACAGACTCACATTAAACAGACAACAAAAGCAAACATCATAAAGACTTAACATTAACATAACCATGAAAGGCAAAAATGAAAAATCCACACAGAAATCTCGAACAACTGCGCATATAGATACAAGCTGCTTCCTACCATGTGCGGTAGAAGTGTAGAACTCGAAAAGAAAGTCACAAGACACATACATACCAAATCAAAAATATACCACACAATAAACGCAACATATCTAGGGGGAATGGTAGTAATATCACAGGCTACATATAAACAACTCATGCATGACATAGAACACAATGAAATGACAACACAAACCACAAAGATTTCATTCTTACCTAGATACGTATTCATCTACACACATCCATACAAGCTGCTTCCCATCCAATTACCGTAAATACGTAACATGCTCGAAAATGCATCTAATCAGAAGCAAAGCAACTCAACAACTAATATAAATAGTACCCAAAACTCTCCAAAAAATCGTTTCCAAGATAAACAAACAAACAAACAAACAAAAAAACTCGTCTCGTGTTGGGGTTCATTTTACAAATGAGGCCACAGCCCTTGGGAATAGAGGCCCAATGCCATTGATAAGCCCATGTGATGCCCATAATACCTAATAAATCTCATCCGTTGGATGGTCAGGAGAATGGAGGGTTAAGATGAAAGGGGGACCTCTAGGATTATTCCCTAGGGGTATTTCCTTTCACTATAAATACCCTCTCATTTTCCACAAATTCAGGTTCATTCTAATTCCACTTTCAACATTCTTGACATATTTATTGCTATTCTTGTGATAAGTAAGTCTTGATACCCCGTTTCTCGTCCGCACCCAGTACTGACTTGACCGTCGGAGGGGCGCCGCCTAGGTAAAACCGGATCCTCTTGACAGTTTGTTCATTGCGCATGATAGAGATTTAGACCCCATCTATCCCAAAGTCGAACTCACCCAACATCTCTAAGATACCACATGTCGTAGACTCTACAACGGATAATTTCTTAGTTAACTTCCAAACATTCCAACATCAACCACACGCACATTCCACGCCACAATAAACACAACACTAGTTTTTTGGCCCGTGGTTTCACGGGACTGTTTTTAATATTGTTGTATGGTTTTTTTTATTTATTTGTGGTGTCTTCTCAAAATGTAATGACGGTATTTTGAGGCGGTGTGGGTTTAAGTGCACTAAAAGGGATTTTTAATATATACATTTCGTAGATTTATTGCGATTAGAGGTTTTTTTATTAAGTTGTGAAAGAAATTAACAACTGATGAATTATAATACACATGAACTTCTAATTATAAAGTTGGAAGACTTAATCTAATTAGAATAATTGCTTGTGTTGGCTTGTTTTCCGCTGTATTTATCCGATATGCCGCCAACTCACATCTGAGGAGGTGTTAACATGTTGTTCGAATTGGCAACAACCCTCGGGATCTTCATGGCTAACATGATCAATTACGTTTCTGCAGAGTTCCAGGACATGGTTGCTGCAAGTGAGTTTGCAAAATCCATCAAACACCCCTTCAGAAATATCCTAGAGCGGAGAAACAGGCCACAGGTTATGATGGCCATCTTCATGCCTACATTTGAGATCGTAACAGGAATTAACTCCATTCTGTTCTATGCTCGTGTAGTCTTTCAGAGCATGATTCTTCAGGTCTAACTGGAGCCATGCTTGCTTCATCAACTCTGATCGCCCAATACTTCTCAATTCTATAATGAACACCTTCATTACCATGTTACACAGTCAGGCGACATTTGAAGAACAACCAATGTATAATCATCTCAATTCTGCCAACTCCTGAAACTCAGTCAAACTTGAAAACATACATTCTGTTTCTCTGTGTTTTCCCGAAACCTCTGTACAACATTTGGAAATCGTGCCTAGAAGGGTACAACTTTCTGAACACTCATACAACATAGTACAGGAAATACAGTCATCATGTCAGCAACAACAACATTTGCAACACAAATCCACTTCGTACGAAGAACCGAAAACATCAACAGAAACTCATTCGTAGGGCAAAAGCCTAACCTTAATAACAACAACAAAGAGTTCAATGAAATCAGACCAAGTCCCATTTGCTATGAAGGGTGGTCAAATTTTACCGTACATTATACGTAACTTGTAGGGACGGGTAAATAATATTGGCATACCTTGTAGCCAATTGCATTAGAGGATTCGAAAAGAATTAAACATAGCCAAAGTACCATCAAAGTCAAATTGAACCAAAACTTAATGTTTTAGGCACTGTCAACAATAAAATAATCTGGAGATTGTTTTTTAAGAAGTATTGAAATTGCTTTAAAGTTCTTGTGAGGAAGAGGCCAAAGCTGGAGCTTCACTGTTGCCTTCATCTCTTTTGCGTTTCGCGGAGCTTTTTCGTGATTGTCCTTCAATCTTGACTGTGATCTTAGGAGCTTTGTTCTCCTCCAGTGGTATATGTGTTGGTGTTGAATCCTGGAAGTTTTGTATTTCGCTTAGAAGAAGTGTAACATGAAACTAAATAGGCAAAAGCTAATTTCTAACCTGAAACAGAAATCAAAGTAACATAGAAGAAACTATTGTATAAGCTGAAACCAAAACTTGCCTCATTATGATCTGAGTTCAATGCGTTGAGCTCCTCCAGTAAAGAAGCATTCTCTCTTGATTCATCTGGAGACAGTGGTGAGATGTTCATGAATATAAATTCCAGATATAAATAGGGTATGTGGGTGAAAGACGATTGGGGGTTCGTTCATGTATGCAGTGAGTCAAACCTTTTAAATTCAGTTATGTATCAGTTGAAACTTCACGCTCTTTCTGTAATTCCACACTTGGTTTTTCCATCTGTGGCTCACGCTCATTCTGTGCAGCAGCCATCATCCTGTTTTGCTCTTCTAACATTTGTGCATGCTCCTAGAATGCAATTATAGTGGGTGAAGACTTTTTTGCTTCATAGCATAAATAGATTCTTCAATGAATTAAAATAGAGGAAAACAATCAAGCAAAACATTAAGCAACTTAAGTGATCTTTCTGAAAATTCCTAGCAAGAGCTATCTTAACCTCTGAGTGCCTCTTGTTCATCATAGTCATACCATTCCTATCACCATGACTTAACCGATGGTATCCAACACATCCCAAAAATTCACGATTACACCATCGACGCATATATTCAAATTATTATAGCTCTCTTTAACATTATTCTCTTGTTTTCCCTTAAGAAAGAACAAAATGGCTAGTCCCTGATACAAAGTAGTATAAAAATGTTTGATTCAGTCTGGGTGCGGGGTTTTCATTATCTAAAAAGGATTATTCATATATGACTTACCTTTGTCTGCTTGACTGTTGAGATATGATTCTTCTAGCTCTTGGTTTGGTGTGAAGCTCCTTGTGCATTTGAGCTCTCTTGAGTTGCTGTACTTGCTATCGTTGACTGATACCTTGAATGCGTATTGTTTTCCAGTACACTCTTGGAGAATATTGAATACTTCTTCTTTTCCGGTTTCCTGTGCATTTGGAAGGGTTTTTATTACTTCATTCACATGTGTTTTTTTCATGGTTGTGTGTGTTGCAGAAGTTTACCTTTTGGTAAACATCGAGCATTAGCTTAATCGGTCGTCCTATGATCTTTTTTGCTTCCTTGTCGAAAATGACCATTGTTATTTCTCCAGTGCCATCCGTCAGGGTGACCATGAGACGATACCTGTTCCAATTTAGCTGTTTATTGATCAGGTTTTCACAAATATTGGTATTTTTAGAGGTTTACTGTGTATACCTTTGTAATGGATATTTGACGACCTGGTTGCAGCCATCGCAATTCCCATCCATATCTAATGACCTCTTGCATGGTCCATAGGATAGGTAGTGCCAATTCATGTCTGTTCTCACTTCGGCAATAGTTCCGAAGCAAGTATATTTTACATTCTGCAAGAAAATATACAGTGTTTGAATATTTGTGATTTATGATTGTAGCAGTTGTGTTTTAAAGTTGATTTACCTCTCCTTGTATGTCCATAGTTAAAAGTTCATAGATTTTTTTTCTGTTCTTGAACATTGCGTCCTCGTCTGTTTCTTTCACAGTAGGGACCATTTGTGTCGTCCTTAGTTCCATTGCCCTGTAGATTTACGTTATTTACATTGATATTAGTTAGTATATCTCTGAATATAAAAGGATTGTATAAGTCGGATGAAGTGTTTACCTTTGTCTTAATGCCTCTACCTCTGGCATGTTCAAGTCGAAGTACACTTTCGTAGCATTAGTTGAGCTTAGTTTCAATTCACCTGTTATTTTTGGGGTTGTAAGTCAGGTCTGTAATAGGTAGGTCGGGTCTGAAGTCATGTTTAGTTGGGCTTGTTTGTATTACCGTCAAATTTGATGACTTTGGTGGACGTGATGACTATTCTTTTTGCTCCGCCTTCACCTGCCGCATCTTGTGTTTTCACCATATCAGCGGCACCTTCCCACAATGCTACTTGTACCTGTCTACCGCTGTTGTCATTGCATTAGATTTTGTGATATTGAATTTAAGGTAAAGCATAAGTTTTGGGTATGAAATGATGCATGAGACATGAACTTTTCGACCACGAATATTTTTTTATCAATTTGTTGATATGTTAAAATACAGCAACTCAATGGCAGGTTGCTAGCAATGCCTCAGCTGTCATTCCTCTCGCAATATGATGTTATATACCTTTCATTTTCTATTTTGATGTTACAGAGCTCACTGCTTCCTCCTCGAGTTGGGATATCAATTTTGACGCCTACGCCAGTTAATATTCCAACGTCATCTGCATTACATTAGATTATCTGTCAACACAAACTTTCACAATCCTCCAAAATCCAAAAAGATATAAAGATTTATAAAAGAAGACATTCAAGATATTGACCGCAGAAGTATACAACCATCAAAATGAAGTTTGGAAGTAAGTCGACTTGTATTTCAATAGCCTTTCTTTGAATGTGTACATCTTCCCTTCTTTGACCTTTTCGCTGTATTCTGGAACCTGTGGTCTTTTTATTTGTGCATATATGTGGTCTCCCTATTGAAAATGTAGTAAAAGTAAGAAGAAGATGAGTTAGTTACAGTTGGGTGTTTAAGAATTGCCATAGTGCATAAATTTCAAACAGCAGCGATTGTTTAAAGTGCTCAAAACTTCAACTTAAATTCAAATGTAGCTCCATCAATGGTGGGCTTTGAAAATTGGATTGAGTTCCTTATACATTTCAGAGGTGTTGTTTTAGGTAGAGGTGGTAGGTAATTTGTGGCCGCATTTTGGTTATGATGAATCGACATTAGCCTAAAAGTAGCTGCAGTGGCCTTTTTTTTTTATAGTTACGTCAGCAAATTAACGGAACTTAATTCACAATATAGGCAATTCTTCCTAGATACAGCAATTCGGGTGCCTGACAATAAAACACATAAGCTTCAAATCACTGCTCCTAATCAATTTCAAGCCCGTAATTCAATCGTTAGTATTTCTCATCAAGAGACCATAAAAGACAAACATGATCACCTCAAAGTAGCCCAAAGCTTGGCATAAGAAGGCCCTACCACCTAATGGTTTACTACAGAACTTGATACGCTAAACTACATCAACATGCTAAAGTACATAACTTGATATGCTAAAATACATAACTTGTTACGCTAAAGTACATTCAACATGCCAAAGTAACTAAATAGAAAAACCGTTTAACTAAAAACGTTAGAGAGAGAAAATGTTAGAGAGAGAAACACAAAAAAGGGGAAAAATTAGGTTTTCTGAATCGGAAAATTTGTGATTTTAATTTGTGCCTGGAAATTCCAATCTTTCTTCTTCAATTTTGATTCTAGCCATGGCACGGTCAAGATCGAATGGGAAAAAGCGGAAATCAGGCAAGAGAAACAATAATAAGAAGAATCAAACTAATGATAGTAACAAATTAGCTCCGACTACGGCTGATGCGAGGAAACACAAATCGATGGCGGAAATTCAGGGAATCCCTCCGTTACATCTTTCTGATGATGAAGAGGAAGAGGATTCAGGGGAAGAGCAACCACATACTATGACAACCCGAGGAAACGGAATTGCAGCAATTGAGGAAGGTAATGAAGAGGAAACTGAAGAAGAATGGCACACAGTCACTAGAAGAGGTATGCATTCGAATCCCAATGAGAATAGCAACTCTAGCTCCAAATTACTGTCTTTATCTGTGGAGGATGTAAGTGAAGGAGTCAATTTTTGGTCAAGTGCTGTCGTATGTTTTGTGTTAGGGGCTAACCCTCCTCCAGATATAATGAATGGGTATTTTGTTAGAATTTGGGGGAAAAAGGGATTAGACAAGGTGTCTTTTTTGCCTAATGGAGTGTTTGTAGTCAGATTTGCTACCATTGAACAAAAAGATAATGCACTTAAGGCTGGACACTATCTGTTTGACAATAAACCTCTAATAGTTCAGGCCTGGACTGAGGATTTGGAACTAACAAAGAACTTTGTTAAGACAGTTCCTATCTGGGTGAAACTATTAAGGTTAGAGTTGAAATTCTGGACCCCTAATTGTATTGGGAAGATTGGTGGATTAATTGGAAAGGTTATCAAGGCTGATAGAGCTACTGAGGAAAAGAGTTTGCTTGGCTTTGCTAGGGTTCTTGTAGAGGTAGAGGTAGATCAGGAATTTCCAAGTATGTTGAAATTTCTGGATGAGAAAGGGAAGACCATTGAATTGAATATTGAGTATGAGTGGAAGCCAACTATTTGTAAGAAATGCAAGAAGCTTGGTCATACAAATGAACAATGCAGAAAAGGGGTGCAAGCTCAGGCTGGAAATCAGAGAAGGAAAGTTAGACAGGTTTGGAGACCTAAAGCTACACAAGATAATGGTGGTCAGAAGGATAGAAGTACAGAGGAGAATCAGAACTTGGCTATTGTTGAGGTCAATACTGGTTTCAATACCCCTGCTGTAACTGTCCCTCAGATGACTATGTCTACAGGTAGACATGTTAGGCAACTCTATAAAGTCACTCAAACCACTCATAATTCAGCAGACTCAGGAGCTACCTTTACTTATGCTGATGTTGTAAGGTCTGGCTCAAATTCTGAAATGGTAGAGAATGGTAGTGAGGGTCATGGTCTGGTGGACCATGGCTAATCTAGGCTTCTGGAATGTTAGGGGACTGAATAGCCCACTCAAGCAAGGAGAAATAAGGAGGTTCATGGATCTTCACAAAATTGGGCTATTTGGTCTCCTAGAGACTAAGGTGAGTTTTGGATCTATTTCTAGGATTCATCTTAACATTGGTTCTAATTGGTCGATTGCAACAAATAATAGCTTTCATAAAGGTGGTAGGATTTGGGTTTTATGGGACCCATCAAGGTATGATGTTCAGATTATCAGTATGGACATTCAGTTTATTCATCTCAAAACTGCAGAGTTGGGCACAGGCAGGCAATTTTTTGCTACTTATGTCTATGGGTCAAATAATGCTGGTGAGAGGGATATGTTTTGGAAAAAACTGATCAGTTTTAGCACTTGGATCTCTAAAGCTTGGGTTATTTTAGGGGATTTTAATAATGTTTTGTTTACAAATGAAAGGATTGGTTCAAAAGTTACCATAAGTGAGATTCAGGGGTTCCAGAACTGTGTGAATATATGTGGAGTGGAGGATTTGAAATCTGATGGATTCTTCACCTGGAACAATAAGCACAGTGATAACTCTAGAGTGTTTAGTAGAATTGACAGAGCTTTGATCAACAGTGAGTGGATGATGTCTTTCCAAGATAGCCATGCATATTTCTATCCTGAAGGTCTATTTGATCACAGCCCATGTGTGATCTCTTTATACAAGACTAGGATTAAAGGAAAGGCTCCCTTCAAATACTATAACATGTGGAGCAAAGCCCCACCTTTTGAGAATATTGTGAGAGAGGAATGGGAAAAAGACAGTATAGGATGTTCTATGTACAAGGTTACTACAAAACTGAAAGCACTGAAACTCTCTCTTAAAGGCCTGAACAGGGCAGCTTTCTCTAACATTGAGACAGCTACTGCTAAGGCTTCTCAAGAACTTGTTGATGTGCAAATGCAGCTCCAAGAAGACCCTAGGAATGTTGGACTGTGTATTAGGGAAGCAGAATTGGCCACAAAGTTCAGATATCTGTTTGCAGCAAAAGACAGCTTTCTGAGACAAAGAAGTAAGGCTCATTGGATTGCTGAAGGAGATGATAACACAGCCTATTTCCATGCTTCCATTAGAGCTAGAAGAGCTAGAAACAGTGTCCTTCAAATTAAGGATATGAAGGGGGTGATGCAGACTGATAACAAGGGCATTCAGGATGGTTTTTTGGAATATTATCAGGAGCTATTAGGTAAAGCTACTGAGAGAAGAAAGGTTCACTCTCAGACAGTTAGGAAAGGCCCAGCTCTTACTGAGGCTATGCAGGCAGAACTTATGAAGCCAGTGACCAGAATGGAAGTCAAAAATGCTATGTTTGCCATTAATGGTTCTAAAACCCCAGGGCCTGATGGGTTTACTAGTCAATTATTCAAAGATGCTTGGGATACTGTGGGGAGTTTGGTAATGGATGCAGTTCAAGACTTCTTCTCCAATGGAAAATTATTGAAACAAATTAACTCTACTGTGCTGACTATGGTTCCAAAAATAGATCATTCTACTTCAGTACTTGAATTCCGACCAATTGCATGTTGTAACACCACTTACAAGTGCATATCCAAGATTATTTGTGAAAGGTTGGGAAGGGTTTTACCGCATATTATCAGCCAGAGCCAAGGTGCATTTGTCAAGCAAAGGGACATAGTTGAAAATGTGATGATTTGTCAGGATCTGGTTAGGAAATACAATAGAAAAGGAGTGTCCCCAAGGTGCCTAATAAAAATAGACCTTAGAAAGGCCTATGATTCTATTGAGTGGGAATTATTCATTAAAGAAATGTTGGAGGCTTTGAACTTTCCTGAGAAAATGATCAGACTCATTATGGAATGCATTAGCACCCCCTCATATTCCATCTCCCTTAATGGTGAAATTTTTGACTTTTTCAAGGGGAAGAGAGGCCTGCGTCAAGGTGACCCCTTGTCTCCTCTTCTTTTCACAGTTTGTATGGAATACTTGTCAAGGATTTTGGGAGTTGTAGCTGAGAAGAAAGAGTTCAGGTTTCATCCCCTTTGCAGTAAAACAAAGCTCAACCACTTATGTTTTGCTGATGACTTACTTCTATTCTGCAAAGGAAATGTGTCTTCAGTCATGCTAATGCTTAGAGGCTTCACTACCTTCTCAGAGGCCTCTGGTTTGAATGTTAACACAACAAAATCAGAGATTTACTGTGCAGGTATGGGCTTTAATATAAAACAGGAGATTATTGGCTTATCTGGTTTCAGAGAGGGTGAGATACCTTTCAGATATCTTGGTATCCAAATCACTGCTGGGAGAATCACTTCCAGGGACTGCCATATATTAACTGAAAAGATAGTAAGCAGAATCAGGAGTCTAGGTGCAAAGAAATTATCATATGCTGGCAGGTTAACACTTGTTAAAGGTGTCTTGGCTCCCCTTCATGACTACTGGGCTAGGGTTTTTGTCATACCCAAGTTGGTAATGAAGAAAATTAATGCAATATGTAGGAACTTCTTATGGGACAGTTCCGAACATATGCTGAGAAGTCCTTTGGTTGCTTGGGAAAGTGTTTGCAAATCAAAAGAAGCTGGGGGTTTGGGCATTAGAGATATAATCAGTTGGAATCTGGCTAGTATGGGTAAATATGCCTATTGGTTATTTATGAAGGCTAACAAACTGTGGATAAAGTGGATTGATAGTGTCTACTTGAAGGGTAGTCATTGGGAGGAGTATGAACCTCATGGAGATGTTAGCTGGTTCTGGAAGAAAATATGTATGGTTAAAAAGCTAATGAAAGAAGGATTTGAGAAGGAGAATTGGCTGCAGTCTGAAAATGGGTATACAATCTCAGCTGGATACAAATGGTTAAGAGGAGAGGAATTGAAGTACTGCTGGGGAAAATTTATTTGGGGCATACACATAGTTCCAAGAGCTTCCTTCATCAGTTGGCTAGCACTTCTGCAAAGACTACAGAGGAGAGACAAACTCAAAAGGTATGGAGTTTGCATGGAAGATCAGTGCCTTCTCTGTCAGAATGACATTGAATCTCATGGGCATGTCTTTTTTAAATGCTCATATTCTAGGAGATGTCTTGAGAACTTGAAGAACTGGTGCAATATTGATTTCCCTGAGGCTGATACTCTTGTTTGGTGTTCGAGGAAAAGATTAGCTTCAAAGCTAATGAAACAGGTTGCTGGTTCTGTCATATGTAGCTTAATCTATCATATATGGATGCAAAGGAATAAATGTAGAATTGATTTTGTCTTAATGCATCCGGATAAGATATGTGAGGTTATCAAGAAAGAGGTTAGGAGTAGAGTCAATTGTATTACTAGTAAAATCTCTGTAAAAGACGCAAATTAGCTCCGATCGTTGGCATGATGTAATCTAGCTCTGGTTTTTCCAGAGTTTGTTTATGGTTGGAATAAAATTTACATTTTCATCAAAAAAAAAAAAAACATGCCAAAGTACATAAATTCTTGAAGGCACAGATTGACCTTTTTTTTTTATAGTTAGGTCAGCAAATTAACGAAACTTGATTCACAATATAGGCATTTCTTCCTAGATACAGCAATTCGGGTGCCTGACAATAAAACACATAAGCTTCAAATCACTGCTCCTAATCAATTTCAAGCCCCTAATTCAATCGTTAATATTTCTCATCAAGAGACCATAAAAGACAATCATGATCACCTCAAAGTAGCCCAAAGCTTGGCATAAGAAGGCCCTACCACCTAATGGTTTACTACATAACTTGATACGCTAAACTACATCAACATGCTAAAGTACATAATTTGATATGCTAAAGTACATAACTTGTTAGGCTAAAGTACATATTCAACATGCCAAAGTACATAAATTCTTGAAGGCACAGATTGTTAGAAACCAATATAAGATAATTGTGTCTCGGATTGCAATTTTTACCTTCGAATCGAGCAGTGTCATCTGGACAGATTGTGTGAAACCTGTTTTGAATACTCTCTTCCACACCCTTGTTGCTCTTGCTGTGATTTCATACTTGTTTTTGGAGACAGTTAGTTGGTTGATTTGGACTCTCTGTGTAGGAAGTTGTTTTCTGTTTTTCGAAGCCATTGATTATTGAACTTGCAAATTTGAAGTTGGAACTCTGATGTGAAGTGGACTTGTGATTGCCACAGATTGCTTCAATGATTTGTTTTTAGTCTATGGATTTGTGAAATTTTCTTCAGAGTTCTACGACTAATATGAGTACTTATGCTCCAGATTAATTATTATTATACTAATTGTTTTCCTTTCAATTTTTGGAATAATGCTCGACTGTTGGTTGTTAAATTTTGTCAGGTACGTTCAGCTATTAATGTTTTTCCTTTTTTAGACTTTTCCTTAAACCCTTTGTTAAATTTCAATTTCAATGGTGTTTTAGCTTGACTGGTTTTCCTTTTTTTTTTTTCCAGGTAGCCGTGACATAGGTTTAGTTAGTAAGACTGTTTGTATTTCCTTATTTGCTTTCAGCTATATTAAATATCCTGTTAATTACATTTTAAATGTCTTCAACAATGGTTTGACTGTTATTTGTATGGCAGTTACAGTCTTTTACTATGTAGTAATTGCCATAAACATGTTTTCATCTTCCTTGTTTTATGATTCCTTTTAATGTTAGATGTTTGGTATGCCCTAACCTCTGTATTCTTTGGTGTTGAGCTCCAATGATCGACTATAAAAAGTGATGCTGATGATCTTAACCTTCATATTGCTTCATTGTACTCATACCATCTTCTGTTAAGTATTTGTGTTTATTTCTTTCTCCAACTATGGCCCCTGTGTTTAAAAGATTTGATAGAGTGGAGGTTATGTTTCCAGAAGACGGGTTTTTGGGCTCATTTTTCTTGGGTACCATCATGTTTAGTCTAAATGATGGGCTTTATTGTGTTCGTTTTGATGAACTCCTCACGGAAGATGGTTTTTGTCATCTAAGAGAACTTATTCATGGTGACCATATTCGACCTATTCCTCCATCCCTTGGCTACGTAAAGCATAGTGTGGGCGATGTTGTAGAAGCCTATACAGATGATGGGTGGTGGACTGGCTGTGTAGTTGGTTATTGTGCTCATGAGAAGCGATATGAGATCAACTTTGAGATGTATGGGGAGAACTCTCACCACACTAAGTTTTCTCTCCGGAAACGTCAAGTGTATGTGGATGGGGCTTGGGTTTTGGTTACTATGTAGGGCTTCCTTTGGGTCTGAGTAAGGAGATCAGTTTGGTTCATTCCAATTTTTTTTCCTTTTTCGCTTTTTTGGGTTCTATCTATCTGTGGTAGTTATTTCATGTAATGTTCTATTGTCAAAGACTGAATTAAGTTTTTAATAATAAGATTTGTTTTGTTACGGGTTACTAATTTAGTTTCTCTAAAGATGAGTACGTAAAACAGGATTCCTGTGTATAAGGAAGTTAAAAAACATGTTGGAGGGACAGAAAAGAATTTACCTTCGTTGCATAATCTTTGCAAATTGTTTACAAAGCTGACAATGGGATGTCCTGGTGTGAGTATGCTGTTATCTGCAAACATACATGGAACGATGAGTCTGTAGAACATCATACACCATTCAGTTTGCCAAGAAAGGAAAAAACAGAGCATGCACTTGCCACCCATGGCTATTGATTGTGCACTCCAACCATTTCACACACACTCACACAAACAGAATCTGAGGGAGGGAGAGGACTTAAAAGGGGAAAATGCAATAAAATACCAGAAACCAAATCGAGAGGCACTCTCTAGTACTGAAGTGAAACAACGAATTCAACTTTACACAAACCAGCATCGTTTCCTTTGTTGAAGTATGGTACCATATTTAGTTATATTGGCCACTAAATGGTATATTTTAATTCATCACTTTTCATGTTTTCATGTTGCTTAATTGAAGACTAAAGAACCGAAGTCTGATATTGTAACAGAGCATACATTCTTAGAGGACTCTTTGAGTGAGACAACGCAGTGGCATCAGAGGAGATTCGTTTTTTCCTGTTTGGCGACATTCCATGTACATTGCTAACGGCCTTGGTCCTGCTTTTCATTTTTTCTATAAAACAACAATGGAAAATCATCAATTGGAAGCTTGTGATCACTTTCCCAATGTTTATGACAACATAACAATTGACCTTTGTGAAGCCTGAACTTCCCATTCAATTGTTGATGGAATTTATGTGGTAACAGTATTTGGCTAATGTCACAGTCAATTGCATTGAAACTGACTTTTAGTATAAGTAAATGTAGTTTTATTCTCCAATTAATTCTATAACCTAAATTGAATTTATGTTTGCATCTGTAACATCTTTTGTTTTAAATACTGGTATGCTTAGCCATTGCATTATAAAAGCGGGTTAATTTGGTGTGTGTATTGCATTCTCTTTAAGGACTAAATATAAAAAGTGTTTCAAAGTCTGCTTTAGGTTTTTTTCTATGGCTCATTTCTATTTAGCTGGTAGTGAGGTGGAAGTGATGATTCCCGAAACTGGTTATGAGGGTTCTTTTCACGTTGCAACTATTGTTTGCCCTCTTAACGATAATTTATATTATATACGATATGTTCATCTGTTAGATGAAGATGAACTCTATCCGAGAACGGGTATTGTTCATGTCTGCTATTTCAAGCCTCCTCCAGATTATGTTCATAGAAGTAATTTCGAGCTTGAGGATGTTGTTGATGTGTCTTTTGAGGGTGGCTGGTGGACTGGAAGGGTTGTTGAGGTTCATGGTAATGGTGTCTATGCCATTTCTGTTCCAAAATATAATTTGCCTATTTTAGCGGATGCTATAAAGATACGGCCACATCAAATCTGGCAGAATAGAAGATGGGTGGCAGTGCTTGAGTAGAGTTGTGCTTTGGTTTTTAAATTTGGCCTTTTGTGGAAACGGTTGCAAACATTTTGGTTTTCACATTATTGTTGTTCTATTTTCCTTTGATTCAATAAAGTGTTAACTTTCTTTCGTTTCTGAAATTCAAGACCTGTTACCTACATTTTTTTTGTTCAGGAAATTCAATTTCAAGCAATATACTCATAAGTAGATGTTGAATGAGAAACCGTTAAGCGTTTTGTTAGAGAGCTGACATCAAAAGATTTTCCGTCCTCTGCTGCAAGCGGAACATGGTTCACTGACATTTCCCAGCTTTTGGATGAATACGAAGTTAATGTGCATCTTTCTCTTCTAATCAGCGTCTCTTGTTTTTTGGTGTGAATTTCACAATAATAGCATCGTGGATCTCTGCAGGGGCATTAGTAACAGTTAACATTGTCGATGTAAAAGTCGAAAAACCAAATTCAGGTAGTGAACAAACTACTCAGTTACCTTCCATAAAAGGTAGATGTTGTTCATATTTAACATGCAATATGCCCGTGCCTGAATTCCTACATTATCTAGTCTGTTGTCTGTTCTTTGTACTTTTGTCACTAGTAGCATACACTGTTGTTACTCTCGCCACTGTTGCCATACTGCCACTGTTGTTGGCGACCTTGCTGGTGATACGATTGCTCCAATATTGCAGAATAGAGAGTACAGATTGAAAGGCAGTTCAAAATAGAGAGTACAGATTGAAAAGTCCATACCATCATCATCACGGAATTCTTGTGCAAAGCACACGCCTCCTGCCTTGCACATATGTTCCTACAAAACAAATAAGAGGAAAAAAACTGACCTGATGACTTGGGCAGTAGAATTGTAAGATACATATCAATAGATAACTACTCATAAGAGACATCATTAGTAGTTAGATAGTTGTATTTGTGTGGAGTTAAGCCATTAAGGGTGAGTCTGATATTGTTCAGAGAATAGAAACTTGTTGATGCATGATGAAGGTCCAAAAACAACCAAATTCCAAACACAGCAATTCTGCAGCTTCTAAAAATTTCACGATTGCGTAGTCGGTTTTGATAACCTCTTAGAAGGCTCAAACAAAGCTCAAATTTTATGTGGCATACCTTTTCGGAAAGCTAAGAGATCAATCTAAATTCTGTCTTCGGAATTATGATAAAAAGATCTCTCAATAAACTGGAGTTTTAGTTTTAATCAGGCTGTCAGGAATGTAGCAATCAAGAATACCTGTTTACAGGTTTGAAGTTTGAGGGGTAATATCTCCATCTACAGATAACTGATTTGGTCTAAATTTGTATTCAGATTCAAGTTCAGAAAGTAAGCTTTCTAATGGTACCAATTACATCATCATTGGGAAACATTTCCTTTGCCTGAAAACCATTTCCGCACTGTCATGCTCAAGTGTTTTGTTCTGTTGTAGAATATGGTGTTCTTATTAATTACCACTTTTCTTTATGGAGGGTTTGCCTTTGTTTAATATTGTACTTGATCTCTATTTGTAGCAGCTATTGTTGGAAGTACCAGACTAAAAAGGTGGAATTAATTGCAGAAGAGCAGCTTCACCACAACAGAGAGAGAGAGAGACGGGTTACTGACCTCTGGTGGGAAATATTTGACAGGTTCTTTTGTTTCTCAAGTAAATGTGTTCCCTCATGCTACCCATGTATTCATTGCTTCAAAGACATCAGAGGCTGTATAAGAAGGGTCATTATCAATAACAAAAATCAGAAATTAAAAACATATTCTTATCAAGTTTACAGCAATGCCTCACATGATCTTCTCATCCTTCAATGGCCCTCAAATTCTTCAAAAACTTACCACTGCTGTGACTTGTGAGCGATCGGGTTCAAAATTGAAGTTAGCTAACATGATGTGACCTAAGATCGAACATGAAGAAAAGAGAAATAGTAAATCAAACAAATGCACTCCAAGTTATTCGATAACAGGAAATGAAAACTTCACTGATTTGTCTAGATGCCAAAAACAACAACAAAGATTATCAATCTAGTCAATCAAAAATCAGGAAAAATTACATAAACACAGTTGAATAAAATAAATCACATCCATAAAATTGGAGGAATATGTCACCTAGAGACACATAAAGTACTGTCACTCCGAATCTTCTTCACATCGATGGCAGCAATACCGATACCCTGAAACATGCTTCATTACGCAACTAAATTTCAGATAGAACTGGATAGTATTTGTGTTGTCCCTAGAAGACGTTGTACAACATTATAGGAAAACGAAATTTATACAGTATACTACACTAATTATGTTGTAGAAAATTAGAAAAGGGTAACTTCGTATACTTACCAGGAATGCTACTACTCTCACACTTTGACAATGCCGTCAAGTCCACAGATGTGGAACCTCTGGACGCTGCATCTCTGTAGGAAATATGCTCAAATGTAACGCCATTGCTTTCCAAGGTCGAATCATGGACACCATCAACATTGGCACCTTTAAGAACTGCCCCAGCCTGAACTGAAAAAATGGAAAACACCCAAATGAAAAACCAACCAGGTAAAAGAGAACATTATGTCATATGTACATATCCATTTAGCAAAATCACTGGGGATAGGCGGGACAATACCCTCACTTGCTCGAAGAGCTGCTGTTGTATTAACTTTGCAGCGTACACTTCCTTGAACCACATCCATGTGCTGCGATTTTCTGCTGGCCTGTAATTTACCAACTCAACTTAAATGAAACCTGAAAGAAGATTAAATGTTTCCATGCAATATATAAATGTCCATAAAAGAAAAAGAAAAGTACACTTCTGCAAAGTGTTGAAATTCTCGCTATAATTTAATGCAACAGCCAAAAGTTCAAGTTACAAATGTTTATGAGAATTATCTTCATCTACAACATGACAACTCATCAAAGATCTCCTTGTAGACAACATTTTTGGTAATCGTTCTAGCATCTTCATCTTCCTCGTCTGTGGGTATTATTATCTTGAGTCCTCTTCTAGTTGTAACTCTTGACACTGCAACGTACAATTGTCCACGACTAAAAATAGGAGCAGGTAAGTACACTCCTACATGTTCAAAAGTTTGACCTTGACTCTTGTTGATTGTCATTGCAAAGGACACCTTAACAGGAAATTGTCTTCGTTTCAACTTGAACGGCCACTTTGTATCTATATTAATAACAGAGCAGCTATACCTGAAGATGCTACAGCAAGTGCTATTTGTCCCTTTGATCGTAGTTGGCATAAGATTGTTCTATAAAGGTAGGTCTTTCCTGTCCCTCCACTTCCATAGACAAAATAAAGTCCTCCTTTGTTACCGTTGACTGCCTCTATAACCGTTTCAAAATTTTTTTTTTGAACTTCATTTAAACCACTCTGCAAAAGTTTTGACTCTGTTTGTAGGGCTTCACGATCAAAGTTCTGTTCCTCCACAATTAAACGGTTCCCTGAATCTTGAAATAGTGCTTCATCTAGCTCTTCAAGGCTTGGGAAATCTGATATGCTACGGTTACTTCGATTAAGGATCATCTATAACTCATATAGAGCATAATTCTGGATTTGCTCGTCATCTAGGACCAGGTCATGCATTCCAAAATGTTTACGCTGGCGATAAACAATATCATCAGTTAAAGATTCCAGATGCGCTTCCCACAAAGCCTTCGGATCTGCTACCTCACAAAACAGCAATAATGTACCAAATAGTTGTCTCAGCTGGTGTGCAGTCGACCATTTTGATGCTTCTGACAGAGCCTCATGCCACTCATTATCACCGTCAAGCACTCCAAGAGCGTGACATGCAGCCTTATAAGTAGCATACACAACCCCGTTCACAGTGCGAAGGTCTTCAAAACATGTTGCACCTCATACAATATTCAACAGTAGTCGTAAGTAGTACTTCTCTCCAGAGGCAGGATGTGCAAAGTAAATTCTTCCAATCTTAAACCCTCTCTCTCTTCTTTTCCAGATTTTTTTGGGGACTACCCAAGTCCATTTGGTTGGAAATTCAGCATATGTAAGTTCCCGTGCATCCTCATAATTTTTATTGGCCTCCATCCACTCAGTCAATGTCGTTCTAGCTGATTGCACGTTTCTGAGCACCATATCCAATGCTTCTTTATCTTTGTTTGAGTGTAACCATTCATCCATTTTCTCAGCGGTAACACCAATTCTGGTGAGAACATCGTCAAGTGGCTTGTCGTCATTAAAAACAATATCTTGTTCAGCTTCCAAGTGGAAACTAAGCCTCTCTACGGGTGGCTGTTTATATTGGATTTCGAAGCCAAATATCCTCTAGCTTGATTCAGAGGCAGGCACATATCTGCACTTCAGATAGTTCTTGATCTCATCGACTATCTCCTCCTCTTTCCCCTCTGAATTAACTCGTTCGGTGTACTCTTGCACTGAAGCCAACGCCATGTCTGGGCCTTTGCTCATGTACTTGAATAAGTACTTCAGTGATCTCATCTTATTGCACCATTCCACATTAATATGAGCTTGATACTTCACCAACAAATCAATGTGGTGTGGAACAACGGATCTGTTGTCGATACCTACGTTACTCTTTATGGCAGTAGCTCCATTATCCCGTCTATGGTATTCAGGATACCCGTCTTCGGTTGGTGTTGTGGAAGGGTTAAACCTCTTAGGATAATGTTTTGAACAACTTCCGTTCTCCATACATAATGATTCAGTGTTGTAGTCGCCACATGGGCCGTGAATCATGAACTGCAATACAGCTTCAAATCCCACTGGGTCAATTTCTTCATCAGGTAACTCAGCACTAATAATCTTGTCGATTTCTTCCACGGTGTTAGGCTTAGCATCAGGTTCCAAAAAGAGTAATATATGTGCATGAGGTAAGCCTCTTTTCTGGAACTCTATTGTATATATCACAGCAAAAGCATAGCATAGTTTGAGAATTTAATTATGCGTACAAGGGTTAAAGGATAATCAAATCATATCTCCAAAGTATAGGCATATATTAGTAAGAGCAGACACCTAAAAACGGTTCATGTAATAAGACATACTCGTGTATAAATGCATATTTGAATGGCTGCGTATTATTCATCAAATCAAAGTTTATCTGAATCAATTTCTAAGGTGAAGATAAAAATGTGCCCACAAAGAAATAATTAGAGATTGCCTTAACAAGGATGAATCGTAAATCCAAATTAATGAGCCCTCAATCTGTAGAACGGGTTAGATTGAGAAGTTTGCTTTACAGCTTTTTGTGAAGTATGTCGTAAAGCTTTCTGATTGTATATTCAATTCATAAAAGTCTTACGAAAAGAACAACTACATAGGCAATGCTTATAAGACATTGAAGGAGCATAGCCCATCAATTAAAAGACGACAATTAGATTTGCTCACAAAATTGGATGACATGGCAAGTGGAATCTAATGTACAGTTTTACTATTTAAGGAAAGTTTTAAAAGCACTATGTTAAAGAGCTTTACCTGCTAGGATTGGTCCGAAAAATTCACCTACTGTCAAGTCACGTATGAACTCATCAAGCTTGATTTTAAATACTCTGGAAACCACCTCCGGTCTGTCATCCGCATTTTGCCCTTCAATTGTTTTCAGGAATTCCTTTATTTCTGGCCATTGGCTATTACATGTGAATGTGATGAATAGATCAGGTAGTCCTGCCCAACCGCAAATTGCTAGATCGTCATGGTAATTTTGGAAAAGGTTTCTTGGACCACCATGAAAGGATGCAGGTAGCAGGATGCGCAATCCTATGGACGCTGGGCTAGTTTCCCCTTGTGAAACTGCATCTGCCAGACCCGAAATTGCAGCCTTTCTTAAATCCTTTTGGTTGCGGTAGTGGTAATCTAGTCTGCTCTCTTCAACACTTGTGTAAGCATCCACTGTGTATTGTTGCCTTAGCCTTGCACAATGTAGCAAAGCAAAAGCTTCCAAGATTTCCCCATTTACGCTTTGCTCCTGTAGCCGAAAAGCATAAAACTCCCGCATTGTGAGAGTTTTGCGTACCCTGGAGGTCGTGTCAGCATCACTGTGCTTGATATCTGTATGGAAGCCATCCTCTCCATAACAGAATATGAGAGGATACTGCATTGCCATGAAACTTGGGTGTAACTCAGAGATTCTCTTAAGTCCGTTGCAACGATCTTCAATTATTATGTCACGCTCCCCTTTTTGTCCATTGCCTTCATTTACAATTAAAGTAGCCAATTCAGATGCCGAGGGAAGGTTGTATTGTCGACCATCTTTTTTCCTTCTACCACGCAGAAGTATACGCACAGGGCGTGTTCCACTACGATTAGTGCTTTCTCTAGACATTTTGAGGAATTTTGCCAACTCATTATGTTCGTATAACATGTTTTGAAGGCCTTCGACAATATCACGATCAAGATTGCTTTCACCATCTCCTGATAATGACCTCAACCGATTATCAACTTCTTGATGAGTGTCATAGAAATACAACTGCGTGAATCGCGGAGGTTTTCCTTCAGGTGGAAGCAATGATCCCAATTTATGGTAATTCTGACCATTCAGCCGAAAGTTGTATGGTCCACGCCCATCATTGTATGTGGTATCAAATTTTCCACCCATTGACGTGAAAGCATATATGGAATTATATGCTCTTATATGTTGTCTGCACTTCCTTGACTTTGGTCCGCCTTTAGGATTCAGGAGCTCTTTTAGGAAGTCTGATGGGTCTTTTAGAAATGGTAGCTGCACTTTGCCCTTTTGACAGCACAAACTGAACTTATGTTCCTCTCTTGCGACCCTTGCCAGCACTCTCTTCCTTCCACATTTTTGCAAAACAGTGTGGGCAGTTTTCTGTCGGCCCTCCAAAATTCCACGGCTCAGTAAACTTGCCTGCAAGTGAACAACAAATCAGTGCTTGAAAAACTTAGACAGTGTATATAATCGATACACTGCGTCTTTTAGCTACTTACGGGTTCCCATTGTCTGTCCATTGTTTAATTCACCATTTTGCAAGACAGGATCAGTGCATTGTTCTGTACATTTAAGAGTATATCATCAGCAAGGTGAAACCATAAATAATATGCAATCCATATACAATGCTCATTTGGGTAAATGTTATGCATTATTTAGTTTGAGAATTTATGACGATCTATTTCTTAGAATTAAGTGTCACTTAGTGTTGTCCAACATCAATTGACTACAATCGAATGCCATCCTACAGGTATTGCTTACACTATTAGACTATCTTCTTCAACAATACACCTTGTTAGTATTACCAATACAAACCTAATGTAGGGATTTCTTCTAAACAGAATCAAATAAACAAAGTAGAGTCTAGATTTATGATCTATTTGAAAACAAATTTGTCCACAATTTGTGGTACCGTACCTCTGACTTCAGGGCTTGTTATTGTACCATTTGGCGTAGTTTTTGGTATACATCTTCTCTGATTACTACTTCCACCCTCCTCTACAACATTTCTTCTCTTTTTCCTGTTGTAGCTTCCACAATTACGTCCACCAGTTTCATTCTGGGCAGATACAACTGGGTTGCGTAAATATGATCTCTTCCACTTAAGATGTCTCCTTCTAAATTCCCGATTTTGCCTAGCTTGCGTGATCCGCTCCATTCGTTGCATATCTGTTAAGAAAATAATATATAGCTTATGATCTTGTCACTTCTATAAGCCTTAGTTGTCAAAATATGGGATTCGACATTTACCTCCAAACATACCAAAATCAGTAATTTGTCTAGGAGGAAATGGAGGTCGCCCACTTCTACGACGACCTATACTGTTATTGTCAATGGTTTGCCTACTAAGTTCATTTAAAGAAGATGGAACATAGAGGTTTTCAACTTCTGTGCTCTGCCTGAAATTTAAACCTCTGAAATTCCTCCTTTGATTAAGAATATGCCTCCTCGTTTGTCTTTTCAAGCGAGCACATTCACCACGTTGTTGTTGCTCCATTGTTAAGATCTTCACTGCACAAATTCAAGCAGTTGAAAGTGATCTAAGAGTACACATGGTGATTATAAAACTGTCACACTCTAAATTTCATTTATGGAGGATTTTAGGAGTAAATACAATACATCCCTATTAGTAGCTGTGTAATATAACAATCATGTTTTGCATGAAGAAAACATAAACGCCGTTGCATCAGCTCTATGAAATAAAAGAACATATTAATTTACAAAGAATGATTAAGCTGCGACTCTATAAGATATAGGATCTCTATTGTCGTTACGAATGCCAAGTGCAAAAACCCATTCTAATTTAAGCTCGCTACTGTCTCTTTGTTGATATGATGAGCGAATCAAATGAAATTACAAAGCCTAAAATTAAACAGCTCCAATGAGATTTATAATAGTTTGGACAAAATCACAGGTGGAAATAGTAGCTCGAAACCTCCCAATGCTGACAACTACTCATTAGAGTTCGCCACTCTCACTAAGTTAGATTTATAGTTGCCGCCTACATATTGCTAGACGCATATTCAGACAAAGGCTGGAAACTGGAGATCGGGAGGGTGATATGGAGCAGCGTAAGGTGACATCTGAATATGCGTCTGATGTATAATTCTGGCTCTAGCTGCGTTTATGCTAGGTTGTGCTTATTTTGAGATCAGTTCTACATGACCTATGCATTTAAATTTTAAACTACACTTTTTTAATCAGTGTACTGACAACCCTTTTGAAGCATTTTCAAAATCTAAAAGTACTATTAAGATCTATAGACTCCCATACCCGAGGAGACAAAAGTACGATATGTTTGGTAGAAGCTCCAAGTTCAGCAAATGTAGTTTTACACTGATGAAGAGCAATGTATGCAGGTAAATCGGAGTTAAGGACATAAGGTCATGTTAATCATATTACTTTATTAAATGTAGACGCCTTCTAGGCTGAAACGTCACCAAAGATTACCCAAAAGCATACAAAGATCAGTAAACAGGTAGGGAAACCTGAAAATAGCTACCTTAAGTTTAAGCTGAATGCAATGAAGGGGAAAGAAACAACATAGCGTATTATATTTTAGTGTCTATAGATGCTAGCAGCATAGTTTTTAAGAGAGCAATAAGTAGTCTTCAAAGTTTGAAACCAATTTTTCATGCTAAGACTCAAACACCATATACATATCTGTGAATGAAATCCAAATGGCATAATGACAATGGCAGAGGCTAATTTCTATAAAAGACTGCAGTGACCACATCTAAGGTGTCCATTACAGCTGCATAACATAGCTTCAGCATTCCACATCGCATGGGGGTGTTTTTAAATTATCCAAACAGAGCTGCTTTTAAAAGAGTAGGCCAAGAAGAAGAGGTGAAGAGGAAGGGGGAAATTAGGTCTAACAAAAAGATATACCGTACCTGATGAATGATGTGCACGATGGCAGGGCCAATTGAAGATTTAGAGATATTAGAGAGGAGATTAGAGGACAGATGGGCAGCTTGAGACCAGCATAGCAATGCAACTGACATCATAACACATAACACAATTTCTTAGATTCAATCATTTTTATAGTTTCAAAACACACCTCCACTAAAATGTGTGAAGCTTGTTGATGTCAAAACAACTCCCATGGTAAGCACAAAATTTGCCACAACTTAAATTACAGCTTCCTAGGCACCATTTTAGATCACAATAACACCATAAAGAGACGACCTTTCATCAGTAATTACTAAGACTAAAACAATTAAACCCCACAACACTTTATCGAGAACTGAATCTAGACAATACTCCAAATTCATCAACCAACTCTTATTTATCCCTCAAACAAAGCAGTGATTTTTATGAAACTCGGCTGAAAGTAAAGAACTTCATAAAACATTATCAAATACACAATTCTGGTGCCACACTCAACTGATCAAACGACCACGATTCTTTACCATATCAAGCCTGTGATATTTAAGTTGAAATCAAAGAACCCCAGCCAAGTAGCCACATCATACAGATTTTAAGCTAAAGACAGTGGATAGACCTTAAGATCGTAAAACATAAGATCAAACATGAAAGGGGAAAAAACTGAAAGGACTAAATGGAAACAGGAAAAACCTTATATTTGAAAGCCAAAGCCAGATTGATGAGAGAAGATATGTTTCAAACGATCCAGCAAAGTTAAACATGCCATTGCTCAACAACGTATCTCAAAAACAAAAAGTATATGAAAATTATTATTCAGGATTACCTCTGAAGTTATTTCTCTCATAATCAAACACACTACTCCAATTTTACTCCACGATCGACTGCTCTGTCAACATAAATAGAATCATTTTACTTCTATAACACAAACTAATTGAATAATTTGCCAAAAATGAAATCTTGCCAGTATAAAGCAACCAGGATTGGAAGAGAAGCTAGCAAATATGAGATATCCTAAGATCGAAAATGATCAATCAAAACATCAAAATTACTAAAGGTGATTCGATAACAAACACCCTCAGGGTAATTACTCATGGAAATAACTCATATCCATGCTCAATGCACGAACCATTGCATCAATTTGGAATTCCCAGAATGATGTTATAAACATCTCTTGTTTTCATTTCCAATGGTTCCAAAGACTAACAAACTATGTATCACGATTGACCAATGTAGTAAATCCGACGAAAAAAGACTGTTTTGGGAAAATAACACAATGACCTCAACAAAGATAGGGTCACTTCATCAGAACTCCTAATATTGTTGCCATTGCGCTCGTTTTTACTGAACTAAAGATAAACAGTAGAAATCCAACACGACATGATACAATTGGCAGAGGAGCACTCTTTGAAGTTTAGAAATCCAACAGTATTACAACCGGATATGATAATAAAAATATAATATAATATATTATTATATAGCTAATGCCAACACGGAAATCATACGTTCGTATTACACCAAGCATATAGAAGTAATGCTATTTATTATAATGCTAAATGTAACTAAATTACATATTTGTAAGATTTGCAAAAACTGCTACTGTTCTGCCTTTCTAATTTCATCTAGCTCCGCACGCAGCCTTTTGTTTTCTATACATACTTCATCCAAAGCTCGCTTCAAGGTCTTGCTCGTCATCTCTTCATGAACTTTTGCAATAAGTGCTAATCTTCTTTCCTTACGTTCTTTACGGCAAGTTTCTAGATTGTAGTCAAGTACCTCAAAAAGTTGAAATTCTTTGAGCTTTTCTATAGCAAAAATGGCTGCCGTTTGTGTGGCAAACTTTAAATCTTTCCTAGTTTTGCCCTTTATTTTTATACTCGCACCGTCCTTTTGGGGTGTTATTCTTATAAATGTTGTGTAGCATCCGTTCACCTTATTGTAGTGTTGTTGGTACAGAGGCTCTGGTAAACTCAAAGCACTCAAAATTTAAGTCAACAAAGTCGTGAAGCTTATGGGGATTTCTTTTCGCACCTGGTCCATGGTCTACAATGAAATTTCAAACATGAAGTTAGGTTACATCAGCAAACCACTTTAACTCCTCTTGTGTTATCTCATATATCTTTAGGATCCATGAGTTTCGGTGTAAAAAATTTCGGAGGTAATCTCTGTTGCACCCCACTTTTTCCAACCAACCCTTAAAAAGGGAGTTCTAATCACCATTTTTGCCTTTGTAAACTCACATTTTCTCGTCATTGTACTTTATCAAATCAAGCACAGCTATGCCGTTTAATTAAAAGCAACACAAAACTACGAAAGAAGTAACAATTTGCAACCTCCAGTTGATGCCATCTAAACTTTGACAAACATACACCATTTTTTTAATAGAGGGCATGGAAAATGAAAACACGGAATTGTTGATTGAGTTTACAGCGTCATTTCATTGAGCATGTAGAGTGCACACCATTCTGTCAATTTCACAAATTGGAAATCTGAAAAAGAAAGAAAAGAACAAACAGAGAAAATTACCGAGGTGTGAGACTACAGGGAAGAGTGCAAAAAAGTAACAAACGTGAACTCCGACTTGGCTCAATATTTGATCTTTAGGTGAACTTGACAACCACACTTCCTGCGCACCACAACTATACGACATTTGTTCACAGCACACTCAATCAAAATGCTACATATACCAAATTATGTCATCTCCATTGTTACACCCCCTTCTATATTTAACTCTGAACTACAAACACATTTAACTAACCTCAATTATCATCACCCAACACCGAGCTTTATCCCAAGGATTGACGGATCACTGCAAAAAAAAGGAATTGAAATAAATTAACGGAATGAAGCAGCAGTTGTGAGCACGAAAATATATTAGCAACGACTTTCTATGATTGCACAATCACATACCAAAACAACACAAACCACCCCTGTCTCGGTAGAAGATGAACACTATAAATAGTAGTACAACGCAGTGCAAAATGGTGTTCCAACTTCGTAACGGTCGCCATAAACGCGCCAATTGAAGGTTGGATGCATATGACGTAGACCTAGTAACGGAGGAATTTTGTAGGCGAGAAGGCAGGGCAGTTCGAAGATTATGAGCTTTTGGAAACCCTTTGAGGGGAGAAGCGGTGGAGGCAGGGGAGATGAAAGACTTGTATCCGTTGATGTGTGATGTGTGAGATTAAATTGTCGGCCATGCTGTCTCCATTATGTGGGAATTTAATTTTTGTGGACCATGTTTGTGTCTTTAGGACTTAGATCAGTTTTGGTGACGTGGAGGATGGAGTGAGAGGGCAACAACATAGCTTTGCGACACGTAGGATATGACGTGGTATTAATTTGCTCTAGATATCTTCAAAGCATGCCACGTAGGCGTAGAAATAGGCCTATTAAAGTAGTAGTATAGATATGCAGGGGGAAGGCTAACATCGCTTGCATGATTACTACTCCAAGAAACATCATCGATAAGGCGACTCACATAGATTTCTTTCAAATTTACCTAAATACATACTCATTAATTTACAGTAAAACGCCAACAAAGGCAAACATCATACAAAGATCAGCCAGCAGATACAAGACTTAAACATTAACATAACCATATGCCCAAAAATAAAAAATCCACACAGAAATCTACATCAAGTACGCATGGCAATATAAGCTGCTTCCTATCAAAATTCCTTCGACACTAATAGAATATAACACACAAATATTTGGGCAAACTCTTAACAATAATAAGACTCGTAATGACTTGTTTACAATAACTTAGGGGAAACCCCTTATATAGTTTACATTGGAATATAAACATAATAATCCTAAGATATATCTTACCCCTAAATAATATTCTCACATATATTATTCCCTAAATATCCTCTTTTACCCCTATTACAATAATCTCATATTTCCCATTTATTCTATTACCTCTATTACCCCCCCCCCCCCCCCCACAGACTCATGGTAATTTGAACAAAATTTCCATGAGTTTGCCAAAACAATAGGAAACGTAAACCCCGTCGAGATCTTCAATTCTTCAAATCGCCACGTTGATCGTCGTCGTCGCAAATCCAATCGAAATCACTCGTCACCCAAAAGCCAGATACAAGGAAACGACAACAATATACCATGACTCACCATGGCTCCATGGTCACACATTGTGAAGCGCCCATTATCAGCTTCACCCAAAAAAACCAGACGAAACGACTGGTAGAGGCACACCTCTATTTAAAAGTTTCTTGATCGGCCAAAACAATCACACAAAAACCCTAAAATTTCAAAACAAGTTCTCGATAGAACCCGAATCAACGCCAAACATATCACACGATCTGATCAAACGCGCACCAACACCACATGAACATAAGGATTAACCGAGAGCAATGGACTAAAAAAAAGAATCAGCAAACCAATAACCACAAAATTAAAATTGTATGCACATGTCTTTGCCATGTACCCTTGCCACATGCCTACATATATACACCCAAAGTCCCAAATCCATGAAAGGGTTGACTCCAAACACGCTCGACAACATTCATTGTCAAACGTTATCATCTATCATCACCGAACAATTCATCTTCACAAACGCCCAAGCCAAAACTCTCGATCAATAAATGTCTCGACATTAACCCAAATAGCGAACGAGAGGGGGTCTTTATTCAAAAAAACAAATAAAATTAAACCTAATACTCTTAAACATTAAAACACAAACTCTAAACATTAAAACACGAACATTATAACTCCACCTATTAACGAAATACTGCCGGTAGGCATTATGATCATATGCCCACCGGCAGGTGGCGGAAGCACCTTTTAGAGTCCTCTAGGAAAGAGGCTCTGATATCATAATAGAATATAAGACACAAATATTTGGGCAAACTCTTAACAATAATAAGACTCGTAATGACTTGTTTACAATAACTTAGGGGAAGCCCCTTATATAGTTTACATTGAAATGTAAACATAATAATCCTAAGATATATCTTACCCCTAAATAATATTCTCACATATATTATTCCCTAAATATCCTCTATTACCCCTATTACAATAATCTCATATTTCCCATTTATTCTATTACCTCTATTAACAAGCAAAAAAAAAAAAAACGAATTAGAGACAAGAAACATTAGGAACACCACAAATGTTTCAAATCCAGTCAATACGTCACCAAGGCAAACAAAAAAAAGGTACACCAAAGATTGCGAATATTCCCAGTCAGCACCAAAGAAACAACAACTATTAAGGCACAAAACTAAAGAGCAGCCAAAATGTCAATCGAACACGATACTTTATCAGAAAATTGAAGCATGAATTTGAACAACCAACGAACAAGTTATTGGCCACACTAACATATGCAGCAAAAAGAAATATCTACTACACAAACTGATACAAGCTACTTCCTCTCGCAAATCCTTAGATACGTAACATGCTAGAAATTTATCCGATCACAAGGAACTCGCCTTCCAATATAAACAGTCTCCACACCCCTCCCAAAATCGTCTCTAAGACAATGGAGGGAAAAAAAGTAGTCTCCAAGATACTAACTCCCCTAAAGTCAGTATTGATGTAAAGACCATATGCTGCCTAATGAGAAGCTTTCTCCCTACCACATGGCGTAAAAGGTGGCAAATGACTCTACGATAGATTGTTTGTAATTATCTTTAACCATTTCCAAGCTCAGCCACACGAACATTCCACACCACACTAAACACATCATAGTCAGGGAGAATGGTACGTAACATCACAGGCTACATATGAAC
Source organism: Spergularia bocconei (assembly GCA_963457585.1). Taxonomy (NCBI): domain Eukaryota; kingdom Viridiplantae; phylum Streptophyta; class Magnoliopsida; order Caryophyllales; family Caryophyllaceae; genus Spergularia; species Spergularia bocconei. The sequence goes on along the minus strand of OY734951.1, from coordinate 9,051,927 downwards.
AACCCATGCATGAATTAGAACTCAAAAAACATTATCGACAATCCAAACCACAAAAATTTCATCCTTACCTAAATATGTACTCATCTACATAGATCCATACAAGCCGCTTCCCACCCAAATACCTTAAATAAAAAATGCATCCAATCACAAGCAGCTCAATGACCAATGTAAATATTCTCCAAAACCCTCCCAAAATCCTCCAAGATAACAAAAAAAAAAAAAAAGTCGTGCCCAAGATATGTAATATCCCAAAATTTTAAAGTATTTTATATTAATATTTTTGATTTATTAATTAGAGTATTGTAATGGAAAAAGATTTTTCAATATTAGTATGTGTTTGGCCTAGTTTTTCAAAGTGTTTTTACTCCCAGAAATTATAAGCTTGGCCAAACATAGAGTTTTTTAGAAGTTATAAACTATTTAATAAAAGCAATTTTCTAAATATTGACCCTCAAAAGCAGAAGCACCAAATTGGTGTTTCTGTTTCTATTTCTTTAAAATACTCCTTTTGTGAGATATTTTTAATTTGACAAAAATATAAAAAAGATTACTATAAAAAATGAAGTGCTTTTGTAGTGTGTAGAACCAAACACTTCTTATTTTTTCAAAAAACAATTTTTAAAGAAACTGATTATGAGAAATAGAAACAGATTTCGAAAAATTTGGTCAAACAGGCTCTTAGTTGTGAGTCGTTTTCAAAACCGAGTTCGGGAATGGTTTTTGGAGTCAGATTTTCTAATTTCTGATTTGGACCATCTCCTAAACACTACAACAACCCAATTCAACATATTGGCCCAAACACAAATCATACCCAACCCAACAAGATAAGGAAATCAGAAAAAGGAAAAAAAGAAGAAGAAAAAGAAAAACCGAGTTCCTTCACTCTTTTCGTTCGCCTTGCCTCGCACACGCACGCCCAGCTCGCCGCCTCGACTTCTGCCGTTACCGCCACGCCCACGTCACACCCGCCTCCCTCAGCTCATACTCTTTCTTTCTCACTCCTCCACCACCTCCACTACCCCCCGACCCCACTGCCACTTTTCAACCGCCGCGCCCGCCTCCCATCTCAGCCGCACCGCCCTGTCGTCATCTATATTCGCCGGTATGATCTGACTACAACTAAATTGATTATCATTATTTTCAATTTCCCTTATATTCTATAATCTCATATTGTGTTAAAACTCGTTTTCCGTATAATTGAAGCTTCTTTTTCTCGGGGAATTGAGAAACTGATTGATTGAAGTTTTGTCAGAGTATTTGCAGCCGACAATTCAACAATGTCTGTGCTAATTGTGACGAGTTTGGGCGACCTGGAGATTGACCTATTTACCGACCGCTGTCCGTTAACTTGCAAGAACTTCCTTAAACTCTGCAAGTATGTCGTTGCTCCTCTTTATTTCCTAGTACAATTTATTTTACTTTGCCTATGTGTGTTGCTCATTGTTAGGGGAATAGATTGCGGGTTTGGTTCTATTTAGGTTGAATTAAGTTGGGGTTCGGAGTTGGATAACAGACTTCGCCCTCTCGTCGTAATGCCGGAATTTGTGTGTTTTATTTGGTGAGTTAAGTAAGCTTAAAAAACATGCAAAGTTAAGTGTAAGACCTTTCCTAAGAGTTTGTTTGGTGAAGTGATGGGGGGCGAGGGATGGAAAAGAAAGGGAATTGGGGGAATGTTATTAGATTAGATCTCTCTATTCTTCAAAAGATTTTGACGGAATGTAGAGCATTGCTCGCCCTTTCCCTTCCCTAAGGTGATACGCGGGAGGTAGTCTATTTTTTTGGGTAAGTTTCTATCATTCCAAGTTGAAAACTCACCCTAAACTATGGTAGTAAAACTGAGTTTTTGATCATGATCTCTGTATTTAGGTATTGGAAAAATTGTAGCCGATATGGCCTAGAATAACGGTCGCACTTAATGCAAAAACCTTGATACATCGTGACATTTGGGTGTCTCAACCAATTTTTAAAAACATGCCCTAAACCTTAAGACCTCATCATGCCTAAGTTCTTAACAATAACATACCGGTAGGCCCAAATCTGCTCAGAACCATTAGTTGATGGTAGACTATCACTTTATGTAGGATTGTAAGCTGTTGATTGTGATACTACCTGAAGAGAATAAAGTATGTTTTCGGGTGGTTTTACTAGGCAGCCCTCCAGTTTAACAACTTTGACATGTCATCTTTTGTCCTTAATTTGTGCTTAGGTGATACTAAGGTTTGCTCACGCTATAATAGTTTTTTTAGTGGGATCTGTAATAGACAGTTTTAGAGCTGATTGGCGCAGTTTTAACCCTAAGGTTCGCATATGTTATGATAATGTTTAAGTGGTAACTTTCAGAGTTAAGTTTATGAACTGAATGCCATAGTTCGCTCGCATGACAATACTTACTTTGACAGTTGTCACTTACAAGTTGTGATTCTGATACATTTTTTGTTACATCAAATACTTCCTTCGTTGCTTTAGGTAGCTAACGTTTGGTTTGAATATGTGAGAGAGATTCAAGCCAAACGTTAACTAAAGAAACGGAGGGAGTATACGAAATTGGGTTATTGGACACAGTGATCCTTGGGCTTATTGAAATTCACTGTGTAATCATGACTATGTTTACGCTCATAACAACTCCGAGTTTTGCAGAACAATCACATTGTCACAATGTCACATTTCTTGATTGAACAACGGTAATTTGTAAATAAGCAATAAAAACAGTATGCCATTCACGTTTCACACGTGAATTTTGTAAATACTTTTGTTATGTTGCAACCAAAATATAGAATTTAGTTCATGAATGTAATAATTAAGTTAAAGATGTCATTTAAAAGTACCACGTAATATTTGACAGCCATTGCCATGTCTTACAAGAGCACTTGGAGTTCTGAACAGTTGAAATGAATTTATGGTGGTTGCATCATTAGTATGGTAAACAGTTAATAATAACTTGATTACCAACCATTTTTTTTAATAGTATCAGTAATACGTATACATATGTGGTCTAGGGAATTATGTTCTTGAAAGTAAAGGAACTGCTTCGTGTTTGTAGGATGAAATACTACAATGGCTGTTTGTTTCACACAGTGCAGAAGGATTTTACTGCCCAAACTGGTGACCCAACTGGCAGTGGGAGTGGTGGAGACTCTATCTACAAGTAAGTTATATAATGCTACTCTTGGTGACATATGACTGATTGCAATATGGTTATGCATGAGTAGTCTACTCACTATTGCTCATTGAGTTTTTTTTTTTTTGGCTTCATTGCTTGAACGTGGAAGTTCTTCATCTGGATATATTTGAAATTTTGGCAAGTTTTTTTTTTTTATTTTTTTTTTATTTTTTTTTTTATGACTTTTTTATCTGGCGCTGTTTTTGTTTCTTTCAACTTCTGGAAAGTGATGCTCCTACTTTTTGTTTAGTGTATCATTGTCAAAATTTTGAGACACTAATATGATTTGACTTGAAATTATCGTGAAAGGTTTGTGTATGGTGACCAAGCTCGATTCTTCAACGATGAGATTCACCCTGACTTGAAGCACTCAAAGATGGGTACCCTTGCCATGGCTAGTGCTGGGGAGAACTTGAATGCATCTCAGGTATAGAGAACTTGGATAAGGCTTTTCACCTAATTCTAACTTCTGATTCACTTTTGAAAGCTCTGCTTGAGTCATAAAATAAAATTTGTTGGCACATCTAATCACTCTTTGAAATTTTTTGCTTTCAGTTCTACATTACACTGCGAGATGATCTTGACTACCTCGATGAAAAGCATACTGTAAGTGGGCCTTTCTCTGGTTGATTTGTCTCCCTAATTGTGATATTGTGCTGTTTTCCTAAAATCATTTCTACAAATTGTAACTGTATTCTGAATGCTAATGGTGTTTATTAGTAATTTTATGGTTTCTATACACCTGCTCCCTCCCCTGCATCCAAGACTCCCAGTATGTCCTGTCCCTCATCAGCTAGCCCACTGCCTGAGTCATTTACCTGTCATGAAACCATCGAAGGCGTAAAGGGGTGCTTTGAGTCTTGTACGGGTTGAAATGTGGTCAATAAAGGATAATCTATTTTGTGGTTCTGGATGTTTCTTACCTGTTAAAAAAGAGCTACCTTCTGCATGATACCATGTTTCCTATGAAAGGAAAAGATAAACTGGAAAAAGAGTAAAGATTCTGCAATCTATTCTTTGAAGTTTGATTGTGATTGGTTTCAGTATTAGTACCATGTGGTGGAGAATTATGCGATTTAGTTCATTTCTATACCCATGTTTGGTGATTTACATAACATGAAAAGAGCAATTATGGTACTGGCAAGAAACCTAAAGAGTCAATGAGCATCAGGACCTTTAGTCAGAATATCATTGCAGCCAATATTTAATATATTGTGTTTCAAAACATTACCTTTTAACAGTAAAAGCAATGAATTAATATTTCTAGATTCACTGGTCTTATAATAAAAGTATACTTAAAATGCCAAACAAAACACGACTTTACCTTTTCTTATTGGTGAAGTGTACCTGATCTGACCTGTGAAACTGTAGATGTTCTTTTTCTTATGGCTGCTTAGCTATTAGCTAAGATATATACTTGACCATACCATAACACAACATTTGTTTCAACCCTGTAAGGCAGAATGTCAAGATGTTCTATAACGGCATGTAGATTCTGATGTGTTAGAACTTAGATGTTGTCCTGCTTCCACCTTTCCCCTTTTACTGGGACATAGAGAAGGTGAGCTGGAGAAAAATAGCAAGGGAATGCCGTGATGAGCCACTGATTCATTGGTTACTGGAGTGTGTGATTCACATTTCGCCTAATGTTGTCCCCATAAGTGCTCTTGATGCGGATATATCTCTTTTTTATTTGTGAAACATCTCAAGTTGATGTATGAAACATAAGTTGGTGTGCGTCCATTAAATGTCTGGTCAGGTTTTTGGAGAGGTTGCAGTAGGCCATGATACATTATTAAGATTGAATGAAGCTTATGTGGATGACAAGGGACGACCATTCAAGAATATAAGGTACTGATAGGATGTGTGTTTTTCATTTGAGTTCTCTAAGCTAATGCATATCATCAATATTGAAGGATTCTTACATATGCTCTTTAATGAATGCTTGTAAACAGAATAAAACACACTTATATTATTGATGATCCTTTCGAGGACCCTCCACAGCTGGCTGATTTAATACCTGATGCTTCCCCGGAAGGCAAACCGAAAGATGAGGTAATATGCTGTATTTTCCGTTTCAAGAATCTTGATACAATACTAATTGTCACTTGATATTCATTTATTTGATTTACATTTCATTTTGGTTAATGGAGGCCATGTTGTCATTTTTTGTATTCTTTTTCCCAAGAAATACCGAACACATTATAAATAAATACAAGGAATAGGGAATAGAAATAGTAGACTGTTGGAGAGAAAATGGGTCGATCATGTAAGTTGTTAATGATATCTTATTGCCGTATCACAAGCTATCCTACTAACATCAAATTAGCATTCCCGAAAAAATAAAAAAGTGAACTACTTTACTGAGAAGTAATCTTTAATGTGGTTAACTAGCCCCTCCTTCAAGGGGCATCAAGGCTATTGCAGAACTTCAGTTTTGTTGCATGTCATGGCTGAAAGGAGTCAATTCTTATATTTCCGGTACCAGTTCTACCTCATAGAACTAAGTTTATCTTTGTATTACTAACCAGAACAACCCTAGAAAATATAAGTTAGGTGAGGTATTAATTACGTCTACAAAGGCCGTAACATTCTCTTACTTTTCAAAAGTCTTCTCCTCAACAATAATTAAGAACTCCAGACTTGTTATGTAAGGCATAGGTGATACATTAGCCACTTCCTCGGGTCAAAGATAGGTGAAAATTTTCAGCTGAGAAGCTATACAGGGATCGATATTTTTTCCTGTATGTCATTCAGCCTAAATTATATAGAAATGTAGCAAGGATAATATCGGACGCTTTTACTATAAGGTGCTGGATTATTCTTATGTATAGAGGAACTACATTGAAATGGCTCACGAAACTGTCTGCACTTGTCATATGAAGTAGCAGTGAGTCGGTGCAATTCTCGAAGCGATTTCATTATGGGTCATCCATAAGCAGCCTCTCTATGATTTCAACATAGGGGGTAAGGCTTGCTTACCTCCCCCCCCTTACTCCGCGTTTTGGCGGGAGCCTTTCAGGGACTGGGGACCTGGTAATATGTTGTTGCTGGGGTTTTGAGATTGATTCTCAAAGGATTGTGCAGCTTAAGTGACAGATTGGTTTCTTGATGGACAAGGATAATGCATTACATGGTTTCTTTTATATGTAAACTGGTTGTTTTTTCTTTTGGTGGATTTTTTTGAAGTACCAGATGTGTATATATGCTTCTACTTTGGGTGGAAAGTCAACTGTTCCATGATACAATATTTCTATCTAGATGAGCACGGATGACAAGAAAATTATATATAGCTTGGATCATGCTTGTCTGCATCTCCCTGAAATATGTAGCTAAGGGCCGTTAAGCTTGAAGAGCTCCTCTGTATGGTTTGCATTTCCATGTGTTCAGAATTATTATTGCCAGCTTATGGTGACTGGACCATGGTTAGTCAGGTTGATCAATTATTGAATTATGTATCTAGAGCACTGATTATTCTGTTCATGATGAATGAAAGTTAGCTAAGCTTCTTTTGCAAGTAGGAATTGTACACCTTGGTTCAATGCTTTTGTATCATGCTCTTTCCTTGAGTCTGGTTATTTACTCGATTTGATGATGTTATTAACTAACATTCGGCTGTTTGTTTCCACATAATTGTAGGATATTGATGAAGTGAGACTGGAAGATGACTGGGTGCCCATGGATGCAGAATTAGCTCCAGAAGAGCTTGAGGAAGCTATTCGTTCAAAGGAAGCACATTCCAGAGCCGTTGTCCTCGAGACTGTATGTATACTACCCCTATATTTGTGATCGATGTATCTGTACTCAATTATGAAAATTATGTTTCTCATCTACTTCTGGATAATCCCACAGATTGGTGACCTCCCTGTAGCTGATGTAAAGCCTCCCGAGAACGTGTTATTTGTATGCAAACTTAATCCTGTAACTGAGGTGAGTATTGACTTGCTTTCTGGAAGGAAAAAAAAACACTCTTTTTGGAACTCGTTAGTGTTTTTCTGGTTAGATGATCTTGCCTGGTCCTTGTCTTTTATAAATTGTGATGTCAATTTGTTCATGGAAAATGAATAACTTATTTTTTCAATAGATCGATGGATCTTGGATTTACCTTATTGATATAGTTTATAATTGGTATAGAAAGCATATCCGAAAACAATTATTAAAATTTTCAACTTTAACTTCCTAAGTATTGCAATCAAAGAAAAATAGGACCCTGATTTTGGGATGGAGGGACTGCCATAGTAATAGCAATGTCTTTGCCATACTAATAGCAATGTCTTTGTTGCTATTCTATTATTTGTGTTTTTTCTCTTACAATACCTAATAAAAGTCTTTGCAACTTCTAACTGGGGTGTTCAAGATATCTTCTTTTTAACATGCCAGAACCATCTAAGCCTTGCCTCTCGCGCTTTATCTTAAGCAGATGCCACACTAACATGTCAGTACTGTTTCTTGATGTCTTTATGATTTATGAATATGATTAAAATCTGTAAGCAACAGAGCTTTGTCATTCTGCTGCCCTCTACTTACGCATGTGATATAATTAATTTGTTCATCAGGATGAAGACCTGCATACAATATTCTCACGTTTTGGGACAGTTACATCGTACGTAACTTGTGTTATCACATCAATATTCTTTAGCAGATTCGTATTTTGGTTTTAAAAATGTTAATTTCTCGCACTTGGCAGGGCTGAGGTTATTCGTGATTACAAGACTGGAGACAGCCTTTGTTATGCTTTCATTGGTCAGTATACTTTATCTAACATTTGCACACTATATGCATCCATATATTCACAAATACAGGCATAAATAAAAATAATGGTCAAATGATGCAACTCCACCTAGTCATTTCTTTTTTTTTGTTTTTTTGAATGAAAAGACATGTAGTTATTCCACAATGTACCAAAAAAAAAAAAAAAAAAAAAACACAGCATGGCATTGATGGCAATTGTTGTTTCTCAGGCCAGTTGTGTTTCCTTTGGATAGTACTCACCTTTGCATCATAGTTGGCGTTACTTTGCTCGTATGTTTATATACATCTGCTGTGATGACTGACAATAATATATGATTGTCACAGAGTTTGAAGAGAAAGATGCCTGTGAGCGAGCTTATTTTAAGGTACAGTTTTCAGTCTCACTGCAGATGTGGTACATTTTATGTTTTGGCCAATATTAGGTGATGTGTTCTCGTTTGAGGCTCATTTTGAAATCTTATTTCGAGGTGGGCGAGTTTCAACGTCTCTTAAAACCCTTAGATACTCACACCAGCTTTTAGTGAGAGCTTCTTGCCCAACTTCTGTTGTTTTGCGGTGCATTATTCATCTGTTATTAAAAAAAATATATTAGTATGGGCAATCTGTGCTGTAAGAAAGTTGCTAGAGGGAGAGCAAACTAAACGAAGAGAGTGTTATAAATATTCGGCATATTGCGTGAAACTTAGTTTAAGGAGGCGCGAGGCGAAGACGCGCGCCTCATGCACACGAGGCGCTTAGCGAACAAAATTATATTTTACGAAACCATATTATGAAAAAAACCCCTTTTTTGGTATTTAAAGAGGGACAATGGGTAAATAAGTATATACAAGGGATTAGGGGGCAAAGGGAAGTGTAGAAATAAGGTTACAAGAGAAAGAAATTGGAATTTGCACAGTTGTGCGCCTCAGGCACACTTGTGCGCCTCAAGCTTCTGAGGTGATGGCAGCTGCGCCTAGGCGCGCTTTATTAAACTAAGGCGTGAAGGAGCAGCTACAACATAACTAGAAGAAATTTTCATAATAGTACTGAGGTGTGACATGTTTTTGTTGCAGATGGACAATGCATTGATTGACGACAGGAGAATTCATGTAGATTTCAGTCAGAGTGTTTCAAAACTGTGGAATCAATTTAGACGGAAGGGTGTCCAAGGTAAAAGTCTATACTCACATACTCCCTCTTGTGAAAAATAACATGACTTTTTTTTTTCGAGACGCCTGTTCTTTATCTTGTTTACCATGTTTGTCCAGAGTGTGTTCTTATTTTCCTTGTCTTTGGTTTACCTTTGAATTCATTATCCTAGATGATACCTTGCTTTGAATAGTTGTTGCTGCCTTATAGAATGTTTCGCATGGATTACTATTGTAAGGCGGCCACATATGGGGTAATAAGTAGGCTGATAATCATGTATTTACATGCATGATACATTTTCCATCTTCACGATCACATCTTTTATTTTCTTTCATTGATTGATAAAACTCTCGAATGGCTCATAAAACTCTCTATGCTTCTAATTTTGTGAAGTAGCAGTCAGTCGGTGCGATTCACGAAGCAAATTTCATTTTGGGTCATCCGTGCGCAACCTCTCTATGTTTCAACTTTCAATAGGGGTAAGACTTGCGTGCATCCGACCCCCCCTTATCCCGCCGTGTGGCGGGAGCCTTTAAGACACTGGGGTAAAGATGTTGTTGTTGTTGTTGTTCAGGATTGATCTCATTAATAATTAAAATCTGTGTCCTTGTATTCATTCATTAGTTAACCATCATTTTTCCCAAAACTTCTATTGACCCCTCCACCCAGTCAATTGCAACATGACATTCTTGTGACATGCTTCTGTGGTCTATAGTTTGTATATCCCTTAATTTGTAAGACTCAAATGTTGAATGCTTGCTTCTGCAGTCCTGTGCAATGCTTCTTTTTGAATGTCAACAGTGTTCAAAGATATTGTGGTTCGCTTAATTAACCATCATTTTTCCCAAAACTTCTATCGACCTCTCCACCCCGTCAATCGCAACATGAGATCTTTCTGCGACATGCTTCTGTGGTCTACAGTTTGTATCTTTATTTGGAAGATTCAAATGTCGAATGCTTGGTTCTGCAGTCCAGTGCAATGCTTCTTTTGGAATGTCAACAGTGTTCAAAGATAATTTGGTTTGCTTGGTTGCCTGCAAAAAGTCCAGTAATATAAAGATGATTGTTTTGAAGATACTTTTTATCCCAAAAAAATAAAAATATTTTACATGATGATGATTCTCGTGTTTTAAATATGCCATGTGTGGTCAACCACTGCTTGTTTTGTGTACTTCACATATTTGTTTTTCATTTGTTTCCCACTGGGGAAGAGGAGCCTTGGCGCACCGGTTAAGGTGTTGCTTTGTGATTGATAGGTCACAGGTTCAAGTCCTGGGAGGGGCCTATTGTCCAAAAAATGAGAAGGGAAGGCTTGGCCCCTATACACCCTTGTGGTGGGACCCTTCCCCAGACCATCGCCTTACGGAACAACGATGTGCACCAGACTGCCCTTTTTTTCCACTGGGCTGAATCTTTTTTCGTCAACTATATTTGCTTGCCCAATCCTCTTATAATTAATTGTCTAGTGTACTCATCTGTTCGTGTCACTAAATAATGTTTCACTCTGACCCCTCTCGGTGTCTGTAATTTCACAAATTGGAAGATATGTTTGAGAGAGGAATAACTCATATGAATATCAGTACTTAGTTTTGTAGATTTAATAGAGGCTACCATTATCCATGTACTTGTCACTTGCATTGTTTAGAATACTTGGGTTACACATCCGACCAAAAGCAATTGCATTGTGGAGGAGAATGACACCAGAGACTGCTGTGTCCCATGAAGATTGATATTCTATTGGATGCTTTTCTTTTTTATACTTTGATCTGTTCTTCGTATGTAATCAAGGTGTCTGTTTCTGGAACAAGAACATTACCCCGATGCCTCTCAAGAGGTCCTTCCTAGTTAGGTTAACTGGTTTTTAATGTTGTTGTGTTAACCCTGTCATACTAGAGAGGCCTTCTCGACTGTGGAACAGCCCATGAATGAGTTTCATTCATGAAAGTAGGAAGCGTGTTTTTTTTTCTGACATCAAATTAAACTAGGGCTTCTCTGTTTGATGTTTGGAACTATTGCTTCCTTTCCTCTTGATGTATGTTGATTTTTTTTTGTTTTATTTGGCTCAAAGCAACATTTAATCTAATATATGCTTATTTGGGTTCTTTGGGGTTTCTTGGATGATAATTACTCCCATACGAAAGGTATTTATTTTTTGTTTTTGCGTGTAGATGTAATTCCCTAAATTGCATGTATTATAACTTATAAGTCCATGCAATATGCAATTTTTGGAGAAGCTTTATGTGACCGCATTGTCATTAACATGATTCAAGTCTTACTAATATCTCTTTAATCACTCCTTCCTTGAAGGACTGCATGATTGAAGTATTTCCCTGTCTGGTTTCAATTGGCAATCATCTTATTGTTTATCTTATACTGTTTTATTTAATTTGATGCAGGAAAAGGTTGCTACAAATGTGGTTCACTCGAACATATTGCTAAAGATTGTGCTGACGGGTCTACTTCTATCCAAAATCAGAAGTATGTCTTAAAGGATGATAACAAGCAGCGTGGCGGAGACAAAAATGCAGAGTCAGTGATTGATTAGATGTTGGCCAATTCTTGACCCCCCTCCCCTTTGCCCTTAAGCTTATGCCTAATTTTATAATCTCTACATGTGCAGCTATGAGATGGTGTTTGATGAAGATAGTGGAAGTCCACAAGAGAAAAGGGGAGATTTTGAAAAAAGGAAAAGTTCCAAATCTGGGAGTAATGTAGCTTTAGATGACAAACGCCGAGATTATGTGACCAAACAAGCAAGTCACCAGGAAAGGCCACGGGATAGAAACTATGAACCTCGGGTTGATAGAAGGAGGGATGACAGGGATCAGAGAGCGACTAAAACTGATGGTAACAGGGATGGGAGGGACCGCAGAGAGATTAAGAATGGTCATGGTAGGGAAAACAGGGATTTGCGAGATAACAAGTATGGTGAGCGAGATTACCGAGACAGGAGGGATGATAATGATCATAGAAAGAGGTCCGTTGACATTGACAGACAAGAAAAGAGAGAAGAATCAAGTAAAAAGAAGAGAGATGCAGAGCCAGATGGGTATAGAAGTAGAAGAGAAGATAAAAACAGCTCTAAGGCTTATGCTAACCGCCATGATGAGAAGCTACATGATGAGAGAGACAAACAAAGAGACAGAAAGAAAGATTCGGACTCTGAGGCGCGAAGGAGAGGAGAAGATCGAGATGGAAGAAGTTCCAGGGAACACACTCATGAGAGAAGACGAGCTGACAGGAGGTGAAATTAGTGTATTGCCGATACGCAGCTGTAGGTTTTCTTGCTCGAGATTTTAAATATAGCTTTAGATCGCAGCCTTCATTGTATGATGTCTGAATACCTAGCGTAAAAAAGGGCATAAGATTCTGAATGCTGTTACCTTTCTGAAAATGGAAACTTCCAGGTTAAGATCATTTTGGTGCAAAAAGATCCATCAGGTCCATGTAACTGGTGTTCGGTTCGCCCAAAAAAAAGTGTGGGTGGGGATGCAACCGATTTTGGTACGGATGCAACTGATTTTGGTGTAATCAACTTTCATTGTATGTGATAAGTCTTATAACTACATTGATTTGCTGGTTCTTCCAACCCATTTTTTTCCTCCTTTTGCTCTTACGACACAACAGCCCAAACATGCAACTCAAAACACATAATTTTGGTATAAATGTGCTTTCTGCTGTCCATGCTGACTTAAGGATTACAGCCCCGGTAATGAAAGCAAGATGCTTCTTGGGTGTGGCTGAGTTTTGTAACGGGCTTCATGAGAGGCTAGTAACAAGAGCGGTTGAAATTGAGCATTTGTTCTGATTGTTGGCCACTGATTGCATTATTACAGTAATTTCTTCATTTGGTGACTTGATCATGATCATGGCCTGTTGCCGTGCATCAGAAGTTGATGAACCTGCTGTTGCCCATGCTGCACAATTGGAAGCTTTAGGACGAGTGTTTGAGAAAGCTGCAGAAGATGATACGCCTTGTGAGGTACTTTGATCTTATCGGCCCCTCTCCCTAAAATACACTTACTTCTCATTTGAGGAACATCAACTACATCTTTCAGGTTCCTGATCATTTGTGCTGTAAAATTACACTTGACATCTTTCGTGATCCCGTCATTGCACCAAGTGGTTTCACTTATGAGAGATCAGTTATCCTTGATCATCTAAAAAAGGTGATCCTCAGAGCTTTTACATTATTTTAAGGTTTTGGTTTTTAATTGTCTTGTAATTTGTTTAGCTTGGTGTGAACTTAGGTGGGGAAGTTCGATCCAATTACTCGTGAACCACTTCGTCCATCCCAATTGATACCAAATTTGGCGGTAAAAGAAGCTGTTCGTGCTTATCTTGACAAACATGGGTGGGCTTATCGACTAGACTAGCACTAATTGTACAGACACCTTGTATAGTTGTCGCATGTATCAACTCCTACAGCAAGCTCAAGACCTTTTGACAGTTGCATTTTATCACATTGTGCTGTTTACCATACCAACGGCATTTCAACCACAGCTATGCAGTTCGCTTGTATGATCTCATGTGTCGCTGATACTGGTGCTGTCAGGTAGACCATGCTTAACCTCATAGCTGTACAGTCATCTTCAGAACATAAATTAGATTTTGTAATTTCTAGTCTTGTACAGTTAACAAAGACTAATGGTGTTGAAATGAAAAAGCAGTGATTTTTCATTCGATGGATTTCCTCTTTGTTTCTCTTGGCATTACCAGTCTCTTTGCTTCCCTTCCCCATCCCCTTCAACTCGAAACTCTCGTGTGGCGTACTTGGAACCATTTATGTCAAATAAATTCTTTTGGACCTTTATACACGATGCTGAGAACTGAGCAGTTCTTGTACCCATTGTACCTGCAACTGGACAATGCTTTCAAGTTTCAAGGATTAAACTTGTAAACTGTCACCTTGTTCAGTCGAACTATATAACAATTAGTAACGTCTAATATTGATTGGTTTACCTTGATATACTACTTTTGTATGATATTGTTTCTTGATTGAAGAGTTCAACGTAGCCCACCTTGTCTAAGGATAAAATTGCAAGATAAAGTGGAAAAGACGAGGTTCTAACAAGCCCAATTAATAGTGTTGGTAAGATAGTCTTACGGAATGCAACTCAAATCCTGGCCAAATTAGGTGGATGAGTTGCTTGTGGTCGACTCTTGATGGTGGTCGACCTTGACATGTAATACATCTTCACGTAATGACAAAGTCGCCTCAATATAAATAAAACATGGACAAGAAACCGAAAAAAGGAGAAAAACACCAATGAGAATTATCTCAAATTGGAAACGAAAGAAAAGATAAGTCTATAAAACTCATAGATATATTATCCTAATTCAATCAAGCTACATCAACCAAGAATGCACTGATCAACAACTACTTGCTGCATCGCAGTAAAAAGTACAGAATGTTCTCCGGCAAGAATCAACTATTTCATCTTGGCCTCGGTGAATAAAACATGGCGATTAACTCGTGGGTCGTATTTGCGGAACTCGAGCTTCTCAGTGATCTTCTTGGGGTTTTTCTTGGTGACATAGAAAAAGCCAGTACCAGCAGAGGAGACGAGCCTGATAAATATTGAACCACCCTTAGCCTTCCCCATTCTTCAAATCTCAACCACGCCTGCAAACGAACTAAAACACCTTAGTGAGATTTAAGCTTCGAAACAGAACCTGAGATTTACCAGTTTAAGTTAACGAGCAATTCACATATTCTTTTGGTGTTATTATTACACTCATACATCACAGTCGATTCTTACTATAAAACCTAGACCAATTCTTACTATAAAAACAGTGTTTAGATAACTCAAATCTTCTTGAGGTTATGTAACCCAGAGAAAACAGGAGAAACAGAAACATTTCGAATGAATTGCGCTGCGTATATTGTTTCACCCCATGAATTACGCTACTTTCATGTACCGACCGACCCGAATTCTTAACATTAAAGACTTGTTTATCCCCATTAATCTAAACCCTGGAAATTACGATGAGAGATAGGATCAGCCATGAATTATATTACCCCTGTAATATGGATAATTAGATTGAAGTACATGGATGTAATTGAAAGAAGTACAATCAATTCCCCAAAATTAAACACCATCACGGTCGCCAGTCGAACCTCATTTCACCAGCAGCACACACACCAACACTTGAAAATTCACCAATTAAATATGACAAGTTGATGGAAGTTTTTCATAATAACCATGGGTCTTGTAACTCTAATGCATTGATTTTATAGATAATGTTCATCGAGAATAAAGATCCATGAGACAAAAATAATTAGTTAAATGACATGAAGTACCTGGTTAAGATCGGTTGGCAATGTCGTCGGCGGCAGAAACGTGGTAGAGCGGTGGCGGCGACGGTGGGCGACGAAGGGGAGAATAGTAGTATAGAGAAAAGAAAACAAAAATGACAAGAGATGAAGAAAGGGAAACGAGAGGGGTTTTTCTGGTTATTGTGGTTTTATCCAACCAATTAAAATTTGGTACGTGGCTTGGACATTAGTAATTCTACGGTATAATACGTCGGAAAAAAAAAAAGAAAAAAAAAAGAAAAAATCAAGCCAACTCGTCTGATCTCCCCGCGTAAAGCGTAAACCATAAGTTTGATAAAGCAAAGCAAAAATGGCGAGAATGGCATGTCATCAATGGATACCAGCTCTATCAACCCCATTAAAATCCTCATTTCTTACCACAAACCACACTTTCAACCGCTACATTTCAGTCTTCATAAACAGCAGTAGTAGTAGCAACAGTAGGAGCTTCTCTTCTGCTTCTGCGTCAAAAATCACCATGAGTTTAAGAGCTGGCATTGTTGGTCTCCCCAATGTCGGCAAATCCACCCTTTTCAATGCTGTTGTAAGCTCCCTCTTTTCTCTCTCTCTCTCTCTTTTCTTTCTGTGTGCATTTGCTGTGTGCCCACCAACTGTTTGATTATATGCCAATCTCACAATTTTGTTTATTTTGATGTTTTCTTTTGTTTGGTGATGACTGTGGTGGTGTTACGTTGTGAGGGCGTCAGCGGGTGGTACTCACTTTCGAGCACTACTGTCTCACATACTTGATGTAGACGCCCTCCGAATATCATATCATGTCCATAATGTGGCGCAAAGTTAATTCCTTTAGTTGGCTGTAGTCTTAGTGTTGTCTGCTTTTACATGAATGTTCTTGTGGAATACTGCATTGGGTTCTTGATAGGTTTAAGGTTTAATTGTTTGACTCTGTTGCGTTCTTTCTCGTGGTTTCTCGTTGTGTATCATATCCTTTGTGGTTAAACTGTACTCCCGCTTGTTCGGTGGTGATTATTAATTTATTAGTGCTAAGACTCTGAGAAACATGCTTTACTTGTCCCTTTGAAGACTCTAAATGCAGCTTGAAAAGCCTCATCTTTGACTCTTTGTGAGTCTTTAAGCAACGATAGTTTAACTAGCTAATCCATTGCCTCAGGGGGATTGGGGGTTGTAGACGCGGATAGCTTAATATTAGAATTCTGCACTTGGCAGCTTTAAGGCTTCTTCCTCAGTTTCTGGGGGAAAGGATTTAATGTTGAATTAGTGTGTTGGTAAAATTTGGTCCATTTAGTTTCCGTTTCCAATGGGGCCAAAGACTCGCTATTCTTTGGCTTTGAAATATAAAGGTATCATCTTTTAAACTTCTTATATTGTGAGGTAGCCTTATCGATAAAATTTTTAATATGGGTCTTTTATATATGTTTTCAACATAGAAGTAAGACTTAGTACATTTGTCTCGTCATAGGTGGGAGCCTTTGAGGCATTGGCATAATGTTGTTGGTATCACAGTCCATTTTTTTTTATGCTGTGTTAGATACTGAAAAGTGGTTCAGTATTCTGAATTGTGAAAATTCACAGGTTGAAAATGGGAAGGCTCAAGCCGCTAATTATCCTTTCTGCACAATAGAGCCAAATGTAGGGACTGTTGCTGTTCCAGATCCACGATTGCAGGTGCTGACCGATTTAAGCAAATCTCAAAAAACAGTTCCAGCAGCGGTAGAATTTGTGGATATTGCTGGACTTGTAAAGGGAGCCAGCCAGGGAGAGGTTTGGCTAAATATCATCTTAGTACTTCCATTTTGAAATTTTATTTTATTCTCATACTAGTTCATCTATGCTGCATGAATTTTGCTCCAGTTTTTTTAACCTTTTCTTCATCCTATGCTTGAAAATATGCAGGGGCTAGGCAATAAGTTCTTATCTCACATCCGCGAAGTCGATTCCATACTGCAGGTGTTCATCATTTACATCATAAAAGTCCTATTACTCAATTGTCTCGCTCCTTTATGTGTATCGGTTGCTTCACATATGTATTTATCACCAACCATGTTTGTTATCAATAAGGATATCCGACTTTATGTGAATTTTGGGATTTAACGTTAGCTTCTCAAATGACACGACTACTTCTTACGTCTTGGATTTTTGTAAATGACTGCACATTAATTTAATATTATGATGCTACCTTAAGCTGTCTAATGCTAAAAGGAACTGACAATAAACTTACGCTGTATTACTTTGCCATATGTTACTCAGACATTTTTCAGCATGTGTGTTTACAGAATTCTAATTGACTGCACACCTCAGGTATTTTGGAAACTTTGTCAGCACACTTGTGGCTCTTATCCCTATTGCTTCTGACTTCAAAATTTTAAGAATTATGGAAAACCTTTTGGATCATTATTGATCATGGTTGACTATTTCTTCAAAGTGTTTGCAATTGTTGTCTGTTTGTCTATGTTCGCTGCAATATTACTTTATCACTTTACCCAGGTTAAGTCTTAGGCCAATGTTTTCTTCAATGCTCGAAACAAAAGCTTTTGCTCCTTAGTTACAAACTTACAAATATGCCTTTCCACTTCTTAAAACTATCTTGCTGTTCTCTGCCTTCAGGTTGTACGATGTTTTGAAGATAATGACATCATTCATGTAAATGGAAAAGTTGATCCGAAATCTGATATAGATGTCATCAATTTAGAGCTAATATTCTCAGATATGGATCAGGTACTTGTCATTGCTCATTTGATGCCTGAGTTTCAGATGATGTTCCGTAGTAGTTGTGAGACTTGTGACTTGTGAGATGTCCTCTGATATGTGTTATCTACTCCTTTTATTACAAATTCCAATTTGTTTCTCAATAGTATTCGAGCTTTAGCACGGAACTTATAATTTTCTTTTTTTGATGCTAATTCTGTGAATCTATTATGCTTTTATAATTGTGGTATATGCTTCTTTTTTACGCTGTGTTTAAGGACTTGCAGTCTTACTTTTACGAGGCTAAAACCATGTTATATATGGAATTAGGTTATTGTGAAATTGTATGTAATGTTGCATTGTCTTTTTAGGTTCTTCTTTTCCTTCTTCATACCCTCCCTCCCTATCTCACATTCTTACCGCTCTTCCTTCCTACCTATAATATCGAATCTTGGCTGCATACCAGTATACCACTGTAACACTGTATTAAAAGGGTTTTAAAGTACATCCTGACCAAATGTATAGGCCGCATGTTGGTAACAACAAGGCAGATTGGGCCACAGCAACCACTATCGCAATTGTGCCCAAAGCCAAGATTTTGTACCCTTCCCCCCCTTCTCTCTCTCTCTCTCTCTGTCACACACACACACACATGTTGTTGACACGACAGTCCGACACCTTCTTTTGCCTCTACACCTAATTAAAATTTAGATTACCTTTCTTATCAATTAAGCTTGATGTAAGTTAATTGATTGATTTGTCGCTTGTAAGTTGCATTGAACTGTTTTATGTGCGCTTTGACTGTACAGATTGAGAAAAGAATTGAGAAACTTAAAAAAGGGAAGGCAAAAGACCCACAGTCAAAAGCTAAGGTAAATTTTTTTTGGTATTATTTAATAAGCTTGAAGCATTGTTTGAGGTAATCCTAAGTCCTATCTATTTCGCACCAACTTCTGGGCACTTTCAGGAGGAAGCAGAAAGATCTGCTCTAGAGAGGATCCAAAAGGTGCTTTTGGATGGAAAGCCAGCACGTTCAGTTAGCTTAACAGATGTTGAAAAGGAGGCCATAAAGCATCTTTGTCTGCTTACAGTTAAACCAGTAATCTATATCGCCAATGTAGCAGAGTCTGATGTTGCAGATCCTGGAAGTAATCCTTATGTCCAAGAAGTAACAAAACTCGCATCTGACTTAAATTCAGGTGTAGTGACTATATCAGCACAGGTAATGATCTATGTCACTAACATATATTGAAAATTGGTATTCAGTTCATCCAATAAAATAAAAACACAACATCTGAGAATTCTTCTTTAGGAAAAAGTTGAGTGGAAATATCGCAGACCCAATCTTTACATTAAACACTGTCCTCTTCTTTGACCCCTTTCAATTTGCTGGTTTTGTTTGATGGTGATTGTGAAGGCTATATCTGCATGTCCTTTTAGGACTAACCAAAATGCAATTTGCAGCCAACCTTTGCAATATTCTCTACAACTTCTCTTCGCTACCCATTTTTTTGTCTTCTAATATTGTGTGAGACAATTCTTGACGGGTCAAGCTGCATATAGCTGGACTTGCCTTGTTTCAAGTCATTAATGCAGCATGGTTGTGAGCACCTCAATTCATAAGCATATTTTTAATTTGTTTTATAGCTTTTTGTTTCTATTTTTTAAGCAGTAATTCTACGGTGAGATCGTCTCATCGTATGAGACCAATTAATAGGTTACTTTTGATAAATCAACATGTTACTTTTGAAATTGGTTGGTTTTGAGAAGTAATAGTTACTTTTGAAATGTGTGAGAGGTCTTATCGTATGAGACCGTCTCACGGTAGAATTTGTGTTTTTTAAGCACTAAGGTAGAATTATGTTATTTCTGTGAAGAAGAAAACTATAAGAAAAGAAAATAAAAAGATCTAAACACCACATAGCATGAGGCGTTATTTGAAAAGGCTTACTCCACCTCCAGCATAAGCGGACACTTAGATGGCTGCACTTGATAACAAAATTAAACAAAATAATACCACTGGCTGCATTGGGTATGAGAATTTGTTTTTTTTTTTTTTAGGTGGATAACTTGAACGTCTGTAAGAAATTGGCATTTGCCTATCAAGTGAGGCTTTCTTAGTGATATTTCTTTTCCTGAGAGTGCATATTTCGTATCTTACATACTCCAAGAAGACTTTTGTACAAACGTTTGGTGGAATGTAGACGAAAAAGCAATGGCCTACATGCTAGGTATTCTTTTGGTAGAAAGGGAAAAATGAGTAACCTTTTCTTCTCTGTGGCAAATCTTTATTTATCATTGCTTCATGTTTGCTTAATCTATTTTAGCGTACTGTTCGAGGCTCGCTCAATCAAGGACTAAGAATTATTAAGTCTTGCAATTCCATTATTTAAAAAAAAAAAAAAAAGTCTTGCAGTTCCGATGTGGGCTGATATAGGGAAGGGTGTTGCAGGTTGAGGCAGAACTTTCAGAGCTTCCATCTGAAGATAGAATAGAGTATCTGCAGTCCCTTGGAGTTGAGGAAAGTGGTTTAGGAAATCTTATCAGGGCAACATATAGACTTCTTGGACTGCAGACATATTTTACATCTGGAGAAAAGGTAAACAATTCGTCTCGTGAAGCACTTTTTGATGTATGTGTCTTTCCTTTGTTTAATAATTCTTTCAAATTCTGGCAGGAAACAAAAGCTTGGACAATTCTTTCAGGTTAGACTTTTTGGTCTTTTAAATGATACCCCGTACAATTTATGTAATTAAGCTTTTTCACTATAACTCTAAATGTCTTAAATGTCTTTTAACATGCCGCAGTGTCCTGACAAA
Source organism: Spergularia bocconei (assembly GCA_963457585.1). Lineage (NCBI taxonomy): Eukaryota > Viridiplantae > Streptophyta > Magnoliopsida > Caryophyllales > Caryophyllaceae > Spergularia > Spergularia bocconei. Next base: position 9,031,082 of record OY734951.1, on the reverse strand, counting down.
ACCAACTAAGCAGCGTGCCATATAGAGAACCAAAAAAACCTGATTTCAACTCAAATCAAAAGCATATGAAACCATTTATAATGCTGACATAAATCGTCATATGAAACCATCATAATGTGAGAACAATGAAATGTGGAAAATGTGAAAATAATGTGCCAACCTGTTCCGAAGCTAATTAATATGTTCATGTGTCAGGAATGACTGCCCCTCAGGCTGCTGGAGTTATTCATTCTGATTTCGAGAAGGGTTTCATACGAGCTGAGACGGTAAGCTTCAATTTGGAAGAAATTACATTTTCTAGAGGAGAGCTAAATGTTGACATTGCAACCAGGGGACTTGAAGTCCTCTGGATTTAAAAAATAAGAAGCAAGAGAGGTCGTGCAATTTTAACTGAGAGAACCTTTCCTTAGCTCTAGTTCACATAATATGTTAGATTTCAATTTTTCTCAAACTCTCCATTAAAGAATCCCTCCCCCCCCCCCCCCCCCCCCGCGGGCAATATACATGGTGTATACTGGTTTCAGATTTGATTTGGAAAGACTAGATCATCGTCCTTTGGGACAAGAACATCAAAATCGATTTATGGTTGAAGAGAATTTATTAATCATACATATCCTAAAAACCTAAACCCTCTATCAGTCAATTTGTTCCAATCATGCTCATCTGCTACCTCACTTCAATAGATATAAAGTTCAAGCAGCTATGGAGGCTAATTCTGGTGCTAGTGCAAATGCTAGGTTTGTAAGTCCCATTAATTTGGTGTTGTCATGCCAAGAAATTTTTATAGGAAACTCATGGGACTTGGATTATTATTATGATCTTTTATTTTTTATTTTTATGGCTTTCTAAAACTCCTTTTGAAAGGGTTTCAATATTTCGAAATGGTTCATTATGATTTTGAAATTTTATGGCATACGTAAGACGGTTACAGATGACGATTCATGTTAGCTGACCCTAAATCATTTGGGGAATAAGGCTGGGTTGTTGTTGTTGTTTATGGGACTTGGACTTGGATATGCTAATGATGTGCATTACACCAAATTGAACACCTCCACTGGACTGATGCCGCAAAGTAATTGAAAAACAAGTAAATTTGAGTCAGAGAGACTTGAGAAGAAGATATGCTGACCTTTTTTTGTGATTGGGTGGAGAGGAAAAAAAAAAGGTGAGATTATGGTAGCATGGGGTTATCAGTATATGCTTTTCCAACTTTTGAATTTGGACAATGATGATAAGGAACCCTTTTAAATGGATTGATTGCTCTTCTGTGTTAAATTGTGGCTATGTTTGGTAGCATGTAATCAACCTTGTAATGTAATGAGATCTTTTTAAAGCAAATGGCTAGAGAATGAGGATGGTGGATAAGTTTGATTACGTGAGTTGATGCAATGGTAATTAGCCAACAATTCCCATTACATGACTTGATGTAATGGGAGTCCCTCATCTGTTGTTGGTGATTACAACCTTCCCCTATCTCTGAAGGAGGTTCTACTCTCTAAGTATTCAGCCACACGTACGCGTTCTTTAGAGAGGCAAACTACAGCGCCTAAGTCCCATATCAAGCACCACGTTTCCTTCGCCGATGCTTTGCGATCCACACCCAAATCCCTGAAAGGTTGGAGGTGTAAGGAGTGTGGATCATGGGATATCTACCAAGCCATTGTAGGTGAGGAAGTACCAGCAGCTCCTGCTTACCATCGTGTTGTCCAAAGCGATCGTCCGTGCAATCTGCTAACTTCCTTTGGGACTTGTGTTGACTCTGGTACAGACAGGTTTTCTCCCTCAATCTCTGGCCATCGCTCGCCTAGCATCTCCACTCCCCGCTCTCCTCCTTTGTTTAACCACTTCGACGGTTTGCAATCTTTGGCGGACAATTACACTTCAACCGATTCTCCTAGTGTTGTACCTGACTTACCTCCTAATGGGACTTTGGACGTTATGATCTCTCCTCGTAGATTCTCCAGTGAGCTTCGGGTGTATACTCGGAAGAAGTTTAGGGGCAGTGACTCTCAATTGGCATCGAGGGTGGTTTCGCTGAATCCTTCACAATCTACTAGCGACTCTTTTGTCGGAGTTTCTAATTTGGTTTCAAGCGATAACAGTAGGGGTAGTGGGTTCTTGGACGAGGGTTCTTTGTGGGTTCTTAACCACATTGAACATTTTTGTAGAGAGCTCCAACTCTCTGTCGAACACAGTGAGGTGCAGCTCTTCGCTTTTGTGGCCTCTTTGGAAGCTAATAGAAAGAAACATGAGGCTGCCACGTCTAGTAGGGTCGTAGAGACCGAGGGTGTTGTCATTTCCGATGATGAGTGACACAAACATTATTTCATGGAACGTGAGGGGGCTTAATTGCTTGGACAAAAGGGGTGATGTTAAATGGGTTTTGAGGAAATTTTCGAGTAAAATTGCGGTTCTCCTTGAATCTAAACTCGAGGAAGTTACTATAGAGATTGCCTTAAGTCTTTGGGGTACCCGTTCTTTAGACTGGGTCTTTCTGCCCTCTGTTGGTAGCTCAGGTGGTATTATAATTCTTTGGGACTCTAATTTTGTTGAGCTTTTGGAGCATAGAATAGGGGACTTCTCTGTTTGTTGTAAGTTTAAATCTCTTTTTGATGATTTTGTGTGGGGCCTGATTGGGGTCTACGGTCCTAATGATGACAACTTGCGGAGTATTTTATGGGAGGAGTTGATTTCGTTTCTAAGTTTGTGGAATATTCCTTGGTGTGTAGGAGGGGACTTTAATGTTGTTAGGTTTCCGGAGGTCGTTTGGCTTCGGCCATGTTGGAATTTTCTTCCTTTATTAATTTTTCAGGTTTCATCGATCCGCCGCTAGAAGGGGGACGTTTTACCTGGTCTAGCCACGAAGAAAGTCCAGTTTTGTCTCGTATTGACCGTTTTCTGTTTTCTCCTGATTGGGAAGATCATTTTCCTGCGGTTTATCAAGCTGTGGTGCCAAAAATCACTTCTGACCATGTCCCCATTCTTTTAAGTGTCAAAAAAGTTTGCAATGCAAAAAGGCCTTTCAAGTTCGAAAATGCGTGGCTAGAGGTTGAAGGCTTTGCTGACTTGGTTAAAGATTGGTGGTCAGGTTTTTTGATCTCTGGCTCTCCTAGCTTTGTTCTAGCAAAGAAATTAGCTCTTTTGAAACAAAGCTTGAAATCTTGGAACAGAGAGGTTTATGGGCACTTGGGTAGACCGATAGACGTTTGGAAGAGTTGCTGGCCAAAATCAAAGATTGGGATGCTAAGGAACAAGCTTTAAATTTATCAATCTCGGAAAGAGTAGAAAGAATGGAGACAAAGAAACAAATCTCTACTCTTAGAAAATCTATTGATATCTTTTGGAGGCAAAGAGCGAAACAACGCTGGATTGAAGAGGGTGACCGCAACACCAAGTTTTTCCATAAGGTGGCAAACAACAGAAGGAAGTTCAGCACCATTGAATCCATTTCTGTTGATGGGGCGGTCTACTCCGAGTTTGGCTCGGTGAAAGAGGCCATAGCTGGTTTTTATGAGAATCTTTATAAGGAAACTTCCCCTCATAGACCACACTTCAGTGGCCTTCATTATAACACCCTTTCCACAGAAGATGCTACCATTCTGGAATCAACTTTTTTGGAGGAGGAAGTTTTGGAAGCGATCACCGAGTTAGGCAAAGACAAGTCTCCGGGACCAGATGGTTTCAACATTGCCTTTTTTCACCATTGTTGGGATGTGGTCAAAGGAGACATTATGGGCTTTTTTCACGATTTTCATGAGAAAGGTATTTTTGAGAAGAGTTCGAATGCCACTTTTCTTACCTTGATTCCAAAAGTAGCTGGGGCAAAAGAGATTAAGAACTTCAGACCTATAAGTTTGGTTAGTAGTTCCTACAAGATTCTGGCCAAGGTCTTGTCTACTAGGTTGAAGAGAGTGGTAGGCAAGTTCGTTAGTCCGTATCAATATGCTTGTGTTCCTGGGCGTCAAATTTTGGACGCTGTCCTCATTGCCAACGAGTGCATTGATTCGCTCAAAAAGTCTAACCAACCGGGCCTCTTGTGCAAACTCGATATTGAGAAGGCTTTTGATCATGTCTCTTGGGATTTCTTGATGTTTACGCTAGAAAAGATGGGGTTTCCTAGCAAATGGAGAAAGTGGGTGCTCTTTTGTATTTCCACAACTCGTTTTTCTGTGCTTATCAATGGGGAACCTGCTGGTTTCTTTAATAGCTCTAGGGGTGTGCGTCAAGGTGACCCTCTTTCCCCTCTTCTCTTCATCTCAATCATGGAGTCCCTAAGCTTACTTGTGAGCAAGGCTACTGAGGTTGGGTTTCTAGAGGGTGTTAACATTAGCAATAACTCCTCTCATCCTCTTACCATCTCTCACCTTCTTTTTGCGGATGACACTTTGATTTTTTGCAAGGCAACAGAAGACAATTTGGGTTATTTGAGGTGTGCACTCGTCATGTTTGAAGCTATGTCCGGTCTGAAGATTAATCTCACTAAGAGTGTTGTCATCCCCGTGGGCGAGGTTTCTGATCTTAGTGGGTTAGCAAGTTTCTTTGGCTGTGGGGTGGAGTTGCTCCCTTCCTCCTACTTAGGGCTTCCTCTTGGTGCTTCTTTCAAATGCAAATCAGTTTGGGATCCCATAATTAAGAGGTTTCAGTCCAAACTTGCGGTGTGGAAATCGAAGCTACTTTCTAGAGGAGGCCGACTTACTCTTCTCAAAAGTACGTTGTGTAGTTGACCGGTCTATTTCATGTCGCTTTTCACTATCCCAGCAAGCGTGGCCGCGAAACTTGAAAAAATTCAGCGGGACTTCCTTTGGAATAACAAGGACCCGAATAAGGTTTTCAATTGGGTGAATTGGGGCAAAGTTTGTTGTCCTAAAGAAAATGGGGGTCTTGGTATAAGACACCTTCGTGATGTCAATGAAGCTCTTAAAGGTAAATGGCTTTGGAGGTTTGCCAATGAGTCAGGAACACTTTGGAGGAACGTCATTGCCCTAAAATATGGGGTCCAACGACTAGGCTGGTGGAGTAATCAGGTTGCAAGTGCTCATGGTGTTAGTCTTTGGAAATCCATTATTTCTGGTTTCCAACGTTTTAAATCTTGTGTGGGTTTTAAGGTGAACAATGGAGCAAGGGTTCTATTTTGGCATGATATATGGTGTGGGAAATTCCTTTAAAATCTCTTTTTTCAGATCTCTACAGAATTGCTTCTAATAAGGATGCTACAGTGGGTAATGTGGTTTTATGGGAAGGTAGCATTCATCATTGGGACATTTTGTTTTCGAGGTCTCTTAATGATTGGGAGGAACCTTCAGTGTTGAATCTCTTCGAGCTCCTTTCCTTAGTTACACTTGTTCGAGAAGAAGAGGATGCAATTACTTGGCTGCCTGATGGATTTAAAAATTTCAGTGTTAGGAGTTTTTGTAATGTTGTTCAAAAATCTGTTTCCTGGGCTGATTTTCCTGTTAGTGCTATTTGGAGATGTAAAGCTCCTCCAAAAGCTTGTTTTTTTGCTTGGGCAGCCACCAAAGAGAAAATCCCAACTTTGGAGAACCTTAAACGAAGAGGGTCTAGTTTGGCTAATCGCTGCTCTTTGTGTTGTGATGCGGAAGAAACCATGAATCACCTTTTGCTCTCTTGTCCTTGGGTGTTATCTTTGTGGCACATTGCTTTGTCTTTGTTCGGTATGAGCTCGGTTCATCCGAGGACAACCAAAGATGTCCTCTCTGCCTGGAAAAGGAGAATGAAGAAAGGGTGGCCGGCCGAGGTGTGGATGACGGTTCCAATTGCAATTTGGTGGTGTACTTGGAAAGAAAGAAATCATCGCATTTTTGATGATATTAGGTTGACACACCATGGGTTCACTTTTAGTTTCTTGTGGACGTTGTATAGTTGGAGTCAAGTGTTAAATTCACATCGACACTTCACTTTCATTCTTTTTGTGGATAAAATTTCTCATGATAGTCCTAGAGCTTAATTAGCTCTCTTTTGTCTATGGACACCGCCCTTTAGGGTTTTTTTGTACATGGGAGTCACCCCCTTGGTGTCTTTTTGAATATATTGATACCCTATCTTACTTATCAAAAAAAAAAAATTGTGCCCTGTATGTGTCTTGCCTAGCATATCCTCTAAGTATGTTGATTGAAATTTTGTCACTCACGTCCTGCATGTTCTGACTTCTCAGTGTGTCCCCACTCCAAAGTGATGGTTACTTTTTCTAGAATTATGAAGTTGAAACAAGCTAATGTTGTCACTTTTTTTTCCTCTTAGTTTTGGGTTATTGACTTAATGCCTGCTATTATTTTTTAAAAAAAATTTGTTCGTTCAAACCTCACGCCATTAGCTATCCAGGGTTAACGTATAATTCATTACTCATGAGACAAAAGAAATTGTTCAATCATCAGCTATACAAGTTTTCTCAGTTGTCATAATTTTGTCACAGAGGTTTGCGCCTTTGCGGTGCATCACGGTGAATGTCACACAAAGTTCTGCTTTATAATATTTTTTCTTGGCCCGCCCTTGTAACACTACTCCAGCATTGTCTTTTATGTAAGATGTTGTATCACCTCTATGTATATAGGTCAGTTGCAGATTACCTAATATAATTTGTGGGTATGACGAAGAGGCAACAGCACTCGCTGATTCTAGTTTCTATCTTTCTTGCCAAGATCTGTTATATTTATGATTCATCTAGTGATTTTATCCTGATTTTTCAGGTCGCTTATAATGATTATGTTGCTGCCGGTTCGTTTTCAGCTGCAAGGGAGAAAGGACTTGTGAGTACTTTCAATAAAGAACTATGCTTCTGTTCATACGACTTTCAGTTGACTATGCATCTCGGTGTGTATTATTTGTAGTTTTTATGCCAAGTATATACAAAGTTTTTCCCAAAAAGCTCTTAAAGTTTGCATACTCAGAAAGTCATGTTGCCTTTCATGGAAATATGTTGGGTAATTATGCGTCCATATCTATCCTTCTCTGATGTCTACTCAGTGGGCGAACCTTGTTGCTATGACACTATATCCTATGCACAGAGATGAGTTGTTGGGACTTGCAGATCCCAAAGGCGTTTGTTTGCTAATACTTTTTGATGAAGTAATGTCTTACCATGAACTTCTCTGAACACTTCTCTATAATTTTAAGTGAAAGTGATAGACTTATACAGCTTCATTGAGAGATCTTGGCCAAGATCTGTGCTTCCACAAGATGATGCATTGAAAGCTCTCTAGGCATTTGAATTTCTCACCCTTGACACAGTTCGCTTCTCCAGGCAAATGTTGTTAGAACATAGCTCATGTTACTAAAACCAAGGCTCTTCTAGGTCATTTGAGATAGTTTTAGTTATCATTATCCTGGCCTTTGCAGAGAGTTTGTTGGTTAAGAAGCTAGCTAGTAATATAGTATATGTATCTGATACTGATTGCTGGGAGCTAGTTACTTGGACTTGGGTTTCCATGTCCCATTACATGTGTTTGAGGTGACACTTGGAGTGAATAGCATGTATCATTATAGATCACTTGTGAAGCATCATTGCAAAATGCTCTCTAACACCTTGGTGTTGCCTAACAGTCTAACACTAGTCAGATTCGGAAATCTGGATAGTCTCTCTATCTCACCTGTTGTGTTGTTCTTAATACGTGGTGGGATTTCTAACATAGGTGAATTGGAAGCAGTATATTTTGATGAAAAATCAATTAAGACTCACTTTTAGTTGACGTTATTCTTCATGAAGCTATATGTACGACAGTGAGTCTATCACATCAAGGCTTTCTCTATAGTCATGATTTTGAGTCATCATACAACTCCCAAGTTAACTGCTATGGTCCATATGAATTTCATCATGCATCTATCAATCTGCTGTGGTATATGGAGGTTTTGAGTTTTGACTATTGGTAGTAGTTTCATAATCAATAGCATTGCAATGAAATTATTGAAATTACCTTTTTGATCACTGCAGTTGAGGTCTGAAGGCAAGGAATACATTGTGCAAGAAGGGGACGTGATGTTGTTTCGGTTTAATGTTTGATCAATTGATCGTAGTACACCAGAGAGGACTCAGCACCTTCCTAGAAGAGTACAAAGGTTAAGCTTACAGATGGTGGTTGATGCCACAATTCACATTCAAGGTTGAGTTGTACCAGGGATATACCTAAAAGTCCGGTAAATCCTCCAAGCAGCCTGCCCAAGGAAAGACCATTTTTGCCAAGACCAAGATGAACTTATTAGCTATATACAAATCATTTGTTTTACTAACTAAAGATTACACAAAACCCAAATATGCGGTGCACTTTACCGTCAATTACTTGGTTGCTAACTGTAATCTGAACCATTACATCTACTGGAAACATCATTCTTTTTGTAATTCTTTTTTACCACCAGTGAGTTTTCTGTATATCGCCGTTGTAGTGCCTAGTGGTCCATAAAGCCCTCACCCCATGTCAAATGGCTAAATGTTTGGTGTATCGGTCTTGGTTAATAGCTTCCTGTTCGATCTTTGTTAGCAAGGAAGCGAAACTGAGCAGTTTGGTTTTAAATAGTCTGAATGAGTAAACAGATTCAGATGAAGCCGGAGATGAGAATGGGCTATAAATGGTACGCCAATATGTTGGTTATCACTTATCAGTCATCCTCTGTAGCAAAATCGAGAGCGAAGTATTCCGTTTCTTCTTGTTGTTCTGTTTTAATTTGAAAACTATATAAACCCAATGTAAGTAACCTAAAAAAATGGGAAAATTGTTCTCAAAAGTAGTAATCTGCGTGACATTTCACCAGAAAAAAAAAAAAAAAAAAAAAAAAAAAGAAGAAAAAAACATGAAAAGAATAGTGTGAAACAAGGCAAACTGCAGTTCTGGTGGTTTGCTTTCATTATTGTCTCACAAAGCCTATGCTCCCATTTAATTATGTAGTATAGTCGACGTTAAGTCGCTACTAGCATTTCAATTAGGCACATTATTAAACTAACATTTGGATTCTTGAAGTTGAAGTTCATGTTTTTTTAAATTCAACACTAGAAACTCGAAAATAAATAAACAAGTAACTTTGAGCACTAAATATTTTCAGGAAAAAAAAAAAACGAGTATGTGCTATCTTGTGACCGTGTCTAATTTTATGTGACTACTAATTATTGTCAAATTTTAGAAGAACACTACAACTGATACATGAAATACAAGCATCCTATTATATTCGTCTTTTGAATTTTTAGGGCTAGGTTTCACCTTTGTACATGACCGAATGACAACTTCGTGTAACCTTGCTAGCATATAGGACTAGTACTCAAGCGGTTGGAATTGATCAATTTTGAGTACTCAAACTTGAGTATTCAATATAGGGGCTATGTTGATTGTTGAGTATATCTAACCCTCTTACCTTATGCCCCTTTACCTCTGGTATTGATAGCATATTTTGAAATCGAGAATTGGAGATAATATTGTTGTTGTCGTTAATCAAAAGCCTTAATAATCTAGCTCTACTTTGAAAATTACGCTGTAACATTTGCTCCATCTGTGTGATAATGATGCACAGACAGCATGTTCTTGTCATTTTATTAGATGGTTTGGTTGTCCCACTCTCTGAGAGCCAAAAGCCAACAACTTTAGCCAACCACAACAAAAATTAGAGCTCAACTTCTACAACTAATTGCCCTCAATGTGAGTATATTTCAAGTTACCTTATATTTTCACTCTTTATTTCCTGGCTGTTTTACTTTGGAATTGTAGTGAGCACATCATCAACATGAAGAAACTAGATTCTTTGCTAAGGAAATGCAAGAGCTTATCAAGGCACTTAGGAAGATCATCATCCTATAGCAGCCTAAGGTCTAAGTCGAGTCGAGAATGCTCAAAGTCGAACATGGTGATGCAAGATCACAATGGCGAAACTATATATGTAGGAAGCTCGAGAAGGCGGTACGTGGTTAACTCCCAATACTTGACTCACCCTCTCTTGAATGCACTCATCGAGAAGTCGAAACAGGATACAGGAGACACTATATCCATCAAGTGCGAAGTAGTCCTTTTTGAGCATCTTCTATGGATGCTCGAAAATGGAGACCCGAGCATAGGGTCCGAGTCGATGGAAGAACTTGCTGACCTCTATGTTCAATAATCTTGAGATCCTTTGTAATTTGTCTCTAGGCGATATGTTTCTTGGTAAGGTAAGGAAATCTCCAATTTATAATTTTTTAGCAACATGGCAAATAAAAGTATATGCCAGTGAAGTGTAGTTAAATCATGTTTGTATTTCATTTCATGCATGATATAGAGACACCTTAAGTGTAAACTTTTTCTGTACCAAAAAAAAAAAACATAGTCCCGTACTCCCGTGCACCTCTCCCATTTCTTTTCTTTTCGGGAGTGCATGTCTATTGGTGGACTTATTGCCGAGATACACGGTGCCGAACTTGCAATTCGTCTACATTTACAACTTTTCTCGACCTACTCATAATAATCCGAACTTTCCTATGTATTCTCGAAATTTAGGGTAACAATGAAAATCACAATGACAAAACACTAATAAATTATAAAACTTAAAAGAGAGTAATATCAATGCAATCAAGCTTTTGAAATCGAGAAAATTAAAATCAAGTGAGACATGGTATTACAAGCAATAAGCAATTTTGTTCCCTTTCTAACAAAAACAGAGTGCTGTTGGACGGACTGATACAAGTCATACAACTTTAGAAGTAACCTTTCCATGAGTATATAAGCCAATAAGAGATCTTCTGATAGGTTTTCCCTCGCCCACCCTTGATAAGAACTCGATTCACCGCCGCAACTTTTTGCCAAGCCTTTAATAAGACGATCATAAGGTTTGGGGTGAGTTCCCAACCAAGAACCAAGAACCAAGAACCAAGAACCAAGAACCAAGAACCAAGAACCAAGAACCTCCCTTCTCTTTAACGTAGCCAAGTAGAACTGCCGTACCCAAGTTCTTACCTAGAGTTTCAGACAAACTTCCATGACTATGAAACAAGAAAGCCGGTAAATGATTCCCGCCCAAGAATGATCCCTCCAAAGATGACTATAGAGATTTACAGTTGTAATAAACCAAAACTGTTGATGGAAAACACCTACTTGAGTATTCTGATCGACAAGAGTAGTAGCAGTCTGGCAGGCTATAGGATAACTGAATGTCAGCCACCAAAAGAAAGCTTCTTACAGTAGCCCGGCCCTGAATCTAGTAAGATTTGGCGAAAATCGCTACTTCATCAGCTGGATTACCCGTCATTAGGCAGGTCTTTGTACCCTGGGGCTGTTCGAAAGGGAAACATCTGATAGTTGCCCCAGTTTCCTCCTTCACTTTCTGCTCATCCTTGTCACTGCAAAAAGGAAAAAAGTTTAGGCACTGCCGGCAATATTCAAACTAGAAAACAGAGAAATGAGGATATGAATGAGATACATAGACAGAGAGGGAAACCAGACAAGAGAGCAGTACCTGGCAGACCATGGACCTCTCGCCCATTTTCCAGCAGAAATTGCCTCCTTCAGCTCATCATATGAAGTCACATCAACAATGTTACTGTCAAAAGTATTTTCACGGTCAGAAATCAGAGATGACACAGGAAGACACGATATTTCTCATCTCAGAATCTCCTATAGCACTAACCTCGGCTATGTAAACATATAATTGCACAAAAAAACATTGCACACTCATAAGACGAACGCAGTTGGAAAGAGACCACCACAAGGCATCTCTTACAGGAAGAGAACTATTTCACACCAGTGCCCGTGCGGACCTTCAATTAATTTGCCAATGTCGAATTTTGTGTGTTCTTTCAATTCTTATCATTATCAGAGTGCTTTTTCATTTTGTTGGCGAAAAGGTGGGGTTTTCGTATTTTTGCACTCTCCTTTCTGTACTCCAGGTGAATGGCAAGTTTGGCTGATGTTTACAAAGCTTATGATAGGCAAATCCATGGGAACTTTTCTATCATCCCCCTTCAACCAAAGAGCCATGACACCAGCATATAGCAAACAGTTTGAACTCCAGTAAAGATTACTTCACCCAGTGACTAATTACAAATACTAGAGCCGTTTCAGAAGTCCTTCCCAATCCTCATCTTGTTTCCTGACGGGACTTGGCTATCCGCACCACCACTCATATATGGTTCATAACAATTATATAGAAAAAAAAGAAAAAAAAAAAAAAAAAAGAAGAAGAACTGTGCCATAAGAAGATGAACTTAATGACCTGAACAAAGTTACACAAACAAAGAACGATAGATGAAGATAGAAGTTACGAATGGAGAGCAATTTGATGCGCATGTTTAGTCTATTTTCACTATTCTAGCTTTCTGAGAATACCTTAATCTCCTAGTTCTTATCATGGCTAACAATGTTTTTATTCTTTTTCTTTTAAGTATCTCACTTCAAACATACATACATTACTACCACATCATGTAGGTGAGAATGTGAGATAACAGTAAATTAGTCTGTTTTCAATCTCCTAGCTTTTGTAGAATACCTCTCTTAGTCCTTACCAAATGCTCATGCTATCGTTTTTCCTTTTACGTTTCATTTTCTACTACAAATATAACATCTATTAGGGATACCACATCAAATAGGTGAGACAGTTGCCCAAACCAATAGGGTGGCTAATTTGCATCATCGATAGGCATACAAAATTATATACTGTGTTCACTTTGTACACAAGAAAATATGGATATTTAGATGGGCAATCACTTGACAATTCGCATGTTTGACATTCAAAGTACCTTCTTTTTACACAAACGGGACAGATACATACCTATCACGGAATGATGTTGCCATGCTTAGAAGAGATGCTTGTATCTCCTCTAGTTTGTCTTTTACATAAGAAACCAGAACGCTGGATTCCATGGATATACCAAAGACTTTCCCTTGTTTACCAGGAATATCTCTCCTTGAAATGACCACACTCTTATTTGCGACATCACGAGGACCAATTTCAATCCTAATAGGAACTCCCTGAGAAAGCAGAAAAACAAAAACAAAACCCAAGCATAAGCAATTAAGCACAAACAAAGAATACAAGTACAGCTAATGTTTTTCTGTTCACATAGAGAAGCTTCTTACAAATTTTTTAGAAGATCAAGACGTAACATAGTTTCTAAACCTAGTTTTTCTACACCCATTGTGAAAACTGAAAAGGCAGTCCAAAATCAGAAGCAAAGGTCCACGGGTAGCAATAAATTTTATTTTTACGAAAATTGATTCAGCTCTAAATGTAATTTCTTTTTTCACTTTCACAATTGTTTTGGGGATTCATCATTGTTCACATGGCTTGAGTACACTAGCACTGCCATATCAATCATATGATGCGTATCATCCGAGTGAAAGCAAGGAAAAAGTATGTAATGATAGCTATAACGCCTACATTTCGGATCACAATAGTGAAACAAATATCTAGGGTCCATGACTATGATCAGATATAAGTTTTCACCTTCATCTCCCAGAAGTTGAATTTCCAACCGGGGGTTCTCTGTTCAGAGTCATCAAGTTTAACTTTAACCCCTGCACTTTTCAAAACTTCAAACACAGTTGCTGCAGAACTGAGAACTCCTGATTTCTCTTCTTCCTTTTTCCAAATTGGCACAATAACAACCTGAAAGAAGCTTTTATAAGTAACAGCTATAAGATTGCATTAGCAAAATGAAAAAAGTAGGTAGTATGACAAAGTAGTAAGCATGTGCTAGGGATGGGGTTAAAAATTTACTACGTGAGTTCAACTACATGGACACGAGAAAATTCCAATCTTCCAACTCCACAACTTTTAATAAGGAAACTGAACCAATCTACAAAAACATAAGTAGACTCCTCTTCAACCAGGCAAAGAGTTATTCTTCTTTTGGCTTTACGATGTAATGGACTAGGTAAAATTTGGCTCCTCCCTGCATTGTCTCAATAAGAAGCAGATATGTTTTTCGTTTAAGAGAACATCCTCTGCCTCGGAAGGGATGCTTACATCCAACCCCAGCTTACCACACTTGGGCCTTGAAGGAGTAGCCTCTTTGAAGGCATTGTGTATTGTTTGATGTTGATACATGTCAACATTAAATATCAGACATGTACCCTCTCTATTGCTCCTTTTCACTTGGGCCTCATGGTAAGGATGAGGGGGGGGGGGGGCACTCTTCAAAGGCATTGGGCCGTTGTGTGATGATGAAAAGCCTACTTGTCACAACTCGACATCAAATTTCAGACATGTATTTTGGATAACCTAGAAACAGACCACGCATAGGTATATTATCATATTGATTCACATAAACACATTCACTTTTAACAAAATTAAACTTTCAAACTACAGTCTAGCAACACTAGGGGTGGGAAATTTTATAAGATCTTTTGCAAGGAAACTAAAAAAGGTAAGATCCATCAAGTTACCTGTATTGAAGCAACCCTTGGAGGAAGCATTAAGCCAGCATCATCTCCATGAGTCATGATTATACCCCCAACAAACCGTGTGCTAATAGCCCATGAAGTCTGCCAGACATGTTGCCTTAGCCCATTTTCATCAGTAAACTGCATAGATAATTGTGGGGGTCATTTACTTGATGTTGAAATATCCATGATCCGAAAGAAGGTAAAATGCCCAAGGATTGATAATATCAGTTGAACCTGGGTTTCAAAAGCACGAGAAAAGTTCTGTCCAAGGTTATGGCTAGTCCCAGCTTGTAAAGCTTTCCTATCGCCCATCATAGCCTCAATTGTATATGTCCTGTCAGCACCAGCAAATGTCTCTAACTTTGATTTGCGACCAGCAATTACAGGTATTGCTGCTTGTTCATAAGAAAATCGTGTGTAAATGTCAATCATTTGCAAGGCCTGCATAAAAAAGCATTTCATTGCATTAGCTGAGAGAGCATTTTGTATGAATATGAATATGGATAGCCAATACTCCGTATATAAATTATAATTAAAAGTTTTAAAAAACCAAGAACCTCTTTTTCCGCCTCTTCTGCAGTTGCATGAGCAGTATGGCCTTCCTGCCAGAGAAATTCAAGAGTCCTCACAAATGGTTTTGTGCGCATCTCCCATCTTGTGACATTTGCCCACTAGAAGAGAATTAATATAATATTACATTATTGCAAAGGGATGAGAAGACGATAAAGGCCCCAAGGACCAAAATTGGTAGTCTTATAGTTATCTCACCTGGTTGATCATCAGGGGAAGATCACGATGACTATGGATCCATTGTGTAAACATATGGTTTACTATAGTTTCACTTGTAGGTCGAACCTGCCAGAACCTCAACAAGTGCAACAATCAAAGCCAAGACTCAGTTGACTGAATTCAATAGCTCACATCTATAATAGGTTAAGAAGCCATGGAGAATGGTAGTACCACAAGCTTTTCTTCAAGTTCTTTTCCTCCTCCGACAGTTACAAGAGCCAACTCTGGACTAAAACCTTCAACATGACTGGCTTCTTTTTCTATGAATGAATAAGGTATAAACTGCAAGAAATGGAGAAAAAGAAAAAAAAAAATAAGGTTCGGTCAAGAACTAGAGATTTCAGAGATACTTTAAGCTAAAAAAAATTGTTAAAATAACCCTCAAAAATAATAAAAAAAAAAAAAAAAAAAAAAAAAAAAAACAACTTCCACAATTGATAAATTCAGAAGTAGAAGATTCTCCTTAAATGCAATAGGCGACTATGAATGCCTAAAACAGAAAAAGAATCTTTAAACTATGAAGCACGTTTGAGTATGATAAGTCTCATTAAAAGAGCCCTCGGAAACCAAACTGGTAGTATCTACATCTGTTTGAATTAACTTCTTTACAGCTGCTTTCCGTGCATCCTGCATTCAGCATGCCATTGTGCAAATCCAATTTTGTGACAACAGACATAGGGCGGTTAATTCCTACGACAGGGACACCTCTTACTTCATTCATCTAATCCAACTGTATAGTGCACAAAAATAGTGCTCTTTCGGGCAAATGGTCTTGGGCTCTTGGCATTTTCCTTTAGAACCTATATCTACATTGTGACATAAGATAATTAGAAATTTAGAAGTTGTTATGGTAGGTAGAGTAATTGCTGGCATTATCTGTCGAGGAACTATGGATGCTTCCCCTTAGAAATTCATTGAAGAGATTTCATGGCATTTTGCCCTTGAATTCATATAGAGTAGGAAATGGGTAATGTGTTAGATACTTAGATTCTTAAAAGATCCACGGAAAAGTGACGAGTGCGCTTTTTCCCTGCATATATGGTCTCTCTACTTCACATTACAATTTGGTGGGCCAATCTTGGGATCTCGATTGAGAAGGTCTCTTTGTGAGTGGAAGATGGTGAATTGCTGTTGTTCAGATGCCTCCATCACAATTCATTATGACAGCTCTCACTAGACTAGTTCATTCTATGAGAGTAGTCAGGAAATGCATTTGGTAGGCCGAAGCTCCACTCAGTGTGTTTCGATCGCTAGGATTTTCGAAAGAATCAATACTTATGATAATGTTCAGACAGAATAGTAGTTTGGCCTTAACGTGCAACTATGTCTTTAACAATAGTGGAAAAATTAGGAGAGGGTGCATTTATTGCTCCGTTGTGATGTTGCTAATTCATCATACTTAATCTTCATATTTTCTTATTAGGTAAGTAACTTACACGTCACACTACAACCCATTTACAACTTATAATGGTTTCCTTCCCATTTTCTTAATTATCATGACCAAACCAAACGAAGAATTGGTTGAGACAGAGTAGTTTGATATAGATAAATCTGAATACTCATATGCATTGTCGTTGAGGGTAAGCTCCTCTATATGAAACGGTACATTGGCTATATTAGAGGCCACTCTTGTATCAGTCACATTGTTAACAACAAATTAAAACCATTTTTAGCTGCAGTAGCTAAGATGAGCATCTTGCACAAGGTCGAAAACAGGTTGGCCGAAAGCTATCGGAAAATTTTATAAGTACTTCACTTGATTCATGACACTAGTACAAGTCTTAAACAGACACATTTAGCTAAAGCCTCACTTTCCTGAATAATGCACCTATCCTCCCTTCATTTACATGAGGTAAACGACTTTCAATATACCAATAAAAGTGGAGGGACGAAGAATCCTAAAACAAGCACGCACCACGCACAAAACCCAAATAACTCCTTGACAAACATCCAAAATCACAAACAGGTAACCACCAAAATACACAAACATCCAGACTTATCTTATAGAAGACGCTCTCGTTAACATCTAACAAAGTACAGGGAAGCCCAAAATGGCAAGTAGACTCTAAGCAACATACTCCTTATCTAAGTGAAACAGCGCATAATGATGACGTGATATAAACAGCTCGAAACAGAATGCAATCATGTAAAGCACCTCCACAAAAATTACGACAGAAACCGAGAATCCGCAACATGTACTACTTATGATCAATACTAATTATCTCCTCCTCGCTAAGGTATTTGTAACAAGAATATCAGAAAAGTCGTAAACTATAAGCTATCAGTATATATAGCAGTATACCTGTGGGAAGTACATGTTACTATGCCCCGTTTCCTTGAACTTAACATTCAGATAATCCTGCACAAAAAAAAGAAAACAATCGAAAAAGACGCAAAACAATCAGAAATCAATGTTTGAGCAAAGACGAACAAAATTGAATTAAATTGAATTGAATTGAGAATAGAAAGGAACCTGAATGGCTTCCCAAATGGCGTAACCATAAGGGCGAATGACCATGGTGCCGCGAACGGGGCCGTAATCGGCGAGTTCGGCGTGGGAAATGATGTCGAGGTACCACGCATTGAAGTCTTGTGACCGAGGAGTGATGGCTTGGTCTTGCGGCTTCGGCTTGTAGGCGGCGGGAGGCGGTGGAGTTGCGGCGGATTGGGTGGTGAATTTGGATGTGTTGCGGCGGGGGTGGTGGAGGTTGCGGCGGAGGAAGGGGGTGGAGCGGGAGAGGGACGGTGGGGAAAAGAGGGAGGAGAGGGAAGGGAGCCTGAGTGTGAGTGCCCCCATTGTTGTTTGTTGAGGAGTTTTACAAGGGTTTTAAGATGAGGTTTTGGATGTGGAAGTGGAGGAAACCAGTTTTCTTTTGACAGAACAAAACAAGGTTGTGGGAAATTCACATGGTACCTTTCGGATTTACCGGTTTTCATATGATATGTACGGTCAATATGAATTTATGCACGCAGTGTTAATGAGATTTGAATTTTGTGCACATAATACCCATTTGTGTTGGCACTTATAAAATGTTAATAAGATTTTCCTCCAAACGATTGTATGTTAGTTGCTTTTGTGACTCTGCCATGGATAATTGGCATGCCCAGGTAGATCCCAAGTTTCTCTGTTTTCTAAATGCCCAGCGCTTGTCTGATTAGTTCTTGGTCACCCGTTGTTACATTCGAGTAGCAAAAAGACTTGTGACTTGGCGTGACTGGCTTTCTCCCCCGATTCTGCACAAAACAGAGTTAGACATTCTTGAATGACCCACGCTTGCTCCACTCTGACATTCTGCGAAAGGTATCAGGTCAGCAAAAAAGAAGAGGTTGGCAATGACAGGTCCGGTTTTATTTGCCTAAAGGCTTCCATTTCCCCGAGTTTACTGCTTCGTTGATAAGCTGGTGTAATCTTTCCAAACACATGACAAAGAGATATGACGAGAGAGGCTCCCCTTGTCTTTGATAAGGCAAGAAATGTCATCTTATTTTAATACTTTCACTCTTGATTTTATTTCGATTTCTCGTATAATTTATTAGTTTATACTATTTTCCTCTCCTAGAGTGGTCATGCTGCATTAGCTTGCCTGGCCGAGCGTATGTTGAGTCCCCCTCTTTCTCTTGGTTGGTGAATTGTTTCCCAGTATGGCAGATGGATTTTGCAATGGTTTTCATCGCCACCCTAGAGATCCTTCTGGTTTTACGATCAATGGCATCGCAAGTCGTGCGTGGAATTTTTGCCGTTTGCATGTTGTAAGTTGCCAGATGCGACATTTTAGACTGGATGAGCGTACTTCTTCCAGCTAGTGAGACGTGTTTTGTTTGCCATCCAGCTAGCCTTTTTGTCCATCTTGCGGGAGCTTCTCCCAAATTCCCAATGTGAAATCCGGGAATATGTTTCTAGGTAAATTGGTTACCTCTTGAGATTGGTTTTCCTCCGTGAAGAGATTTTTGTAGAACTTCACACAAAGAGCCCTGATATCCTCCTACGACTCCATTTAAATCCCCTCTTCATTTTTTAGCGTCGAGATCTTGTTCGTCCATCTTCTCACAATGGTACTCAACTCGAAGAATGCCATATTTCTATCTCCGTCTTGGGGGAATTCCATTCTCGATTTTTGGTACCAGTAAATCTCCTCCTGTGCTGCCGTGTCAAAACCTCATCCAGTTCCTTTCGCAAACTGTGTTGCTAAAACAAACATAGTGATGCGCTATATATGTAAACCTGAATCACATATAATTTTGATGTATGTTGGAATGAATTCATATTCACAATAATTCCAAAGTGTGAATCAGAATTCAGAACGAACAATGATTATAGAAACAACTTACAATGCAACGAACTTCGAACTTTCTATATATGATATGAAGTCCATCACCATTTCTATATATAAACACAAAGTCTCATAAGAGGTGTAGGCGTGACACCAAAATTTTAACACCAACTTACACAAATCGAAAACCAAGAATCCCTTCCTCAGATAGTCACAACAACCCCTTACTCTTGACCCATTTTGATTTAGGGAGAATTTTCAAAAGTACACTACACGCCCAAATTCAAACAGTTGATAAATTAGAGTTTCAAGATAACCTCAGGCATAAGTAAATAGCAACCAAGAATTCAAGTGAATGCAACTTCGATTCACAATTATAATCCGAATTTTTTCCAGTAAAGATGAAATCTTTTCGTCTTAACTACATTACCAAATTTCTTGCTAACACGCATAATATATATACACTACCAAAATGATAATATCGCCAGTAATACAAACCTTCAAATTAAAGAAACTGGTCGTTGAAAAATCAAACGAACACACATGTTTACTGAATTATCTCAATATCAAAATAGTTAAAGATAAAATGTTTCACTACTTCCAACTACATTTGCTAAATTACAACACATACTAAACAATAACATACACGCACATACGAAGAAAATGAACGATGTAAAATCGAACAAACACGTAAATATTATCTGTAATTAACAAAAGGTGAAATCTTTTACAATTTCAACACAAACACAGGAGTAGGGCTTCACATATCACTACTACAAAAAGGCAGATAGACGTCTGATTTTTAAGTGAATAGACATCAGTTTACTGTTAGACGTTAATGTGGCAGCCGTCTATTGTTATACGAATAGACATCAGTTTTTAGTCTGATGTGCATCAGTTTTATATACATCAGATTTTTTTCGAAAACTGATGTGTATTCACCTCATAGACGTCTAATTTTTGGGGAACTCAGACGTCTATTGGTATTATAGACATCAGTTTTTAAAAATGTCCCACGTCTATTATCCCAACAAAAATTAAAAAAAAAAAAAATCTGCAGCTCAATTATATATGCGGGCCTCCGTCAATAGACAGTTTGTGAATCCGTCAACAGTAAGTAACCAATAGTGTTTTCCCAATACTCTAGTCTCATAGAATGAGATGAGTAATTAAAACATACAGTTTATATGAAGAATAATTCTGGGCAAGTACATATATGAAGCATCTACCAGCGACAAAAAAAAAAAAAAAAAAAAAAAAGAGAAAAAAGAGGAAGGAAAATTGCAGCAGCACTCAGACCTTCAATCAACAACAACATATGAGTATAGTTTTAAATCTACATAATTGTTCGAAAAATAATCTGTAAATTTTAGAATTAAAAGTAAGAAAATTACATGTTAGAAATATGAATCTTTACATCAGTAACATTACTTATGAGAGAGAAAAAAAATAAGAAAAAAAACTTAGATCTAGAAAATGGATCTAAAAGTTACATGAAAAACAGTAGATCTTGATCCTCGAAAAAGAATCTAGAGAAGTCTGCAAACAAAAACGAAAGAAAATTATAGAAACACAATCATCAATGAGAATAGTTATGCACATAACCATTAGAACAAACTCGCAGAAAGAGAGTAACAACACCAGCTTTTCACATGCATCATCCGAATCAAAACGAATTAAAATAAATTTGGCATTATGTAGATCAATTTTTCTTCAAATTCACACACCCAAATTTATAAAATAGTGCAAAAAAAAATACCTTTTTTAAAGTCGAATCTTCAAGGCTTCTTGTTGAAAGTGTGACGTTACTTCAATTGATCTTCAATCTTGACATAGAGTAAAAATTTCTCGTAGAAATTATATTAGATCTAGACAAGACAAAGCAAGTAGGCATGAGTTAAGGTTTTTTAATGGGAAAAAGGGAAAATTAGAATCAAATAAGAAGTGTACATATGACGGTAAGATTAGAATAAAAAAGAAGTGTACATATGTATGATTATAGATGAAAATCAGAAGAGATGTGGAGGATTGAACAAAGAGACAGAGAGGTGAGAGAAAATAAGATAGAGAGAGATAAGGGTACCAGAACGTGAGGAGAGAGAGGATGAAATGGTTGTTATAATTTTTTTTTTTCCTTTTTGTGTTTAGCAAAATTTGGCATAGACATGTGTTTTCTAAGAAACCTGATGTTTATGATATGACTATAGACGTGAGAGTTTTGAAAACAACCGACGTCTATCAATAGACGTGAGTTTTGGTAAAAAATCGGATGTCTATTATTTAGTCTTATTTACAAATTTGCCACCGGTTCATAATAGACATCAGATTTCCAAAAGTATGACGTCTATTTACTGATGTCTATACTTAGTTTTGTAGTAGTGTATATACTTACTCTTTAACAGCATTCATATATTAAATAAAAGTTGGACAAGTTAGTGATACTTACTGTTAGCGCGAATTTCGTACTGAGACAAAATAAGGAAACAAAATAATTTTTATTAATATCAGAAATGTTGTGTGTTTACAATCTCTAGTAATCCTCTGAATTCTACTACGTAGTAGGGGGGTGCGACGTACGGTACACTACACCGGTAGCGTACGTGTTGCAGGGGGGTGCGCACGTTGACCGCGTGCGTTGTTGTTGTTCTTGAGAGGGTCGCCGGGATTTGAATCTCTCCTTAAACGTTTGAGTTTGATTGTTTGTTTGGGGGTTTGAACTTGCGTTCGATTTGATTTGCAGGCGGCACGGTTGTGCTTGTTGACTGCGTGTGGCTGGGAGTTTGTAGAGAATCCCTCTGGGGTTTCTTATCTCTAATTTTTCCAACCTGAAAATGAATGAGAGGACTCTATTTATATAGAGTGCACTACGTCAAATTTGGGCTTCCAGAACCAGCCTTTAAGAACGGTAAATTAAAAAACCGTTCTCTTACTAAAACGAGAACGGGTCCTCTAAAAACCGTTCTAAAATGAAAAATAAATATTAAATAGCTACGAGAACGGTTTTTTTAAGAACCGTTCTCAAAGATAAAAATAATTCTCGAACCATATCTTTTAGAACGGTTTTTTAACAAACCGTTCTGAAAATGGCACCTAAGAAAACGGGTTTCAAGAGAAATCGTTCTAATAAATAATAATCAAATGAAAAATAAAATAAAAAAAATAAGATACACCTTGTGATTTCCGCCCCCTCTTACTCTCTCACCTCGTCATTCTCATATCCACCGTACCACCTCCCCTCCATTCTCTCTCTCACCTGATTCATATTCCATTTTATATTTCTCAAAATTTTCTCATGTTCTCATTATGTTCTTAAATTTCATTTACTATCTCTTCTTTCCTCATTTTTTTCTTCAATCTCCTATAAAAATCTAGTTGGTTTAATTTTCTATAAACAACAAAGCACAATGATGGAAAACTCTGATCTACGAAAATCAAAGAAGAAGACGATATTGACGAGTGAAGACGAGCCGACGGCGGTAGGGACGTGAATTTCTGGGTTCATTTTGGGAAGCCTTCGTGGACCCACTAGCCAGCGCCGATTCAATCGGATCCTTTGACAACCTCCTCAATCGACGACTTTTTCAATAGGTAAGAGTTTAATTTTGTGATAATTTTTGGGTTTGTTTTATATCACTTCAGATTGTGATAATTTCTGGGTTTGTTTTGTATAATTTCAGATCGAATGTTTGTGTCAATTTCACCCCTAATCTTTTTGTATATTTCCTTATTTCTGGGTCTTCATTTGAAGTTTTCAACATATATTGAATTTTTGTTACAACTCTTCTCTTTTGTTTCTAATTCAAAGAAATTATTTTCATTCCCCCTCTATTAATTTATTGTTTTTGTTCTTGGAGCAGATCTACCATACGCTAGGACGACGACGAAGATGGATACGAAGTCAGAGATTATGGTGAAGGCGACAGGCGGCGGCGTCGGTAGTGGCGAGTAAATTAATTGCAATAGTAGAAATATGAACCAAGGTTAATATAGTTATTGATCTATTTTCCAGTTTAATTAATTGATTTGTATAAGTATATTTGGTTCAATAAGAACTTTGATTTTTCAAAGTTTTAGATTACTTCTTTTTTTTTTTTCATATGCTCATAGAAGCATTATTACTCGATCGATCGAGACCTGTATACTATACCCGATTGTTTTTGTTATTTATTTCGATAGATTCGGTGTCTCCATTTGAGAAGGCGTCTCTTGATCTGGGAGTTTTTTTTTTTTTTTTTTTGGCAGAATGATCTGGGAGTTGATAATGGTTGTATTTCAGATTTTTTTTTTTTTTTTTTTTTTTGAAAATTATGCATTACTTTTAGAACGGTTGGGTAGAGAACCGTTTTCTTATGCTGGCACTTACCAGAACGGTTTTATGAAAAACCGTTCTCGTAGCTCTAAGAGAACGGTTATGACGGAAACCGTTCTGAAAGGCTACGAGAACGGTTCCGAACCGTTCTCTTACCCTTTAAGTACGGCGTCCTAGAGAACGGTTTTATAACCGTTCTCTTTAGCTTTAAAGGACCCGTTCTAAAAGGCCAAATTTGACGTAGTGGTGGAAACCCTAATTCTGGTGGGTTTGTAGTCACGGGCCCATTTCGTGGGCTTGACATGCGACTTGGCCCAATTGCCTATTTTATCTGGATGATGACCCGTTTACCGAATTGGAAACTATATCGACCCAAATTTCATTTGACGGGGCAAAATTATAAAATTGAATTAAAATTTGATATTAATTCAAAATAATTAATTTATTTAATTTTCGGCACATTAACAAATTTTTAGTGCCAACAAATTGCCCCCTCGGTACCTTGTCGCGTACACTATGCAAGTGTTTTAACGAGGCGAGGTACCGACTCATTTGATTTTGACTTGGAAGTCGATGAACACTTAACTTGTCATAAGAGTGTTCACACATTTTAACGTCACCCTGTCATTTGTCGACTTGGCGGATGACAATTTTGCCCCCAACATTGCTGATGGCGTCGTCCTGTCATTTTCTCGACTTTGTTGGACGACACTGGGTCACTTCACGTTACCCTGGTGATCTTGTAACCTCGTGGATAACATGAAGGTTGACGTTTGACTTACGTCATTTCGGTACCTTAGGAGGTTGACGTTTTATCATTTTGAAAGTTTTAATTTTTTTACCCTGTCGAACTGACTTGGCGGGTAACGGTAGTTTCATTTACCTTGATAGGTTGATGTTTTGAGGGCGAAAAATGAGACCATGATTTTACCACTATGTCATTAACGGACTTTGTGGGTCGAAGGATTGTATGGTCAGCACGATTTGGACTTTATTCCTTCCATGCATGGCTATTCCAATTTAAGAAAAGTGCAAGCCCGCTTTTCCTTTAACTACTGGCTGCTGCACACCAAACTTACGCACGAAGTAAATACTTCGTACGGTTACGCAATCCATGACTTGCCAAATAACAGTGCATTTGGTTCATGGTAATAATGGGCTATAGTAAATTTACCTTAGCTTCCAATTATTATTTTACCAAACCGAAGCACACACAGTGAATTTGGAAATTCCGGAGATGCATGTTTCCTTTTTTTTCGAAAATTCGATTTGGAAAGCCCGCGTGAGCTTTGACGGCCGTCTTGACATAGGTTTTTCTTAACCCCTGCATGATTTGCACCTATATAAGCGAGGGTTATTACGCTCTAAGGTATACATTGATTGTTGACTTTCGCCGTGCGATAAGGTTCAAGAAAGGGCTCTGGTACAAGCGCTTAGAGGAGCTGTCCGTGGTCTCGAATTCCAGGTAATGCTTCTGATCATACAAATTTGGTCTTTGTTTCATGTACGACAAACTTGTTTATGCTGCTTTGTTTCAATTTTATTTGTTGTATGGTCTTCTGCGAATCCATGTTCAATTTGGTGTGCCCTTTCTAGCCGACACATGCCTTTGTTTGTCTTCCAACTTGGCTTAACATGTATTCCTTGACATTGAAAATATGATGCAAGCATGCGTTTTCAATTGTTTTTGATATTTTTGTTCTTTGATCAGCATGTGCACGTAATAGTTGTCATCCCCTTCACGCCAAACCATGAATTGCTGATACATGTTTCTCTTAATAGCGAGCGATTTCGTAAAATTGCTCAATAATTTCCCTTGCTCCGTTGTAGACAAACATCTTCACAGTCCCCTAGCTAAACGTAATTTGTTTTCCTGATATCGTGTTAGCTGGACATGGCATTGAATTGATTTCGCATAACCATAGCTGATCAGAATTTAATTTTGCTAATCATAATCACATGTCGATTTGTCATTCTGATTTATTTGTAGGCAAAACATGAACACTTTGTTATTATGTCTCCTAGTTGCCTTTTCTTTGCACTTTGTGTTCTTACAGCGGCTCATTAATTACTTTGCCAAGTTCCAACTTTGCGTATACATGCTTGAATACCCTTGATATGTGCACCTCTGCGCACGTAATTTTTTGGTATGTTACGTACGTAATTTTGCTTGTTATGAACTTGTCGAGACCTCGTGAATTTAATGCCCAGCTTTAGAATGCCTACTCAGAATGCTTACTCCATTCTTGGCTACGCGCATTGTTACGTACGTACGTAATTCATCTTTTTTAGCAAACGTATGTAATTCTTTTGGTGTGTCACGTACGTACATAATTTTGTTTGTGTTGCTACATGGAATTTTGATCTTAATCCGTCCTTTTCTTTACAACAACTCTCGTCCAAGCATTGTTTCATCGACCTTTTGAGAAATCGGAAGGTAAATTGCACAGCCCTCTAGCCTTATATTTTTTTTTGCATGTATTTGGTTGAGTGCAGGATACCCAAGACACGTCTTCCAAGGCACAACCCAAGACTCATTCAAGACATACAAGACCATTCAAGACATCCAAGACTATCCAAGACTATCCAAGACTTATCCAAAATTTCCAAGACTTATCCAAGATTTCCAAGACAATCCAAGATTTCCAAGATTTCCAAGACTTATCCAAGATTTCCAAGACAATCCAATATTTCCAAGACAATCCAAGACTTATCCAAGACTATCCAAGATTCCAAGACAATCCAAGACTTATCCAAGATTTCTTTTTTGAAGGCTGACCAGCATTAGTCGTCTTCTGTTGACAACTTCTCCTTTGTAATTCCTTTGTTTTGTTGTGCTTGCAGGTATGGTTTACTTTTCGCACTACGAGGAGGGTGATCGGGTATTTCTGAATATCGGCGATAGTGAAGATGATCATGAACAAGACACTCAACTTGCTGTCACAAGGTCCCTACTGCGCATTGCTAAAGGCGCGTTGCCGAATGATGAGTCAATGGAGTTTCCAGAGCACATGTCTCTCGCAGTTAAGGCGAGTAACAAGGGAGCTCCTGATGGTCATGCGCTGGTGAGCACCTTGCGTACTGAAAACATACGGGATTTCAGGTTCCCACTTCTTGGCCGCAAGATTATATCTGGACAAATGAAATGGGGCAGTCGCATCATCCTGATTCGTGGAGAATCGAATCACATTTCTGGTTATTGGGAGTGGACTGAAGATGTCATTTCTCGTTTCGGGTCAGTCTTGAAGCAGTGTTCAGCTTTTGATGGGGTATACGCCTCGCTGTATTCCTATGACAAGGAACCTTCCATTCTTCAAGCGTTCTGTGAATCGTGGTGTCCAAAAACTAATACTCTTCACACTATGATTGGAGAGCTCTCTATTACTTTGTGGGACCTTCACAAACTTAGTGGACTGCCCATCACTGGCTCTTACTATGATGAAGCTGTGCCTGGTTTTGATGATCTCGAGCGGCGCGATGCAAATGGTGCTAGAGTGATTCCTCATGCTTGCCAACATCTACTGGCCGCTTATCACCATCTTAGAAAGCAATCAGAAAAGGGCGTGACTGCACAGCAGTGGATCAATTTCTGGTGGAAGGGAGATTCGTTTTACACAGCCCCTTCAAGACGCCGGGGTAGCACCAAGGGTCCACCTAGGCCGCCAAAGGGTTTTCCTCGCTGGATAAATTCCAAAGAACTTATTTGGACTAAGGAAGAGGTAAAACTGTTTGCCGAGCTCAAGATCTTGGATGACGATCAAAAGAAGACGACTTACGTTGCTGCCTTCTTATCCTGCTGGTTGTGCACGTTTGTACTCCCGGAGACAAAAGATAAACTCATTAGACCAGGAACTTTTGAGGTAGCATGTTTGATGGCGCGAGGGCAGACATTTAGTCTCGCAATTCCCACACTGGCCAGCATTTACCATGGTGTAAATATAATATCTGCGCATGACAAGCCAGGTTATTCGGGTGCTATTTTCCCAGCCTACTTCTTATATGCTTGGCTAGCATATTATTTCCGAACCCATCACGAGCCGGCGCATTATCCGAAAGGGCCAGCAATGGCTTCTTTCTCAGGAGCTCAACAAGGTAAATCTTTCCAAGACGGCGAAGCGCGTGAGCTAATTCATAAAGCCAAGACTGTCCAGCTTGGTTGTTTCATGCGAGTCTACAATAGGTCCACCTGTTTATACGATGATGGGTCATTGAGCGAGGAGGACTTTAAATATCTCGTGAGTTTGCGCTCTGCTTTTCTGCCACTTCGTTATGATGGGTCGTTTGTGCTTGAGTCGTACAACCCATATCGATTCTGCAAGCAGTTCGGACTTTGCCAAGGTCTCCCAGGGGTTCCTGCAGATGACGTAGATACTACCTATGTATCTTATGAGGAGGCTGCAAGAAGGTGGCGAATGATCTTATTTAAGGGGAGCCGCTCTCGCGTATTTCTAAATCCGCCAGTAAGCAATATGATGCGTTCATACAACACAATGACATTTGAGAATTGGTGGAAAAATGTTAATGTGAAAGATCTTTGTGCTAAAGTTTCAATACTCAATGCGAGTGTTATCCCGGTTCCGGAAAAGAAACCTTCGAACAAGAAGGGCAGTAAACGCGTGCCTCATGACTGTTCGCAGACTCATTCGATAACGGAGGGTACTGGCGAGAGCCCAAGTGTTCCTCACACTTCAGAGCCCCTTGCCACCGCACGAGGGTCGAACCGAGTCTTGACCGTTGAGAGTAGTGATGGCGAATCTGATGCTGACTTGAAACACAATCGTCGCAGCAAAAAGAAGAAAGTAATGCATGTTGGAGAGAGCTCCAGTCTTCCTGAGGGAGACGTGCTTGGCTGCCTGCCTGATCCTCCGGATGCTTCGCCTATAACCCTGGTACTTTCATTTCCATTTTTGTTGTCATCGTTGTTGTTTGTTGTTGTTGTTGTGGTTGTTAACTTCCTTTATTGTCTTCTCAGGGGAACATGTCGTTTGACTTGACAAAAGAAGTCGCCGTCGCCATGGACCTTGATCTTCCTCCACCAAAGTTCACCCCGCGTAGGGGTAAGGAGATGAGGTTTTTGACTCAGAGCAATGCAGTTGCCTCTTCAACATCGCACACTTCAAAGTCTTCTGGATGTTCGCCTTCTGCTAGCCAGAGATCCGTCGAAAGACCAGGACCGTCTTCTGGTGGTGTTTCTGAAGTCCCTAAAAAAAGGACATTTGGTACTGTTGTAGGAGTGAGGAGGGCCACAAGTCCAGAGGCCTCCGTGTTGACCACCATGCCTAGAACCAGAGTGAGGGAAACCGTTAACGGTGTTTTGAAGGCCGCCGCTAGAGGTTTGTTGTCAGCCTTGAAGAAAGCAGACTTTGCTGAGGTCGAGGACTTTGCTAAAGAGGGGGACGTTGTGTATAAGATGGTGACATATTGTCAGGGAGACCCAACGCCTCTCAAAGAAAAGGTTGATTCTTATTCTGCGTGTGTCCAGACTCTCATTCGCTTGGAGAAATCCATTGCAGGAAAACATTGTCCAGAAGAAATGAAGAAGAATCTCGACTTAGAGCGTGAGGAGCTTCGAAAGGTCAAGTCTGTCGCCGCTGCTGCTGGGGAGAAATATGATTCCATGGTTAAGCGTAGGTCTTCTACTGAAGCGGAGGTCGCTTCTCTTGAGGAGAAGCTGAACGAAGCTCGAAGCTTGCTGGAACAACAGACTACTGACTTGAAAACCTTTGAAGAGTCATGTGCTGCTGCAGAGGAGAAGGTGACTGCGAAGTTGCAGAGGATCGCTGATTTGGAGAGTGTTCCAACCTTAAGTGCTGAGGATGCAACTACAATTCAGGAACAGAAGCAGTCGGTCCTGCGGATGCGATCGTCTATTAATCCAGACGATTGGGAGAGCCTGATTTACTAGAGTAGCATCTCTGTATTAGTTCTTTTCTTTGCTTCGTTTGTCTTTCTTCCCTTAGCTTATTTGATGATGTAAGAACCAATTTCTTTCATTCGCACGCGAACCATTTATCAGATTCATATTTCCATCACATGTTTGTTTTGTGTTTGATTTTGCTGTTCACAGTTTAGGCTCATGCGGGCCAGGAGCTTTTTTTTTTTTTTTTTTTTTTTGAAAGGTGGAGGGTTTTTTTTTTTTTTTGGTGTGGCTGCACCCAAGTAAAGTGTTTACTCAAGCTGCCTACGTACCTACAAACTCAGTTTGCAAAATCAAGCCAACGTAGTTCATTTGGGGTATGCAGTTTTAGCTCGTGCTTAGGAGCGTCTTTGTTTGTGGTGTTTTAGGGATAGTATCGCTTCAGGAACTTCCCATTGATTGGGCCGACACGCAAGCCATCATGATCAACAATTTTGTACGCGCCGTTCGTGTAGACTTCTTGCACCATGTAAGGTCCATCCCATTTTGGTTGGAATTTACCTTTAGTTTTGCGGGTAATGATGATTGGTCTTCTGACTGCCAACACCAAGTCTCCCACTTGAAAGGAGCGAGGTCGCACCTTTTTGTTGAATGCGCGAGTCATTCGTGCTTGATAGCATTCCAGTTTTTGTTGCGCTTGCATTCTCTTTTCGTCGAGTGCTTCCAACTCGGCGAGACGCAACTTGTCATTCTCATCAGTTGTGAGTCCCTCTTGGATGGCGATCCGTAGAGATGGGATTTGAAGTTCCAATGGGACCACTGCTTCTACTCCATATACCAATGCGTATGGGGTTGCTTGGGTTGCCGTTTTGTATGTGGTACGGTATGCCCATAATGTTTCGCCTATCCTTTCATGCCAATCGCGCTTCGACTTAGCAACCACTTTCTTCAACAAAGTGCACAGCGTTTTACTGAATGCTTCAGCTAGGCCATTTGCGGGGGCATTATACATCGACGACTTACATTGCTGGAATTTGAATTTCTCACACAAGGCCGTCAACATACGATTGTCCAAGTTTTTACCATTGTCATTTATGATTCGCCGTGGTATGCCGTGTCGGTAAATGATATGGTTTTTAATGAAGTCGACGACATTTTGCTTCTTGACTTCTGCCCACTTGGAAAAATAGTCGGTCGCTGCTAGAATGTAAGCGTGTTGTTTCGACGCCTTTGGAGTGATAGGCCCTACAATATCAAGTCCCCAAGCTTCGAAGGGCCACGAAGAAACGGTAGGATGCAAAGGCTCTGGCGGTTGATGAATAAAATTTGCATGAAATTGACATGGTTGACAACGTTTAGCAAATTCCATGCAGTCTCGTACCATGGTTGGCCAGTAGTAACCCAGGTGTTTGATTCGCTCATAAAGTTTAGGACCGGACTGATGGGCGCCGCATACACCAGAATGGGATTCTTGCATCGCATCATTCGCTTCTTCATCGCCGAGGCATCGCGACCACTGTCCCTCTGCGCTCTGTCTATAGAGTGTTCCCTTGTAATGGAAGAATCTTGGAGCTCGTCGACGTATCTCAACTTTGTGCCTTGGATCGTCTGGCAACCTTTGGTGGTCCAAGTAGTCGATGATGGGGTTACGCCAGTCCTCCTTGTCGACTTGGTAGACACAAATCATGTTTGAGGATTGTGTCTCCTCTATCTTGTCTTCTTGCGGTACTACCCATCGATTGCATACATGGACTGTTATCGATTCTTCTGCCCCCAGTGCCAAATTGGCTGCGAGATTGGCAAGCGCGTCAGCTAACTTGTTGGCACTCCTTGGTACATGTCCCACTGTTATGGAATCGAATTTGTTAAGCAATTGAATTGCTTGTTGGTGGTATGGGACAAGGTCATCCTTCCTCACTTCGTAGTCGTCGAGTACTTGGTTTACGACGAGTTGTGAATCACCGTAGATATCCATGTCCTTAATGCCGATTTCAAGTGCCATCTGTAAACCCAGTATGAGGGCTTGGTACTCGGCGACGTTGTTTGAGCACAATTGAGTCAAGGTGAATGAGTATGGAAGGATGTGACTTTCTGGAGAGGCGAATACTACTCCAGCTCCACCTCCATCACGTCGTGCAGCTCCGTCGAAGTACATCTGCCACGGTGGGAGTACATCAACATAGAAGATCTCTTCTCCTGGAAGGTTGACGGAAAGTTCCCAATCTCCAGGGATGGGGTGGTCGGCGAAGAAATCAGCTATTGCTTGGCCTTTCACTGCCTTTTGAGCCACATACACGAGGTCGTATTGCTTGAGAAGTACCGCCCATTTGGCTAACCTACCAGATAGGACTGGTCTTGAAAATATGTACTTGATGGGGTCGGCTTTGGAGACCACCTGTACAGTGTGTGCTTGCATGTAGTGCCTCAACTTTTGGACTGCGAACACTAATGCAAGGCATATTTTCTCGATAGGGGAGTAATTCAACTCAGCCCCTACCAAGGTTCTACTCAGGTAGTAGAGAGCAACTTCTTTACGTTCGTCGTTTTCTTGGGCACACATTGCCCCCAACGAACTCTCTTGTGCTGCGATGTATAAGATGAGGGGCTTCCCTGGGTTTGGTGCCCCCAGCACAGGCGGAGATGACAAATATTTCTTCAGTTCATCGAATGCTTTGCATCCCATTCGAATGGTGCATCTTTCTTCATGAGATGGCTGAATGGTCGGCAACGCCCAGCAAGGTTGGATATGAATCGACGAATGTAAGCTAGACGACCTTGCAGCCCGCGCAGTTGCTTGAGATTCTTGGGTTCAGGCATTTCCTGGATCGCCTTGATTTTGTTTTGGTCAATCTCAATGCCTCGATGGGTGACCACGAACCCAAGGAATTTTCCTGAAGTGACACCGAATGCACACTTGAGAGGATCATTTTGAGTTGACATTTGCGAAGCCTCTCGAAAACGGAACATAGATCATCGAGGTGGTCCTCCCTCTTCTTGGATTTGACGACCACGTCATCAACGTAGCATTCTATTGTTTTATGCAGCATGTCGTTGAAAATTTTCTGCATAGCTCGTTGATATGTAGCACCTGCGTTCTTCAAACCAAAGGGCATAACCTTGTAGCAGAATATCTCTTTTGGAGTGCGGAATGCCGTAGCTTCTTGATCTTCAGGCGCCATTAGAATTTGATTGTACCCTGTAGTATAATCCATAAAGGAGAGGGCTTCATGTCCAGTCGTTGCATCAATCATAAGTTCAGTGACTGGCAAAGGGAAGTCATCCTTAGGACATGCGTCGTTAAGATCGCGAAAGTCAACGCAAACGCGCAGTTGTCCGTTCTTCTTCCTTACAGGGACAATGTTGGCTATCCATGTAGGATATTTCACCTCACGAATGAAGTCGGCTTCGATGAGCTTGTTGACTTCCTTTTCAATTTCAGGGACTAACTCCGGCCTGAAACGTCGTTGGGACTGTTTCTTGGGACTAACCCCCTTCTTGATCGCTAGGCGATGAGCTGCAATTTTGGGACTGAGTCCAGGCATTTCTTTATAGCTCCAAGCGAAAACATCTTTGTACTCTGACAGCAACGCGTAGTACTCTTTTTCTTCCTTTTCAGTTAGGAGAGCACTAACGTAAATAGGGCGTGGATCTTCCGGAGATCCAAGGTTCAACTCTTTCAATTCGTCCACAGTTGACCGCACCCCATCTTCGAGTGGTGCTGGAGCTTCGTCAGCTTCAACCTCTTCGTCAGGGTCAGGTAGTTCCTCTGCAGTAATGTGATAGGATGTTACTACCTCGCACTAGTAGAAAACACTTGAAAGGCGTCAGTTGTATAATACAAAAGGCGTCGGTTCTTGGTCGACGCGGATCAAGCAGATGCCTTAAGTAAGTACTTTAGGCATCGGTCAAACAACCGACGCCTAAAGTGCTTTAGGCGTCGGTTGTGAACTATGACCGATGCCTAAAGTGTACTTAAGGCGTCGGTTGTAGAGTAGAAACCGACGCCTAAAGTGTACTTTAGGCATCGGTTGTTGCGTTACAACCGACGCCTAAAGTCATCTCCCTAGTCAATTTGTCAACTTAAGGCGTCAGTTGCCTTGTAACAACCGATGCCTAAAGTCATTTCCTAAGGCCAAATTTGCAACTTAAGGCATCAGTGGCCTCTTAAGAACCGACGCCAAAAACTGTCCAGAAAACTAAAAAAAAATTAAAAAGTTGGAGACAAACGCAGAACCTGCTTTATTAATTCAATTAGAGATCAAACCAAAGCATGCTTTATTAATTACAAATTGTGTACAATCACACATTTGACTAATTGGGAATACTTATAATCTCCAGAGCCTAATCAACTAATCAACTGCGCCTATGATACATACCCTTAGCATCATCAGTGAAGACCACCTTTGGTCCAAATGCTTTCCAAATTAACCTCATTTCCATACTCATTAAAGCTGGATTAGTCAAGATCAGGTTGTATGCTCGTCTAGTCGTTACAAATGCACGACCAATGCCTGTATTTCCACTCGTAGACTCCAGCAAAGTAGTGTAGAATCTACATATTAATAACAAGACATTAGCGCCTTAGCGGTACATTAAATTATACTCATATACTCAACAATATAATAACCGCAAAATAACGAATAGATACATATCATCAAGCACCGGAATAACGAAGTATAGAAGAAGTGAGAAGGGACTATTAGTCCTTTTTACCTGTCTTTGACTATCGGTACATTCCCAAGTTTAGACAATTCAGCATCCTTGTTAAGATACACCATACGTGCTATTCCGATTGTCTGTCAAGAAGAGATTAATCATTTTAGTTGCAAGTTCAAAGCAAAGGACAAATAAGTTGTTAAAATAGAACATATTTGCAAAACCAACTCTTTTGAATCGAAAATCGAGTAAAAACGACAAGAGTTGTTCCTTCCTTGAGAGATAATTAAGGTAGGAACAGCATAAGATTGATACCTTTGTAAAATTTCCAAGACAGAAGAAGAGGATGTAGGCGAAAAGGAGGTACAACTTCTAGGGCCAGTTGCAAAGTCGTAGATTATATCGGCTGGAAGACATGAAAACAAATAAGCATATCTGCTGATAAAAGTAAAATCAGAAAAAAAAAAAAAAAAAAAAAACATAAGAAAGATGGATGGTAAAATGGGAACTGAGGGGGATGTGTTAAAAGGTCACCACACAGAAGATTAGAACAAATATGACAGAGGATGTAATCCTATGCTTTTTGAAATTTAATAATGATGAGTGTTAAGTGCAAAACAAAAAAAGTTCCGTATTGTCGAATAGTATGGTGCTTTAAAATAGAGAACGTTATGAGACAATATAGAAGGTATGGAAGTGACATTAACGACCTATCATACCACTTTATTTGTTGAGATGGTCTAACGAGTAACGAGAGTAACGACACTAGTGAAGCCACGGGATGTGCTCTGCGGACGCTATAAGGAGCACCTTTAATGTGAAGCTGTGAAAAAAACATATATGGAGATGATGGTCAGACTCGGGGAAAATAATAACAAATGAATGTACGAGTGAAGCCTTAGTGCCATTGTCTTCTGAGCATTTGCATAGATCAAATAAATCATACCAAATGAAATTTAATTGCTCGAGTAGCATGTATTACCAGTGAATTAGTAACATCAGAACAACTTAAAAAAAGGAGATTTAGGATGGATAAAAATTCAATAAAAAAATGAATGTAAGCTTAAGAAATGTTATAAGCTTACAGATTGATATAATAATAGTTATCCACTTGCTTCAGAGTAAAATATACACACGAAAAAAGAAGCGTTAATAACATTGTCAGCTCATCTGTTAGGCAACAAGAAAACACGCACACAACTATTGCCAATGGGACTAGCCTGATATTCTAGCCACTAGATCAACACACAATTACAGACCAAATGATAACTTAATTGCATATAGTGAGAAATGGCCACATGGTTAAGACTTCAGACACATCTAATTAACTTGTAAACAACGAGACATGAAGTATGCTTGCGAGACAACATTTGAGGTTTTGATTCTACACTTACTGACAACCTTAGTAAGGGAAACTCATAAAGAACATGAGATTACTTGTATCAAGGATGAGAACGTCAAATCTTAAAAGTTACTTGATTCTACACTAACTCACAACCTTAGTGTCACAAATATTTGCTCTCTGCCTAAAACATTGTACAAATTAAACAAAAATCTGAAACATTTGACAGACGAAGAGGAATCAATCCGAAAAGATGATGTAGTTGCACTTATAGTATGTAACATATAATAGAGAAAAGAATACGAGATAAGTGTGTAGTTCAGGATTTGTGGCAAGGTTATATACTTACATATAGCTCGAAATTAGGCTTTTTTATTTATCAAGTTTCAATACCTGTAGAATTCATCTCTCTCCTAAGTTTGTTGCTCCATCTTAGTACATTAGCATAGATCATTTCATCATAGTACATACAAAACTCGAATAAAAATGCAAACTATATAAAATTGAACTGAAACAAAAGTAGTCGGCAAATTCGAATAGTATGTTGATATTTTCAAAAACACATATCTTTATAACGGGATATTGAGCCTCAATTAGCATATGAAGAAATTTTACTTCCAACAAATTCTGGACAGGTTAGTTTTCAGTGAAAAGTGCAAATACATGTAGGGGAAAGTAACAGACAACGACAAAGACAAAGTGCGAAAGAACCAAAAAAGGTAGTCATTGACCAGAATGAAGAGGACACCATACGAGCAAATTATTCGGAGGATAAGGTGTTCTATATGCTTTAATCTGATACCCAAGCACTCAAGCAGGTTGCCAAGACTAAATGGGAGGGAAAAAGTATCAATATATGCATTACATACATTTCAATTAACTTAATCTTTAAACAAAACATGTCCAGGAATATCAAAAGCAAACTGGTACAATGATTTGTAGTCCACAAACCAGCACATTCCTTACATTACCACATTATACCACTAACCAAAAGTAGTGCAGCACTTGTAAAAATGGAATAAAATCAAAAGAGGAACATTGGAACAAATTATCAAAAACCCAGATAAAGAAAATATAAGAAACAAGAATGGAGATGTGGGTGGGAAAACATGGAGCTTACGTATTAGTGGTGACATCTGAGAAAGATCTCGAACCCCAAGATCTGCTTATTGCTTGTTCCTCTTCTCTCTTTTTGTCTGACGAAAAGAAAAACTAAAACTAAAATTAATTACATCGAAATACTTGAAGCTCTAAGCCCTACTTTATAATCTGTAAAACAAGATATGCAAAAAATTAAGTGAATCACAATGAAAATTAACAAGCAAAAAAAAAAAATGAAACCCCAGAAATGAGATCGAATTAAACCAAAAACCTAAAAATCGGATCAAATTAAACCAGAACCCTAAAAATCGAAATAAAATACAGTCGAAAAATCGCGAACATAATACAATCGAAATTCTATCGAGAAGTACAAAAGCTACCTTGATTGTGAGAAAGCTTGTCCTTTCATTTGTTGTCGGATGAATGTTAGACTCAAGATGAGATCTACTTAAAATCATGAATATAATCAAATCCAAATACATATGTCTATATAATTGGTAAAAGGGACGATTTCGTTTCGAAAACTAGTGAAGAGAGATAAAAACATACCTTGGATTTGATTCCTGATGGCGGCGACCATGGTGGTGGACGAAGATACTTGAGAGAAGGAGAGAGAGAAAGAAAAAAGAGGGAGGAAGGAGAATGAGAGCAGGAGAGAGAATACAGAGAAAGAAGGGAGATGGTGAATACGCGACATTTTTTTTTTTTTTTTTTTTTAATTTCAGCCAAATTAGGTGTTTAAGGCGTCATTTACAAAGGACCGACGCCATATCGTCATTTTAGACGTCGGTTCCTTGGCAGAACCGATGCCAAAAGCTCTTTAGTGAATTGCGGTGACATGTCTCCACCTTATGGCGTCGGTTTTTATAAACAACCGACGTCTTAAATACTTTTAGGCGTCGGTTCTTTCAAAACCGACGCCTTTAAGGTGATGCCATATTGGGTTTTTCTACTAGTGTCGTCGTCTTGAGTGGCTTCTTCGCTATGAGAGGTTGATGGGATATCCTCCTTTTTCACTTGACATTTACAGTGAGAGCATGTGATGACCTCTTGTTTGTTGACCTTATTGTCATTGCTCGAGGGCTTCGATTAATTGGTTAACACTATCACACGACTTTTTGCCACGAGAGGTTCGTTGTGGATGATGTCTACCTCTCGTGAGCGCTTCATGCGTGAGGGCACGTTACTTCTGAGATCCGTGCTGATGGGAATCTCATCTTCGTTAGGAGTCGTCGTGGTAGGAGTCTCATCACTTGTGATCTTGTTGAGAGTTCCCAAACGATCGAAAATTGTAGGAGCTGC
Organism: Spergularia bocconei; assembly: GCA_963457585.1. NCBI lineage: Eukaryota > Viridiplantae > Streptophyta > Magnoliopsida > Caryophyllales > Caryophyllaceae > Spergularia > Spergularia bocconei. Next base: position 8,993,107 of record OY734951.1, on the reverse strand, counting down.
TAAACGATCGAACGCCGATTTTCTCTTAACTGGCGTGTTAGACGACTCAACCTCACTTGTGGGTTGTTGTTCGCGTAATCTATTGAAGACCGATGAACGGTTTTCGGTAGGACGTCGTTGTTCTGTGCCTGAAGACCTTCTTCCAAGCCTTCGAAACACAGGTGGTATCCTCCTTACTGTTGGATTCATCCTGTCGAAGACAGATGATGTGCGTTGTGAGCTTCGTTCCACCTTTTTGTCTTCGTCGGCTTCCTCTACAGTGATGTGTTGACAGGAGAAAGTGTCCTTGCGTCGAACAGAGATCTTTACGGGCGCAGGAGGTTCATAACCCAAACCAACTTTACTGACTGCGAAGTCACCACCTTCCTTGAAGAGTTTCTTTTGGGTTGCATTGAGACCGTATGGTTCCACCTCTACGACGTCACCTAGGGGAGTCGGATTTTGGAAGTCGTATCCGGCCTTCTCCATCAACTTGTATGCATTGGAGTCGAACCTCCCTACATCTTTCTCTCCAGAGGTAGTTGCTTCATTCGCCATTGTCACTTTGGTTGAGGGAGTGAACCCTGCAACTGGAGGCTTCACGATTGGCGTTTGGTTGCTGCTAGGTAGGGGTGTGACAACTTTCTGCACCCACTCTAGTTTGACAGATTTCTTTCGTTTATACACCTCTGTGGTCCTTGGCTTTGAGTTTTGAAACTCCTCGAAAGGGTTTTGACCTTCTTTGCGCCGTGATTGTGGAATATATGCAATACGGCTGGTGCAGTCTTTGGCGTCGCTGGTGGAACTTTGACAGATGGAACCGCAGCTGGCGTGGCGGCGCCCTTTGGTTGGCTTCGTTGATCGACTGGCGCCTTGCTTTGAATCACGACCTTGTTCCTTTTTACCCCCTTTCCAGTTGAGGAAATGGTAGATGGCAGCAGCTCAGATGAACAAAGGTCTTCATCGAAAAATTTAGCGTCAGCGAAGTACGAATCTGCTTTGTCGAAAGGTTTCGAGTCTCCAATGATTTTTCGCTCACTTCCACGATAGTACTTCGGACATTGGTGGAGCGTTGACGGTACAACTCCGTTTTGATGCTGCCATGGTCGACCAAGTAACAACTTGTAGGAGGCCCTGGCGTCTATCACGTGAAACACCGTGTCTGAAGAGAGTTCCCCTATCGTGAGGTTCACACGAATAAGACCGAGAGCACGTTCGGCATTGGAGTTGAAACCGTGAACAGTCATACGACTGCTGGAGAGTTCATCCATCGTGATCCCTAGCTCCGTCATGGTTGTCTTAGGCATAAGACTAACGCCAGAGCCTCCATCTACAAGGATTCGACGAACCTTCTGTCCTCTAATGTAGCCAGACACGTAAAGCGGCCTGTTGTGTGGTTTAGACCCCAATAGAAGATCCTCATCAGAAAATGTCACAGCTGTGCTGCATGAAGCGCACTTAAATGATTCTTCTTCAAAATCTGCAGCATCTTTGGTCTCTTCTACGTACAATTTTGGGTTCTGGAGAGTTTAGATTATTTGTTGTCGCGTCTCCTCCGACAGACCAAAGATTTGTTTCCACCCCATACGCGCATGGAGAGTGCGTAATGTGGCTGACACTTTCTCGTCCTTCTTAGGGCTCGACAGTTTAGTTGTCAAAACCTCCTCTGCCGAGACTTCTTCCTCTTCATCTCCGCTTGAAGTTGACACTGCGCATGCAGTGACTTTGTCGAGGTAACCTTCAGGGAAGAATTCTTCCAGGGTTACAGGCGCCGAATGATTTTGTTCCAAGGGATCGATTGGTAGCACGTGCGGCTTTACAACCTTCTTCGGCTTCTTCTTTCCCTTTGGTCGACGTGGACCCTTCTTCTTTGATTGTGCCTTTTTGTGTGGCACAGGTTGTTGCTGAGGCTTCGCTTGCCTCTTTGATTTCTTTCTTGTCACCAATGTCCACCCTTCATCGTCGTCGACATCCAGGGCGCTTGATGACACAAGACTTGTTTGTGGGGTTGGTGTTGGTAGCCATACTAGCGCAGGCTCAACACTACCAAACCGAATGGAGTGGGCATACCACTCAACTTTGCTGTCACATGGACATGATGGGGGTGAGCACTCCATTACTGTAGTACAGTTTGTTTCTACGACGTCGTCGTAGTCCCATGTTATAACCCCTCTCTTCTCGAGGTCCATCATTTTCTCTTTCGCGTCAACACATTTTCCAGTGGGATGACTGATCATCCTGTGATACGTACAATACCTGGGATGATCGGTTTTGCCTACTTCCTCAGGACGCTTCGGTTCAGGTAGCTCGATGAGCTTGTTCTTCAGCAGCTGTTCTAACATCTCTGGCACGTCAGAGTCAGGAAAAGGGTACTTTTTAGCCATCAATTCCTTCAAAGAAGGCCTATCGCGGTTGTATTCCCTTGTAGGCATATCTTTCTTCTTCTCACTCTTTGGCTTTCCGGAGATCTTGATTGGACCACTGCTGGTGGTGACGGCCATAGCCTCCTTTGTCGTGCTCTTGGAGGTCTTATCATTTTTCTTGTACTCCTTCTTTTCAAATAGTGTTTTCGTAAAAGAAGAGGTATGCTCCTTCTTGCGTGCGTCCAATGTAACCTCCATGTCATAGGCGCGTGTCGCAAGGTCTTGAAAGTCCTTAGGCCTATTTGACTTTAAGCTGAACATCAAATCTATGCGCATACCATTGACGCACATCTCTATAGCTGAACTTTGGGTTAATCTATCTTTGCATTCAAGACACAATGCGCGCCAACGACTGATGTAGTCAAGAACAGGCTCATCATTCCATTGTTTGGTATTTGTGAGCTCGCTCATGCTTACGATGCGCCTGGCATTGTAGAACCTGTTCAGGAACTCGTCCTGCATTTGATCCCAACTGTCGATAGACTCAGGATCCAAATCAGTATACTAGTCGAATGCGGTACCTTTGAGGGACCTCACGAACTGCTTGACCAGCCGATCGCCTCCTGTTCCAGCGTTGTTGCACGTTTCCACAAAATGTGCGATATGCTGTCTTGGATTGCCCTTTCCGTCAAACTGTTGGAACTTGGGCGGCTGATAACGCGACGGCATCTTCAACTTGTCAATCCTCTGAGTATAAGGCTTGACGTAGCGAAAACTATTCGCATAGCTGTTACCCAACTGATTCTTCACAGCATCCGCTATCAGCATTTGCAGCTGAGTTTGGGTGTAGGAGCCTTCTTTGCCCTTGACGGTTTCATCATGCTTAAGCTCCTCATCGTCAGCTTCTTCTTCTTCTTCCTCTTCTTCTTCTTCTTCTTCGCTGTTGCTCCCCTTTTCGGAGTCATGAGACTTCTTAGTCTTACGCAGCTCAGCTACCTCCTTCTGGAGGTCCTCAATTTTCTTATTCTTCTCCTCGTTCTGGAGTCTGAGAGTTTCGAAATGCGCCTGCATTTCCGCCAACTGTTCCTCGACAGTTTTTGGTGTTATCGTCATAACAGACGCGATGATCGGCTTATACTTCTTCTCAGGGCTGCTGGATTTCTCAATCTTCTTGCGTTGAGGAGAAGCAGAGGCAATGATGGCAGTAGCTGCTGCAGCGATGGAGGCAGCAGAGATTCTACGAAGTCGTTTAGGAACCTCGGCAGCGCGGAGGCGAGCAGCATCAGCGTTGACGGCGGCCTTCTTCGCCATCCCTCTTGTGCAGACGCCAGGAGGTTGCGCTGTAGTAGCGCTGGCGGCACTCTGCGTTGTCCTTTTGGAAGTCTTCTTGCAGGAACGAGGAGTTTGCTGTTCAGCAGACATCGTCGTTGCAGTAGACTTGATGTGTACGTAGTAGGGATGAGAGGTAGAGATTTCACGTCGGGTTCACCAAATTTGTTAGCGCGAATTTCGTACTGAGACAAAATAAGGAAACAAAATAATTTTTATTAATATCAGAAATGTTGTGTGTTTACAATCTCTAGTAATCCTCTGAATTCTACTACGCAGTAGGGGGGGTGCGACGTACGGTACACTACACCGGTAGCGTACGTGTTGCAGGCGGGTGCGCACGTTGACCGCGTGCGTTGTTGTTGTTCTTGAGAGGTCGCCGGGATTTGAATCTCTCCTTGAACGTTTGAGTTTGATTGTTTGTTTGGGGGTTTGAACTTGCGTTCGATTTGATTTGCAGGCGGCACGGTTGTGCTTGTTGACTGCGTGTGGCTGGGAGTTTGTAGAGAATCCCTCTGGGGTTTCTTATCTCTAATTTTTCCAACCTGAAAATGAATGAGGGGAACTCTATTTATATAGAGTGGAAACCCTAATTCTGGTGGGTTTGTAGTCACGGGCCCATTTCGTGGGCTTGACATGCGACTTGGCCCAATTGCCTATTTTATCTGGATGATGACCCGTTTACCGAATTGGAAACTGTATCGACCCAAATTTCATTTGACGGGGCAAAATTATTAAATTGAATTAAAATATGATATTAATTCAAAATAATTAATTTATTTAATTTTCGGCACATTAACGAATTTTTAGTGCCAACACTTACGCTCATTATACAAGAAGCCGACGACGACGGAAGATTTTGGGCAACAGATGGGAAGCTTGAATTTGAAGCTAATAAGTTGTGCAATGGCAACTCACGAGCTTTTAGAAAAATAACAGAGCAAATGTTGGTGAGGGGGCGAGGAGGGTAACTGAGTAAGTGCATAAGTTATCTTGTAATTCACCGCAACTTTAAAAAAAAATTACTAAAACTTTGTCGTGTATATAAAAATGTAAGTATCCTCTCAAAAAAAAATAAAAATGTATGTGGCCGTGTTAAACGGTTTTTGGAAAGTTGCTAAGAGTAATAACTTAGTTTAATACTTATAACAAATTCGACACAACACAAGGTGATTAAAATAGCGATGGAAATGACAAATTTCCTCGAAGGGTATACTCGAATGTGAGTTTATTAGAGCAACTCCAGTGGCAGGATTTGGAGTTGCTTGGAGAAAAGTGGGCAAGCGGGGCATTGTTAGAGAAGGGAAACAACTTGCCCAGTTTCAAGCTATTGACTCAGGCCCCGTTTGATAGGACTGCATCTTTCTGAACTGATCTAATCTGATCTGAATGATTCTGATCTGATCTGATCTGATTTGAATGATTCTGATCTGAACTAATCTGATCTGAATGATTCTGAAATGATCTGATCTGATCTGAATGTGTTCAAATTTTGATCGAATTTCAAAGAATTAGTATAAGTTATGGACCAAATACATTGATAAAAAATTTAAACATTTCTGATCTAATCTGATCTGATCTGAATGACACTGAACTGATCTGATCTAATCTGAATGATTCTGAACTGATCTGAACTGATCTGAATGATTCTGAACTGATCTGAACAATACTGCGAATAAGTCCTATCAAACAGGGCCTCACTTCGCTCACTTGGGTTACGTGCTTAAGGTTGACTCTTGACTCTTTCTTCCCACTTATGCGTGGGCCCCTCCTTACATTCATCCACTTCTTTTTCTTTCACTTTACTTTCCTTTTTTGTTTTATTCACATTCCATATAATGACCAACAACAAGTCTCATATAAGACGGTCTTACAGTAACTTATTGTGAGACGGATCTAAAAAAATCCAATTAGGTTAACCAATTACCCATTTGAGATTATTCTATTATTCTTTTTTTTTTTTTATAATAAAAACTGATTTTCATTTTTAATTTACTCAAAAATAACAATCAGATTTTCAGTTTCCTTAAACGTAGGAAACACAAATTGACTCCTTCCCTTTTTTTTATCCCCACCATTAAACTCCCTGGAGAATCATCATTTATCTAGTTTTGCATCTCACTTTGATAAAATCAATCCATTTTTGTTTCTGTCATATGTTCTTCAAAGTTGTCACGTATGTGTTTCTTCTCATATCGTACATTATTAATTCGTTTATACACCAAGTGGCATATTCTATATATTCTATGGCCTCTCGATTGTTTGCGTAAGTTCGTATATTATACTGATTCTATATGTCACGAATTTTCGGATTAATATTCGTTTCTCGAATACTATTTACGTTTTAATTTAAAAGGGTCACAATAAATGCGTTAAGGGATACACCTAAATCATTTTACGTAATACATGTCCAATTGAGGTTGATCGTGATGTGCCTTCAGACAATTCTGGTTCGTTAACTGGTAGGTGGTTACTTAGTAAATTAAACTATTTACGTTTAGTGCTTATATGGTCACTTTCAACTTTCTTTAGATGAAATTTGTGGCTGTACTCCTAAAGAGGACAAATTATGTCAACGAGAGTTGGAAGTATGAAGAATTTACATTGGTTCTATATGTCACAAATTTTTGGATTAATATTCAATTGTTGAATACCATTTACGTTTTAATTTAAAAGGGTCACAATAAATGCGTTAAGGGATACATCTAAATCGTGTTTACGCAATATAGGTCCAATTGAGGTTGATCGTGATGTGCCTTCAGACAATTCTAGTTCGGTAACTGGTAAATGTTTATATTTACGTGGTTACTTAGTAAATTAAACTATTTACGTTTAGCGCTTATATGGTCACTTTTAACTTTTTTCAGATGAAATTCGTGGTTATACTCCTGAAGACAACAACTAATGTCAACGAGAGTTGGAAGTATGAGTTTATATTGATTCTATATGTCACAAATTTTTGGACTAATATTCAATTGTCGAATACCATTTACGTTTTAATTTAAAAGGGTCACAATAAATGCGTAAAGGGATACACCTAAATCGTGTTTACGCAATACAGGTCCAATTGAGGTTCATCTTGATGTGCCCTCAGACAATCCTTGTTCGTTAATTGGCACCAAAGCTAAAACTTGGACGACGAGTGGATTCTTAGAAGGTGATCCAATGTTGGAGACTTTGTTCGAGTCTTATGCTTGAAGATTTGAACATGAGAGAGCACCTTTAGATCTATTTACCCTCGCATTAATTCAATTCATATGAACTTTTCAGCAAGTCTAGTGGCTCGAGCTGGAGGTTGTTCGGTTTCATCTACATTAAATCAAGTAAACATTAGAATAACACACAACAAGAATTATTCATACGCTTAATTGAAAGTAGAATACGATCAAATAAATGGGGATTACCAACAAAAATCAGTACGATTAAATGTGAAAAGAACGAAATTATAAATCGTGACCGAAAGTAGATTTAAAGTGGTCAATTTACCTAAACTATTAAGTGGCCTACAATATAATGTTCAAGGGTTACATAGAGTTTTAATCAATACAAATAAACTAAAGTAGTCTACATCTATGTTTACAGGGTCAATTAAATGATATTAATTAAACAAGATATGATTCACTAATAATACGCTTTCAAAAGTCTCATATACGTAACACATACGTTTAAAGTAAAGTGGGTTACAACAAAAGAAATTCATGTTACAAAAGAAAAAAAAATGATTCATGAATCTAATCTTAATCAACAACTCAGAACATGAAATTTGAACAGTACAAATCAGATTGTATTGGACATGCAATTTAGGCATAAAAATTAGATCAATATCAACCCATATACCACACGATTAGAAATTCCAACTCGAAAAATCATTAAACACTTACTATAATGTCTATAAATGAAATTAAGAAAAAACTCTCATATACGCAACACATACATACATTAAAATTGAAATGGGTTACAACAAAAGAAATTCAGGTTACAAAAAAAAGAAAATTGATTCACGAATCGTAACCAAGTAATGTTTCATAGTAAGCCCGTAATCCAAAAGCACACTCATCTCCAACTAACTAATGAATACCTGATCTTAATCAGCAACAAACATGAAATTTCAATAGCACAAATATGATTGTATTGGACATGCAATTTAGGCATAAAAATTAGATCGATTTCTACATATATACGGCATACCAGACGATTAGAAATTTCAACCCAGAAAATCATTGAACAATTAGTATGCGTCTATAAAAGAAATTAAGAAAAAAATCTTATTCGATTGATGTCTTGTATTCAAACCTTGAGTTTTCGGATCTTCTGATCTCTTACGCTTTGTTGGAGTCTTCACATGAGTGGGTTTTATCATCTCAATCCAATAGTACTAAGCAAAATGTTGAGTTTATTTTATTTTATTTTTTTTAAATGGAGGAAGGAGGAAGAAGAACAGTATAAAGAGAGGAGAGAGGAGAGAGAAATGTATAGTGGTTGGATGAAGGAAGATGCGTATATTATGCATAAAATCCGGGGGTTTTAATTTATTTTTTATTCATTATTAATAAATAAAAAACTGTTTTCTATATGGGTCAAAGTATTATAAAATTTGGGTTATAGGATCCGTCTCACACTAACTTATTGTAAGACGGTCTCACAGGAGACCCACTGAATTACCAATGGCTTGTATTATTCTACTAGTTTATTTACCCTAGCAAAATTGCACGGGTTGTTATCTAATGTTGGTATGATCCGTTTATTCAAATAAAGTATTAACAAAATTAATAGATGTACATTCAAAAAAATTAAGACATAACGTTAGGTATATATGTAAAAAAAAATAATGTGAAATCGCTTTTTCAGAGTCGTGGCCCGTTATTTTTGTGTCATGAACATCCTATGATTGAGTCATGAACCTCTCTAATAACTCACGTTAATTCGAACCCATTTTGACACACATATCTTTGGTTCAGATTTGACTCGACCAGTGGACCAATAATTGAGTTAAGATAAAATGAAGTCAAAAATTCATTATCATTGCAGCCCACGCACTTTGCATGGGAAAAATATATGTATTCTCTGTAAAGTGATTTTGTTTTTAGTTTTTACTTAAATTTTGTTTTTAAAAAAAAATTCGGTCATAAGAATCATTGAATATTAGAAAATTATATTATAGGGCTATATTCACGCAGAGACAAATCTTAGACTTGTTGGGCCGAGCCATGCCCCTTGAATTTCTGATACATTCATATAACAATTGTTGTTATTTATTATCATGAAAATTAGGTTAGCCTGTTGGTTGGATAAGTAAAATATAAACAACAGGTCTAGGGTTTGACTCTGGCCCCCCTCATTTTTTGTTCAAACTCCACCATAGATAGCTGATGTCACTGATGACATCATTGGTGACGTGGATAGTCTAATTGATTGCTATTGGGGTGACTAATGGTTAATTAATCTTCTTTTTCAATGTTGTGATTTACTTTCTTTCTTAAGTACGCCTATACAAGCAAGTTGGAATCGTACTTCGTCGAACTTACTTTTATGATATGACAACTCCAAGTCGGGTATCCCGCCTACCATTGGAGTTGCTCTTAGGACCTCTAGGTTTTATTAGGACGATTTAAAGTGTCGATTCATTTTTTCTTTGATACTTATCACATGGGCATCTGCTATTGATTGTCAAAATAGAAGATCATTGTACATTATGAGAGTTGGGTAGTGATCTTTACAATTTTTATATTGATTTTTACACTCTCCGTTGTGAGTTACATTTCCCTAACATTTCCTTTGGTGGGACATTACTCATCTCACAAAGAGGAGTGTAAAGATGAATTTGAGAAGTGTAAAAATCCTCACATAGGAGCTTGTGACTATAAATTTGACAACTGGTTCCTTTGTTCCGTACTTCTCTTGAATTTTTTATTTTTTGTATTTCGAGATCTCATGCGAATGAGTAAATGCCTCTATCTTATTAATTCAGTGTGGATGTTTAATTTGAGTTTTTGGACTAATGGTTGACTAGTGAAAAAATGGAAAGAAGTAGTAGCAGATGGAAGTAATGCTCACGTATGGTCGATTTAACCAAATCAAACTTTTAGCTTTTGGATAATAGTAATGTAAATACACCGTATAAAGTCAATGCAAACGAAAAAGCTGAATCAGTTGTCAAAGCATCAACTCAATGCCATTTCACGTCACAAGGCATATAGGCTACGGTAATACAATACTTAATAGTAGTAATTGTTTGTAAACATAAGTGGTCTAACCAACAAATTGCATTATATCCGATAGGAATATGATACACATACAACCTTTAAATGTGAATAATTGTTGGGTAGATCATCCTTAATACATTGGTCTAATAGAAAATGCTTGGGGAATAAAGTTAATGGCACTCCTATGTTCCAAGTTGTAACCAAGCTCAAATATACAAAAGAGAGACTTAAACAGCTGAGTAAGGTCCACTTTTCAAACATATCTCAAAGGGTCAATTCTTGCAGGAAAGAACTTTAGGAGTGTCAAATGCATATTCCGAGCAATCCCTCTGATTAGCACGTGACTCGCCTTGAATCTGAGATAAGAGAGAAGTTTTGTATCCTCGAAAGAGCGGAAATGAGCATTTTAAGCCAAAGGGCCAAAGTGATTCACATAAGTGAGGCTGATTGCAGCTCAACATATATATTTCCACAACAGGCTTGCTATTAGGAATCATATGAGTACATTTGGGAGTCCAAGATAGCAATGGTGTGACTCATACAACTCAGGAGGGCATCATTGAAACCTTATACAATACTATAAGAGCTTACTAGGCACCAAAAAGACCATTATGCCCACTGATCATCACCTATATAGTGGAAAAAAGCTGTCTGAGGAGAGTAGGAGTTTTCTTGTTAGGAGTATAGTATATCTAAAGAAGAAATTAAGCAAGCCTTGTTCAGCATTAACGCTAAAAAAAACCATGGCCTGATGGGGTTCTTCTCTGGATTTTTCAGTTAATCCTGGGAGTTGTTGATCTGAGCAAGACTTATGTAGAGTTGTTCTAAGCTTCTTTAAAAGAAACAAGATGCTGAAGCAGGTTAATACTACCCTTATCACCCTTATTCCTAAGAAAGCTAATGCCAGCACTGTCCTGGACTATAGACCCATCTCCTGCAATACCACCATATATAAGACCATCACTAAAAATCTGGCTAATAGAATGCAAAATGTCCTGCCAGAGTTGATTGGGCTTGAGCAAGCAGCCTTCACAAAAGGGAGGAACATTTTTGACAATATACTTCTTTCTCAAGCCTTGGCGAAGGGTTATGGTCAGAAAAAACTCTTCTCCCACATGTTTAATGAAGGTGGATATCCGGAAGGCTTTTGATTTAGTGGATTGAGATTTTACTAGAGATATGTTGAAGAGCATGGACTTTCCTTAGCCTTTTATTGCCTGGATTATGGTTTGCATTACTAGTCCTTGGTATTCAATTACAAATCAATGGTGCTAATAGAGGTTTCTTTAAATAAGAGTGTGGTATAAGGCAGGGAGACCCCATTTCTCCCTATCTTTTTATCATGTGTATGGAGATGTTATCTAGAAAGCTAAGGGTCATGCCAACAAAGAAGAACTTTACAATGCACCCAAAGTGTAGCAGGCTTGGGTTGACACTTTTGCTGATGATCTTCTGATACTCACTAGAGGAGATGTCCCTTCAATTCAGTGGAGGCTGTTATCACAACTCTTATTGACTTTGCTGCCAACTCTGGCCTCCATGCCAACCCTAGTAAAATTGAGATATACTTTGCTGGTGATTTGCCAAGTGTTAAGGAGCAAATTCTTTGCGTTTCTAAGTTTCCGGAGGGAGATTTTCCTTTCAGGTATTTAGGCATACCTTTAGATTCTGCTAAGTTTAATCAACTCATCAGCAAGATCAGGAAAAATCTGTAGCATTGTACTTCAACCCTGTTATCCTATGCTCGCAGAATTCTATTGATCAGCTTAGTCTTGTTTGGAATTGAGAATTTTTGGTGTGGTGCCCTCCTAATTCCTAAGGGAGTGATTAAGCAAGTAAATTCCATACATAGGAATTATCTGTGGAACGTGGAGGAGGGTCATAGGAAATTATTCCTTAAGAGCTGGAAAAAATCTTATGCTCCTAGGGCAGAAAGGGTTTTCAACATCCAAAGAGATATATACTTGCCTGAAATAAAGCTCTAATTGCTAAATGGTTGTGGAGCATTGATCAGGAGAAGGTCAATGTGTGGACTGTTTGGATCTACAAATACATTTCAATAAATTAAAGCCAACATCTGGGAAGTGAAAAGTAACCACAACTCTGAAGAAGAAGGATAAGAGGTTGGCATTTTTTTTTTATGAATAATACACTTGCCTGCACATAAAATGAAATTTGGAACTTTAAGGCATGTTAGGTATTGTATTTTGTTTTCAATTTTCTGTTTTTTTTTTAAAACCAAAATTTATTTTTGAAAACCAACAAAACTGGTTTCCAGATATTCAGATGTTACATGACGTTTATAGTTTCAAACAATTAAATTTTAATTTTGTAACTTATTTAACTAAATTTCTCATGCAAAAAAATAAAATAAAAATAAAACTAATAATGACAGTGAGATCGAACAGACCCGATAAAAATCAGAGTGAAATAACAGAAAAAAATAATAATTGTCTTGAACAATAAGTGTATACATATCAGATGAGATAATCACGAATATTTTAAGGACGCTAAATGTACACAAGTCTGCAAATTATCCAACCCTTCCCAGGTTATCAAAAGATTGGGAAGTTCTAGTGATGTAAAACTAGTATAGCAAACTATTTTTGGATTTTATGTCCATGGCGTAACGGAACTACAACGTTAAATAAAGGATATTGTTACTTGAATACTCAACGAAATTCACGATGGGTACCCTAACAAGTTAATATGTGAAAGGAAAAAAACACTCTTTTCAACTCTTTGATATTAATTCTAAAGTCTTTGTTTTCTTAAGCATATACAATATTCCCTATGTCCCCCTTTAAAGACCACAGTTTCCTTTTTGGGGAGTCCTATTTTAAACACCCCATTTCAAAACGTCCCAAATGGGGTAAGTTTTCACCACACATTAACCATCTACTATCTCCAAAAAGAATAAACAAACCACCCATTATCACCACCAATAATAAACAAACCACCACTATCTTTAACAATAATAAATAAACCACCCATTATCTCCAACAATAATAATCAAATCATCCACTATCTTCTATAATAATAAATAAACCAGTCATTATGTCCAACAATAATAACAAATCACACCACCTTAATCCACGAGAAAAAAGGATTAGGGTTTTTAAAGAGGGACAGAGGGAGTAGACTTCTATTTATAGTAATTTAGACTCTCTTATCCTACCTAATTTCCTAATATATTTGGTAATCCTAACACTAATGGAAAGTAACAAAAAACGAATAAGGTAAACATATCATAAAAGGCTAAAACGCTTAAGTATCCTCTTTCGCAATATTATGTGCGGATATTGTAAGGTGATTACGGCTTTGCAGTAATTGTAATACACCTAATTTCCGTGCTATTATTGTAATAATTATAATTTTGGTTGATTAATTATTTTCATCTATTATTATTAATTATTTTCCAAAAGAAAAAAAAGAGAACTTTCTAGAGTTGATCTCTCTTTATTAATGTATCAAAGACCCTTTGGCTTAGCTGCTTACTTTTTCGTCTCCCTATTCTTATTATTCACGCTAAACCCTCAACAAAAGCATCTAACACTCTTTCTAATTCATTTGCCCTCTTTTCCCATGAGCACCACGTCAAACCTAACCTCTCATTACTACTATATCTTAATTTTGATCAAGCTAGCACTTCATGATCATCCTGTTACCATCATCTTTGAATGAAATTTTTGATCTTAATATCCACTAAGGCGGTCCTAGGCATCAGATTTTTACCGGTAATAGTCTTACTCTCACTATTAATTTCTTTAACTCGATTTCCAATTTGTTTTCAGTTTCGATTATTATTAATCACAAGTTCTTTTATCGGTTCAGTTCAAGGTTGATTGAGAACGATTTATAATTACGATTTTCGATTTGTTAGCGATTTGATATCGTTTTGTCGAGTTTATAAGGTAACACTATTTCTACTACTCCCTTTATTATTATGATCAAGTATAACTCTAAGTGTGGTGTGTATATGTGCTGATTGCTATTGAGGTGCAAAGTGTTAAAAATTTGTTTGCGTGAAGTAGTCATGTACTACACGTTTTTACAAGTTTTGATGATTTGTGAGAGGGGTTTGCGATTGGTTAGCGAACATACCAGGATTAATATCTAATTTGGTGTGGAGGAGACTTTGTTGTGTCGTAAAGGTGAATTGGGAATAGGATTAAGTGGTAGTTTGTTGTTTGGTTTCGTTTGACGCAAGTGGTGCGAGAGTTGACGAGGTTCTTGTTTTGGCACTTGAGCAAATAACTTTTGATCAGATTGACTTTTAAGTGAGATAAGTTTTGGTGATCAGCAAATTGAAAGGTTCATATTATTATGGCCGAGTCGTATATACTTGAATTGTCGTCCTTTGTACTTGGTATGGGGTCGAGTAGCTTATAGTTCACTCTAAGTGTTGAGCAGGGTTCACTGAACCTTTGACAGTATTATATTGAGATATCAGTTAGAGCTATGTTACTAAGAAAGAGCCCATAGTGGCAAAGACAAAAGAAAGAGATTAAGTTTGATACTGAGAATAGAGATAGAAGTATTGTCTCGCGGCTTAACCGCCAGTTCACTTGCCCCATTAACGAGACCTAGGATCGACGATGATAGTGTGGTACTAAGAAAGAGATTGAGATGAATTTTGAGAAGGAGTTCAGATTACGATAATTATAAGAATAAAGGTTCCTTTTATTATAAGGTTCATGATTTTCTTATATCGAGGAGGTTAGAGTGGAGTCAGTTATAAGAATTAGCAGGTTAGTTCTGGGAGACTGTTTTACACTTTTTATGTGTTTTATTGTGTGCCCCGTAAGACCATGACTAATATTATTATTCAGTTTATATTTTTTTGTATAGTAGTGTTGCTCAGCGTAATATTAATATTAAAACTCAACAGGATTAAAAGTGCAACATCATCAGAACACTTCATGCATCTCCGCTGAACTTCTTCATCAAGAGAACATCATCTTCGGACCGATCAGAGAGCAACTTCATCAAAGTGACAGTGGCCTCAAAAACCTCATCAGTAGCCCTTGGAGAAATAGATTACTCTTTGGACTGCCTGTAGATTTTTCAAGCGAATGTTACGAGTGATTCCGAAGCCTCGACCTCTCCAACATCTTCTTCAACTTCAGCAACATCTACAGCTTCAGCAGCAGCTTTTTCTTCAGCTCCAGCAACAGTTTCTCCAACTTCAGCAGAAGATTATAACTTAGGTGAGCACATTTGATTAAATAGGGCACAACGGCAAAAGAGTTTGATATAAGCAAGAGAGCATACATAATTTTTTTCAGAAAAGAAAAGTTTTTGGAAACTCGCCAACTAGGGCACATGGTAAAGAATGTCAATCTTGAGGCTCTTTGGCTGACCATCGAACCAAGACACTCCAACTACTAAGCCCTTACCCACATTATGTTTGAGACGATAGGCCTCCCATCCATCCCGAAGGCGGCACGATCATTTCTTGTCATTCATCAAAGTCCACTTACTTATGTGGGGTGCCCCTCATATCAGCAATATCAATTTTCAGACAATCCTAGTACAAGCTCTTGATCCTTAGAAGAAAAGTCACTCTCAATCACATCATACATAGCAGAAGAAACTAGCATACGCTTGCAAATGTCAGCTTTTTTCACAGTTCGAGTAGCCACCTTGGTTGAACGAACCCTTCACAACACAAAAAAATACACAAATATAAGTATGTACAACCAAGGAAAAAAAAAGTAAATCTTCTTGGCTATAAAAGGTAAACACATGGACGTGACATGAAAAACAATGACTCAAAACGAGATTATTAATGACTTGGAAGGACGAGCATAAAAATCAGTAACTACTCCCTCCGTCCCAGCTGAAACCCCCCAAGGCGTTTTTGTAGTGGAATAAGAAAAATTGATATAGTAGTTGAGTGGGGCAATATTAGGAAAAAGGAGGAGAAAGTATGTGAGGATTAATAAAAGTATGAGAGATAATGTGAGAGAGAATGTAATAATTTAATTAAAGTAGGAGAGAGAAATATGTCCCAGAATAGACGAGGTGTTTGAGGTGGGACGTCTCGAAATGGAATATGGGGCGTTTGAGCTAGGATGCAGGGAATACACCTCAAGTACGACACAGTCCATATCAAATCATCAAAGACTAATTCATGTGCAAGTGTAACAGAGGCTACAAGAACAGTTTAAAATCCAATAATAATACTTCTTTCCTTTTCTGACAGGAATACGATAGTTTTTATAAGCTCGTGTAAAACATAGCCAAGAGCTATTGAAAGGCTAGCTAAAGTTCTCCAAATGCCAATATGATAAACTGTTCAGACACTAGGTAAAAGAAGTGTTTGGTTTCGTGTTTCCCAACTTAAATTATGTTGTCCTACTCGAATGTTAATAAAAATAACCCAGAATTAATAAAAGGCTAAATATACAATCCCACATCCCAAAGTGACCAACTCATCATACGTTACCTAACTAACAAGATTGCTTGACACCCCCAAATCCCAATGTGATCAACTTATCATATATTAGCTAACGCGAATGCTTGGTTTCGTTTTTGCCAACTCCAGTTGCGCTCAAAATATTAAAGGTTGTCAATCGCATTCCCCAAGAAACAGCCCAATGAAATCTCCAAAAAATAAATTTAGAAAATACCAACCTACAGATATTTTACCCTCTCCTACATTATTCACTACATAATGAAGATGTATTCCCTCCCTTCATGCCATCTAATTCTCCTAAGTGACCTGAGGTGCGCCTTTTTGGAATCTGCGTCGCCTGAGGTTCCAGCTCATGCACCTAGTGCTTCAGGCGCACTTTTAACAACCAATCTAGTCTATTTAAACATGGCGATAAATTTCGTTGCGAATAGTTTGTTCCCAAATATTCAAAAATTACAGTTGTTGTAGATGTCGAAGGTTTTCTTGACAAAAACATCATGTGCGGTGACTCGTAGAAAGTTGTCGACGCTGGTGACTAATCCTGCCAATACATGAATGAAAAGTATTTTATGGTAAGTAAGTTGCTTAACATCATGCATGCAGTTCACACGTGACTTATCATGAAACATGTGCAAACTATTGTTAAAGGATGTGCACTTTCACAAATTTATTATTGTTCAACAAAGTGAGATGTATGCAATGAGTTTAGGTGTTGATTTTTCTTACCTGGTAGAACGTTGAGAAAGCCTATAGTAATTGTACCAAACCCACCAACCGCCAGGCGTACAAGAATATCGGGTGTGGATCGTCTAGAGTTTAAAACAAACTCTATATGGTAAGTTTACCAAGTAAGGAAAGAATTAAATATTTAATACTTTATTGGTGCATTGAAATAAGCATCATATTTTGTTTAATTACCAATGATAGTAAACTCTACAAACTCCAACTGTAGAGGATCCCTACACATACTTTATTGGTGCATTGAAGTAAGCATCATATTTGGTTTTATTACCAATAATAGTAAACTCTACAAACTCCAACTCTAGAGGATCCCTACACAAGAATATCTCTTGATTTCTAAATTGGGAGGAAGACTACACCAATCACGGTGATTAGCCTTCCTCACCAATCACTACAGAAAATGCCAAAATCTGGAGCAAAAGCAAAGGAATCACGTGGGAGCAAGGGACAATGAGGACAGATGCGGGCCCCCATCATGGGGAACTAAAATTAAATTTCTATTTTGTACAATATATAGGGGGTGAATTTATTTAAAATTTTGACTGAAAATCATAAACATATTTTATAAATTGATAGAAAAACAACTGTCAAGAATAAATTTTTATTTATCATGTCAAAATTCTAAATTAATATTCTCATCCCTCAACATTCTTTCTCCTCACTGCTGAAAAACCCCAATTTCCCTACCCATTTCTCTCACTTCCGTTAAGCTTCATATCAAGTGAGTTTGCCATTCTCATTTAAATCTCTCTCTCCCCTCCACCTCTAATGCCATATCTTCATTCACCACCACCAAAACTTCACAATCACACACACAAATTACATATCAACATCATTTCTCTCACTTCCGTTAAGATTCATATCATGTGAGTTTGCCATTCTCATTTAAATCCCTCTCTCCCCTCCATCTCTTATGCCATATCTTCATTCA
The DNA here is from genome assembly GCA_963457585.1 of Spergularia bocconei. Classification (NCBI taxonomy): domain Eukaryota; kingdom Viridiplantae; phylum Streptophyta; class Magnoliopsida; order Caryophyllales; family Caryophyllaceae; genus Spergularia; species Spergularia bocconei. The sequence continues at coordinate 8,975,140 of OY734951.1, read as the reverse complement.
CCACCACCAAAACTTCACAATCACGCACACAAATTACATATCAACATCAAAATTAAAAATTGAAATTATTATATTATAGGATGAGAGTACGAGAAATGCAAATGGTATATGAGAATGGTGAAATTGTATATGATAATGGTCGGATGATATATGTTTATAATGGTGGTGCTTTGGGGCTACAATTGTGAAATGGTATATGGAAATTTAGGAAATTGAGAAATGGTATATTGAAATCTTGTAATTGTATATGGAAAATTAAAAATGGTATATGGAAAAGATGAGATGAATATTGTATGAAAATGGTGGTTTAGAACTTGACAAGTGTTTGATAATGGTTATGTGATGGTGATGTAGTAGTGGTCACCGGAGCAAGGGTGTGAGGGTTAGGCGTTCGTACTAGGTTGAAGGAGAGGTGGCCGAGATTGGACATCGTGGTGGTGGTCCGGCCAAAGGAAGATCAGCCGTTTAGTTTGTTTTCTCTCTCATCTACCACTCTCTTCTGAGTTTTATTTAATTTTATTTATTTTTTTTTTAAAGGAAGGTTTTATTTTATTTTTGGGTAATAAATTGAGCCATATAGAATTTTAATAGAGTTTATAACCCCTCAAAAAAAAAAACACACAGTTAATAAAAGTTATTTACAAATTATTTTTCATAATTATATACATGTATAAACTATTGTTGCACCAAAGCCAGACAATAATGGCCCACTTCACTCCACTTTGTGCATTTTTCAATGGGAAGTTGTTGGCATGTGAATCACTCGCGGTGATTGGTAAGGGTATGCCTATCACAGTTATTGGCCAAGCATTACTCCTTGATTGGCTGGCGTGTCAACTGTGTATAAACAGAAATTCTGCGGAAATTTACAATAATATACAGCTAAAAGAAACCATCACAGATAATAAGACTAATTTTGTGGTATAGGCTTTGATGCTCCGTTGTCCTTTTGAATTGTTTATGTCAGTATTGGTCTACTACCTCTTACTTGTTCCATATTAAATACGAAATATCTTGCATAATGTGTAGGGATCCTCTAGAGTTGGAGTTTGTAGATGTTGGATGTGAGTTCTTCGAAGGACAGTTGCTCGGCTCGCCTCGCTGAGTACCTGCACAAAAGGGAGCCCGATTTTCACCAGGCGTCGCCCCTCCGACGATCAAGTCAGTGAGGGGTCTCGGAAGAGGGTGGCAAATAAGACAAAGAGAGCCTTTATTGCACAAATCAAGAGAATAATCAGAGAATAGAGAATGTCAGAATTTTTGGGTGTGTGTGTAAGAACCTGATTTTGATGGGTCATAAAGGGGGTATTTATAATGATAGAGGGGGACCTAGGAATAATCCTAGGTTTCCCCACTCCATCTTGACCCTTTATTCCCCTTCCATCTAAGGGCTGTCCTTGAAAGAGGCTTTTTGCATGACATGGGCTTTTACTAAGGTTTACTTTACTAAGGGCTAAGGCCCAACCACAAAGTGGTACCAACAAAGCCCCTCGGATCATGGTCGCGCCCCTCGCTGTCAGCGAAGGCGGACTCATCGGGGGTGACCAGGGTACGACCCCTGGCCACCCTTTATCGAGGTGTACTTTGTTGAACTTGGTAAAGCCATGTCATGCAGTCGTGCCCCTTCGAGGCGTTATCTTCTTCTCTGATATTGCGTCCCTTTGCGAGGGGGTGGAGACTCGAACAGAGAACTTGTTCCAAAATTTCACCCTTTTCGAGTCGTCTGTCCCTCGCCAAGGAGAGCTCGAAAATTTCACCCTTTTCGAGTCCTCGATCCCTCGCCTGGGAGAGCTCAAAAATTTCACCCTTTCCGAGGGAGTGATGGCTCGAACTAAGAACTTGTTCGAAAATTTCACCCTTTTCGAGTCCTCGATCCCTCGCCTGGGAGAGCTCGAAAATTTCACCCTTTCCGAGGGAGTGATGACTCGAACCAAGAACTTGTTCGAATATTTCACCTTTTCGAATCCTCGATCCCTCGCCAGGGAGAGCTCGAAAATTTCACCCTTTCCGAGGGAGTGATGACTCGAACCAAGAACTTGTTCGAAAATTTCACCCTTTTCGAGTCCGCGATCCCTCGCCTGGGAGAGCTCGAAAATTTCACCCTTTCCGAGGGAGTGATGGCTCGAACCAAGAACTTGTTCGAAAATTTCACCCTTTTCGAGTCCTCGATCTCTCGCCTGGGAGAGCTCGAAAATTTCACCCTTTCCGAGGGAGTGATGGCTCGAACTAAGAACTTGTTCGAAAATTTCACCCTTTTCGAGTCCTCGATCCCTCGCCTGGGAGAGCTCGAAAATTTCACCCTTTCCGAGGGAGTGATGACTCGAACCAAGAACTTGTTCGAAAATTTCACCCTTTTCGAGTCCTCGATCCCTCGCCTGGGAGAGCTCGAAAACTTCACCCTTTCCGAGGGAGTGATGGCTCGAACTAAGAACTTGTTCGAAAATTTCACCATTTTCGAGTCCTCGATCCCTCGCCTGGGAGAGCTCGAAAATTTCACCCTTTCCGAGGGAGTGATGACTCGAACCAAGAACTTGTTCGAAAATTTCACCCTTTTCGAGTTCTCGATCCTTCGCCTGGGAGAGCTCGAAAATTTCACCATTTCCGAGGGAGTGATGGCTCGAACTAAGAACTTGTTCGAAAATTTCACCCTTTACGGGGGGGAGGGCCCTTCGCAACATTCCGAGCCCCTGGCTCGGTGTTAATTCCCGAAATTATTATTTGCAATTAAATCTTGAATTATCGAAATTTTGAATTTCGAAAATTTCAAAATTTAAATATTGCAATTATTATTCTCGGGAGTTGGCGGAAATTTGAACAGTTTCCTATGCCAACCGTCCCTAGATTCCCGCAAAAGCAACCTCGGGAACACGCGAAAACTTTTCGTCTCCTATGCCGTAATGATGACTGACGGCCGTTGGGAAGTTGTGTAAAAACATGTGCTTTTACCAATTGTCCCCTGACTTCACCCCCCTATAAATAGAGGAGTTTCACCCCAAATCATTTTCACTTTCAATCACTTTCATTTCCAAAGTTTCTTTTTCTTCGTAAATCACCAAAACACCGAGCTGCATCCGAGCCCATTCCGAGCCGACATCCGAGTTGAAGATCTTCCTTTTCCGGCGACTTTTTCCCTCGATTCTCTTCGGCTTTCCTTCGGCTTTCTCACTTCTCCTTCTCCGACTATATCTCCGGTAAGTTCCATCTTTTCCGCCATGTTTTTGCGTTTTTTCCGTTTACTTTTAATGTCGCCGTTGTCGTACTACTTGTCCGGTGACGATCCCGGGTTGTCGGTCCCGCTCCGGCGGCAAAAAGATGCCAGCCGAGCGTTCTGGGATTGGGAACCCAGATAACACCCGACAAACCCGCTCGGTTTCGAGGTCGGCGATGAGAAGCGGTCCACCCTTCGCGCCGACTCGCTTCTCTCGCATCGATCCTTCGATTTTCTCGACTTTTGTCGACCCGTCGAGTGTTGGGTGTTGTAGATCCGTCATCGGGGAAGGTGAGGGGTAACGGCTCGCACAAGGCGAGGCCATAACTACCTTCAATCTTTTTCTCAGATGGCGCGTATTAAGCAGACTCTCAGGGTTCACCCGGGGGGTATAAACGACCCGAGGAGGGCTCGAGGTGTATATATGCCTAACTCGGTTGTTTACCCCCCGCAGGAACCACCCGAAGTCATGCCTCCTCGACAAGCTGTCCGAGTCACCGACAACACATTCACTAAAACAACAATCGACCCGGTCTGGCGTGCGACGCAAACACCCGAGGTCGTTAAGGCTTTCTGCGAGGCCCATCATATTCAGGACCCGCTCGTACTGGTCGTGCCAGACGAGGGGTCAGTCTGCTCCGATCCGCCGAGGAACGCCCTCGCGGTGTACGCGCAGGCCTTCGCCTACGGGTTCCGAGTGCCCCTCAATCGGTTTTTGGAGGACGTATATAACCACTATAACGTCTGCCCTTCGGAGCTCACCATTAACGCACACATTACCCTTTCGGGTTTTGTGATGACCTGTCGGTGTGCTCGCATTCCACTTTCTCTCAACCTTTTCCGATCCCTTCACAATATCTCCAACGACCAATGGGGATTCAAGAACTTCGCCGTTCGCGGCGCCACCAACACTTATAGCATAGTAACCCATCCTCCGAAGCCTCAGAAGGGACCGGAGTGGAAGAATAGGTTTTACTGGCTTACCACCGCCGATGGTTCGCCTCTTAGCAACAAAATTGGAGTGCCCCTTCGGTCATCGGGCTCCAAGCAAGTGAACAACTCCCTCCCTCGGCTTAGCGAGGCGGAGGAGAGTTGTGCCGCATACTTCTATCAGAAACTGAATCCAGAGCTCGAGGACCTCACCTGGGTCCCGAGTGAAGAGATGCTGAATCGGTATCTGTGGCTCGCATATTCGGGCTTAATCTTTACTGACAATGAGGAGGAAGAGTGTAGGTCTCGTGTTGCGTTCGTCTCGCTTTTCACGTTGTTTCTTCAAATTACTAACCATTTTTTGTTTTTCGCAGTGCGTATCAGCGACTCGGTGTCGAGGAAGTTTTACCGTTGGCACAAGGACATGCCGAACCTCAACCGTCTAATGGCCCAGAGGGCACGAAGGCAGAGTGGTCGGAGTCAGCGAGAAGCGGCTCAGGAGCCAGCTGCCCAACATCTTCCTCGGGGTGAGCGTGTCCGATCGGCTGGGGGTCGCTCATCTCGTGAGCGAGCGCCTCAGTCGCCTCGTCCTCCGCCATCCGGTTCGGCTCCTCCTCGGACTCCACAGGGGACACCTTCTCGCACTTCTTCGGGGCCGCCTCTACAAGCGACTCCTGTCAGTATGCATGCACCGGCTGGAACGAGTGCGAGGACTGTCCCGAGGCAGAGGGCCTCGGGTGTTGTCCTTCGAGAGCCTACCTCGGCTGGCTTCGAGGCGGTCTCTCTCTCCTCTTCTGAAGGCGAGGAGGCAGAGGTAACTCATTCGCTTTTGATGCTTTGTACTTGTATATTTTAGTGACAACTCTGACTGATGTACTCCTTTCAGGCTCGGCGCCGAGAGAAGAGGCCTCTCGACGAGGGCGAGACATCGGCTGCGAAAAGGCAGGATGTCGGTGGCTCGGCTGCTCAGACATGTAAGACTTCGGAAGAATTTGAACAACTGTTAACAGAATCCGTACAATATCTTTCTAATTCTGGATTACTTGCTGATGTAGTGGCTCAGCTCGAGGCGTTGAGAGCGCCTCTTCTACCTGACATGGCGAGGGTCGCGGCGGCGGTGCATGACACGGCTCGGGACTTTCCTTTCTGCCCTGACTGGGCTCGACGAGCGGTCTCGCAGATGATGCAGGTTTCTTTTACTCTCGCTTGGCTTTTTCCTTTTTCTCTTGCCTGTTTCCTTTTCTAACTTCTTTCTTCCTTAGGCGACCGTCCTTGTTTTTCAGGGCGAGCTGCATCTCGCCCAGCAGGCCGAAGGAGGGTCTTGGAAGGAGAAGTGCCTCGCTGCCGAGGCCAAGCTGAAGGAGATCGAGGCAGCTAAGGAGGAGCTCGAGCAATCACTTGCCGAGGCAAAGAAGAATGTGGCCGACTGCCATAAGCAAAACGAAGAAGCCGTCGCTGCGATGTCTGCGGCTGATGCAAAGGCTACCTCGCTCGCTGCCGAGGTAAAGAGGGCGAAGGCCGATGCGGATCAGCTAAGCCTTAAGCTGGTCAACGCATCCAGCCATGCCTCTCTTTGGGCGAGGCGGGCTTGCTCGGCGGTCTCGACCTTCCTGTCTTCCCAAGGCTATAACTATCTTAGCAATTTGGACAAGGCAGCTGCGAAGCAGGAGGGGATCGAGCTGGGTCTACAGCTGGGCTGGTCGGCGTTGGTGAAGATAGTCCAAGGCAGGGAAGACTTCGAGCTCGATCGGAGGGAGTTCGAGGACTCCTACCGCTCGGAGCTCGACAAGCATAATGAAGCCGAAGCGGATGCGTCTCCTGAGGAAGGCGAGCTGAATGAGGAGTAGGACCTCGAAGCGCTCGAAGCGGCTGCAGCGGCCGAGGAGGCGAATGCGAGGAAGGAGCTGTTCGAGCTGCCCGAGGCCTTCGACTTCACGACACCTGCCGAGGGTCCTGCCAACACAAGCACTTAAACAATTTCAATTTCAATTGGGCTGTTTAGCCTTGTACTCGCACAATTTTAATTTCTGTTCGCTTGCCGCCCTTTCGAGGGTTTTTGGCTTTAAACAATTTGGCTCGGAGCCGCCCATTTTCAAGGGTGTTTGGTTCCGAGCCCCTTATTTTAATCGCTGCGATTTTCATACAACTCTTGTGTATTGTTTTACTGTCCATTCTGGTCATCCATGGGTGGTTTCGCCCTCGAGGCGAATGTTTCTTCGGGGTTAAGTGCTCGATGCCTTAATCGCGAAAACATTCGACTCCTCGCATGGATGACACATTTTTCCGGCTAAGTTGCCTTGCTCGTGTGTCCCACTTCTGCGCGAGAAGCGAGCGCATGCACTCGGTCGAAGCCTTTTGGTGTTCGGCCTTCGAGGGGAGGCCTCGCACAAGCCTCCTTACCCGAGTTGAAGTTTAAGGTGCTACGGGATCTCATCCTTCGTAGCCGAATATGTTCTTATCTGAACTTTTATTCGACGCGAGCCCTAGTTGGGAAAGCGTGTCGCTACCAAGGTGGGGCAACTTCAACCCACTCCGAGCGATTGTTTTGTCTAACAATGCTTTCGACCTTGGTAGGGCAATTTATAGACTCTTGTCTTCGGCAAAATTGCCTCGAGCGACTTCTCGTATGGGTGATTGCACTCGGCTCGCCTCTTTACGAGGGGCTGTAATGCGCACATTTCAAGTGCGTCCCCATATGAGCGATTGCACTCTTGTCCCGCATTTTAATGCGCTTCGAGGGCCTTCCCTTTTGGGGACTGCACTCGGATTGCCATGCCTTCTGTCGAAGCGGTTGGCTCGTTTCTAGTTGTCGATCTCTCGTCGACTTCGGCAAGCAGGGGTTGGGGGTTTTAGACACTTAGTTTTTTACTAACACTGTGGCGCTCGGCCTTTCATTGATTGATACTTAAAATAAATACAACGTTTGGCCCTCGGCCCACTGACAAACAAAAATACATGAAAACGCTTCGCGACATGCGAGCTTTGACTTGGGATAACCAAACGATATTAAGGGTAGTACTTTTTGAGATTGTAGAGGTTCCAGGGCCTCTTCACCATCTCTCCTTCCAAGGTGCTAAGTCGAAAGGTGCCTTCTTTCACTTGTTCGACCACCAAGTAGGGGCCTTCCCACTTGTCTTTCAATTTTCCTCCCGAAAGCTTCTTGTCTGTCGCCTTTGCATTTCGAAGGACCATGTCCCCTACTTCAAACTTCCTTGGGCGAACCATTCGATTGAACGCTTTGGCCATCTGTTGCTTCTGCCTTTCGGCTTTCAGGAGTGCATTCCCTCGGCACTCGGGGAGAAGGTCGAGCGCGGCTCGCAGCTCAACTTCATTCTCCTCGGGCTCGTAGGAACTTATGCGAACAGACTTGGCCTCGCACTCAATCGGTAGGACTGCATCCGAGCCGTATACCAGCTGGAACGGTGTCTCGCCTGTGGCTCGCTTCGTTGTGGTGCGAAGCGCCCATAGGACACCAGGTAGTTCCTCGACCCACTTTCCTTTCTTCCCTTCGACCATGGTTCGTAGCCCATGCAAGATTATCTTGTTCGAGGACTCAGCCTGTCCGTTCGCCTGTGGGTATGCAACCGAGGTGTAACAAGTTTGGATGTTGTACTCTGCACAATAGTCTTTGAAATCATCACTATCAAATTGTGACCCGTTGTCAAATGTGAACATCCGAGGGACCCCAAATTTAGTAATGATGTTCCTCCATACGAAATTCATCACATCTCGGTCGGTGATCCTCTCCAGTGGTTCGGCCTCGACCCACTTGGTGAAGTAGTCGACGGCCACAATGATAAACTTCTTCCGAGAGAAACTCTTCGGGAAGGGTCCAAGGATGTCCAAGCCCCATCTTGCGAATGGTAGAGGTGTCGAAATTGGCTTGAGCTGGGTGGGAGGCCTCTTGCTGATCGGCCCGAACCGCTGGCATTTGTCACAATGCTTAATCAGTTTGGTCAGTCTGCATGGTCGGCCAGAAAAATCCGGCTCGCAAAGCTTTCGACGCCGTTGCCCGAGCCCCTATGTGCCCCCCACAGTCGCCAAAGTGAATTTCCTTCAGAATGTACTTCCCTTCGGTTGGGTCGATGCATTTCAGGTATGGATGGACATACCCTTTCTTGTACAGCTCGCCATCGACCAGTGTGAACCACTCGGCCCTCTTCTCTAGCTTCTTGGCCTCCTTCGGGTCGCTCGGAAGCTCACCGTCCTTCAAATAAGCTAGCAATGGCCTCATCCACTCGGGACTGCGATCGAGGACCAGCACAGTAGCGGTCTGATCAATGCTTCTAAACGGCAACAGCTCCCACTTAACGACCCTTGGGTTGTCGTTGAGCGAGGAGCTGGCCAGTCGAGCCAATGCATCCGCTTGTTGATTCTCCGACCGAGGGATCTGCTCGATCTCGAAGCGTTCGAGCTTCTTGGTGAGCCCTCGGACCTTGTCCCTGTATTCAGCCATGTGGTCCTTCGCTTCAAACTTGTCATTTAGCTGGTTCACCACTATAGCCGAGTCGGAGAATGCCTTCACGTCAGTAGCCCCTGCCGCCAGGCACATCTGTATTCCTGCAACGAGGGCTTCATACTCTGCCTCGTTGTTGGTTGCTTCGAAGCCGAAGCGGAGTGCATATTCCGACCTCTCCCCACTGGGGAGTATGACGATCATACCGGCTCCGCTTCCAGCTGAATTCGACGAGCCATCCACATACAGTGTCCATTGCTCTTTCATCGGCCCCTCTCGCTCGTTGAAGGCTGCTTCGACCACGAAGTCGGACAATGCCTGCCCTGCGAGGCGACGTCTCGGCTCAGTACGTCTCAAGGCTACTACACTGACTCTGTTGGTAACCTGATGATGTTCTTTCTTCTTAGGTAAGACATGATCAGTACTCGATGCCATGGCTCTTCAGCTCGCATGCCCACCGAGGCAACCTTCCATTCCCATCAAGGTGGTTCAATATCTTCTCCAATGGATATTTCGTTCGGACAATAACTTTGTGGCTTTGAAAATAAGGTCGGAGACGACGGCTCGCAATGAGCAAGGCCAGAGCGAGTTTCTCGAGCGGAGGGTATCGCAGCTCGGCCCCAGCGAGGGCATGACTCACATAATACACAGGGCTCTGGACCTTCTCTCGCTCTACCACCAACACGGCTCCGACCGCTTGCTCGTTCGCCGACAGATACAGGTATAGATCCTCCTTCTCTCGAGGCACGGATATCTTCGGAATGTTGACGAGGTATAGCTTTAGCTCCTGAAATGAATTCTCGGCCTGCTCGTCCCACTCGAAATTCTTCTTCTTTTTGAGAGCGGCGAAGAATAGGAGGCATCGGTCGGCCGACTTCGCAATGAAGCGTCCGAGGGCTGCTACGCACCCCGTTAACCGTTGCACGTCCTTAACGTTCTTTGGAGAAGGCATGTCCACAATAGCCTTAATCTTCTCAGGGTTCGCATCGATGCCCCTTTGGCTCACGAGGAATCCGAGACACTTCCCTGTGGTCACACCGAAGGCACACTTCTTTGGGTTCAGCTTCATCCCATACTTCCTCAACGTTTCAAAGGTCTCTCGCAGATCCTTGTGGTGATCGCCGGTTCGGACACTCTTTACAATTAGGTCGTCAACATATGCTTCCATGTTCCTACCAATCTATTCCTTGAACAATTGGTTCACCAGCCTCTGGAACGTGGCTCCAGCATTCTTTAGTTCGAACGGCATCACTCGATACATATACACCCCGAGCGGTGTGATAAACGCGGTCTTGGCTCGGTCCTCCTCTGCCATCGGGACCTGATGGTATCCCGCATATGCATCCATGAAGCTCAGGAGTTCATGCCCCGAAGTGGAATCTACCAACTGATCCATTCGAGGCAACGGCTGACCGTCCTTCGGGCATGCCTTGTTCAAGTTTGTGAAGTCGACACACATCCTCCACGACCCGTTCGGCTTTTTCACCAACACAACATTGGATAGCCAAACCGGGTATGTGCATTTCTCGATATATCGAGCCCCGAACAATCGGTCGACTTCTTCCTTAATCGCATTCGCTCGCTCCGAGCCGAAATGCCTCTGCTTCTGGTGGACGGGCTTCTTTGATGGATCAGCGTTCAACTTGTGAGTAATGACCGAGGGGTCGAGCCCTGGCATCTCCTCCACAGCGAACGCGAACACATCCTTAAATTCTCTCAGCAGGGACACGAGAGGGGCCTTGACCTCTGGTTCGAGGGCCTTGCCCACTCGAACCGTTCGGTCAGCTCTTTCCTCTTCCAGTGCCACGTCCTCCGTCTCCTCAAAGGGTTGGGTGGGTCCTTCGAGGCCATGCCTCGCATCAATGATCTCAACACAAAAATTTTCAGCCACAGCCTTTGCTGGGCTATCTTCCTTCTTTCTCTTCTTGGTGGGGGGTTCGCTCTCCTCGAGCGCTTCACTAGGGTTCACCATGGGAAGCCTGAGTCCAGCGTGATAGCACTCACGAGCGACCTTTTGGTCAGCTCGGACAATAGCGGATCGGTCATCATCTGTGACGTACAACATCAACGGACCCAAGGGAAAAACTAGCCCTGCAATATCATTCAGTAACGGTCGCCCCACCACGATGTTGTAAGCACATGGTATGTCACTGATGACAAACTCAACGTGGGCTCGTCTCATGTCGGCTCCTTGGCCAATAGCCCCTGGGAGGCGAATGGTCCCCATCGGGTAGATGGTTTGCCCTCCGAAGGCGACTATCGGCTCTCGAAGCGGTGTGATATCCTTCGCCGTATACTTTAGCTTCCGAAGGTATTCATAAGTCATTATATCCACCGACGAGCCCGTGTCCACCAAGGACCTTCTTACTTGCTTGTTGGCCACCTGCATGGTGATCACCACTGGATCATCATGAGGTGTCCGCACATTCTTCACATCCGACTGTTGAATTGTCATAGTTGGGATCTTGATTTCGGGAAGCATTGTTGCGACCGAGTTGACAAAGAGCCTCCAATTGGTCTTTCGACCACGTCGGCTCGGTCCTCCGCTAGCGAGGCCTCCCGAGATTGTATCAATTACGCCAGGGCTCCGAGCCCTGGCTCCATTTCCTGCTTGGCCGCCACCACGAGCGCCTCTCTGATTGTTTTGCTTGTACCGATCCCTTTGGCCCCTCAGGCGCTTCAGGTATCGGTTAAGTAACCCATTGTCGGCCAGCCTGTCGAGCGCTTCCTCGAGGTCCTTGCAGCTCGCTGTGGCATGGCCATTCTCCATGTGGTACTCGCAAAATGCTCCCATGTTCTTCCGATCGTCCTGTGTCATGGGTCGAGGGGGCCTTAATTGGTCCGACTCCTTGATCGCCATGAACACAGTCCTGAGCGAAGTATTGAACCGGTATGGCTTCTTGTTGTGCATCGGAGGTCCGAGCCGATCCTGGGGTCGGACTCGAGAGGCTGAGGGCTCACCATATCCAGAGCGGTTCACGAGGGCAGCATTGATGTGAGCGGCCGCTCGCCTGTACGCTTGCTCGAGCGTCTTGGCCTCTCGCTTTACCAAATCATACTTGCACTTTCCCTCATTCATGCCGTGCACCAGTGCACTTACACCCATCTCATTAGTCAGGTTGGCAATGTGCGTGGCAGTCGAGCGGAACCTCTGGATATAGTCATCAAGGGACTCCTTGTCTCCTTGCTTTACCGCTGTTAAGTGGATCGGCGTCTTCTTCCTCGTCTTACTGGTCACGAAGTGGCCAGTAAACTTCTTCTTCAGCCCGGACCACGAACGGATGCTACCCGGTGGCAACTTATCGAACCACCGTTGAGCAATTTCACTCAGCGTGGTCGGGAACAGCCGGCAGATAGTTGCCTCATCTTCAGTCATATAACCAATGTTGTGCATATATGAAGAGATGTGGTCGAACGGGTCCTCGACCCCGTTGTATTCTGTCATCTTGGGATTCTTCACCCCAGGTACCCGTTCGGCCTCTAGTATCCACCTTGCGAAGGGCGAATCAGCAGTGAACGTCCTCTTGGTTCGTGCGACCTGTGGGAGTGGTGCTTCGAACTGGCCTCGCTTTCCGAAGCAGACTCCGACTCATCACTCGAAGTGTCCGAGTCGACTTGTCGGGTCGCGCTTCTAGAAGGGTTAGGCGCATGGGATCTCCTGCGAGGAGAGTGCGACCTCCTAGCACTCCCTCGGGGTCGCTCATCCTGAGTCTTGTCTCGCCCTCGAGTGGGCTCCTCCTCGACCAGGACTCCTTTGCCTTTGTCTCTCGCACCGACCTCCTGGTGCTTCCTTCGCGAGGCCTGGGTCGCCTCTATCTCCTCTCTTCTTCGCTTAAGGGTGTTTATGGTGTCTCTCAACTCTGTTCTGGGGTGGTGGTCATCGTAGATGGCCTTAATCCTCTGCACGGCCGCCGCCGTTCGCTGAGAAGGCGTCTTCCGAGGCCCACGCTTGTGCTTGCTCGACGCGGGCACCGCCTCGGCAGCAGGCGTCACAACCTGAGCGGCCATGCGCTTCTCAAGCTCGGCCATGCGTTCGCTCATTTGGTTCTGCCTCTCGGCCTGCTCCTTCAGCTTGGCTCGGGCGTCGAACAGCTCCTTCATCATAGCGATCTCTCGGGGGCGTGCCCTGCTTTCCATTATTTCTTCCTCATACTCCTCATCATAGTTCTCTTCGGGAAGAGGTTGCGCCTCTCCTCGGGGCGCTGACCGCTCGTCCTCGAGCGTCCTTGACGGGCCCTCGCCGGGGGCGCCAGGACGCGAGGGAGTAGGGTCAGCGGGCCCTAGGATCGGGTTCTCGCTCGCAACAGCTCCTCTCGAACGTGCGGGTCGACCTCTCGGTGCCATTTCCTCTCGGTTTACTTCTGGCTCGGGTACTCTCGAACGGCTAGTCTTGCGAACTGTCCCCACAGACGGCGCCACTTGTTGGATGTGAGTTCTTCAAAGGACAGTTGCTCGGCTCGCCTCGCTGAGTACCTGCACAAAAGGGAGCCCGGTTTTCACCAGGCGTCGCCCCTCCGATGATCAAGTCAGTGAGGGGTCTCGGAAGAGGGTGGCAAATAAGACAAAGAGAGTCTTTATTGCACAAATCAAGAGAATAATCAGAGAATAGAGAATGTCAGAATTTTTGAGTGTGTGTCTAAGAACCTGATTTTGATGGGTCATAAAGGGGGTATTTATAATGATAGAGGGGGACCTAGGAATAATCTTAGGTTTCCCCACTCCATCTTGACCCTTTATTCCCTTTCCATCTAAGGACTGTCCTTGAAAGAGACTTTTTGCATGACATGGGCTTTTACTAAGGTTTACTTTACTAAGGGCTATGGCCCAACCACAAAGTGGTACCAACAGTAGAGTTTACTATTATTGGTAATAAAACAAAATATGATGGTTAATTCAATGCACCAATAAAGTATTAAATATTTAATTCTTTCCTTACTTGGTAAACTCTACCATATAGAGTTTGTTTTAAAGTCTAGAGGATCCACACCCACAAAGTATTAAATATTTAATTCTTTCCTTACTTGGTAAACTCTACAATATAGAGTTTGTTTTAAACTCTAGAGGATCCACACCCATATGCTTGATAAGAACAATTCATACATTTTCTGCTCACTGTTTCATTCATAGTTTGTAATAAGACCCGAGTTCTCCCAATTTTGGCATTTTGGTATTCTATCTGAATTCTGAAAATGCAAGCTTTTGAACTCGGTACCAATTTTAACTTTGGTATACTCACTCAATGGTTGTATCTGATCATCCCCACTTTATCCCATTTGCATGCTTAGATGATGGTCCAAATTAAGCATTATGACATTTTCTATTCAAAATTACAGCCTACGGGTCTTATATATGACAAACAGAACGATAACTAAGGTAGTAAGGTTCGTAGGAACGTAACCAATTACGGATAAATTAAAACACCTTTTGACCCACCCTTTACTAGTAATCTCCCACCCTTTGGGACACATTTAAAAGGTCAATCAAATTTTGTATTAGCCAACATGGTTGATGTTATTAATGATTAGAGAGTCATCATGCATGTGTGACAAAAATCAATCATTTGTATTGTTTTACCGTATATTGTTCTTATTTCATCTTCTGCTTTCTTTCTCTGTTCCTCCTCTTCTTCTATTTTCTTTCTCTCCTCCTCATTTTCATCTTCTTCTGCCTTTCTCATTCTTTCTCCATCTTCTTCTCCTTTTCTCATCCTCTTCTTCTTCTCTTCTCTCAGCTTCAACTTCACTCTCTGTTTGTATTTCACTCCTACGAGGCTACGTAAACAAAATATCATGAACAATCAATGCAAGCACGACGTAAATCGTAGTAATAGGTTATATTATTTCAAACACGTGTTCATAATTCCGAATTATACAAAATTGGACTAGTTATGTGATGTCTTTACCTGAGTTTGAGCTTCGATTGTCTCCTCATCTTCTTCTGCCTTTCTCATTCTTTCATCATCTTCTCTTCTCTCAGCTTCAACTCACTCTTTGTTTGTATTTCACTCCTTCGAGGCTACGTAAACAAAATATCAAGAACAATAAATGCAAGCACGACACAAATTGTAGTAACGGGTTCCGGTATTTCAAACAGATGTTCATAATTTCGAATTATACAAAAATGGACTAGTTATGTGATGTCTTTGCCTGTGTTTGAGTTTCGAGTGTCTCCTCATCTGTGTGTAAGCAGAAGATTGTGATAGCTTAAGTAAAGCATATTCTCTATCCACTCATCCACATTTTCTCCTCTTTTCCTTCCCAACTCATGTTTTTCATCTTCTTCAAACTCGCAAAAACATAACATAGTAATGATTTTTAATCTTTGTTGGCATCAAATAACACAATCCTCCTAGTCTAAATGATCTCATTTGTGTTTTCATTGATTCACTAAATTTTCGAACCGAGAAAGTTAAATATTGTACCTCGTCAATCAGAGTATCGTGCCAATCCTCGTCAACCACGTGTTACACAATGACACTCTCCTCAAAAAATTGCATATATAAAATCAAAGATAAAAACCAACAATATCAATTATTAGTAAAAAAAAGAAATTTCTACTTGGAACAAATAAGGGCAAAAAAAGATTTCCAAACAATTTCTAAGAATAGTACTTAGGACACATTACGCAGGAGACAGTGAGACTGTCACACTAAATTAGTGTAAGTCCACTTTAATAGGTTAATAAAAAGTGGCTATTTTAACTTTGTGATCATTGTGTTGATGTAATTTATAATTGTTCTACTTGATCTTTAAATCACATTTCTTGTGATCAATTTCAAAAGATCACATAATACAAAGTTGGTCATAATATACTCCGTAGAATACTCCATCCGTCCCCCTTTAAACACCTCGCGCCCTTTTTTACGTGGATTAAGGTGGTGTGATTTGTTTATTATTGTTTGAGGTAATTGGTGGTTTATTTATTATTCTTGAAGATAATGGGTGATATGTTTATTATTTTTGAAGATAATGGGTGGTTTGTTTATTATTTTTGGAGATAATGAGAGGTTTGTTTATTGTTTTTGGAGATAGTGGAGGGTTGATGTGTGGTGAAAACTTACCCTATTTAGTAAGTTTTGAAATGGGGTGTTAAAAGGGAGACACCTAAAAAAAGAAAGCGGGGTGTTTAAAGGGGGATGGATGGAGTAACCCCTTTAATATTCCCACAGAGGTTATGATGAGAAATTAGAACAAATACTAGTAAATGTAGTATAATGGTAACTAATACACAAAAGTGACGCCTATATAAACAAATGAAAAATTAACCACATTTTCGAACCAATAAAGTTAAAGATATTCTACCAGGTCGGTCTGAGCGTCTTGCCAGTCATCGTCGTGCACATGTGGCACAATGGGCCTCTCCTCAAGCTATAGATAGGATCAAAGATAAAACCAATCAACCATATAAAAAGAAAATAAAAAGAAAATAAACAATAAAAACATATTTGAACAACTTATTATAAGCGGTATCTAACCTTAAAGTGGATTACAAGCTTAGAAAAGACAAGTATCTAAGACTGACATCAAATTCCCTAATCCCTAATTCTGGACTATCTTTCGACTTCTATGAAAAATTTGAAGACATTATTCAATTTGATCGAGTTGGTGATATTTTATAATTTCATTAGAGTTATTCACTGTGAGTTAGCCGTAATTTCTAACTTACTAAATCTTTTTTTCTAAAACGAAGTGTACGTTTTAACTGATAACTTAAATAAACCAAGTGTACCCTGAAAAATGAACTAGATTTTGGAACCGAGAAAGTTACAAATATTTTACTTACAAATATTTTACACAATGGGTCTCTCCTATACATAGAAAAAAAAGGATAAATCCAACCATATTAGTTTTTTTTTTTTTTTTTAAAAAGTTTCCGAACAATTTCACATCTAATTATTTAAGACTAAGCCACCCTATGTTACTCAGCATTGGGTATGCATGTCAGGCACGGATACGAATCCAAGTGTCGAGTACTTAGAGTTTGAAGTTTAAAGACACGAGTACCCTATACAAAATTTGGACAGTATATAAAGATCCGCCTAAATATCTAAAGGGGTTTGTGGTTTATGTTACGAGTTCCTATCCGGAAATAATGAAGTCTGACTGTGCTTGGATTGATGGAGCGGAAACTCGTTATAAGCTAGTTGGGAAAAAAATTTCTTTAATAGATATTTACGAAAGTATATAATATCTATTGATCTTAGGGAAAAAATGGAGGATATAATGTATCTTGGAATATACACTTAGATAAAACAGTTCTCTTAAAATATTTAGAGGAAACATATCTATTATAGTACTCCGTAATAATTTTTATAGAGGAACAATTTCAAAAAAACTTCAATGGAAATCATGTTAGCCGACCCTAAATTATTTTGACAATAAGATTTGGTCGTGGTCGCTGTTGTATGCAAATTAGACATGCACCGTCAAACTCTTCTACAACAGTAGTTCCTGATTCTGAAACCGTCCATCCTTTAAAACATTAAACATGGGACGCAGTGCTTCATCGGTACGTTTTCCATTACCAATGCTCAAACAATGCTCCAGGTGTCCCCATTACCAAATAAACAATGCTCAAACATTAAACAGAACGGTTCCGCCGACTCAAACAAATGCACATTATGTGCAAACATGAGTTTAATTTGGGTTCCCTTAACATAATTAAGGGGAAAATTATAGTCTCTATTGATTGTTTGGTGCTAGTGTCTTTGTACTGAATTTGGAAGTCTTGATCTTTGTGAGTTATCCACTAAATGAAAAATATGATATCTATAAGTGTCCTCCTAGACTTGTCTTATGAGCTTCGTGCTTGAATTGTGTCTGGTTAACTATGACCATAAATGGTTAGATAATAAGCTATTTGTAAATGTTGGGCTAAATAGAAATGTCTCGACATAACGGCTAATTGATTTGTCAAAACAGTGGCTAATCATAAACCTTAAGAGGATTCTAATTCCCCAATGTGTAGTTAGATAGGTCTATGACAAGAGGCAGTTTAGTTAGTGTCAATTGAAATTCTAAGTTGGGAGAACTTACTCCATTGCTACTGGCTGTCCGAAACAGATTACATATGGTAAATTTTACAACTGAATAGAGTAAAATGGAAATTGATTCCATAGTGTTAGTTTCCAAAAAGGTTGGAGTTTCGCTAATAGATGTCACAACAAAGAAAACCAAACAAAGACAAGAAAGACAATAAGTATAAGATAGTACTTACTTGTTTTGTTGTTTCTGGACCTCCTTTGACTACCATGGCACATAAATTAGCAGACTCCGTCATCACAAGAGTTCCTTACCTTGTTGAAGACTTCCGCATTTCGCAATGTAAGTAAAAAGAAGACAAAGGAAGAAGACGAAGAAGAAGAATTAAAGTGAAATTAGTGCTGCACCAACAACCAATTCATCCCGTCATTTCAAGAATAACAACCTCTCCATACTATAAATAAGCTTTATCATGATTTTTTTTTTTTTTGTATCGTTAACCCATTTTCGATCATACTATTGTATTGCGCTTTTCGTATGAGGTCTGTTTTGTGTTTTGATTACTTTTGGTCTTTATATCCAGTTTCTTTTGGTCTTATTACGTATTTACGTACATGTACCAAGTACTTCTCTATAAAATGAACAATCCACTACTTTAATTTGGACTGTATTTCACATAATTTCAATATATTTTGACTTGAGTCCTTGTGACTAATGTCTAATGGGGCATGGTACCTTTATTTCAAACTAGGAGTCTATGAGACTAGGCTATTAGCTGTAGAGGAATGGTGGCATCATTAAATTGATGCTCATTACGGGGGAACCACAAGTGACATTGTGGTAACTAGTAAGTTAGAAACTTGAGTGATGATCTTATGATAATGCATATCACCATACTATGATTATCTCAAGAATCCACTAACAAAGGATGAGGCTTTACCTTCCAAATCACCCTCGGAAACCCACAATTTGCTACATCACGCACAAACTTCAGACATTATGAAGCTAACAAAAATGTATAGCTTCACATAACAAAAGGTATCGATATGGTTTCTCACTGTCATTATCATGCTTGAAAAACCATCAGAATAAATTCAGCTCATTTATGGAATAAGTAGCACTCCTAACTGGAAAATACCCGAAAGGGCCCATATCATAAATGTTGTCGCGTTGAAAAACTCCACTCCCCTAGCAATCATCCTTAAAGTCCCTACCTTTAACCACCAACCCTATCATACCCATTCCATGGTATTAATCTCCATACAGTAGACCTTCAACCACAATATTAGTAAGGTCCAATTTAAATAAAAAAAAAAAGCTAGCTTTCAAATGTAAAAGGACAGAAGCATACCAGTGATCGCTTACCCTGAACAACAATTATTTTTCTATATGGAATTAGTTAGGCTGGGAGAGCTATCTATTACACAGTTATGTCAATTGCTAGCACGCCACCAATGCACCAAGTCAAATTTACCTGCTATACCTCTATATAATCTCATTTGACCCTAAAAGTTCCACTAATTGCCTGCTAGTCCTGGTATACACATGGTGTAGAATTCAAATTTAAAACTTTATCGTCATATCAGCTCAACAAAAACTCAAATTTAGACATAAATAACGACACTGATGAAGAAAACGAGAATTTTTTTCCATGTGTTTTAGCTAAGATGGTAATCTCAGCTATCTTGTACCCAATTAAGCCACCAATCTAGTGAATCCGGAACCTCAAAGACAACCACAATTGCTTCCTTATTTCCTAACTTTATCCGACAAATTATCCACAACCCATCTCTTCACATCAAGGCAACAAATCTCAAACCAAACACACAAATAAAGCCCACAAAATTTCCCAATTTCACAACCATATTCAATAATCTTATATATATTATAAAAGCTGAGTACAACCCTTCATTGATGGACATTGGGCATAATCCTATTGGATGGGATTAAATAAATATTATTAAAATATTAGGATATGCAAATTCAATGTGAAATTTTAAATAATATGGTGGTTATCGACTTAGGCAAATTATTAGGTACCCCGGGGGTATCTAGAGCTATTTACCCCCGGTATACTGTTCATGCATGAACAGTGATGAGTGAAGATAATGAGTGAAAATTGGGAAATAATGAGTGCAAATTGAGAAATAATGAGTGAAATTTAGGAAATAATGATTGAAAATTGGGAAAAATGAGTGAAAATTGAGAAATAATGAGTGAAAATTGAGAAATAATGATTAAATTTAACGCAATAGCTTCACGAAGGCATATTATGAGTTTTGAAAAAGAATATAACTCAAAATCTATGGTCTTTTGTCCAGATCATGAAAAACATACAATTTAATCCACGAGAAACTCAACATTGAACACAAAACAACAACTATAAACGACAGAGCTTGTGACTTAAAATCATTAAGGAAGTTTTAATATGTGTAAGGTGATAGCACAAGACTTTTAAGATACTTTGACAGAAGTCAACAAAATGACGAAAATTTGACAAAAACGCTTTTTAGCCAAAAACGGCACAGGAGCAAAAATGATTAAATTTAACGCAATAGCTTCTAGAGGTCATATTATGAGTTTTGAAAAAGAATATAGCTCTAAAACTATGTTCTGCTGTTCAAATCACAAATAATATAAAATTCAATCTCTTCTCTCTCTCTCTTCCACGTCACACACGCCGTAGGTGGGCCAAAACCAAAATAATTTTTTTAAATGGAGTGATTGTGCGAGGTAAGAAATGCATCTCTTTCATTAAAAACTACAACTTGTTTCTTTACGCTTCTCTGTCTCTCGTGTCTCTTCCGCTACTGTTTTAATGGCACGGTGGTTATGGAGTCGGAATGCCGATCCCAGGCGTATTCTTCTTTATACAAGGCTCCTTTTCCCTCGGGTCGGATCGGGCGAGTGTTGTTGTTTTTGCTAAATCTTGCAAGGTTTGTTGAATAAAAATTAAGGTAATTGGATTGTGTTTATTAGTTTTGTAAACAGTTGCGTTTGATTTTGTGTTGTATTATGATGATTTTTATTTTATGTTGATTTTCAGGCTCTATCAATTAATTTGAAGAAGATTGTGTTTGGGTGATGAAAATTAAGGTAATTGGATTTGTATTTGGGCATGTTTGAAGATAATTTGATCATACCCATTCGATATTTGGTAGTTTTGATTCTTGTATTGGTATTTTGACGAACAAGTTGTGTCCAATTTTCAGTGTGCTAGAGATTGGACCCGTGGATTACAAACATAGAAGGTAAGTGGTTTTGGTGATGAAAAACAAGGTAATTTAATTGATTTATGGGGAGTGAAATTTTAGGCGGTTACGAATACCAAGACTCAAAATGAGGTTAAATAGATTGAGATTCCGACCATCCTTATTTTTTTTAGTTGCTAACCAAATGAAATGAAGAAATCATGAATTGGGTAATTTGGGTTTTAACCAACACGTGGTGCATATGCAGAAATCGACCTCGGAACACAGCACCTCACGGCTCACGACGCAAAGTTACTGGATAATTTGTGCAATACATGAAAGAACAGTAATGACAATAATTGACGAACGCTAGGGGTTAAAGAGGTTCACGAGTGTAAAGTTTAGGTCTCTAGTTTAGGGGGTTGAATTGAACCTAATCATGCATACTAGCAGTTATCAAAGCTAAAAAGAAAGGTTAGTTCTCTCTCAAGCCATTAACCAAGGCCTAATTACGAATTAATTCACTCTCATGCAATTAATCAATAATTCCAAGTCTAATTAGCCAATTTCAATCTCAAGTCTGCCATGTTGATTAGAACACACAAATAAGTAAAATAGATCGTCATCTATGTTTACCAATGTTAAAACATTAGACAAGGTGATAAAGTAGCATGTTTTTCAAGTAATTACCATTAAACAACCCCCCTAAACATAAAGTTCACAACTTTAACCCATTAACCTCACCCCTAGCTATAGAAACTATTCACACATGGTTAAACTAACACTAATCACAATTAATAGAACCCTAAACATGATACTAAACATGGGAAATGGGTAAAGATTCAAACTTGGAAGATAAATCTAATAATTGACTAATCAACATTAATTAACAATAATTAAAACAAGATAAATGACAATAAGTAAAAGGGAGAATAATTGTTACCCAAATAAAAGTGACAAAGAGAAGAGGTCAAATGAAATAATACTTGAATTATTTTAATAATAAAATTTGAGAATTGTTATGGAAATTTTGAACAAATTGAAAGATGAAAAGATGAAAGAATTACAAGGGTGGAGAAACCAAAGCTCAACTAGGAGAGAGTGAGTTTTTGGATCCCCTTTTGAATTAGCATAAAAATATCTAGAAAAATGAAAAGTTCCTCCATAATTAGGGGTAGGTGAGTATATATATTTATACAAAAAGACAAAACGGAAAAACGCGACAAGAGGCAAAATTGGGGCTCCGCTCGGCCAGCCACTCGCCGAGTGGATATATGCACTCGGCGAGTGGAGTCACCCACTTGGCCGACTGTTTATGCGCTCGGCCACATGCTCTCTGATGGTTATACGCTCGGCCATCCGCTCGGCGAGCGTACGGCCGAGCGGTCAAAAAATGGCGCGCGCACTTCACTTTGGAAAGCCATATCTCACTCATTTGTTGGTCAAATTGGGTTTATAATATATCATTGGAAAGCTAACGAGATAGATTTTCATCTGCAACTAGAATTATCTCAATATCTGCTCTAAAACTTGAGATATGACCGTTTGAAGTTACCCCCTTGAGCGAAAAGTCTTCAACTCATGTGTTTGCCCTCTCTTTGCTTCCAAACTTATATCATCTTTTCTTACACTCGATTCTCGTGCCTAGGGTCCCACTCTAAGACCTTTCTCCGCTTTGTGACTCTCCAATGCCTCGGGTTCCGCTCCAACATGCTCCGTAGGTGCCCCTACAAAAGCTAAAACCACACCCTCAGAACCCGATTCAAGTACAAAATAGAAAATGCACTAGAATTTGAAAAATGCATTGAATTGAGCCAAGATAAACATATATATGAAAAGAGCGGGAATACAACTATAAAATCATCAAAAGTAGGAGACGGAAGGGCAAGAATCACATGAAAAAGAGAACGTATGAGTCATATATCACGTAACAAGGTATGTTTTGATTGAATTATTTTCATTCATCTACTTTGTTATTGTAATCATGTACGACAGAAAGATTCCTTGAATCCAAAATAGAATCATTGTTATACTCCCTCCATTCCTTTCCAAGCTTTCTGTTTTTCTTTTAGGGGAATTCAGCACCAAGCTTCCTATTTCCATTTTTAGTAACTTTTCAGCCAATGAGAGGCCTCCTGAGTGCTAGATGTCCCTTTCCCAGATACTTTTAATAATTTTTTGTCCATTCCTAAAACTTTAATTTGTGCAAAAGGCAACAGGAACCTTGAGAATGAATGGAGGGAGTATTAGATTATATTGACAATTTCAAGAAACTGAATTTCTCCTCTTTGTAAAAAAAGAGACCACGCGACATGAGTGCTTGGTATTGGTTGTTTTAGTGTGCCATTGTGAAGGCCAGATTAGTATGTTTGGAGGATAGTCTCTGAAAGTCGGTTGTAAAAAAAACTGTCGTATGTATTTGACTGCTATTTGCATAGATCAAATTTGTTTCATCGTGCATCTTTAGGTATGCCACATGAGTATAGTGTATGAAGATTCAGATCAAGGCATACTTAATAGGTGGCTATCTTATGACACCAACACTGGGGTGGGGATTTTGAACAATCAGATGAAAAATGTACCTCTGCACATTAATTCAGGAGGGGTTTAGGCCAGATTTGTGATATACCTCTTACCTTCCTTGTTGTTCTTCAATAGCCCAAAAGTGAATAAATGAGGATGAAATATTAGTTGCTGGTAAAATGTATAGCCGACGTTGTGTCTTTCTATAAAAGGCTATGGCAGATGACCTATCAAAAAAAGTTGAGATAGTTTACAAATAAGGACATTGCTAAATTGACTGATCATGCAAAAATGTAAGTAATTAGAGGAATTGATGGAAACATCTCCATCTTCTTAGCTCATATGTCATAATCCGCCAACATTGCTGATGGAATTAAGTTAAACTTCTTCATCTTCCCAAGCTTCATACTTTTCATTCTACTTCTTCAGATCCTGAAATTAGACTATAGCTTGAGATTCGAAGTCATTAGGTTGCGTTTGTCGCCTGTGATGTCTTCTTTATGAGAGCTAGAAATCAACAAGGGCTGGCTTATCATTTGAAACCCTTAGACTTATACTCAGGGGCGAAGCCAGGATTTTGTAACTACGGGGGCCGATCTCCAAAGAATATATGTTCAAAAAAAATATTATAACTAACAACGATATTGTCAAATACAAAGAAAAAATCTATTTAAAACGTACTCTACGATCTTGCTTTTGAGCAAACATCGATTATAGAGTCTAAACTAAACTTTTTCGCAACTTTCTTTTCAATATACACCACCAAAAGGTGCCTCAGAAAATCATCCTCCATCTTGACCTAGAAGCTCATTTTTCACTATTTTCATAGCGGAAAATGCTCGTTCACAAGTTGCCGTAGAAACTGGAAGAGTTAACACAAGACAAATCAGCCTATAAACAAGAGGACAAACATTTGCCTTCCCAGATTCCGCTAGTCCTTGACACAGATGAGATAAAGTGAAAGATTTTTGCAGCTCTGGATGTTTACTCACCTCCAATAGAAAAACTTGCAACTCATAAGGAAGTTGACATTTTTCTTGTTGTGAGAAATCTTCAGGGTAGTACTTGTTGACAAGCTCACATATCTTTGAAATATCAAAAGATTTAAATGAGCCAGAGGGATCAAGAGACGCACTTAAAAGAAGAAGATCAATCACGTTCTCGTTAAACCTATTGTTGATTTCTTGTAGCTGTGAGTCGGTAGCAGCTACAAACAAATCAACCCGATAATGATGCTCCAATGTAATGTTATCCCCTCGTCGGGCGACCTTTACCTGCAGTGTATCTAGCACTCATGTCCGGAATCAAGACATCATTTTTATCACAAAATGTTTTTGTTTCCTCCAGTAAGTCCTCCCACCCAGCCTCTCTAAAATTTTGGATCAATGTCTTTGTGGTGGAAACAAGACTCATGGCATTCACAATATCCTGAGATCGTCGTTGAAGTGCCTGACACAAATTATCACTAATCCCCAAAAGTTTCCTCATCAAGTGCAAGATGAAAACGAACTCAAATGACATCAAAGAGTCATAAGCGGCATCAGCATCTGCACGTTGGGTTGAATTTCCTTCACTAATAATAGTCTTAAGAACTGTACCAGTTGCATTAAACATCCTTAACAAACTTGTAACTGATTTTAGATGAGAGGTCCACCGTGTGTCACCTGCACGTTGCAAATTTCCTACTTGATTCAACCCTCTCCCAGTCTCAATCCCATCATCATTTGCAATTCTATTAGCTATCTCAGAGGTTTGGGCAGCTTGCAACTCATCATGTCGTTTAGAAGATGCATCCACCAGATTAACTATAATAATGGACAATCTAGTAAAAAACTGTTGAATTGGAATCACTTCTCTAGCTGCTCCAACCAAAGATAACTGCAATCTGTGAGCAAAACAGTGGACATAGTACGCAAAAGGAGAATCCTGCAATATTAGAGCTTTCAAGCCATTTAGATCTCCTCTCATATTAGAAGCTCCATCATATCCTTGACCACGAATGTTTTTCGCACTTAAATCATGAAAAGTGAGCACCTTATATAAGTCTTGTAGCAAGTTTCTGGCTGTAGTATTTTGCACATGAACAAGATCAAGAAATCGTTCTCTCAAAATCCCATTCTTGTCAACAAATCTCAAAACAATTGCCATTTGCTCCCTTAACGCTTGATCTCGTGATTCATCAAGGATGACACAAAATTTTGCTTCCCCAATCTCTTTCCTTATTCTCGCTTGTACCTTCCTAGCCATAATTTCCAATATCTCCTTTTGTATTGTTGACGAGGTATATGATGCATTTCCTATTCAAACAATAGAAGTAAATTCAGATAGAGGAATTAAATGTAATTGGTAAGTGTTTACTAAGTATTATATATGAGTAATTCAAAGTAAGTACCTGGAGCATTTTGTAGAACAACTTTGTCCACATTGGCATTGTACGAAGCGACAAACTTTATCAATTCGATGAAGTTCCCTCTATTCTGAGAGTTTTCACTTTCATCGTGACCTCTAAATGCGCAATTTTGAAACGTGAGCCAGCGAACTACATCAATAGAGGTTCTTAACCGCAACCTATTCTTTTGAATTTCTTCCGCTGATTGTCGCAGAATCATTGCTGCAATTCTTTGTTCTGGGTTCATCAAGTTCAGGTAAGACGTGTAGGCCTTATTATGCTCTGAATTTGCGCCTTTTCCCATATGCACCAAGAAAGAACAATATTTTCCAGCGTTCACCTTTCTCCAGTTCCTAAACCCACTATATGTAAAGCACCCCTTCTTTTTATTGCAAAAAAGGAAGCATGGAAAACAATATGTGGCATCTTTTGATGGGGAGTACTCCAACCAAGGAAATTGGTCATACCAAGAAGATAGGAAAGACCTACGATGTTTTTGAGGTCCTGATAAAGGATATTGGTCTCTTATAGGCTGAAAGGGTTTAAGCCCAATATATTCAAGTCTCACTTTCGAACGATCATATTCGGGATATTCATAAATTTGTTTACGCAAAGCAGGATCACGTTCTAGAGCATATGAATTATCTCCAATAGGTGTTTCAACTCTAGGAATACTACTTGGTATATCATCTCGTTTCCTTTTTTCCGCAATAGGGCGTTGATCATGTTCAGGAATAGGTGTTTGGTTCTGTTCCGTATTTGGAATAGGTGTTTGGTTTTGTTCCGTATTTGGAATTGATGATGAACATCCGGGATTGTCCTGATTAATTTTCTTAAAATAGGAATCTATTGGTTTCGTTTTACTCATGATCAAACCTTCATCAACAAAAAAAACAACAATGAACAATGAATATTGAACACAAAAAAACTAAGAACAATCAATAAAATCCCAATTGTCCAATAAATAAACTGATTATCAACACATAGAGAGACAACATTGCATATATTAATCTTAATTATCATTGAGAAGGATTAAGAAATTGTTACCTTTGAAGAAGACAAGTGCAAAATCCGAAATTGGGGTTTGAGAGAGGTTGCGCAAAGGTGAAAAGGGGGAAAAGTTCTACAGTAAGTTAGAAAAAAGAAGGAAAAATAAGTGTAAGTGGGGAAAAAAATAAAAAGAGAAATAATTTAAAAATAAAATTAAGCGTAAACTACTAGTATCTCGCGTAGTCGCGGCAGACCCGGCGTTGTATTCTAAAAATTGACAAATTGTAAAGATAAATAAAAAAACATAAAAATAAGACAAGCTGGGGATTCGAACCCCTGACGTATGGAACTACAACATAAATGTTAGCCCAACTTACCACTGGGCTGTCTTCATATGTATGTTAAGTTTATAAGACAAATTGTATAAGACCTGCAGGTGCCAGACTTAACAAAACCAAGGGCCGGGACAATGGGCTGCAGGTGCCGGGCACCCACCAGCCCACCACTCCCTTCGCCCCTGCTTATACTGTCTGCTAATCATTCAATGCCGCTTGCTTTCTTATGCATTGTTATAGTAGGGTAACTTAAATGAATGTAGTGCTTGCCTAAGCGTAAGCCAAATACTCATATATAAGTCTTCTTTGTTACATTGCTCAGTTGCTCACTGAATTTTGATTCCTTCTCTGCTGCCGGAACTGTGTATGGGTGGGGTGTAGGGCTGATGTTTGTGCCTTTCTCCACTTGAGCCGTTTATCTTTCAGAGTTTGATATTGCTATCTGATGGGGTGTGAATGTTCGGCACGATCATATCTCAGAATCACATAATTTTTCTTTAGACCCTTTGATCTAATTATGCTCATAATGTTTGAATAATTTAGTTATGTGCTCTCTGTGCTATAATAAATTTTCTTGGAAATTCGGGCTGGATTTATGTGCGAGGTATATAGAGCTCAAACGGATTTGATTTAGCTCTGAACTTGAGAATGCATTTCTGATAATGTTAAGATTGAACATTTTGAGGGGTAAATTGATTATTCTATTTAGTACTCACTTCTTGTAATTTTTCAGAAAATACATGTGCAAAATTCGAGAGAGGTTTCTGCCATTGAGGAGCTAACTTTGAATTTGAGGAACGTTGTCACAATGATGGGTTCATGTCGTTTACCGAGTAAGCTGATCAAATCCCGATTCCAAGTACCTCTTATTTACTTGATCAATTCCTGGATTGTTTACAAATATTATCCTAGGGCTTAACATCTGAGTTTGGCATATGGAATTTTTGATAAGAAACGATATTATGGGTTCATTGTTGGATTTTTTTAAGGTTGAGTTTCAAAGAGGCGAAGATGGTGATGAGGTGGTGTCTATGTTGCACGAGTACGGACACCGATACCGACACCGGGAGGACGCGGACACCGGGACACCTTAATCTCGAAATCTATTAGGACACCGACACCGCTATTATTTTTTATTATAAATATATTAAAATAAATAAAATATTATTATTTTAATAAAATAATGAGAATGTTTAACTTTCAAATTTAAAACAATTTCAAAATGAAGATATTCACACATGATCATTGAATATGTCAAGGGAAACGCTAAGGAATTCGAGATTAACAATGTCTATTTCGCCCAAATTCTTGCTTAATGTTTGTTTTTTGTGTTCTAGAGGTCTCCAACCGGTGTCCAGTGTGTAAAAAATCGGGTTTCGTGTCCGAGTTATAAAGGAATAAACCGGACACCGGTCCGACGTGTCCGACTCGTGTCCTCCCGTTGTCCTCCTGGTGTCTGTGTCCGACACCGTAATGAATTCAGGCATGCTTCAAGACTGAATAGGTATTTTTGCGTCAAAACCACCCCCACCCCCACCCCTGTCTAATAGTCTTCCCAATTCGTATTCAATCTCTACCTGAAGAAAAAAAAATGTTCATCTTCCTCATTTTCCCTTTGCATTAAACAATAGAAGATGAAGGGAGAACCATTGAGATGTGCCCTCCCCCTTCCGTCCATAATGGGCCAAATCAAGGTTCATGATGAAGGGTATTTTTGCTCTTGTTTTATAATGATTATGTGGGTTATAGTAATGGTTTTGAGTTTTTTTTCTTGCTCATGTTAATGTGCCTCTTCCGATTTGGTTTAGGATTGTTGTGAATTTTTTTCAATTATTGTTGTGTATGTTTTATTGTTGGTTGAGTATGATTACTAAGTGGCCTTGGCTAATTTTTGTTCAGCTTTGGATATGTGTAAAGATTGGTTTAACTGATGTCTAGGTACTAATCAAATTATACGTTGTTGGATGCTCATGTTGACTAAGATTACCTCCTTTTGCTATTCGGTTCAAGTTTTTGAGCCATTTAGTACTCTTAGATTGCAACTTGGAGCTTCTAAATCAGAAATAACGAAGGCATATACATGATTCTTTATTTAGTATCATCATGATAATAATAAATAAAAAAACACATATCTAGGTAGAAACTGTTTATCATCACTCATTCTGATCAAAGATTTCCCTATTTTGTAAATTTATACTTACTATAATATCTTTCATTTGCACAGAGGCCAAACAATATTTTGTGGATTTCATCTTGAGGCTTACCGGTCGTGGACAATCCTATTTTCCGTGAGAATTTCAAAAAGTCTGTTTATCCTGATGGGCGACGTTGCTACGGGTATTTTTTTCTCTGTGAAACCATGTTAACTAAATTTTGGTATTTCTTAATGGGTGGATTTTGAATTCCTTATCTAATTGCCAACTTGGACATCTGCAGGGATTTCAAATGGGAAAAGCTCTTCCCCAAATCCTATTGAATATCGATGATTGTTGGACTCTGTATATTGTTGCCATTGGTGTATGTGATCAAGAGGGCTCCCTTTTTCTGTCGGTCTGTCTCTCAAGGTCAGCAAAGTATACAATGAACTGTATTATGCATTGGACACTATCAGCCTACTACCACTTGATGAAACCATCAATCGCACCAATGTAATATTTAGTTTACGCTTGCATCCATCGTGCTTTTAGCACTTCAACCTTTGAAACTCCCCTATCATTGTAATAGTCGTTCATCATGTTGACAAGTTGAAGGGGGTTCCGTTTTCATAATTATCTAACCTCCGGTTCAATTAGTTCACAACGTTCTATTTATGGTACAATAGAAATAAATGAACAAACGGCTAAAATCTAAGATTGCTGAATCTATCTTAGCTGTCATTCTCTTCTTGGTGCATCCAGTTAAAGTTTAAATTAGTTATTTAGCAGGACATATGTTTAAATCGTCCGCCGTTAAGAAAGCTAACCACGGCTGCCAAAATGTTGGTGTAAACATGAAGATGTCGATAGGGACAGCGCCTTCACGTCACACAAAGGTGTAGGCAAATGTGAATAGTGTATTAGAATGTAAAAACTGTCTCAAGACATGAATGGTGCTGGTGTTGGAGGCCCGACCTTGCTCAATAACTGCACTCTGCAAAGTTAATGGAAAAGGTGATGAAATATTTGTGTGGCTAGATCATCTCCTAAAATAAGCTGCTTTGTGCAATGCCTTAAAAGAAAGATCATGTGGTGCGGTCCAAGTCACAAGTGACAGCACAAATGATGCACCCATGCACCAGCACCTAAAGAAGTTGATATATGAGTGTCCAAGGGGATGCTATCAACTAAAGTTGCAGAGAGCTCAGACATTGTCTTCCGGGAAGATAATTTTGCTTCAGTGGTAACATACAGTCTGAGTAGGTTAGGGATAATGTGTGTAAAACTACATCCAAAAGTATATATGACAAAAATAATGCACATTAGAAGATCATATATATGCAGGCCAGGTAATGATAAAATGTTAGTACTATATATCGTTTGTAAGTAGTGCTCATGTATGATTAAATGTAACCTATGTACAATTCTAATTTGAGGCAAAGCAGAATTAGATGTCGGTGCTCATACATGATTAAATTGATATTTAGATTGTGCTGTCGTCTCTAATAATTTAGGGGCTCTTGGGTAACGAGTAAAAAGAATTCTCAAATAAACCACAATAGCATATATGGCTCAAATGTTCTATTGGGTTAAAAAAAAGTGTTTTTGGCGATTTTGGGCCTCTATTTTACGTTGGCCACCGAGTTGATCTCTACCACATTTTTGGTCATCGATGACAATCAAATAGACTAATGAAAAAAGTTAACTTCAACAGGCCCGTGATTTCACGGGGTGTAAAACTAGTTAGATTTAATTAGTCAACACATTATATTGTCGAAAGACATCTTCTCCAACACATACTCTTTTGATACATATAAAAAAGGGCATGACCGTCATTTTAGACTTTTTATATGTATTTTTTTCCCCATAGTTCAATATGTTAGATTATTCCCCAAGAAACAACTATATACTACCTTCGTCCCAACTCAAACATCCCATATTCTATTTCGGGCGTCCCACCTCAAACACCCATCTACTTTGAGACTTATTTCTTTCTCTTACTTTAATTAAATTGTTACATCTTCTCTCACATTATCTCTCATACTTTTATTAATCGTCAGATTCTCTCTTCTTCTTTTTCCTAATATTACCCCACTCAACTTACTATATCAAAATTTCTTATTCCACTACAAATACCCCATGGGGTGTTTCAGCTGGGACAGAGGGAGTAATTAGTTTGTAGGTGTAAGATTGATTTATGAAAAATGAATATCATCAACTTAATCTCCGTGATTCTTACAATCAAATCCATATCTTTTTTTCCGCACTCGAGATCCTAGGCGACATTCTGAAACTTGCCACATGTCTTGTTAGATTCGAGCCTCTCTCTGATTTTGATCATCATACATCTTGAACACTTATCCTTCATTTTTACTTAAATCCCATCATATTTCTCTCTTTCTTCATCTAGAAATTAGTCAACCTCTAGGTAAATGATTTTTTTCTAGAAAGTAGGAGAGTCTAGCATCAAAATGACTTTTAAAAAATGAAACTTTTGTTGTTAGTGTTGTATGCTGAGGAAGGAAGGTGGTGTAACACCACATGGTTATAAAAAGTTATTGCTGCAAGTTGCTTTGTCCCCACATTGAAAGGTTAAAACTCTAATGATATATTAGATTCCTACCATTATAGCTTAATAGTCTTTTTACTAGACAAATGGTAGGATTCTATTATAAACACATCATAAGAGTATTAATGTTTTTAATTTGGGATAAACCAATTTCTGTAAACCACTTTCTATAACCTTGGGGTGTTACATCTCCTTCCTTCCTCGGCATACAACATAAGCTCCATATTTTAAGATTCATGTTCCTACTAGACTCTCACTTTTCGGGACAAGTCTTACCTAGCCAAAGACCTGGCTTCCGTACTTAACATTCATTAGTCATATTAAGGTCTTTTTTGTCCGGTCTAACTCGTCCAACGTATACACAAATTTTGAGGGAGTTCACCTAGATACCAGAATAAGATGCAAACGAGTCCATACAGTTTGTTACAGCTTTTAATGAAAGCATATATCCTCTATAAAAAAAACCAAGAGATCATCTGCGAAAATTAGATGGCTAAGCTTTACTTTTACACATTTGGGGCGTGCATAGAAAACTCTTACCTAGGCGGAGAGCTCGCTTCCGTACTTAACACAAACAAGTAAGGAGACAATGGGTCTCCTTGCCTACGCCCTCTTTTCCCTCTGAGCTACCCTCTATGCTACCATATATGTTCAAAGAAAAACTTATAGAGGTAAAGCAAGCAACAATCTATCTTATATATAAAAGTCTCTATGAATACCCAAGATACTAATTCGAAAGCCTTTTTGATGTCAACCTTGAGCATAAAACCTTGGGGAGATGCCTTTCCTAGCGTACTTCTTGACAAACTCATTTGCTAACATAATATTGTCAAATATTATTTCGTCTTTCACAAATGCCGCGTGCTCGTTCCATATAATGGAAGTAACAACTTCATTTATATTATGAGGAAACCATAATAGAAGTGGGGAAAGGAATGTTCAAGTTCCCAACAACATTGAACTGAAATTGATCATTTAACAAACATAGATAATACCACAACTAGATAAGAGAAAAGTTAAGCTATAACAAGAATAACTCCAACTTTAGTTGATCTTTTAAAAATAATCCCAACTTTCAATTATTTGAAAATAATCCAAACTCTTAATTTTGTTTCTGAAAAGCGTGAGTTTACTACATAAAAAACCTTTCGTGACACAAACCCTAGACTATTCTCATTCACGAAATCCCCCTCCCACCACCCTGATTACTCTCTCCCTGCTTCTAGGGTACCCTACTCCTTGCTAGCTGCCCCCTCGCATCGAAGCGTCGCCCCTCACCCTTTGTTGCCCCTCCTTTTAAACGCATTTGCTCACCAACGTTTTTGAAACGAGCGATTCGGAGCCACCATTGTATTTATAAACAACCAGACCATGAGCAGAGCGAGCCAGCAACGAAGATACATTGGACCCCTAAACGACCAATGTTGGCCTCGGGAGAGAGGAAAACGAGGAGAAAGAATCGTGGGAGATCGAGTAAATTGAGGAGACTAACATGGAAACGTCATTTAAAATTCTGAGCGGTTGGTGGACGAGATCGCTAGCAGTTGGGGTTTGGATAACGTTTCCAAACGCCATTTTGGTTGTGGCGTTGACCGCCAACGATGGAGAGAAATTTGCCATAGATGGGCCGTGGGTGGAGGAGAAGGGAGGAGAGCGAAAATGAGTATTGAGTTAATTTCTTAACGGCAAATTCCCGTGGTGCCCCCGAACTATGTCAGAATACTCGTGGTGCCCCTATGTTTGAAACTTGTACACTGTGGTGCCCCCGAACTTTACACCTATAGGCACGTGGTGCCCCTAAACCCTCTAAATCACTAACGCCGTTAACTTTCGAATGTTAAATGGTGATGTGGCACATAATTAGTAAATTTAATTACATTTTTAATAATAACTAATGATTAAAGGAAAAACATAAAAAAAAAAAAAAAAAACCCCAAGTTTTTTCTCTCTCCTCACCTCCCCCACCGCCCCACAGCCCCACCGCCGGCAACCACCACCACCTCCCCCCTTCCCCGAAATGCCACCACTGGGCTCGCGCCGCCGTATGCGGCCCAGTGGTGGCATTTCGGGGAAGGCGGAGGTGGTGGGGGTTGCCGGCGGTAGGGTAGTGTGGCGGTGGGGGAGGTGAGGAGAGAGAAAAAATTTTGGGTTTTTTTTTTTTGTTTTTTCATTTAATCATCATTAGTTATTATTAAAAATGTAATTAAATTTACTAATTATATGCCACATCACCATTTAACATCCGAAAGTTAACGGCGTTAGTGAATTAGAGGGTTTAGGGGCACCACGTGCCTATAAGTACAAAGTTCGGGGGCACCACAGTGTACAAGTTTCAAACATAGGGGCACCACGAGCATTCTGACATAGTTCGGGGGCACCACGGTGTTGGGGAGTGAATTTCCAACTATAAGTGCCTAACTTTGGATCTAGAGCAAAGCTAAAACTTCCCTACTGAAGGCTGGAACTCACCTGCTGGCCTGTGGAACCACCCTGCAGAACAGAGGAACCTCCCTGCAGAGTTACTAGGGAACTACTTCCATTTCCGCACCGGAAGTCCTTGGAACGTACCGGAGGTCCTTGAAACGTTTGAATGAGTCAATAACGGCTAATATGATTAATACTCCATCAATAATGAAGATAATGGCAGCAATTATGAAGATATTCCACAATTAAGAAGACCGATTTAATAGACATTAAGAGGAGGATAAATGCTGCATTTATGACAATAAATGTTGCATTTATGACAGTAAATGCTGAAGAATAAAAGATGGAATTACTGGAGGAACAAGAGGAGAAGATCAAGGAAGGCAATAATGAGCGTAATTAATTATTACAAAGGGAGGAGCTATAAAAGGACGTTCAAAGGCAAAGGAAGAGATAATTCAACACACACAATCAGATTATTATACTTATATTTGAGTTCCTACATCTCCACCTTTGTATTACTAGTCTAGGAACATACATGGTATTTGTACGCTACTTATAAAGGAACTAGTGGAATACTTGGTGGGACACAGCCTTCCCCCGGTGGTTTTTCCCTTATTTACAAGGGTTTTCCACCTACAAAACTCCCTTGTCTTATTTCTTTATCTCCTATCGTATTTCTAGTACTTCCCGTCTTCTCTACTCATTCCCTCCGGATCTTCCCCTTCGGAACTGCGATATTACTTCCTCTTAAGTGCAAACAACTTCCTCATAACTGCAATCTACTCCCTCTATAATCAACATCCCTTGATCCGCAACTTGTACCCCAAACATACGGAGTTAAAGGTTCTTATAGTAGAAAGTTGACTAGATAAACCCTAAATCAAAAGTAAGCCATTGTGATATTTTTGACCAAAACAATTTGGCGCCCACCGTGGGGCATCTAGTCATCAAAATCTACTATCACCCCATCTCGCAAGGTTCACATCGAAGATGTCAAGTTCCAACTTGAGCCCACAAGAGGAGATCGCAATGCTGCAGGAAAAGGTTGCAATACTACATCAACAACAAGCGGATCTAGAGTCCGGTAACAAAAGGCTTGCGGAGACAAGAGATATGTTGAAGATGCAATTAGAAGCTACCAGAACTTCTGCCGGATCAGGAGCTCAACTCCAGCAGAGGAACCAGCCCCTGCAACATGTTCCCCTGGAACAAGTCCCAGGAAGGAACCAACCCCCAGAACATGTCCTGGAGGGGAACCAGCCCATGCAACAGCTCCTGCGGAATATGCCGGAACAACCTACCCGGGATACAACTCATATGGCCCCCATTACTACTCAAGCCACCCACTACAATAACTCACACCACCAACAAGGTAATGTAGCGCCTAGCATGGTACTTACATCGAATAATAACGCCTTTATGTATATTATGCAGGAAATGCAAAAAATGCATGAACGCCTAGCTAGGATCCCGGGAGTTCCAAAACCAATTGAAGAGGTTGCTCCAAATAGCCACGCAGAATCCCCATTTATAGACAACATTGCTCTTGTAGGAATACCAAATAAGTTCAAAGTTCCTAACATAAAAACTTATGATGGAACCACAGATCCACATGAACATATTGCTAGGTACAAACAAAAAATGTTCACCATTCCTATTCCAAGTAACATTAGAGAAGCGTGCATGTGTAAAGGATTTGGATCTACCTTGAGCGGATCCGCACTAAGATGGTTTATCAATTTACCCAATGGGACAATCACATCCTTCGCAAACTTGATCAACATGTTCCACCACCAATTTGCAACTAGTAGGAAGTTGGAGAAGCACACGGGAGATTTGTACCGTATTGTCCAACAATATGATGAATCTCTAAGGGACTATTTGAGAAGGTTCAATGCGAAGAAAATCTCGATTCTACAATGCGATGTTCCTACGGCAATAGAAGCATTCCGTCAAGGTTTGGTAAGAAATCCTAAATTATATGATGAATTAACAAGGTTCCCCTGCAGCACTTTTGAAGAAGTGCAAGCTAAGGCACTTGCATACACAAGGCTAGAGGAGGATGAAAAGTTTTGGAGGGAGACATCAAACTACGATGCACATGGCTCGGAGGACTAGGTCCGAAGGAAGATGCGGAGTTTGTCCGGAGGAGACCTGAAGTTTGTCTGGAGGTTCCAAAGTTTGTCCGGAGGAAGATTCAAAGTCTGCTCGGAGGTTCCAAAATATAAGGGGATCAAAGATTTCAATAACACCAAAACATATTGCGGTTAGAGTGTATACACACACTCTTTACATTGGATCGGCAATACAAAGCAAAAAGAAGCCATCCCAACAAAAGGCAATTTGCCTACATGCTACACGCATTCATTTGGGATCCCATATTTCAACACTTTCCGAAGTTTAATGTGAACCAATACATATCGGTTCCTTAATACAAAGATATAACGGCCATCAAGTCAAACATGCTTACAAAGTGCCTAAACATTACTATTCCACAACCAACATTAACCCATTTTCGTGCCTTAACATGGAGGACAAGTTTCTACTCCTACACATAAACATTAATGTATATACTTGTCTTGTAGGATACATTGAGTTAATTTCTTCAAAATAGTTGTTCACCATGTTAAAGAAATTGGGGGCAATTGTTGGGGAGTGAATTTCCAACTATAAGTGCCTAACTTTGGATCTAGAGCAAAGCTAAAACTTCCCTTCTGAAGGCTGGAACTCACCTGCTGGCCTGTGGAACCACCCTGCAGAACAGAGGAACCTCCCTGCAGAGTTTCTAGGGAACTACTTCCATTTCCGCACCGGAAGTCCTTGGTGGGACACAGCCTTCCCCCGGTGGTTTTTCCCTTATTTACAAGGGTTTTCCACCTACAAAACTCCCTTGTCTTATTTCTTTATCTCCTATCGTATTTCAAGTACTTCCCGTCTTCTCTACTCCTTCCCTCCGGATCTTCCCCTTCGGAACTGCGATATTATTTCCTCTTAAGTGCAAACAACTTCCCCATAACTGCAATCTACTCCCCCTATAATCAACATCCCTTGATCCGCAACTTGTACCCCAAACATACGGAGTTAAAGGTTCTTATAGTAGAAAGTTGACTAGATAAACCCTAAATCAAAAGTAAGCCATTGTGATATTTTTGACCAAAACACACGGGAATTTGCCAATTTCTTAATTTTCAATTTTATTATTTTTTGTTACTTGACGGCTCGACCTGTGTAAGTGCGACACATCACTAGACCACATATAAACATTCCATGCTCCCTCATTTTCCTTACTCGTTCTTATGCGGTGACCCAGCTTATACATTACTCCAAATTGAAATCCCCCCTTTCGCAAGTTACTCATATACTCACTTCATTCATATAAATCCCTTCTCACTTCTCACCGCGACTCCTCCTCCTTCTTCGTCACGCTTCTTCTCCTTCTCTCTCCTCTGCTTCGCTATTCATCAATCTTCTTCAATGGAGAATCCTTCTGTGACCAACGATGCCGCCCAAACTCTACGAGGTACTTCAATTCTTCCTTCCTTTTTTTTAATCACATCCAATTATTCTTATACGAACTTCAATTTATTTAATTTCCTTGTTTTATTTTAATTTGTGTTGGTAAATCAGTAGTTGTTTAATTGACGGCTGCCCAATTTAGTCATTTGCCTGTCGTTTCGTCGCAGCTAGAATAGTTGGTGTGGTCGTTTTTGGTCTTTCTGAAAAGCAGGTGTTTTTAATCGATGCCCCGAATCGTTGTATTGACCTTTGCGCCTCATTTTGTACTACGTGCATAAGATTCGAACTTATGTTACGATTTGCATATAGGCCGTGCATGGGTTAGGGACTTAATTGGAAGTCGGATTGGGGTTTTGGGGTTTTTCCGAAGTTTAGGTTTGATTTTCGAGGGTGATTAGTAATCCTGTTGCTGTGGCAGTAGTTTAGGGTCACTGATTGAGTAGCTATTCTTCTAGAGTAGCGAGAACGTGCTGTCGAAAAACATTATTGGGGATCTAGTTTGGTTTGCTAGTGATGGTAGATTGGTAGGGGTGGTAAAAGGATTATAAGAATTACTGTATGCGTATGTCTCAGGGTTCGTTGCGTGCATCTCTTGAATAGTGATTTAGAGTTTACGCAACAATTGATATAGCAACAATTTGTTAGCTGTTGATCAACAAAGTGATGGTATTCCGATTGTAAGTTGAGATACTATCTGATGCATAATTTTAACTGCCCTACAATCCTACATTAGTGGTTTCGAATCAGCTATTAATTTTCAGCTGTCTCTTAGGTATTGCTTTTGTGACTTATTGTATGTTTGGAACGCTTACCTTTAAATTCATTCTTTTTGTAAATTTGGCAGTGAGCGTTAAGTGGGGAAAAAAGATGATTCCCGTAGAAGTTGACACAAGTCAGACACCTTTTGTTTTCAAGTGCCAGCTGTTTGATCTTACTGGTGTGCCACCTGAAAGACAAAAAATTATGGTTAAAGGTGGTTTATTGAAGGTAATACATTAATGGACAACTTGTAACTTTTTTTGGTTCAGCGTGAAGGACCTGTAATTGACGACCATGTCAGAAGCGTTAGTGATAGCTCTGTTGATTGTATAGTTAATTAGTTATTTTGAGAGGCGTGCAGTTTGAATATTTGTTTGATGATTAACTGTTCCATGTAAAATCAGGATGATGCAGAATGGGCAACAGTAGGTGTTAAAGAGGTCCGTGGTATTTTCGTTCTTGTCAATCAAGCTTTTTCCTATCAATCGATTCTCTATTGCTTATTCTCTTGTTTGATCTCCAGGGTCAGAAATTGATGATGATGGGGACTGCCGATGAGATTGTGAAGGCTCCAGAGAAAGGTCCTGTATTTATAGAGGATTTACCAGAGGAGGAACAAGCAGCGAGTCTGGTATGGATCCCATGATTACTTTTCAGTTATACCTTTTTTAGAAAGGTGTTTATTAACGCAATTTCATTTCCAATGGAGTCAAAGGCTTACTACTCTTTGGTTTTGGAATATGATGAGATATAAAAAATTGGTCATTAAACTGTGTGTGCGTCTTCTTATGTAAAGTAGCAGTGGGTGAATCGAATCCTACTCCTTGGACTGGCTTTTTCCAGTTTATTTTCGCTGTGCGTATTTTTATCTAAACCTAGTTTTCTAAACTTTTCGACCTTCCGGAACTTTTATTAAGTTGATTCTCAAGTTACTTGGGTGAGCTATACGAAATTAAGGTGAAGCGTGTTAGTCTCTTGAAATGTTTTTTACCTATCTTGTCAACTACTAAGCTTCAACGCGTGGGGTTTGCATCTTGCTCCAACTTTAAGCAGTAACAAACCTTTGACTTGTCCATGTTCCAATAAGCTATTTATCTTCCACGTTTTTGGTAGAGCACGTGGCTCACAAACAAATATCTAGTGATTTCTCTTTCTTGGTATGTGTAGTGTGTAGTTGTAGCAGGCTGCAGACTTACTCTATCTTGCCTTTATTAGTGATCTTCGTCCTTAACAGTTATGCGGGCAACCTATTTCTACTTTTTTACTCTACTTTGAACAACAATGTAGGAAAGTAAATTTCTGGCTTGAT
Source organism: Spergularia bocconei (assembly GCA_963457585.1). NCBI lineage: Eukaryota > Viridiplantae > Streptophyta > Magnoliopsida > Caryophyllales > Caryophyllaceae > Spergularia > Spergularia bocconei. Next base: position 8,935,422 of record OY734951.1, on the reverse strand, counting down.
TGAGGCTTTGGTTTAGATCTACTGTTTATCCCTATTACGCTTATAACTAGTTGTTTTGAGAACGGTGGTATCACTTTTAGGATTATACAGGTGAGGCCCTTGTGTTTTCCATTCATTGTTTGGACTTTACTAAAGCTTTTTAGACTATCTTTTTTTTTTTTTCCCATCCATCACAAATTCATCAAAAATGAGACGACAGGATGATTTGACTGCTCGAAAGAATGCTTTTTTTCATTCTAAAAGTGCTGTGCAACTGCTTGCGGTCGAAGAGACATATTTAGAGTGTCCACAGCAGGCGATCTATGTTTTCCTTTTACCATTTGGTGACTTTTAATACTGTCAATATTTTACACATCAAATTTTATTAGCTATTAAAAGTTTACCGAAGATAGTGATGGCGAGACTTGTTGTTGCATGGAAAGATAGCCTCCATCTCTTTTATAAGCTCTGAGGATTGCCCAATAAGTTGAAGGGTAAGTTTTATCGTACGGCAATTAGGCCGGCACTGTTATATGGCACGGAATGTTGGGCCGTGAAGCAGTGTCACGTTCATAAGATGAGTGTGGCGGAGATGCGCATGTTACGGTGGATGTGTGGACATACAAGACGTGATCGGTTGAGAAATGAAGTTATTAGAGAGAAAGTAGGGGTTGCACCCATAGGGGATAAGATGATGGAGAACCGACTGAGGTGGTATGGCCACGTGAGGAGGAGGCCTAGTGAGGCGCCGGTTAGAAGAGTAGAAGGGTGGAGAAGTGATAATATTAGTAGGGGTCGAGGAAGACCCAAGATGACTTGGACGAAGGTGATTAGAAGTGATATGAGCTCCCTAGGGCTTGAAGAGAGTATGGTGTTGGATAGGGCAGGGTGGCGAGACTCTATCCATGTGGAGGACTTTTTCTGACCCCTTTTGATTTATTTGTTTGGTTTTTCCAACTATTTTTCTAAAACTTTTTAACTTGTGTTCAAAGTTCATCTGTTTTTTGCAATATTTTTTTAAACCTTTTTATTTATTTTGACGACTTTCTAAATTTCCTTTGAAATTGTTTAAATATTTCTAACATGTTTACAACGTTTTCGAAATTTCTTGGCGTACACAAGACGGTTACTGGATGACGATTCATGTTAGCCGACCCCAAATCATTTTGGGAATAAGGCTTGGTTGTTGTTGTTGTTGTTGAAACCTTCTTAAAAGATCTGGCCTTCCTGGTCACGACACTACGAAATTTAAGAGTTCCTGAAGGCTGTTTTTCTTTTCTGTTTTAAGTTTATATTGGCAGCACCATGTTTTGGAAGCTAAGATTGCTCAATTGGCTATTGGGAACCTGAATGACATAGCTTGGCGACAGAATTCCGGGCTTCATGTTTCTTTCTTTCTTTCCTCCCACGGCACTCCCATGTGGAAGGGCTCTCACTCAACGTATAGTCTCAAATGAATTCCCCGTATCACTATCTACAAGCACCCCTAGTCCTACTTCCTGGGGGGCTGCCGGGCAGGGTAGGGTATCCTTTTAAAATTTGATTTGGTTAATCTGGAAAAAAGACATAATTTATGTGCTGATCCTGGAGTTCATAGTTAATATTTAATCTGGAAAACTTTCTTTCAAACCTGTTCAACTACTTTTTGTGCTTCTTTTGTTCCCTACCTATAGCTTTCTATTGCCTGCGGATAATGATTTTAGTGGACGATTGATGTTAGCCAATCCTGAATCATCTGGGGATTAAGGCTTGGTGGTGGTTGTTGTATCCTGGAGTTAGTGGCTAGGAGATGAATTAGCTTCAAGAATATTGTCCTAAGGATAGGCCGATAGGTTTGTTCATGGCCTTTCGGGTTTTGGAAAGAATTGTCCCTAAGATAATCTGAAGATTATATTGTACTCAGTTGGATGGGAAGGATTACTTAATTACAATGTTTGACCCCCTGCAATTGCCATTTACACTTTAAAGCTCCCCAATATGGCTGCAGCTGCTTCAGTTGGTTACCACGTGCGCTTTTCTTCAGGGAATCTTAGTGCTTGAATATGTGTCATCTCTTCTTTGCTTGATTTTGATCTTGTCACTTAATTTTGTCTCTGTTTCAGGGGTATTCTGCTGGTCTTTTCAACTTGGGAAATACATGTTACATGAACTCAACAATTCAATGTCTGCATTCAGTTCCTGAGCTAAAATCTTCACTTTTGGAGTGAGTTTTCTCTCCTTTCAAAAAATTGTGGACTTGCATTTATCTGAACTTTGAGAGTTTTCTCTCATTCCTCTTGAAGGGCCAGTTGGCTGTTTCAGTACCATTCTGAATTTCAATTCCTAAACAGGTATTCGCAGTCTGGCCAAAGCAATGATCTAGATCAGACCTCTCATCTCTTGACTGTTGCAACCAAAGATTTATTTACTGAGCTCGATAAAAATGCCAAACCAATTGCACCAATGCAATTTTGGATGGTTAGTTCTCTTGATCTTTTTTCCTTTCTTTTGTGGGGGGGGGGGGGATTCGTTGTACATTATGGTCTCCCAGTCTTTTAGGACGTGAATGCAGAACGCTTTTGTGAATTTACATAGTTTGTAACTGGATTATGCACAATTGTTGTGGATCATGAATTCTCCTGGGCATCTGTTCAAACAACTGGATGTTATAGTGCTGGTTGTGCGCTCATCCATACTTGTTTGTCAGAGGAAATTTCGTTATCAAAATCTTAATGTTCTGATCCTCTCTGTTGTGGATGACCTATTACATGTGAATTTATCTCAAAACATCTAGGGAGTGCTGTCGTTATCCTTCCATGACAATGTGTTCAGGATAGGAAGAAATAGGTCGGAGAATGAAGGCTTGCATGGTTATTGTTTTCTAAGAATGGGGAGTTGCATGAGCTTCTGTTATTTTTTCTTACGAAGTGCAAGTAAGCATATTTTGTTTGAATCTTTTGCAGCAACTGCGCAAAAAGTTTCCTCAATTTGGCCAACTTCAAAATGGTGCTTTTATGCAACAGGTTTGATCATACTTGTTGAGCGTATCTTGGCAGTTATACTCCATTACTTGTTATTTGTACTCCATCGTCTGTCCAATTGACAAGCTTGTCTCTTTAATCAATTGACAGGATGCTGAGGAGTGTTGGACACAACTTTTATACACCCTTTCTCAGTCTCTAAGATCAAGCAATGCTGGGTACTTTATCTTCCTCTACGCCTATTCCTATTGCTTTCACAGTTCTGGTGTGAATATCTTAGTTTTTGTACATTCTTTTTCTTGTCCCTTGTCTTATACGACCCTTGTGGACGGGACTTTCTTATGTACACTGAATGGAGGGAAGAACAAATTTTTCCTCCAAGAGCTTCAGTTTTACTAGGAAAAATAGATTGTATACCTGAGGGGTTTTTTGTATGCCCCCAGTAACATTTTTATGAGCAACCACTGATAGTTTGATGAGCAATGATATATTACTGATTGTTATTATATAAGTCAGGAGTTTTTTTGTAATGTCGTAGAACGATTTTCTTATGTCAATGAGCACATCCAAAATTTATATTGTTAAGACTACTAAATGATAATTGATGAGTAAAAGTACATGTGCTACCGAGCACAAGTGAATTATTTGATGAGAATAACATTGAGGGTGCGTAACAAGCTAAACCCGGGGGCAACAATGAGATAAGTGAGATTTATATGGTTTTGTTGATGTTACAATTTTTTTAATTTGAGTGTGTTGATGTTGAATGTAGTAGGAGACAATGTAAGTGTAACTCTTTGGCCATAACATGCCCTTGTACTTGATTTTTTTGGCTGATTGGTGTGAGTTGTGCAGTGGACCATCGGAATAAATGATCAAACACTCTATTGACCGAGGGAAACTTCTTGGATTTAAGAAAAATAATTAGACAGTCTCTCAATGTGTTGCTTTCTTGTACTGTGCCATTAATTCTCTAATCATAGATTTATCTCTTATTTGTCTGGCTCCTTCTTACCTAAATGAATTCCGTGACTCACGTAAATGAGTTCTGTGTGCTGATTCATTTGGCTAATGCTATACTCTCATTCATTACATAGCTGTGAACATTTAATCACACTTTTATGCACTTTATATCCTTCTACAGTGATACACTCAGTGCTGTGAAGGCCCTCTTTGGCGTTGACCTTGCTAGCAGGTATATTTACTGTTTATTACATATAGCCACCCATCTTTATCTGTCCTATGAGATGATGCTCTCTATTTAAGGAATGGGTTATTTAGTTTGTTCTTTGAGAAGTATATCCCTTTATTTTTATTACATATATGCCCTCTCTGTCTCGGATATGTATATCACTTTTTTTTTGTGTGTGTGTGTGTGAGTGTGTCTTCTCTTGGTTTAAATCCATCTGAAAGTTGTAGGTGGAGACACAAAAGTGTGTACATCTCTGTACTACGTTATAGTGATAATATGACAAAGCGAAATGTCAGCTAGAGTGTGCCTCATTAGTTTGCATGGTCAACTTACTTGACTCTTTGTCATGTCTATAGTTGGTGCTTCCCTCATATCAGGCTGGGCTGTCCGAGTACATTGAAAGGTCTGAGAGGTCATATAAGCTGAGACTTATGGTCTAATAACTTCTTTTCCCTTCCCTGATTACTTAAGTTGGGGGTTTAAGCTGTAAGCTGATGCCTAATTTTTAGTTCTTGCTAATGTCAGCCTCTAAGGCTGATGTTAGTAAGTTGGAAATTCTTATCTATATAATCCGTCTAAACTTGCAGGTTTTCTTTTGGTGCATATTCTGCTCTTTATGTTTTGCCTTAATCAAAGTTAATGTTTACAATTACATTGCATTCCCCACCTTACTGAATCCACACACAAACTTGCTTGTGTTTGATGTGTCTCGTGATTGAGACAGCATGTGGTGGTGTCTTAGTTTAAGGAGGCGCGAGGCTACAGGGCCCGTTTCGACAAGGCATGAGGCGAAGCTGCACGCCTCATGCACACGAGGTGGACTCCTTTAGCAAACAACCTTCTATTTTTCAAAACAATACTAGTTTGCAAAAATTACCCCTTCTTGGTATTTAGACAGGGCCAATGTGTAAAGAAGTACTCTCTCCGTCCCTATGTTCTTCCCATTTGGGAATGGCACAAAGATTAAGAAAAGTAATAGAATATGATAGAAAGCCTGTGGTGGGTGCTGGCGCGCCAAAAATTAGAGGAGAGAGAAACTGATAGACCAATTAGAAGGGTGGTAATGGGTGTTGGTGGGCCAATAAAGTTTGACAAAAATGGAAAGGGGAAGATCTTTAAGACCGGCCTAGGATAGAAATGGTAAGAACAAAGTGGGCCAGAGGGAGTATAAACTAAGGATTAAGGAGCAAAGGGAAGGGTAAAAGTATAGACATAAGAGAAAGAAATTAGAAAAATTGCATTGTCATGCGCCTCGGGTGCGCCTCACTGTGCCTTTTGCCTGCGAATCTGCGATACCAACGCCTCATGGCGCCTTGCGCCTAGGCGCGCTTTTTTACACTAAAGGGGCTGTGTTAGCTGCTAATGGGTGGTTTTTGGTGGTTGGGAGTGACGGTATGTGGTGCCATTGGTGGCAGTTAGTGTTTATAAACGGTATTTTGGATTTATATGGATTGGAGATTAAAAGGATTTGGTTGGTTGAATAGATGGAAAAAATATAATGCAAAGAATGACTAGAGTGAGACGAAGAGATAGCAATGGGAAGAAAAATGAAGGGAATGGTGTCTAGTTGAGTTATTGAAGGTGGGCAGTATATAACTTTAGTTTCTTTAATGCAGATAGCTCTTTTGCCTTGAAAACGGTCAAGGTATTTTAACAAATGCATAAAGTCAGGCCATAAGGCTGACAATAGCATATTATTCAATTATTCGACTAAGCTCTAAGCATAGTGGTTTTGTAGTTGTGTGGGCTCTGGTGTAATGTATCGTGATTCCACTAATTTTATGTTCACATCATCTAATTAGTAATTTAGTATGATTGGTCAAATGACACAAAAGAATAGGAAAATTTCATTATTTGATAAAATGCAAGTGTCAAATTGAACTGCTCATGGATTTCGTATTCATTGTTTTGTGATACTATGATAGGGTGCATTGTCAAGAAAGTGGAGAAGAAAGTACGGAAATGGAATCAACATTTGCACTCAAATGTCACATATCCCAGGAGGTGAACCATTTGCACGAGGGGCTAAAGCATGTAAGCTACCTAGAATGAACTCCTTTTTTATTGCATAGATGTTACTAACAATTACTGCTTTCAATTTCCTTAGTTCATGACATGTATTTTGTTCCTTTGCTGAGTATGTGATGGCCTTTGGATACTTTTCTTGGCCAAACAAAAAAGTGACCATTACTTAAGAGGAAAATTGCGTGGTTACTCCATTTGGCCCAAGATCATCCAGTCCTTGTGATCTGGGAATCTGACGTGGGCGCATATTCTTCTTTCCTCCTCCAATCTCTGAAGGGAAATTTTTTCAGTTTATTCACCTTCTAGTGTCGAAGCAATAGGCATAGAGCTGCAAGAGTAACTTGTGTTTGTTATGTGAAATCCATCTCTTGTACCAGTCCAGCTTTTAATAAAATTTGGCTAGACAGATTCCTAACACTACTTGGCCAAATGAGGACTCTCATGTCTGATAATAAGTTACAGGTGCTGTTTACACTGTTGTTATTTTGTTGAAGGTTGGTATTGTTGACTTGCTGGCCATGGTAGTTTTGGTATTTTCCATTACCCCTAGTCTTAGAAGTGCAAAAAGCAAGGCACATTAAAGTGAAACTGCACTTCTCGACATTTATTCTACGTATAGTACAGGGCACTCAATTTCTTCGAAGTCTGTTTTTAGCCCTTTCATTCTAGCACGAAGTTGCAGAATCTCGTTTTTGCTGAGCATTTTCTTAAAACATAGCGGCATCTTGCAGTAAAAGGCCAGCTGAATAACCAATTGTTCCTGGCATCTAAATTTCAGAGCAGTGTTTGAGGACTGGGATTGAACACTTGCTTAATTTATAACCCCTAACTTCTAATTTTCCTGAAGCTTGAAATACTTGGGGTTGACGGGTGATTAAGAATGCTTTCTTGAAGCTTAACTACTGCTATGCAAATCTTCTGTAAATCCTGTATAAAGCCACAAAAGTCAAAAACCTTCCCAAAACTCTGGAGGAATCTTATTGAGCTTCAGTCAGAAGAGGTGCATGTCCACGTTAAATTCATTTCTTTTAATGATGAATATGATATTTCCTGTTATCTCTTACCTCCATCCTGTAGGTTTGCGCCACTATCTGTGTCCTATATAATTTAACCTGATAGTAGGTTCCTTCCTGTGAAGTTTTGAGCTTGTGTTACTCTCTGTTGTTACTAAAAAGACAAGACAAGACAAGACTGTCTTGAGTGGTATTAACTAAAATTGCTTTTTCTCGCCCCTGCAGGCCCTAAAATCTGAGCTGGAGAAGAATTCGCCTGCTTTAGGACGTAGTGCAATATACTTAAAAGAGTCACGTATCAGTGGTTTGCCAAGGTATTCCTTTTTTTTTTTTTTTTTTTTTTTTTTGGCGGTCTATGCAATAGTTTTTTTTGAATTTGGCTTCAGTTTGAGTATTTTCCATTTCCGATGGAGCCAAAGACTAATTATTCTTTGGTTTTTGGGATATAATGGAATAAAGCAAAATGGCTCATGAAACTGTCTGTGCTTCTTATTTTGTGAAGTAACAGTTAGTCAGTGCGATTCTCGAAGCAATTTTCATTTTGGGTCATCCGTGCGCAGCCTCTATGTTTCAATAGGGGTAAGGCTTGCGTGCATCCGACCCCCCCTTACCCCGCCTTATGGCGGGAGCCTTTAAGGCACTGGGGTTAAAGATGTTGATGTTGATGTTGGCTTCAGTTTGAGTACGGAAACTGAAATGTTATTTAGAACTAAATCTGTTTACTCTATTCTGAGGGCTGGATGGTCCTTGTTCTTGAAGTATAGAGGCTGTGATTCCCAAATGAATCCTAGTATTATAAATTCTTAATGTCTAGCTTCTGGTTGATTTGCAATGTTTCAAATGATACTGTTGCCCTTATAAATTTCCTCCTTGCTGAAGGTACTTGACCATTCAGTTTGTCCGCTTTTTCTGGAAGCGAGAGTCGAATCAGAAGGCAAAAATTTTACGGGTAACTCCAAGTGCTACTAAGTTTGTTCTTTTAAGGGGGGCTTTATGTTTCTGAGGTTCTGGTTGCTGTACAATATGTTTAAAGCTCAGTGACACTGTTTATATGACTTTTGATAGTATCTTTGCCTTGGCTTTTGATCGTTTTATTCAGAAAGTTGATTATCCATTGGAGCTGGATGTTTATGACTTGTGCTCAGATGAACTCAAAAAGAAGCTAGAAGGTCCTCGTCGGGTATGTCATTGCATTTTGTAGTGTCAGATATGTCTTGAACGACTATCTCTTATAATTCGTTCATGTTCGTGCCCGAATTTTAGATCATGAGAGATGAAGAAGGTAAAAAGCTGGGTCTAAAGCCTAGTGAAAAAGCCTCTAGTTCCAAGGACAATGACATCAAGATGGTTGATGCAGAGGTAGACTTCACAACTAGATCAATATCGATGCTCATTTGCATTCACGAAATAAAATTAATTTTGTAAACTTGTTTCACTCTCCCTGTAGGGTTCTTCAAATGGTGGTGGGGAATCATCTACGGGAATATCTCAAGGTGTGTGTTTGATAAGGATAACTATTTGATACTTTAGTTATTTTTCTTTATTAATTGACTATCTTTTCCCGAGTCCCGACTCAATGACGATTTATTTAAGGCTTTGGGTTAAAAAGCCTAGGTTGCAATCTTAGAATTTTTACCTGAGAAATTTTAAAAGTGGTCTCAATTTGCAGATTTTATTGAAATGTTAGTCTGAATTATGTCGTATGCTAAATTCATTTTGGGAAACTGTGCACATTTCATCTATAGGGCCCCTAAAGGTGAAGCGCTAACTGTGTTTGTAGGAAACAGTTACCTGGTTTCCATTTGGGTTTACCTGGTTCGCTTTTTAGAAAGTTGCTTAGGGTCCTGAAGTGAAAATGATATCTGCGGTCCCGAAATTCAATTACTTGGAATCTTCCTAGATGACCATCTTGTCATGCATTGTACCAGAGACGCTATGTTGCCTGGTATGGTTGTCCTATGAGTTGGTCCTATTGGTGGAAGAGTCTATAGATGTCTAGAAGTATTTTTAATGTGTGGATGTAACTTGATGATTTGAAATGTTCTTTCATGTTCTGAAAATGTATGTAGGATATCTTTTTATATTCCAATTGTGTGTAGAATGCTATAGTTGTAATCGTGTATAATTTCCCAGGAGGTTTAGTAGTAGGATAATTTGTGTTTGGATGCCCAAGGCTAGTACATGTCATTTTGGAGGAGACAGTCGATGCATAGAGAGTGCGGTGATGTGAGTATAAAAGCAATGCTTTGAAATACCTTTTTTTTTGTACGGGTTTGAAGTACTCCTTTCATTGCCCATAAGAGATAGATATCCTATCAATTTGCACTTCTTTGGTATTCAAGTATCTAGGAATTTTGTTTTCATGACAAGGGTCTGGAAGTCCCTCTTACTTAGCCAACACCCCCCCCCCAAAAGGTTTGGGAAGTCGGACTTGCTGGTAAGAAACTTCCTTTATTTTGTAGGTTCTAGAAGATCATAGAAAGCTCTAATATCTACACTTGTAGCAATCAAACAACTCTTCAGCTATCCACTTTGTAGGATTAACTGGCATCCAAACAATAACGAATTCGTGTGTGCTTTCTCTCCATTCAAGTGGATGGCCTCCTTTAGTAGATTATCCAGCAGATAAGTATCGCGGATATTTGATACTGATTGTTATGGAAATACTCTTGGCAGGATACATGTCTACAAGTGTAATGTTCTATTATGGTCATGGTGTTTAGGACGTTTTACTTTGGTATTTGAGGCTTCTAGACTCTTGAGACTTCTGTAACTCAAGGGTTCACTTCATTTTTGTTCCAGTTTGGTGGATTCAATTTTCCTGTAGAATGCTTAACCAATATATCTTATACGCTGCCGTAGCCTGTACCTAAGTTTGATTTCTATGTGATGTGTTAACTTTTGTTTTAATAAGCCACAATTCATAATATTCTGTTTCATTCTTCTATCGACCTTCCATTGCAGCTATTTCATCTGAAAAGGAAGCACAGTTGACTGGTGTTTATGACTTGGTTTCGGTATTAACCCACAAGGGCAGAAGTGCTGACTCAGGGCATTATGTCTCTTGGGTGAAACAAGAGAATGGTACGTACTTTAACAACTAATTCAGTTGCCAATTTCTAAATTCTCTAAAGTTGTGGTGCTTGATAGAGGGCGTTTGGTTGCAGGCAAGTGGGTTGAATATGATGACGACAATCTGATCCTGCAGCGAGAAGAGGACATTGTGAAGCTCTCTGGTGGAGGTAAGTTTCTACTATACTCAATATCTTCTCGGAAAACCTGTAAAATGACGCATCTGAGCGTATCTCATGGACTATTTATTTCAGGTGATTGGCATATGGCATACATTTGCATGTACAAGGCCCGGGTGACTCCTATGTAACTTGAGCTTTCATGTGCCATGCCTATCCATTTCAAAATCCTCCATCTTTGATAGATCCCTGAATCCGAAACATTTTTTCTCGTCCTTCCCGTTGTGAATTATTCTTTATTAATGTTGTTTCTTTTTGAAAGATAAAAGAGTATAGCTGAGATATTTGTTGTGTTTGTTCGTAAGCAAAAGTTTCATATGGGTTTTGCAAAGTAAGTTCACATCTTTCGTCATTGTTTCATCTCGTCCTACAATTCACGTAGATGCACATCTTGGCTAAGAACAAGGTTCCCATGGACTGGGCCTAGGCTAATTCTTGATCATGTTGTGTGTTACGACTTACGAGAGTTAAAAACAATGACTCTGATTATAGCTATGCTTGAGTAACTTGCCGACCGCAATCCATTCTTTTTGGATTTCTCGAAAGGGCTAGATTTTTTTATCGTGGTGTATCAATAGGGACCAATTATCATATTATTAAAGGTCAAAAACAGACTATTTTTGCAAAATCTCTCGATCTCTTTCAATTAAATTACCAACCAAGCAGCTCCCCTCTTCCATTGCCAATGACCCACCAATCACTTCAGCTACCATCGCCGACCCCAAACACTATTGTTGGCCCCATCTCCGACGCCCCCAGCAGCAACACTGACTTTTTTCCTATTGTTTCTCTGTCAAAATCCATAGGTAACCCTAACTTTTGTGTGCTGTACTCTAAGATTAATTGTAAAGCCTAATTTTAAGGTGGAAAATTTAACAAGAATAATCCCAACTTTGGTTGGTTCTTCCAAAATAATCTCAACTTTCATTTTTCCAAAAATAATACCAACTTTCAACTTTGTTTCTGAAAATGGTTTTAATATTTCCGAACCTACCGATATGTACTCCAAACCTACAAATTCATAACTTTTTTTGATACTTTTATAGTTCTACACAACCCAACATTTAGCCACATCCGATCCTCTACAACCCAATCACATGTCATGCAATCATGCTAATAAGATTTAAGGGTCATAATTAAAAAAAAAAAAAAAAAATTTAGTCCAAATTCTCACTTTCTACCTCAATCCTCACCTAAAACGACCCCATAAATTACAATTCCAACCGCAAGCCACCATGGTTGTGTGATCAAGGTGGGGGTATTGCAAGGGTGGGGAGGAGAGAGAAAATAGTAGGAGTGAGTTTATTCTAGATTCGGATAGTAAAATGCAAAATATCTAGGTTCGGATTAAATTAAAATGACATGTAATTAGGTTCGGAAAATAGTGGGACCATTTTAAGAAAACAAAGTTGAAAGTTGGGATTATTTTGGGATAGTTAAAAGTTAGGATTATTTTAGTTGATCAAACCAAAGTTGGGATTATTCTTGTTCAATTTTCCTTTTAAGGTGGCCGAAAAAAGGGTTTATAGCTCTATTTTCCGGTGCATTGTTCGCGTCATCGAAAAATGTTTCCTAAACCTTTTTTTCTTTCCAGGCTTCTGGGTCGAGTGTGAGTAGATGAGACGGTGGATCACGAGTGGTATAATCTGGATCACAAATGTTATAATTTGATAATACAATTGTATAATAATGGTATAAAGAGTATGAAAGTGGCATGATGAGGGTTGAAGAAGGTCGCAGATTGAAGAACAGATGTACTTTTTCACTTTAGGAGAGTCGAAGCGAACAAAGCTTTGGCGGCGTTGGAGCTCAGGGAGGCTACGGTAGTGGCCAAAAGTAGTGAGGTGGGGTAGTTAGAGGTTAGAGGGAGATGGTAGGCTAAAGAAAATGGGGAATAAATGGAGCCTAAAACGGAGAGGAGAGAGACGAGGAGGCTAATGAACAAAATTGGTCTTAGTCCATGATTCTACTCAATTTTTTTTTTTTTTTTGTCTTTTAATATGGTCATGTGATCATAGTGATCAATTTTTCCTCCTATCGTAGTCAAATGACGCACCGCTATTTTTTTGTTTCCCCCTCTCTCTTAACCCGCTCTTCATCTTTCTTACATCAACACAGTCACACACCACCATTGGTAAGATGTAGAACGACGTCACACCACTCTACAACCACCATCAACAATAACGTCAAACCACCGTACAAATCACTAAAGAATGACGTTTAAAAACCACACGTATTTCTCAATCCAACCCATGAAAATGGATCATTTTAAATCTTTTTTCCGACTACTTTAACAATAGTAACTTAGTTTAAAATAAAAAGGTTGCGGGTTTATTGCACATAACTGATAGAGGATGGATATAGGAATAGTCTACAATATAATATTCTAGAACTAGGGTTAGGGTTGTAATCCTCTCCTATTGTACTATATTCAATAATATTGAGTCAATTATTAGAGTATATTATCATCTTACATGGTATTAGCAGTCTAGGTTAAAACCTCTCCATTCAAAAGTCGATCTCGTGCTTCTGCTCTCCCGGTCGGAGATGATGCTACTCTCCTAACTATCTCCGGCCAGGTTCTCTACTCTTCAGTTTCCTTTTTTCCATGTTTAGGAATTAGGTTTGATTAATGCAAATAAACAATCTCGCGTTTGGCCTTATATGGCTTATATGTGTAGGTTTAGTCATCGTAATTTCATAGAGCCATCCAATCCTTTTCCTTGAATCTCTGTACTCTGCACTTCCCTATCTGGTTTACAAGGCATGATGCGCTCACATCAGCCGCCAAGGAGACCCGCTGATTGATCCGCACACCACCTTGCAGCCCCTGACGACCCACGTTGTTGCTCAGCCTCACCCACGGATCGCCGACTATTGCTTCGCACAGCCCATAGCCGCCCAGCTTGCTTCGCCGCTCATGTCGCACATTGAGTTGTCCAAGACTGACGCTCCGCCGCCTCTCAGCCGCCTAAGCCGCTGTTGCCGAAGACTTTCGCCGATGCCGGGGTATCCCTTTGCAAGGATTCAAACACTGTATTTTTTTTATTTTTATTATTCTTTTCATGCTTGTCCTAATCACCTTATGGGGATAGTAGACTCAACAACACTTCCTCCCTCATGGGATAGCAAGTTGAGAGGCCACGGCCTCGCATACGGGTTTGTCTTCGCAATTTTTTTTCTTTTCACAGTGGTCCGTGTTCCTCTGTTATGTGGTTGTGCCTCTCTGATCATGTCGTGCCTTGCATCCAGCCGAACCGTTCGTATAACTGCTGTTCCAACTGCGGGGGAGTGATAGAGGATGGATATAGGAATAGTCTAGAATAAAAGATTCTAAAACTAGGGTTAGAGTTGGAATTCTCTCCTATTGTACTATATAATGAGGCTTGCCTTTTCAATAATATTGAGTCGATTATTAGAGTATATTATCATCTTACAATAACACAGGGTGTTCTTTTCACAAGTGAAGTCAGACATCATGTCGGTGCTTATTATGCAGGCTAATATAGTGTTGCTTAGGCATAGGGGGGGGGGAAGAGAGAGAGAGAGAGAGAGAGAGAGAGAGAGAGAGAGAGAGAGAGAGAGAGAGAGAGAGAGAGATTGTTACAATTGATATCATTTTTATTGGTGAACTAATTTAACTAGTGTATCTATTAAACAAAAAATATATATATGTATCTACATGACAACAAGAGAATTGTTCGAACCGAAAAAATGTGGCTTAACATCAAGTGCGGATACGCAATGGTCTGGTTCCTGTCCTCGTACCTTCAAGTAAAACTCCGTGTATCGGATGTCCACTCGGGGTCGATGCTCTGATGTTCAGGTCAATTAGTCTCTTTCATAGAAAAATAATAGTATTCGGGAGAGAAATTGAAATATGTCTCTTTTTTACCTTAGCCCCGATGGGGGGTGTTTACTGGAGCCCCCCCCATGCCAGCAAAAGTTTAATTTTATACGTTATAGAATATTTGACAAATCATTAAATATGTTATACGTATGGACACGATAAGTGTGTAGAGGATTGAGTAACCTTCTTTCAAAGTCCATGATGGAAGTGACAAATTGAGTTCCACATATGAGTGTCCCACAGTGGACAAAAAGAGAAAAGACTTATCCACGTTAGGCTATCAATTGATATGGAGACTGACTTGGGATATGTTAATTGATATGGTTGGATTTCGTCACAAATTCTTTTTTTTTTTTTTGATTTGGTTGGGCGCATATCCTTAATTGATGCGGTTATTGGTTTAGGATGTTAGTTTGTATAATTTGTGATGTGATCGGTTACATCTCTTAATAAGATACTAAATATTAAAGTGGAAAACAATAAGTTCACTAATTCTGTAATTAATCTTATTGCTAGCCTTTTGGCGGTTGGCACTGAGGTGACTCAAGCCGTTTGCTATCATTACTATTCATTGCTAGTTTTCGGACGGTTGGCGCTGAGGTGACACAACCCGTTTGCAATATGTCTTGCTAGTCTTCGGACGGTCGACTCTGAGGTGATACAACCCGTTTGCAATAACTCTTATTATTCATTGCTAGTCTTGGGACGGTTAGCGTCGAGGTGACTCAGCCTGTTTGCAATTATTAAGTGTGGTTTGGTAGGATAAATCGACAAATGTCCCGACTCATTCTTTTATATTAAGGATGGTTTATGGTTCTTTTTATGAGTTGGTAGTGATCTTAAAATTGGTTATGTGATTTGTGGTTGAACTCACTTAATTTTCAATAATTGAATTAACTTTAATTAATTTGTTTATTGTTATAATTTGATCTTTATCTGTGGGTGTATTTCATTGACCATGACAAACTGGTTTTATGAGGTAGAGTCTGTTACTTAGCATTTTCGGCTGACGTGTTTATCCATCGGGCTACTCGTCATGGGGTAGCTCCTTTGGTTTGTCTGTTTGTGATTTCAGGTTATTAGTTGGAGGATTTTCTTGTGGGTCCTATTTGAGGAATGTGTTTAGTTTCCGCTGTGCGAAATTGTAGAAATTTTTGTATAAGCATTTATGTAATTTGGTTTTGTATTTGGCAGCTTTGTATATCGATTGTAATATTATCGAATTTTGGCGATTTTTGTAATAGAATAATGTTTTTAAATTAGCCAAAATTTGGGGTGTTACAACCATGCCATTTATTTCGACACACTTAACTGTGAAATTCAGAGCACATGGGCTTATGTAAACCATAAAAAATTTAATTAATGAAAATAAATATGGAATACAGGAATTTTTTATTATCGAAAGATTGTATGTTACAACTTCCGTGACTCTCTTGATGCCATCTCTAAGGATTTTAGGGTTTTGAGTTCGAGGGTCTTATCGACTTATTCTCGAACTGTTTTGGGTTGGTTAGGTGACGGGGCCATTTGTTGTTTAGAACCATCTGACCTAGTTTTGGTGGGGAAGAGACGGGGCCTTTGCGGCTTATTTCATCTCAACCCCCTTGGTATGGAGGAAATGAGGCCTCTTGGCTTATTTCATTTTGGCTCCCTTTAACCCTAGGAGGAGGGTCTTATTTATAGTCGTACAACGACTTGGTGGGTAAGAAAGATAAAACCCTAGATCTATGAAATATTATCTTTTTGGATTATATATCAAAATACAAATATTTCCTATCTATCTAAAACACCTAAAATAATAGAATTTTGGTGTCTACAAATGCCCCCTCGAGACTAGCTTGTTGTGGAGATTTCGACGTCGGCTGAAACTTGATCTCGATCCTTGATGTAGAATTAAGGAGACAAATTTGATATGCCCCCAAGACTTCTACGGTCTTGATCCTTGAAGAATGGAGATGAAGAGTGGAAATTTTCACGTCGGGTTCACCAATTTGTAAACCATAAAAAATTTAATTAATGAAAATAAATGTGGAATACAAGAATTTTTTACTATCGAAAGATTGCGTGTTACATCTTCCGTGACTCTCTTAATGCCATCTCGGGGGATTTTAGGGTTTTGAGTTCAATTCGAGGGTCTTATCGACTTATTCTCGAACTGTTTTGAGTTGGTTAGGTGACGGGGCCGTTTGTGGCTTAGATCCATCTGACCTAGTTTTGGTGGGGAAGAGACGAGACGTTTGCGGCTTATTTCATCTCAACCCCTTTGGTACGGAGGAGATGAGGCCTCTCGGCTTAATTCATCTTGGCTCCCTTTAACCCTAGGAGGAGTGTCTTATTTATAGTCATACAACGATTTGGTGGACAAGAAAGATAAAACCCTTGATCTATGGAATATTATCTTTTTGGATAATATATCAAAATACAAAGATTTCCTATCTATCTAAAACACCTAAAATAATATAATTTTGGTGTCTACAGCTTTCTAAAAGGAATGTCGACTTTGTTGGTATGTATAGCACTATTAGTCCATTTAAACACCTCATATGAGCCTTTAATCTCTTATAAACATCCTCTGAAATCTGGGTATTACACTCAACTCCTCATAACATAGCAACGTTCTCTTTGCGCCTTACAACAAACCATAGTCTAACTGTAGGATCTTTCCTCCACTAAGCTGCTGACCTGGACACTCCCGACTACATATTCAACACGCAGTCCCAGAGTTTCTTTCATACCATTTGTAACATCCCAACTCATTATTACCTGAACCGCAGGTAGTCACCTTTGGCAGCTTGTCAAGCTGTGAACTAACATAAAAAAACCAACACGGGTTCTTCCGACGCCCTTTGATCTCACTCATGTGCACCCTTGGAAATTTACCAAGAGGTCGCCTATCATACTACTCTTCACTAATAAGCACGCTTAATTGTCGAGTTTTTTGCACATAGACTTCCTAAAAGGGAAAGTGGACTTTGTTGATATGAGTAGCACTATCAATCATTTTAAGCATCTCATATGAGGTCTTGATTTCTTATAAACCTCCTCTAAAATTTGGGGTATTATAATAAGAGTTATATACAGATGTGTCTCCGCCTTTGTAATATTGACTTGTACATTCCCAAATTTTGGTAAATTTTGTATAATAAATTGAGTTTAAAATTAGATGGTATAGGGGGTTGACAGGCTAAAGTCGTATGCCTAAATCAAATATAAATCATACAAACCTATAAACGTAGTAAATGGGCAAGTGAGATCGTATCCATAGCGAGCGGTAATTATCTAAGTATGTCAATTAACAAATGGGGGGTTTTGTGATTGTAAATGATCAAGTAATCAAAAGTCAAAACGAGTAATTTGTAAATCAATAGAGGAAAAAGATCTCGGACAATTAATACCCACTATCGTTCACCTAATTGATCCTAGTTATCAACTAATCCTAATTCGTTGAACACTTAGTTTTAGAAATATGATTTCTAATCGTTTCTTAATTGTAACTAAGAGGAGAGATCAGCACTACCTAATAGTCCTAATCGGTGGATAACAAAGACGCGCGCCTAAATGCAATCCAGCGATAGCGTACAACAATTAAACGATATCAACTAAAATTAACAAGATCTTGACACACGCGGTTTTGATCTTCAACTAATATGTTTATTCTCCCCTAAATCTAATCCCGATGATCAGCATGCAATTAGTCCTAGTATATCTATATAATATAATTAGCGGTGCATTTCAAGCGCTCTCAGGCCGTCCACATCAGCGGTGACATCAGCTACACGTCATAGCTGATGTCATCAACCATTAATTATGGTAATAAAATCATTCGAAATATTACTGTAGAATAATTATCATTCTAAAAATGCATCAAATGAAAATGCATCAAATCTTTAGAAAGGGAAACATATATTGAAAGATATTCGAAAATGAAAATAATCACCATTAAGTTCGGAAACTATATCAAATCATACCTAACTATATCAAATCATTAATCTGACATTTCCCATAACTAATTTAATCCAATATAAAATTTAATTACATAAATTTATAATTTAAGAAACTGTATCAAATCATAACTAAATTAGAATAATAGATGGCGAAATCTTCAAAAAAAAGAAGAAAATAAAATATTTCCCGTCAGTGTTAATAACTAAATATAATACATTTCCTGAATAAATCGACTGAAGTATTACATAAAAACATAACTTCCTAAAGTAGATGATATATTGACTGAAATGTAATAATTTCCCATGTAGTTATGTATTAGAAAATATTTCAATATATCCTGTGATTTATGTGATTTCAATAATTATTATTCAAAATTAATATGGATTTACCATACCCTAAAATTTTCCATAACCACTACTATATATATAGCAAGATTCATCATTGCCTCCATACACACATTGCATACACAATACATACGTTTTTCTTCTCTCTAAAATGGCTAATCACAATTCTTATATATGATGCCGAAATATTGCTCTTGGCATCACATGGTACTCCCACGAGGAACCGTTGACATCAAGCTTTAACTAATAGAATCCTATTTTATATTAGATACAAAATACCTACTTTTGATGTACTGTATTCAGTAAACATGTGCATATACATATACAAGGGATGTACTGTTAGCTATTTGCGTTTTCCGTTTATACTTTCTCTGATGTAATCGATAATTGGCGTTCCGAAATAAAGTTTATGTACACATCTTCATATGCATGTCAAAGTTTGTAATTACCAGTACAATATGTTTGCGTATACCTTGAGTAAATTGATTTGTTTCCTAAATTTAAATCTTAAATTGAAATTTTTTGTAGGCTTATTATATCGGCTTATTGCTTTCTCGCTTTTCTAATGTATTTCGGTTTGATCTTCAAATACGCAACATGTCGAGCGTAGCATTGAAAATGTACACCACTAACAAGGAGTAACAATTCTTTTGGGGCTTTTACGTAGTAGCAAAATCATAGGTTTTGCTTTTTAGAATTTTTCATTTGATATTCCCACCATAATTATATAAAGTTTTGGACTACGAAGAGAGGGTTTGATTTGCGATTTTAAAGAGGAGTTCAAGAAAAATTATTAAACATACATCTGAATTCTTATCGAAAAAGTTATCAATTACTGGACTAATTCACAAAGGAGTGATTTTCATTGGGCACTAGAACCTTGATAGCCAATTCAGTCATATCAAGTTATCAAGATACTTGACTAATTCACAAAGGTATACTTGCTACACTAATTGCTTATTTTTCTCCTTAATAATGGCTCTGTTTCATTTTGAGAAGACGAAGAAGTTTCTATGGGGAGGTTAGCCGAGTGAATTATGTGGTGCTTCTGACATTGGTGTAGTGGCTGTGTGTCTTGTGAGATCTTGACCAATATGAGTTTAAAGTATAATAATCGTTCTTAACCTTCGTAATTGTATGTTCTCACAGTACAAACTTGGCATCTAATGGTTTCGCAACAATGATGTAATTTTGCTTTTTCTAGGTTAAGATCTAATCAAAAGTTTGATTTTTCCTCTACATGTACATTGGTAATTTGTTACGTTTGATTCTCAGTTTAAATTAGATGGGTTGGATTGATTACTTTTTTGGTATTTTGTTTTTTAAACACCATCTCGTGCAAGACCTTTCTTTCATGATGGACTGATAGGCGCCACTTCCATGGGCTCGATCTTCAATTTATTTCGGAAGACCTTGCATTGACGAAGGCGATATTGTCGGGTGTTCCTCACCAAAGTTGAACGTACGGTACGAATTTAGTGCATTTTCGCAGCAACGTTCAGTCGATCATCATACTTCATGTCTTCCTAGCAAGTTGAACGAGCGTTACAGGACCTTTATTACTAATGAACTTACTGCAAACTATTACTACATACTTTTACAATTCAAATTATTGATGATTGAATGAACAATACAGTTCAAATTGAGCGGTTTACAATTAGCTAGACATGTATAATTGGTCGGCTTCGATTAAGGTCACATACGGGTTAATTTGCACGAGCTCTAATCTGGTCAATGGGCCGAAACCAAATTACACAAAGCCATATGAAGGCTAAGACAGGTTTGGGTCGTTAGTGAGGGGTCAGAAGTCGTATGGAGCACTGTCTCTACCTAGCAAAAAAACAAGTCGGATTGATACTTGATTAGTTAAGCTTTTAAGTTTTAACAGGTCTACAAAATTTATTTATAAAGAATATCTCATAGCAGACCGTGTATGGGTGAAAAAACTATTTATTGTAGTGTAATTATTTCGTACAGTAGCAATTGAGGAATATTACTGAGTTAACCATAGTCCTATGCTATTTTTTTTCGCTCTGATCTAAAGGTTGACAAATTATTAGATAACTCGAATCATATGTTGTTTTATCGCTCTTAAATCAATTAATGATTGACAGGTTGAGTCATAGTTAATTCAAAAACATGTGTATCAAAACACATTTGGGTTAATATGGGCCACTCCCTCGCTGGACAAAAAAAACAGTGGTGTGACTAAAAAATAGCGGGTCACGGGTTATATAAAACGAATTCATGACTTAGACTTTTTTTCTACATGTCTAACTTCGTGTCATGTAGTTTTTGTGTGTACATTGTCTATCTTCAAATAATAGAACATATAATATAAAAATGAGTCATCATTTATATCATACAATAGTTAGGGCAATCTTGCTCCGTGAATAACTAGGGGTCAAATGTTGATCAAACTAACCAAGGTCATGCCTGGTTAGGTCGGTGCAGGTGAAAAGTAAATCATTAATTGTGCCTTTTTTTATTTATTTATTTTAATATTGAAACTATACTAAAATAATGTTTTTTTTCTACTATTAGATTTAGCGCATGTCATTTATTACAATAAAAACCGTGCAAAATTATATGGGAAAAATACAATGAATCGGCTGCCCTATCTGATCAATGTGTCTAAATTACTATATTATTGTAGTACAATTAAGATAAAATTCATAACGATGTAGAATAACAGCGCGTGCAATTTTGCACGGGTATTAAACAATATATATATGAATCATCCTGCCCTAGGTGGTGGTTTGGATCAGACTGCCCCAGGGATCGTCTTAATAGGGGTTTGGTTTGAATTTAGGGTCATTTGTGCTAAATTGAGGTCAAAATTGATCGGCGTCTCGGATCATGTTTGAGGTAGCACACATGGGTCAATATGGTGCACAAGTAAAAAATAAAAATAAAAACGGGTTAATAACCCACAAAAGCGGATGAGGTCAAATAGGATCAACTAATTTCACGGGTCTGTTGTCTTTATTTTCATACTCATCTATTAGTTTGACAATAATTAAAGATAGTAACAACATATATAAGCCTGAAAATAAATAAAATAATATTATTATCATTTTTATATAACATCTCATGCAATAATATTAGAACTACTGAAAGAATAAGACATACAAAGTACAACTAGATTTTGGTCCCGTGAAATCACGGGATCGTTTTATTTTATTCTTAAAAATGTTGTAACATGTTAAACATGTTAAAGTTTATTTACCAAAACCTTTATTTAAGACGCGCTCACAATTTCCCCCTTGCTAACCTTTTTTTTTTCTTTTATGTGATTCCTCTTTTGTCATCCATTTTTTCTCCAACGTTTTCATCATTATCATTTTAAACCATTTATCATATACCAAACAATAGTCACTTACCCCCCCCCCAAAAAAAAAAACCTTAAATCAACAATTGACATCCTCGACATTTCAACAACACTTCCGTAAACCGTTATGTCAACCATGAAACCATTGAATTCCCACCATCTTGAAAACTGGACCCCCTAACCTCCTACCATTGCTCCCATATTCTTTATAGATTCACAATTGTTTGAACGGTTCAAACCTTATACCATATGCATTATTTAATATTGGTTTAAATGACTCGAATGTGATCAATTATATCAAATGACAAAGCAAACGAAATGAGAACGGTGAGTTGCTTGATGATAATATATAACACAATATAACTAATTCGTATTAAACATTATAATACATTTGAAACTCATGACAATAATAATTTGGGAGTACAAAAACATACTATACGAAGTCTACATATGATTAATAGAATAAACACTAAAAGATACGATTGTTATATGAGAAAACCATTTACACCAATTAATCTATATATAGCTCTTCTCCAAGTCGGATTTCTGCATTTGAAAAGGTTGTACATGTGTGGGATGCATATTTTTCTTACAAAATCCAATAAAGTTCAAAGGTATATATACTAACATAAGTTATGTGTAACCTACAAATTTGGCATACGGATAGCCAAGAGACATGGTGTTTTTAATATCATCATTAAGATATATAATGATGATAATAATAAAAGATTAAGATAAATTATGATGATAATAATGAAACTTTAAGATAATATATTTATAAGAATGTGAAGTGATTTATAACGTCTAAATGGGCAACTTAAAAGATTGATAACTCCTTTTCATTTTCCGTTATGCAATAAACTGCATTTGTCACATCAAATAGCCACATAACGCTGACATGGTAGACACTTCAATACTACATGACATGTGGCTTTTTTTTCCCCAAAATTTCTTATAGCACGCCACGTCAGCCGCAATGTTAGCATATTAATGAATAAGTATAGATTAATATTGTTAAACATTAGATTGAAATTAAATTTCAATTCGACGTAAATACCTACCATTATACTTTGAGTTAATTTGATGATCTGAGGTTGAGTATAACTTCAATTCTTTTTTGTAAGAAGGTGAAAGATTTTATTCATCCAAATTGGAAATAAAATTGAACTCTTACAAAAAATAAGAACCACTAAACTGAAATTAAGTGCTAAGGAAATCTACAACCTCCTCACTTTCAACATTATGCATCCAACTATAGATTCTAACACAAACTAGAAATTTGATATGGTTGATGATCGTGGTAACAGGAACTTCAGAATCAGTGAAAATTCTTCTGTTCCTCTCAATCCAAATGCTATGAACTGTGGCTGAAAGACTACATTTGCACCACTTTGCCCTCCAATTCTTCTGATTCTTATGCTTGGCAAGCCAGATAGCTTCCTGCTTGAGACTCCATTGCCTCTGACTTATTCCAATCCAATGAAGAATTTCAGACCAGATGTGAGCTGAGTAAGGACATCTGAAAAACAGGTGCCTGTGTGTTTCTGATGCCTTTTTGCAGAGCACACATCTGCTCACAATTTGAACTCCTCTTCTTCTCATATTATCAACTGTAGCCAGTTTCTTCTGAATTGCAAGGCATGTGATAAAGCTATGCTTGGGCATAGCAGCACTATCCCAAATAACTCTACTCCACTTGACTTTAGACTTCTTTTCTCTGTAGAATTCATAAGCTTTCTTGACACTATACTCTCCTTTCTCCTGCCAGCTTAGAATTTGCTCCTGATTTAAGCTAGCATCCTGATTTAAGGCTTTAAGCTGATCTCTAATCCTGATAAGGCCTCTCCAGGATTCAGGATCATTTGGTCTGCTCTCAACCTCCCAAAAATCTTTGCCTTTAAGACAATAAGCTCGAATCCACTCACACCAAATGCTGTCATGACCCTTGATAAGTTTCCAAATCCACTTTGACATCAAAGCTCTATTCCAGGATAAAATCTCTTTGATGCTGAAACCAGCTTCATCTTTTGGAGTGCAGGCATCTTTCCAACTCATAAAACTTATCTTTCTTTGACCCTCATCAATATTCCACAGAAAATTCTTGCATATCCTGTTAATTTGCTTGATTATTCCTCTTGGCATCAAGATGCTAGCACACCAGAAGTTTTCTAAACCAAAAATCACAGAGTTGATCAATTGAACTCTGCCAGCATAAGAAAGCATTTGAGATGCCCAGTGATTAACAGCTTTTTTGATTTTCCCAATCATCATTTGATACACTTCAGCCTTCAATCTCTTAGAATGGAGAGGGATGCCCAAGTATCTAAAGGGAAATTTTCCCTCTGCAAAACCAGTCTCAGATAAAATCAGGCTTTTTACCTGAGCTGTCACACCTCCAAAGTAAATTTCGGGTTTTGCTGGGATTAGCTTCTAAACCAGAAACCTTAGCAAAAATATCCAAGCACTTTACCACAGCTTTGGTTGAGGGGAGATCTCCTCTCACAAATATCATTAAGTCATCAGCAAAGATTAAGTGAGTGAGATTAACCTGCACACACTTGGGGTGGAATGAAAACTGGCTGTAATCAGGCATGGTTCTCAGATATCTGGAAAGAATTTCCATGCTGAGAACAAATAGATAAGGAGATAATGGGTCTCCTTGCCTAATTCCACATCTACCAGGAAAAAAGCCTTCATATTGTCCATTGATCTTGATTGAATAGTATGGGGTTGTAATACAACCCATGATCCATTCAATAAAGACTTCTGGGAAACTAAGAGCAGCAAGCATGTCCCTTATAAAGTTCCAGCTCAAAGAATCAAAGGCTTTGCGTATATCCACCTTAACCAAACTTCTGGGAGACACATGCTTCATATCATAACCTTTAACCAGTGCCTGAGACATCAAAATATTCTGAAAAATATCCCTGCCCTTCACAAAGGCTGCTTGTTCCTTACCAACTAGGCCAGGTAGCACTTGTTGAAGCCTGTTAGCCATAATCTTAGTCACTACTTTATAATAGGTTGAACAGCAGGAGATGGGTCTAAAGTCAGCCACAGTACTAGCATTATCCTTTTTTGGAATAAGGGTAACCATTGTAGTATTGGCTGCTTTACACATGATCTTGGAATCAAAATATTCTTTGACAGCTTTACTTAATTCATCTCCTACTGTATCCCAATTTGCTTTGAAGAACCCAGGAGAGAAACCATCTTGCCCTGGACTCTTATTAGCATTCATACTGAAAATGGCTTGTTTAATCTCTTCCTCAAGAATAGGAGAGCTCAGGAAATGCTGTTGCTCAGGAGTTAATATAGCACCCATACTGACAAAATGAGAATCCAGTTTTTCAATTGGTTTCTCAGTGCCAAGTAAGTGCTGATAGTAGTCCAAAAAAGCACTAACAACTCCTTTTTCATCCTTATGAAGCACTCCATTTCTGTCAATAATCTGCCCAATATTGCACTGGTTTTTCCTTTCAGCTATTTTCGCAAAGAAATACCTTGAGCTACAGTCTGACTCCTTTAAGTGATGCATCTTTGCTCTTTGATAGAGCATGCTTAATTCTGCTCTCTTCATTTTCATGAAATTCTCCTTGATTTCCTGGCATCTTTCAATCATGCTTTGATCAAAGGGGTTGTGCTGCAGGTCAGATTGGCATTTAACAAGATCATTCCTCAAATTTTCAACCCTGGTGCTTAAATTTGAGAAACTTTCTCTATTCAGTAGACCCAGGTCATGTTTAACATTCTTCAATCTTTGAAAGAGTCTAAACATGGCAGTTCCCTTGACAGGCTTTCTCCAAGCTCTTTTCACAATCTCCTTAAAGTCTTTATGGCCTTCCCAGCAATTCAGATACTTAAATGATTTCTTTCCCACCTTAGGCTTTAAGACCTGAACCACAATTGGTGAGTGATCAGACACACCAGCAGGCAGAAAATCAGCAAAAGATGCACAGAATTTATCTTTCCACTCTGCATTGATTAAAGCCCTATCCAGTTTACACCAACTTCTGGTGTCCCCATCTTGGCTATTAGTCCAAGTTAGGTGGCACCCCTGACCCATGATGTCATCCAAACAGCAGCTATTAATACAACCATTGAAATCATCCATATCAGCAGTAGAAGGAGGGGCTCCTCCTTCTTTCTCAAAATGTGATCTGATCACATTAAAATCTCCCAGTATTATCCATGGTTCATTTACTACCTTCAGTCCAATCAACTTGTCCCATAAATCCTTTCTTTCCTGAGCACTATTGCTGGCATACACCATGGTTACCCAAAATACACAATGTGAAGTGATATGATGTACTTTACAATGTATAAATTGGCTACCTGTGTCTACTATTTCCACCTTAACAGTACATTCATTCCATAGAAGCCAGATTCTCCCATTTCTATGGTAGGAGTAGTTGTTGCAGCTTCTATACATACTAAACTTCTTTTTAATGATCTCATTGAACTTTCTCTCTTTTACTCTTGTTTCTAATAACCCAAAAATATCCAACTTATATTTCAACAAAAAGTCCTTAGCTTCCTGTTGTTTGAGGGTTTCATTTAACCCTCTTATATTCCAAGCTCCTATGATCATTGGGAAGGAGGAGTGCCAGGAGGCTCTTCATCCCCTATAAAGTCAATTTTCTGCTTGCTGGTCTCTCCCATGTCCTCCTCAAGATGAAGACTGCTTAACCCCAGGCTACCATATTTGTTTTTGGTGTTAGTTGGTGTGGTCTGGTGCTGTGATTTGCTGCTTCTCACCTTCCTTCTTGTTACCACTCTGAATCCTAGTTCATCCATAGTCTCTTTTGGTGGTGGAGTGGTGATTTCAATGTGAGTGACCTCCATGACTTCCTGCTGCTGAGTCTGAACCACTGTTGGTATAATAGGATCAGGTTCAGGCTCTAGATGCTTCTTTTCACCAGTTGCCTTAACTGTTTCATCAGCTCTGGGTTTGTAAACCAGATTTTGCTTAACAGGCTTTACTTTGTTCAACCTACATTTCTCCTCTAAGTGCCCTAACTTTTTGCATTTCTGACAAAAGAAAGGCACCCACTCATATTCAACCTTTTGCTGGATTGGGTCAGAAAAAGGAGTTCTCAATGTCAGCATTTCAGGTAATTGCAGAGACACATCAACCTCAATAAGCACTCTTGCAAAAGCCAGTTTTTCCTTATGGGTTGTGGTGTAGTCAGCACAAACAGGATTACCAATCTTACTCGCAATCTTGCTCAGAGCTTGCTCAGACCAGAACCATGGATCCAACTCCGGAAACAACACCTAGACTGGTACAACAGAGATTTTGTCCAGTTCTAGTGAGATTTCCGGAGACCATTTCTTTAAAATTAAAGCATTACCATTGATCCTCCATGGACCTCCCCTTAAAACTTCAGTAACAGAATCAGGGTTTGAAAACCTCATTATGAACCAACCTCTCTTAAAGTAAAGCACCTTCGGCACTTCAATACTCATCCAGTGCTTCCCAACAAATTCCTGCATAATTTTCAGGGTAGGTTTTGCCCCAATAACATTTCCTACCAAGGAATTCTTCCAATATTCAACTTCACCAATTATATCCTCATTTTCAATAATGACTTCCCCATCTTGTGAACTTGATTCATTGAAGTGCAATTTCATTCCTACTTTAGGTTTGGGTCCAACAACATCAGTCCAAGTTTTCTTAATATTATCATTTGTCTTCTTATTCCCCTGATTTGATTTGACATTCTTGTCCAATTTTTCCCCAAATCCTAGGTGTTTTGGGTCAAGAAGATTAGAAGTACTAGCAGGAATCACTGGAGAGGGATTAATCTTACCAGATTTCACCAAGGCTTCTCCGATGAAATCATTGAGATTTATCGTTGTCTTCGGCGAAGTTTCGAGCTGGGTAGATGATTCCTCTTCGAGTTCTTCATGATTCGCCTTCAAATTAGTACCATTAGCATCCGATTGATTCCCTGCATCTGAATCTGAAGTTTTCTTAGGAGGTCGTCCTCGTCTCTTACCATAATTCGCCATGTTTTTCAAGCTGTTTATTTTTTTTTTTCCGTCCGTACAGTAGCTTGGAGAGCAAGCTAGCTCATCTCAAAACATCCTTTAATTGGTGTAATTATCAAAACACGTATAACTTCAATTCCATATAACATTGTTTTTATAGATTTTAAGTTCTTTAATTATAATTTAATTTTTAAAGGATTCAAATTTCAATTATTTGGTTGGTAATATCATTTCTATTCGCGTTTAAATTTACACTGTTTTGTATCACATTTCATTAAAAAAAGTTTAATATGACAGCCCGTGCAATTTTGCACGGGTCAATAAACTATATTTTATAAATAGGCGTGCCTTTGAAGTCTTATGAGACATGCCACGTAAGACGCTGATGTCAAATGAAACTTGACATATATACCACTAATAAGCTTATGAAAAACACATGCCACCTTTTGTTTGCCACACGCCTATAAGTTATATTGCTGCCCTTAATTGAATATATTCCGTTTATAAAACTAAAAAGGAATCAAATATTATAATATCTCAATTTAGCTAAATGTACCCAAAAATAATTATACCTAAAATAAATCGTAATCTTTGGTAATTTTTTTTTTTTTTTAAAATAACGTGATATGTGACCAATTTTATAGGAAACAAAATATTTTCAATTATATTTTATACCCACATTTATAATATCCTATATTTTTGGCAAGAAAATCTGTACAAAAACGGCATTACCCACAATTAAATTATAAATATATGAACTGGAAAAATTTTCTCACAAATAGCAAAGAATTTCGGCTGATATTATAGAAAGATATATATACGCTTAGTTATTCTAGGAAATAAATTAAATCAAAATGATTTTAGGCCCTTAAAATGCGCATGATATATTCTAAGTTTGCAATAATTTCAGGAATAAAATTAGCCCACACAAAATCATAGAAAATTTTATCTTTTCATTACACAACAGTATTAATTTAACATTAGATTAGTAATCTTTATATTACAAAATAAAAATCAAAGAAAAAAGATACAGTTTATTTTCGGAACAGAAATGCTAGGAAATATGGCATCTTCCATTATTTAATTAACATCAGATTAATGACTATAAACAATAATTACGAAATTTAAAAAAGTTTCTAATAATCAGTAACAAGTTAGCATTATCCATAATAGAATTCAATCAAATTCAAAATTATAATATAATCGGAAGGAATCATATTTGTTTTTCTTAACAGACGCATGATTTAGGAAACAACACATTTTAAAATTTTTACTCTAGGATATTTAAAACCTTTCCATAATTTAGGCAGTAAAATCAACAATATATTTAAAAACATAAAATTATATTACACATATTTTCCCTAATTAAATTAACATTAACATAAAATATAGCAATTTCCTGTATTAAAACCATATACAAACCAAATTTAATCCATATGTAATACAAACGTTTTCTGAAAAAAAAAAATTTGATTAATCATCACGAGCAAATTTTTGAAAAAAAAAATCAAATCACGAGCAATAAAATATTTACATTAATCATCATAATCTCATATTGCCTACTAATTTTAATTAACAAGAATGTTTGATTTCAGATTACTTTACCTCTAGGTATGACTTTCAAAATTATAATTATGTCTTAATTTTACCATGGTAAGTATTTTTTATTTTTATCGATTTTGATGATTGACCGTTGTATTTGAGTCAGTTTAGTATTGGACGGTCATCCACTTTATAATCTAACAACATATTGATAATCATTGTCGATATTATAGTTATGCGAAAACTTTGGAACTTGAAGGCATAGGTGGTTGAGTTGAAAACTTTAGTGTACGAGTATTATTTTATCAAAATCTTTTGGAAAGACAATTCAGAATATTTTTGACGAGCAATTCTATGTTTTGGAAACAATTAGGTACCACATTCAGCCTAAATCCACCCAATTTATAAACACAATGGATATCTGAAACTCTCGCATAGTCACGTTCATAGCTAAGATTCACAATGATCAACTAAAAACATCTAACTGTAGTGGGGAATAAACCATTGTCCACCTAAGTGTGTATTTTAGAAATGAGTACAGTTTGCTTACTTTGATTATGGATAATAGTCAATTTTATATCCTTAGATACAAAAAAAAATATTCATGTAGACTATCAAATGAGTCAAGTAGGTTAAACACGGATCGAGTCCATATTTGGTTTAGGTAGCACATTCAGCCTAAATCCACCCAATTTCTAAACACAATGGATAGCTGAAACTCTCGCATAGTCACGTTCATAGCTAAGACTCACAATGATCAACTAAAAACATCAACTCTGCAGTGGGGAATAAACCATTGTCTACCACAGTGTGTATTTTAGAAATGAGTATAGATTGCTTACTTTTATTATGGATAATAGTCAATTTTATATCCTTAAATACAAAAAAAAAATTCATGTAGACTATCAAATGGGTCGAATTAGGTTAAACACGGATGTAGACTAACAACTTGTAGACTATCAAAAAATTCATGTAGACATTCATTAGACATTTATTTTCGTTTGGATTATGTAATTTGAGTTTTGTTTTGAGAACAATAGCTCGACATTGTTTAAGACTTCCGCTGTTACATTTCTATTTAGTGTTGTAATCGAATATCTAGCCTAGCAATTGACTTGGTAGTCAACTGCGGCGTGACGATTCTAAATTTATTTCCGTTTATAATTCAGTCAAAATTTAGGGTTGTTACATCGAGTCCATATTTGGTTTAGGTTAGTTAAAAATCGGGCTAACATCCATGGTAGGTCAAAATAAGCGTAAACTATATAATCATCGCGTACTATAATCATTCACCTATTATGAATTATAAATCCATGGTATAATATGAAATTGAACATGAATTATGTATTTTTGGGGATATTAACAAGTTAAAAATAAAATGGAATTTCTTTTTAAGGTTCTTATATGGTTTTTGAGATATTACATTGATTTATTAAATAAAAATATATAATTATAATTTTTTTATTAACATAAATTTAATTTAATTGAAAATTGAACGAGAATTAGAAAAAAAAAACAGGTTGATTTGCACATAAGTGAAAAGAAAATGGGTCAAATTGTTACAATTGAAAATTACACTGGTCAATTGGACAATTGTTTAAAGTCTCAGGGCCAAATTGCTATTTTCGCGATATGATTACACTTGGTACTTTGGAGTAGAACTCAAATGGTAAAAAGAGCATTTAACAATTTGTTTCATTTGACGTTCAAATAAAGATGTACTTTGTGCAAATTCACCCTTGAAGGTTGTGGGAATGAATACCTTATAGTTACCACGGGTGCAATAACTACCCGTTGTTCTATTCGTATTTACTAATGTCCTATCACCTGCGGGTTAACAGACCTAAATTTAAATTAGTAAGGAGTTTCTCCAAAACGAAATCAATTTGATATTAAGTTAAATACACTCTAAATTACACGGTTTCACAATTAGTTAGACATGTCAAATGGGTCATACGGGTCCGATAAAGGTCAAATACGGGTTAATTTGAACGGGCTTTAATCCGATCAAGGAGCCGAGTCAAATTAGCAAAGTGATATGTGCGCTATGACAAAACCATGTCGTTATGGGTCAAGGGTCATATAAACTATAAAACATTGCAAATTGATATGCTCGGTTTTGTCGCTTTATTTGGCTTGTTTTTAATGCTATTTCGGGTTGTATTATTGGTTTTTATATTGTAATTCTCACAAAACTGATTTATGTGACTTATGTGAGAAAATGGCTATTTAGAGCCGGTTGTTAGATTATGCAATCCCGAGTGTGAAATGCCAATGTGTTGCGAGACTGCTAGTTGGAATTCGAGGATTCATGCGGAGGAAAAGAGGCGTGCCGCGGAGTAGTTCGTGAAGAAAGCTGAAGGTCGATCCGAGACGAAGGCGCGGGGCGCGGAAGTAGGAGGCGCGGTCCGCGGCTTCAGACGCGCGGTCCGCGGATGCCTGCGTACGGATATTTTCCGTATTCACTTTATTTACCTTATTTTAATTCGATAGACTATAAAACCTAGTTTGTACGTTTTATTTTCATAACTTTACATTCAGAATTCTTTTGACGGCTTGTAATTGAAGATTTATGGAGAACTAATCTCCTAACTTGGTTTATTACGGACTGAAGCTGCAATTTATCTTCATATTGTGAGATCGTTCTTATCGATTCAATTGTGAGTAATTTCAATTCTCCAGTTTTAATTCTTATATCTCTTAATTGTTCTTGCTAGGAGTACTACTAGTTTAGGGCTTTTATGATTTAACTGCTTGGAATAGTAGCATCTTATTCTGTTTAATCGATTGCTGATTCAACGTTAGATAGATTAAGAGAGAATTGATTTATTATCTTATTTGAACCGCGTGTGTTCTTGTTGGTTATTGTTGTTGATATTCTTAGATCTTATTGCTTCTATTGAATAGATCTAGACGCGTGCTTTAGATTGATTGATAGATAGGGTTGTTTAGATACGATGATTCGTTCTAAATAGCTAGGAAAGAAGAATAGAAATCTTGATATCGCAACAACGTGCTCACATTGATAGATAAGTGACCTTCAATGATCAATTGATAAATTGTAGTGGATTGAAGTATAAAGCCAAGATTTGTCATTAATTGAATTCAACATTTGCTTTCATTACGTTTACATTAGTTTAGATTACTAAAACTCAATCAAACCCCCCCCCCAATTGGTTACCCAATCGGCGTTACATACATTAACATTAACTGATTCCCTGAGGATACGAACTTGCTTGCCTACTACATAGTTTTAGGATAAGTACTGATTTAATTTGGTGCAACCCACGATAATTGCTTACCACAAATTCATTTGTGAACGGGTCAGATCTATTTTGAGATTAGATATGGTTCAATACGGGTGACAAATAATTATTGAAAAGAAAATTGGATTAGTAAATAGAAAATTATGCATTAATGAAAAAATAAAATTAGATTTTTTTTACGGTTTATTGGGGATATTAACAATTTAAAAAAAAATATGGAACTTCTTTTTAAGGTTTTTATATGGTTTTTGAGATATTACATTGATTTTATTAGATAAAAATATATAATTATATTTTTTTAATTAACACAAATTTAATTTAATCAAAAATTGAATGACAATTAGATAAAAAAAAAGGTTGATTTGCACATAAGTGAAATGAAAATGGGTCAAATTGCTACAATTGAAAGTTACAATGTATTGGTTAATCACACAATTGGTTAAAGTCTCAGTGCCAAATTGGTAATTTTGCCATATGATTACACTTGGTACTTTGGAGTAGAACTCAAATGGTAAAAAGAGCATTTAACAATTCGGTTCATTTGACATTCAAATAAAGTAGTACTTTGTGCAATTTCACCCTTAAGGTTGTGGGAATGAATATCTTCAATTAACATAATATTTTTTCGACAGTATATGAAATAAAAAAAAATCTTATAGTTATCACGGGTGCAATAACTACCAGTTGTTCTATTCTTATTTACTAGTGTCCTATCGCCTACGAGTTAACTGACCTAACTTTAAATTAGTAAGGAGTTTCTCCAAAACCAAAATCAAAATATAGATTTTTTTTTAATGGCAATTGAGACCAAAAAAATGGGCCAGCGTAGAAAGGAGGCAAGCATAAGTTAAATGAATTGAAATCGAAAAGTTTTAAGAATATATTAAGCAAAATAAAAGTATGTAGGAAGTACTCTACACACATACAACCATCATACAACAATATACACGTGCGGGTAATTATTGATTAGTGTATTGAACAAGGTTGTGATAGTCAGATAATATTAAAGGTACAAAAATATCAATTTGGTATTAAGTTAAATACAGTCTAAATTGCACGGGTTCACAATCAGCTAGACATGTCAAATGGGTCATACGGGTCCGATAAAGGTCAACTACGGATTAATCTGCACGGACTTTAATCCGGTCAAGGAGTCGAGTCAAATTAGCAAAGTGATATGCGCAAAGTTCTTTAATACTGTAGGTATTAGCAAAGTCAAATCCGGTCAAGAATATAACTCTCAACATAATGTGCAAACGATATACCTTTAATTAATATATACAGAGCAAATGAAGTAAAATTGACTCTGAAAATACTATCAAAACTTACCAATTATACTCGAATTTAACACAAAAAATGGCAGAGCTTTCTCTCTATCTCAAACTCAGTCGCCCAACCTATAAACACTTTTTCAATCATTCGACATGAAAACCAATAATCAAGCCACTGATGAAAAATACGCAAATCAATTTCGAAATTGAAGTTCAAAATGAATATGAAACCTTAATTGATGAACTTATAATACCAGTTATATCACGAATCTTTAATTACTTAAACGCATGGTGATGATTTCTTATTCGAAACTAACAATAATGATTTTGATTGATAAAAATGAGATTCGGAGTTTGAGTGAGGTGGATGTCGAAGAGCAGATGAGTTTGGGTGTTATGTATCTGGTGGATGACGAAGAAATTGATGAATTTGGCGGTGGATGGCGATGAATTGCACGAATTTGTCGGTGGATGGCGAAAAAATTGGCGAATTTGGGGGTGGATGGCGATGAAATTTCTGGATTGTGGGGATGGGTGTCGAAGAGTCAGATAACGCTGGAAAGAGAAAGTGAAGAACTTTCCTTTTTTTTTTTGGTCAATGAAAGATTAAAGTCTTTCCTAATGGTAAAAATAGTAGTTTGACATGTAGTTGATAAAAAGGACACTATAATTTTTATTTGTTGTTTATTACATCTATAATTATAAATTTCCACTGAGTAATTTTGCAAACCGAAATGGAGATATACGTCTTTCGTGAATTTATCGCCGGTCAACGTCGTACAATTATTCATTATTTATCGAGCGTTTATTAGTATTTTAAAAGCCTACTATTCGAAAATCTAACTAATACCATTTTATAATCCATTTTATCGCTGGTCAACGTCGTACAATTATTCATTACTCATCGAGTGTTTATTAGTATTTTAAAAGCCTAATTTATTCGAAAATCTAACTAATACCATTTTACAATCCAATATTAGTAGTATACAATGATAACCAACATTAAGATAACAGAGGAGAAACGGCCCGTGCAATTTTGCACGGGTCAAATAACTAGTTTCTACTAATTGATGCAACAATCAAACAATTAGTCCTTTAATTGAGAATCTAGCAATATGATAGATCTAAGGCTAATTAGTTTGCCACCTAATCAAGCAATAAATCAATCAATAATAACAATGATAGCAAGAGAATAAACAATACTCAAACGAATAAAGGAAAGAATCAAACTCACAATTGTCGGTGAATAATAGTTTCGATTAATAATCCGAGAAAAAGGTCCTTAGCCTTGCATAATTCTTCAAAATACAAGTTTAGGTCTTGAAAAACTGAATAATGAATGTAAAACGTAACTTTGGTTTAAATAGAAAAAGATTACCAAACGGGTTAAAGAAACCCGTCAATACGCCGACACAACGGGGACGAGTCGTCTGGATCTGGATGACTCGTCTGCAGCTTTTCTCACTTTTTGTTGAAGATCCTGCATGAGTCGTCTAGGAGTCGTCTGGTTCGGGACGAGTCATCTGGCAGCTAATCTTCGTACCTTCGTTCTTCACCTCTCCGGATCTTCTACGTTTCTCGAGATTCGTTACAAACACCATCAATGTATTCGCGCACTTGCAGAAATTATCAAACTTGCATGTATTCTTCAAATAAGCTCAAAAACATAATAAATAGAATAATGCCACAAATGATCCGAAAATAGAATGAAAAACCAATATAAACGCCACTAAACCCACTCTAAAGTGGGTTGTATCAAATTCTCCCATGCTTAGACCTTTACTCGTCCTCGAGTATCACAATCATCTCCAATATGTCTCCAAGGTCTTTTGACAAGCAGCACGGGAAGAAATGAGATCTACCTATCTCCCCTACTCCAGTTATGGTCTTCGTCTTCCAAGTTAGAGACCGTCACAGATGTATCCTCAACATAACGGTTCCTAACCATCTTATGCTCCACAAAATACAACCACAAAGAGTAACCAAATCGCAAAGGGACCTAAAAATGCCCTAAGTGTCCCTAAGCCGCTCACACACATCACCCTCGTGAGCCTAGGTCCATATTAATGTAATTGGATCAAAGACCACCTCGATAAAGCCACCAACATCCCCTAACAACCTAGGGCATCCAGGAGTTTCTATCCTATCACCTATACTATACAATCCAGCCGAACCTCCTTATATCATCCAAGAGAGACCTACCCGGACACGACCTTCAAAACTTCCTTCTTATACACCGCCGGTACAGTAGCACACTCCACTCATTTTGCCTAGGCGCCCTTTCGGGTTTTCACTTAGCCTCTCGTAAACTTTTCCAATGCTCACCGGCTCACTTTCTTCTCTCGTGTCTTTTCCTTACTTTCTTTTCACGCTCCTCTCTCTTTTCAGACTATCTTCTCTCTTCTTTTTTCCTCTTTTTTAAATTTTAGATTTTTTTTTTGTTTTTTTTTTGGGTTTATTCATACGAAAAACAAATAAAATGAAAAACAAGTTGTACAAATGCAAACCCATATATACAATGATATACAACCGTCCCCCATGCTTAAATCAAACAACGGCGTTTTTCATTTTATTTGTCTAATGAAAAACAAGCATAGGAAAGAAAATGGAGAAACACACTCATGAGCTGTGGAAGAAGAGGGGTCGCCCGACCCCTGGGATGCTCCTCCATGTCTAGCTGTACGGCGCTCCTCACGCGCCAACCTCCGAACGGTAGCCATATAAAACATCTCTTGCGGAACATGCACATATGTCCTAGGCTTAGGCTGAGAGAAAAATGTAGCAAAACTGTGCTGAAAAGCAAAGCTAAGATCCAAACGATCCGTAATATCCTCAAAACGATCATCTATATCACCTCTCCAAAGACTCAACTCACCAATCTCAGCCTCCATAGAAGCTCGCCACTCGTCACCATCATCAACAACGCGTGGGATCCGAGGTGCCGGCTCATCTACCTCCATCTCCATAGGACCCAATGCCCAATCCTACTCATTAGGGCCGTGAGGAAGCGGGTCATCCTCAGCAGGGGGAACAACAATAAAGTGGTCGACGCCATAAGAACCGAAACAACAACAATATGCGCATCGTTCTGGGGCATCCACGGAATACGATAAAACTCAACATTCTTCACATCACACTCCGTCGTATCCGGGTGCTCAGAGCCCTCGCCCTTGACATGCTCTACAATCCGCGTAATTAGACCACCAAAGCTGAAATGCCCACTATCCGCATCCCGAAGAGTCTCACACCGACTAATGAAAATCTGTATCGAATCCGGGATCGTCTCATACCCTGGAAGAAGAGCCATAAGGTGCTGAATGTCGGGTTGAGAAAGCTTGATCGGCTCACCCTTACATAAGAATGTGACCGCCAACAAATGGGAAACCAAGCGAAATGCGGGATGACGAATATGGGACAACCGCGGAAGAAGACAAGCACGACACGTGAGATTATACCAAAAGGCATTAGCCTCCGCATCAGTAGGAATTCGCCACGCCTCTGTGGGAGCCCGAACTCCTAATATCTCCCTAAGGTCCGGGTAAGATAGTTCATGCTCCTCGTCATTAATTCAGAACTCAATTTATGAGTCTGAATCTTCATCACCCGCATAAGCCACAAGGGAAGCAACAAACTCTCGCGTATACCGTTTGCTAATGCCTCTAGGATAAGTATACAACCCCTCTATACCACCACTACTAAGCAATTCGAGGACAAGATCCTCGATACCAAGTGCGCACAAAGTGGGAGGGTTTAAATACCGTGTGTATTGAACGGTACGTGTAGGCAAGTTCACACGAGCCCATGCTTGGAAACCTCTCATACGCTCCACACCAAAAGTATCCACGGGTGGTGCTCTACCACGCCCTCCTTGAGCACCACGGCCACCACGAGTCCTAGCCCCGGACGCACTCGTGGGGGCTCCATCATCACCACTGTTTACTCTCTTCCCATGCGGCATTTTGACTCCCTTTTTTCTCAATAGGTAGCACTAACACTTCACTCACCACGCTTCTCCCTCATTTAAGCAACAAACAACCCAACTTAACAACAAACTCAAACTATGTCAACAATCACCCCACAACAACAATACTCGCTAGACTATTGACAATAGTATCACCAACAACATTAATCCAACAACAACAATCCAACCCGAACACCAACAATAACACTTCCCAATTTTGGCAACAACGAACACCCAACTATAGTCACAACATTAACAACACCACAAGCATGGAATAACCAAGAGTAATATACACACAACACCACTACCAATTGTTTTGGTCAAAAATATCATAATGGTTCACTTTTGACTTAGGGGTTATCTAGTCAACTTTCTACTATAAGGACCTTTAACTCCGGATGTTCAAGGTACAAGTTCCGGATCAAGGGATGTTGATTATAGGGGGAGTAGATTACGGATCAAGGGAAGTTGATTGCAATTATGGGGATGTTAACTAGAGTTATGGGGAAGTTGTTTGCACTTAAGAGGAAGTTATATCGCAGTTCCGAGGAGGAAGATCCGGGGAAGGAGTAGAGAAGAAGGGAAGTACTAGAAATACGAGGGAAGATCAAGAAATAAGATAAGGGAGTTTTGTAGGTGGAAAACCCTTGTAAATAAGGGAAAAACCATCGGGGGAAGGATTTGTCCCACCAAGTATTCCACTAGTTCCATCGTAAGTAACGTACAATTGCTATGTAGGTTTCTAGACTAGTAATACAAGGGTAACTGTGTAGGAGCACGAATATAAGTATAGTAATCTGATTGTGGGTGTGGAATCATATCTTCCTTCGCCTTTGAGTGTCCTTTTATAGCTCCTCCTTAGTAATAATTAATTCCGCTCATTATTGCCTTCCTTGATCTTCTCCTCTTGTTCCTCCAATAATTTCAGCATTCAATCTTCAGCATTTATTGTCATTGTAGATTCCACGGATGGTCTCTATATCGACGGACGCGCGAGTCGTGCGATGATTGCACTAGGATAGGAGTCGCCACAAAACAATTGTGGGGTGTTTGGAAACCATTCAACGCAGCTTCGTTCCTTGTTACCGAGGGACTACGTAAACGCTAGGTGAGTCTGTGCCCATTGAGCATAAACGCTTGAGTAGCGAGTCATGCCAAGTACAAAACACTTTCGCGAATCGTTTACCGAAAGGGACAAAACCGAGGGACGTGAAGGAACGAAAACTGCATTGTGCCCTCACGCCAATATGCAGCCCAAGGACCGCAAGACTGCGTTCGGGGGTGACGGTACGTGTTGGGAAGCCATAAGACACCCAACCCCGCCCACGTATAGCGGCCTCTACTAGTTGAATTATCGTTTACAAGTCGTCGAGAAGTTAGCCATGCAAGTTTATAATCATTTACAAGTTATATACAACCTAGTAAATTAGGTAAGTCGGTTATTTAACACATAAACTAGATCTTCGGTCGCAATGTCGTTAAGATTGATTAACGGTCCCTAGCTACCAATTTGTCCAAGCGCTTTGCTCTATGTGTGTTAGGCGTAATTCACGTTATTTGTTTTAGATCTAAATCTTGGTTAGGCAAAATGTAAATCTATGTCGAAAGCATTAAAATGCGCACGTAAAGAAGGGGTAGAAGATGAGAATAAAGTAAAAAGATGAGTTTAGAAAAGAGGGGGTGCCCTCAGGGCTTACGTGTATCCGCGATACCACTACTTGCTCTACTATGTTTCGAGATCGTTGCGTTGATCCTTAGTTTGCGTCGTAGGGGCTAGATGTGTTCTTGGAGCGATGCGTTGCTCTTCGAACTATGTTATAGAGAGGGGCTTTGTTTGTATTGTGTGTTGTGTTTAGGGGTGCCCTAGACCTGTAGGAGTGCTATTAGGGTTTTGGTGTTGTTGTTGCTAGGGTTTTTATATTGTGGTTAGGATTTTTGTGAGACAATTGTAGAAAGAGAAGCAGAGAATCGGGGTGGAAATGGTGTGTGTAGGTTCTGAAATGGGGTGGAGGAGGTTGTATTTATAGGTGTGGAGAAGTAGAGTTTGAGCTAGGGCAGCCGGCCAATTAGGGCCACGTGTGTCAGACGCGACGGGTGGTGCGTCAGGCACCCCCATGGTGCGTCTGGCGCGACATATGGTGCGCCGGGCGCGGCTCATGGTGCGTCATGGCCTATGTGCGCACGTAGGGGTGCGCCTGGGCCTCTTGACGCACCATACAAAATTGCATTTCTGACCTTTACACGACATGAGTATTGTACATGTGAATTTGGGTGGGCAAATGATGTACAAAAACATGTTTTGTTGATGATATTTGATGATTTAGGCATGCGGTTCATTCCTGAGTTAGGTCAGTTGCAAAAAGGGAGGAAATGGTTGTTTTTGGCCTTGTTTTGGGTGAAGACGCATTTGCTAACGGATTCACGACAACGGTGGTTTACATAGTAGAGCAAGTAGACGCAGTTCACAGTATATTGTCCTTTCATCATTGGGCATTTGGGTAGGGACAAATGTAGGTGTCTACAGTCATAAATGCAGCATTTATCCTCCTCTTAATATCCATTAAATCGGCCTTCTTAATTGTGGAATATCTTCCTAATTGCTGCCATTATCTCCATTATTGATGGAGAATTAATTACATTAGCCGTTATTGACTCATTCAAACGTTCCAAGGACCTCTGGTACGTTCCATGGACTTCCGGTGCGGAAATGGAAGTAGTTCCCCCGTAACTCTGCAGGGAGGTTCCACCCTTCAGTAGGGAAGTTCCAACTTTGCTCTAGATCCGAAGTTAGACACTTATAGTTGGAAATTCACTCCCCAACACCAACTAGCTAAGCACAAGAGTTCGAAAATCAACCCAAATGAAGAAATTCGAATTTTACCTTCAATGGACTCCAATAGTGTGCAATAGCGAAAACCCGTAAATAACACCTCCAATTAGCTTTCCCAAGTAGCCCCAAGCTTCAATTCGGCTTTAATTAAGAAATCCTAAAAACCTAGGTCTAAGGGTGGAAAAATCGATTTGGGGAAATTTTGGGGGATTTGGGGATGAAATCGTGGTTGTAGGTAGTATTAGATGGGTTGGAGATGAAGATTTGATGTTGTTATGAAGTGGGTAGAAGGATTTGAGAAGTATTATGGAGGTGAGAAGGGGAATAATGGAGTTTTGTGGGTGTGAAGAGAGAGAGAAGAGAGAGAGAGAGAGAGAGAGAGAGAGAGAGAGAGAGAGAGAGAGAGAGAGAGTAGTGTTTTTAAGTTTGAGAAACTTATCGAAAATACCAGGGGACGACTCGTCTCTAGGTAGACGAGTCGTCTCAATTTGGCCTTCGAGCCTGTGGGTGTTGTCTGAGGACAGACGAGTGGTCCAGACGACTCGTCTAAGTCTGGATGACTCGTCCCTCCTTAGTTTCGCCATACATCAATTAGAGGACGATTTCCCGATTTCTCCATTATGAACCTAAAAATACACACAAAAATACAAAAACACACGTAAAATCAAAATAAACATAAAATTAACTAGAAATAAGAAAAAGAGAAATAATCGGGTAGCCTCCCGAGAAGCGCACTTGTTTAACGTCGTTGGCTCGACGCAAGAGGTGGAGTATGATCAATCCTCAATCACCGGATCGCTCAAATCAACATCCTCCACCTCGGTTTGCGTGAATCCCTCATAATATGGTTTCAATCTTTGACCATTAACCTTGAACACCGAACCCGAAGTAAGACCTCGAATTTCCACAGCTCCATGAGGGAAAACTTTCATCACAATGAACGGTCCAATTCACCTAGACTGTAACTTGCCCGGAAAGAGCTTAAGGCGCGATTGATAGAGAAGGACATTATCACCAACCTTGAAATCCTTCCTCGACATCATTTTGTCGTGCAATGCCTTAGTCTTTTGCTTGTATATAGCTGCATTATCATATGAATCTAGTCGGATTTCATCCAACTCTTACAAATGCAGCTTCCGGTGTACACCCGCCTCATTGTTATTCATATTAAGGTTCTTGACCGCCCAATAAGCCTTTTGTTCTAACTCCACTGGAAGATGACAAGTCTTGCCGAACACAAGTCTATAGGGTGACATACATTAGGGGTCTTGTACGGAGTGGGGGTACGCCCATAGCAAATCATCCAATCTCAAGCTCCAATCCTTCCTATTCGGATTCACCTTCTTCTCTAGGATTGATTTGACCTCTCTATTGGACACCTCAGCCTGTCCATTGATCAGTGGATGATAGGCCGTGACCGAGTGCTTCTTCAGTAAAGCCTGTCCCTTGATCACTAATGAGGGCATGGGGTACCCCAAATCTGGTGAAAATGTTACTCTTAAGGAACGCTGAAACCACGGGAGCATCATTAAGTGGCTTTTGCCTCTACCCACTTAGAGACATAGTCCACCGCAAGCAAAATATAACTACAAGAACCAATAACTTCAAGTGGCTTTTGCATCATTAAGTGGCTTTTGCCTCTACCCACTTAGGATATTTGCATATGTTTTCTTTGTGTAATATAACTTCAATATGCATGATCTGTCTATGTGTGTAAAATGTGCATAAAATTGAGATGTGGATCATAAAAAATGCAATGATGCGCTAAGTGTTCGAGAAAACTACAAGAACCAATTGCTCCAAACTCGGGGGCTCACATGGCCTGATTGAGTCAAGGGTATATGGATGAAGATATTGCGTGCTCTAATAATCTACCAACGCCTCCGAACCAGAAGATGTTGATATTTATATTCACAAGTCAACACATCGACAAAAATGGAGCGACCCGCAAATCAGCAGTGGTTAAACTAAGGTTTAGCGTCCTGGAAGATTCAACAATCAACTCAACAACAACATGTTTTGTAAGGATCTCATTTTTTGTCCTTCACAAATCCTCCTTGTTTGAGTCTGTCAAGTTAATCAATCAATTGTCTCACGTCATCTGTAGCCCGTGTTAAGGTTATAATCAACATTCGATGAATTGTGATATCTAATGTGCTATATTTCAAGATTTCAATCCTGCGAGTCAACATGATGAAACAACCTGCGATATTTACCCAAAATGTGGTGAAACATGTCTTCAATGACTACTTTGCCCATTCAAGGTAATAATCCAGTATAACCATTCTTTCTGAATGACACATGTGCCCATTCAGAAGCTGCAACAATATATCAACACGTGACAACATGCTATAAATAACTATTGCGCCAATCCAAGACAGTGGGGGACTTATATTCATTTCGAGCGACTATTGCGCCCGTTCGAGATGTTGCGTATCTATGTGACTAAAATATATGTTCTCCATCATACTTGCGACCTTTTGAAGGCTTATATTCATTTCGAGCGATAATTACGACCGTTCGAGATGCCGTGTGTCTATATATGCCGTGTGTCTATATGTACTTGGTCTTGCCTGCAATGATTACATTATGATTGTAACCCTTTGAAGACTTACGTTCATCTTGGGCAATTACTCTGACCGTTCGAGATGCTGCGATTCTTTATTTCACAAAAAATGATGTTCTCCGATGATTGCTGGCGATTGCGATCTATTGAAGATTTCTTTCATCTTGAGCGACAACTGTGCCCGTTCGAGATGATGCGTTTCTACATGTGATTAAGAAAGATGTTCTTGATCACGCCTGCGAAAACCTCCTGCGACTTCAATATTCCGAAGGCTTATATCTGTTTCGAGCGACTACTGCGACCGTTCGAAATACCGCGTTCCCTTATTTGACATACAAAGATGTTTTGCGATGATCGCTGGCGATTGCGATCCTTTCAAGATTTTAAATTCATTTCGAGCGACAACTGCGCCCGTTCGAGATGCTGCGTTTTGTATGTGACCGAGGCTATGTTCTTGATCACACCTCTAATAGTTGCATTATGACTGCGACCCTTTTACATTTATATTCGTCTTGAGCGACAACTACGCCCGTTCGAGATGCTGCGTCTATATGTGATCGAGATATATATTCTCGGCCAATCTGCGATGATGATTCTTTTGAAGATTTCTAAATCTGTCTTGAGCGATTACTGCGACCGCTTGAGATGCTGCGTTCTTATATGTGACTTAGTTCTATATATGTTCTTTGTCATATATGCGATTTTGCTTTTACATGTATATGTGTGATTGCGAAAAACCTTTGACCTTCGTCTTTTACAAAGACTCGGCCAAAGCGGGGCTCCTATAGACACCTACTCGGGGGCTTCCCATTTATAAAGACCCGATGATGAAATGGATAGTGGATGGCGGTGAAAGGTTCGTTGGCCCGACTACGATTTTCGATCTTGACCTGAGTTACGATTTAGCCCAATGTCTACTCTGTTTGGTCCATGGTAGTGTGTTTTCCGATTTTGGGTTTGTGTGGACTATGTATTAATTAAGGGCCAATATTAGATAATTAAATATTCCAAGCCTAGCCTATGCATTTGTACGTACGAAATTCATTCTAGAGTATCATAGTTAGCATTGGCAACATATTGGCATCTCGTTATGAAGTGATCTAA
Source organism: Spergularia bocconei (assembly GCA_963457585.1). NCBI lineage: Eukaryota > Viridiplantae > Streptophyta > Magnoliopsida > Caryophyllales > Caryophyllaceae > Spergularia > Spergularia bocconei. The sequence goes on along the minus strand of OY734951.1, from coordinate 8,890,998 downwards.
TAGGACTTAATTATTGATTTTCCTTTGAGCCTTATCCTATCTTCCCCACGTATGCAGCCATTTCATTTAGTCTTTGTAACAACCCTAAATTTTGAGCAACTATAAATAGAAATAATTTAGAATTGTCACGCCACAATTGACTATCGAGTCAATTGCTAGGCTAGAAATTCAATTACAATAAACCAATAGAAATAATACAGCGGAAGTGTTTAAAACAAACTGTCGAACCTACAGTTCTCAAAACAAATTCTCAAAATACAACCAAAGTAAAATAAAGTCTAGATTGAAATGTGTCTTATGAAATAATCCCCATTCATGCATCAGCTTCACTAGCACGCAGCTACACATCAAGACCTGTCAACTATGCCATCGAAGATTGACATAGGCCCCAGAAAATGGTAGGGACGAACCAGAAACAGAACGTCAGCACAGGCTGAGTAAGAATCAATAAGCGTATATAAAAGATAAGATACGTGCCTTGAGGCGCGTAGCTAACAAGAACGAATTGATGTTATATCATAAGAATATCGAAGACAATAGATAACATAATCAAAGGAGCATCGCCGGTCATACAACAGAGTTATACGTTTTATATTGGCCAGGGTCCTACCCCATAGCCCCACTTATCGAACTACGTTCGAGCTAGAGTCGTAGTAAAAGCCCCTACTAATCCCTAGTGTGCACACCCCTCACTAGACGGGCCGGTAGGACGAGCTCCCATCTAGAAGGAAGAGTAATAGGAAGTCGATAGCTAATCCGACCTACAGTACCTTGATCAGAGGTATATAACAGCGGCCGGCCGAGCCGAACATGCGCTGAGACTCTAGGTGGTTAATATATTATCTTTCATCCATTTTATGTATATTATTTGAGGATGAATTATTAGCAATTATTTCATAATGATCTTATACAAGACAAGATAGAAAACAAAACAACACACAAAGGGAAGAATCAACGCACCACTCGACCAAGTGGCCGAGTGGGTTGCAAGGGCCGAGAGGCCACGGAAACCACACGGCCGAGAGGCCGAGGGTCAAGTAGACGGCCGATAGGCCAAGCATGCACGAGGATACGATTCAATTGATCAAACATACGAAAACAAGATGAATCAAGTTATGAAATTAAAGTGATAACATGTGAGGTATAACGATTCGAGCGAAACAAGGCACAAGATGATGAATACAAGATTATCAACAAATCGATAGCAAGTGAGGGAGTTTGTGATCAACGTTCTTACCTTACTTGCTCAATCACAAATCTGTTCGATCACTAAAACGGTACTTCCTCGAACACACAACCAAAAACCAACAATAACAATACACCAATCACTAACTAATCTTCACTAATCAACCCAACATGACTAATAACTCACACCACACCATCAACATCCATCACTAAAACATGATCATCATACCAATCACACACTAACAAGGTGCAACCTAGATTTACACGCTCAAACGATCTCCAAACATCACCAAACTCGCACAACAACTTCACAAGTATACCAATGATATACTAACACCATTAAATCATCATAATAACTTCTTGAACATCAAAATTAGTCAATAATCAGATCTCGGCAGAATACTAAATCATCATTAAATCACCATAAACTCCACCAAAAACAAAACCAATGTTTACCCAATTCGTAATAAGCATCCCCTTCAAATTTCACATCAATCCACCCATAAAATCACTCATATATTCACATAAGCCCTAATTTCAAAACCCTAATTTCAAAATCAATAAATCATGCATTCAAAAACCATAATTTAGCATGATCATAATTCAATTAGACAATTCCCAACAATCTAATCTGAATTACACTACAATAAGCAATAATCTAAGCAAGCCCTAATGAAATTATGAGTATGAGGGTTTAAGACTTACTACTCTTGATTATAAAATCAAGAGGGGAAAAGAAAAGGGGCGGCGGTGGTGGCGACCGGCGGCGGGCGGCGGTCGAACGGCGGCGGGCGGCGTCTTCTCTCTCTCTCTTCTCTTCTTCTTTTTCGCGCGCCTTCTTCTTCTCTCCTTCTTCTCTCTTTTTTTTTTTCTTCTTTCTCTGCGACTATACGTGTGATGGGGTTTTTGGGAAGGGTTTTGTTTTTTTTTATTTCTTTAAAAGATAGAATAAATATAGTAAGGGTATTTTGGTAATTTTGCCAAACAGCTGCCAAAACGGGAAAGTGTCTCCAAATGTTAAGGTATGCTCTAAATTCCCAAAATAAGGTTTCATATACTTAACAATAGCCTTTCCGAATACACTACGCCAATTATAGTAACCCAAAAATGTGGGGTGTTACAGTCTTGGACTCTCACTTGGCCTTCAAATTGGAGAATGTGAGTAATCTTGTTTATTCCCTTGCATTGGATAAGATAGGCATGCATGAGTTATGAGTTATCATAAACACCCGGTTGTCTTTTCTCTCAAGCAAGCTATCATTTTCTATTACCTATATAAGTAGCTCATATTTCTTTCACAAAAGGAGCCAGGGAGCACAAACGTACAAGAAACTCAAGCACACAAAATGAAGCTACATACACAAACACAACATAATCTGTGTACTTTTCTCTAAAATAATCACAAGAGAGCAAGTAACTTACGTATAACCCACATATATCAATCCCCTCGACCATCATTCATTATATCAAACTTCTCATAAACGGGGCTAGATTATTAGCTAGTTTGTATCCAAGGGTCAAGATCGAAGGTCGGAGGCGTTGGCGAGCGATATCGAGATCCGCACGGCGTCAATGTTACGTCAACCTAAGGGCCTTAAATCTCTTTAAAATTGGTTTTCGAACATCTTATTATTCATTTAATCTTGATTTTTTACAGGTTTGAAGTTATTTATGTTTGTTATTGATTTAATCACATGATTCATATTTGCGTACATATTTGGATTGCATAATGATATAGTTGCCAATGTGTTGCCATCTTTCAATAATAACTTACGTGGGTGCCGTTGTTACGTTGTATGTTCGTGCATGCATTTAGATCAATTAGTCATCATTTATACTATCCATGTAGCATGCATTCAGATGTTGATATGTTTATTATCCACGTAGCACAACTTGATGAGTTAGCACTTGTCAATTTAATTTACGCATGTTTTAGTTTTATGATAATTTTTCTACGTATTTGCATACTAATCGCTATATGAATCCGTCGTCAATTATTACTTTATATTTATCTTGGATCAATTAGTAGAGGCCGTCTTCGGATGGGCGATCCGGGTGCCTAACACCTTCCCGAATCGTACCTTGCAAAGGACCCATTCTAGGTTCATAGGATCCTATAAAAAATCCTGCTGGCGACTCTAATAAAAAATAGCGAGACCCAATCGGTCCACCCCAGGCCGGTTACGGTATCTCACACCGTAGGACATGGGAAATGGTCTCATAAAATCAATCCCCCGCACATGATATATTTCACAATAGATGAGGGACTGTTGTGGCATCTCATTCCGTCGGGAAATCGAGCCGACTCTCTGACATCTATCACAGCGTTGATAGAATTTATTAGAGTCTTTAAACAGACTAAGCCAGTAAAATCCACTATCCAAGACCTTCCTAGCCGTTCTCTTAGAAGCAAAATGACCGCCACAAGCATCAGCATGACAAAATTCAAGAATACAAGGTACCTCAATCTCGGAAACACAACGGAGAATGACTTGATCGCGCAATGCTTCAGAAGTAGGGGTCATCCCAACAATAGTGCTTAGTGTCACTCCTCAGTTTATCTCGCTGAGCCTTTGTCATCTGTGGAGGAAATTCTCCAGAAACAAGATAGTTAACAATATTAGCATACCATGGTCGTGTGACACGGATTGCACACAGAGTCTCATTCGGGGATAGTACTAGAACAAGCACTTGAGTGTGAGGCTTATCTTCATCATGAACCAACCTACTCAAGTGATCAACAACCAAGTTCTCAACTCTTTTCTTGTCCCTTACCTCAACATCAAACTCACTGAGAAGTAAGACCCATCAAATCAACCGCGGCTTGGAATCCTTCTTCGTCATCAAATAACGCATAGCTGCATGATCGGAGTACACAATCACGTTGGTACCAAGCAAGTAGGAACGAAACTTCTCCAAGGTGAACACCACAGCTAGCATCTCCTTCCCAGTGGTAGTGTAGTTCCGTCGGGCCTAATTCAACGTCATAGAAGCGTAGTGGATTACATGAGATGCTCTTCCTGCCATCTGACCCAACACATCCCCCCAGCATAATCACTAGCGTCGCACATGATCTCAAATGGAAGAGACCAATCCGGGGCTTGGATGATTGGAGCACTAGTGAGCTTTTCTTTCAAGTTATCAAAAGCTCTCTTGCACTCCTCATCGAACTCAAAGCTAATCTCCTTCTGCAACAACTTACATAATGGCGAGGAAATCTTGGAGAAATCCTTGATAAACCTGCGATAAAATCCTGCATGACCAAGAAAAGACCGCACTTCTCGCACATTAGTGGGGTAGGGGAGTGACTCAATAACATCAATCTTAGCCATGTCAACTTCAATACCTCTAGCAGAAACTACACGACCTAGCACGATACCTTGTTTAACCATGAAATGACATTTTTCAGAATTTAACACAAGGTGGGACTCAATACACCTATCTAACACCAGAGTTAGATGATGTAAACATGCAGAAAAGAGTCACCATGTACTGTAAAGTCATCCATAAACACCTCCATGCAATGCTCAATATACTCAGTAAAATACTCATCATACACGGCTGAAAGGTTGTGGGTGCATTGCAAAGTGCAAAGGGCATGCGCCTATACGCAAATGTGCCAAAAGGACATGTGAAGGTGGTCTTCTCGCGATCCTCAGGTGCAATCTCAATCTGAAAATATCCAGAAAATCCATCCAAGAAACAATAATAAGCGCGACCTGCAAGTCGCTCAAGCATCTGGTCAATAAAGGGGAGGGGGAAGTGATCGTTCTTTGTTACCGCATTCAACCTACGATAATTTATACATACCCTCCAACCCGTTTGTGTACGAGTTGGGAACAATTCACCACTCTGATTAGGCACAACAGTAATGCCCACTTGCTATGTGGTACTGAGTAGATGATCCCCATCTGAAATACCTTAATCACCTCCTTCTTTACAACCTCCATCATAGGCGGATTTAAGCGCCTCTAGGGTTTCCTTACCGTTTTGGCATCGTCCTCCATTAGTATCTTATGCATGCATGTCGTTGAAGGGATACCACGGATGTCGGCAATCGTCCATCCAATAGCTAACTTCCTCTCCTTCAACACATCAATCGGCTCTCTTGTTCCTTGGTCAACTCATTGGAGACAATGACTGGCAATGTATCTCCCTCTCCAAGGAAAACATACTTGAGATGATCCGCCAATTGCTTCAACTCAATCTTAGGTGCCTGCATAATATAAGGGACCAACTTTTCTTTCGGCACATCCAAAGGGATGACTCTGGAGTTAGAAGGCCTCATAGAGAGGCTATCATATGCATTCAAACTAGCAATCATCTCCTGTAAGCAAAGTAAATAACTCAAAATCGTATCATCTATTATATCACCATTCAAAGCATTGATCAAATTATCATCAGCAGCATGTGCATCAAAAACATCTTGCACATCATCATCAAGCACGTTCATAGCACACAAAGAGTGATGGTCAGATGGGTATTTCAGCGTATCATTCAGATTGTATTTAACTATTTGACCATCAAATTCCATAGTTAATGACCCACTAAACACATCAATCTTGGTCCTAACTGTCTTCAAAAACGGTCTACCAAGTAAAATCGGTGTAGTCTCCTTATTATGATCCATTTCCAAAACATAAAAATCAGCATGAAAGATCAAACTATGAGTCAGAAGAAACGTTGCATTTGTTATCATAATATGCAACACTTCAACAAATGTGTTGCCATTAAAATCGTATATGCAACATTTTGAACAAAATGTTGCATAATATAGTTCTCTAATCAAAATTTGTACCACTTAAAAAAATGTTGCTACAAAAGTGTTGCCTTATTTTTGCTAAAATGTAATTTGTATTAAGTTCAAAAGTGTACAAAGAACACCAGGGCATTCCCCTGCAAATACATGCCTAATTCTTTGGCAGATAGCCAAAAAAAATCACAACCATTCAGCACCTTATGCCTTACATTAGACTAATCATAGCCACTTACAATCTTCACCTTTCAAGTTCTTGACTGTACTTCTAAGCCTTAGTCTAATATTCTCCATTACCATGTCACAAACTAAGTGAGGAGACATGACAACACTATCAATCCTACATTTATTTCTGATCTTCGACTTGAATCTTTTCTTGGCACACCAGAGCAGAGTGTTGTTCTCTGGAAACTTGATTCCACATTTCTTGCTTACCTCTATCAAGCATCTTCTGCTGTATTCACAATTATAGAACAAATGCTCATGACTTTCTGATTCTTGCAAGCACAGAAATCATGTATCATCACTGCAGATTGAGTCTCTCTTTTACCAGGAGTCTTTGTCTATAAGCTAGCCAAGAGATGATCACTGTTTTGGGTATATTGTGCCTGCACCACAATGCCTTCCCCCAGCAAACTTTGGAAAAATCACCCCTGAACCAATTATAGCCTGCAGCTACTACATAATTTCCATCTTTCAAGGCTCCATTAGTGAACTGCATACTCATTTTGTCCTTGAGTTTGCAGATTTTCCTCCAGTGCCAGCTGGTATCGACTGCAGGTTGATATTCTTCCCATTTTTCCCCTTTTATGTATATAGAATGGACCCATCTAATCCAGAGAGTATCTGCTTTGTTGAAGATCCATGCTACATATTTTCCTATACATGCCATATTTCAAGTGATCACATCCCTTATCCCAAGTCCACCTGCTTCTTTTGGGATACATATATCCTCCCAAGAAACCAAAGGGCTTCTTCTCATGTGCTCCATGCCATCCCAGAGAAAGTTCCTACAAATTGAACTTATTCTCCTTAGCACAGTCTTAGGTAATATGAAAACCCTAGCCCAGTATGAATGAAGATTACTCAGCACAGCCTGAACCAGAGTTAATCTCCCTGCATAAGACAGTTTTTTTGCTCCCAAGGCTCTGATTCTCTTAACAATCTTTTCAGTAAACAAATTGCAATCTAACAGTGAAATCTTTCCTGCTGTAATTGGAACCCCCAAATATCTGAATGGTAGATTTCCTTCCCTATACCCAGAAATCTGCAGGATCTCTTTTCTGACATTGGTACTTACTCCAGCAAAATAAATCTCAGATTTCATTGTATTAGAGCATAGCCCTGTGGCTTGGGAGAATGTAGCAAATCCCCTTAATAGCAACAAGACTGACCTCACATCTCCTTTGGTGAATAACAATAGGTCATCAGCAAAGCATAGATGAGTGAGCTTAGTTTTTTTGCACATTGGATGATATTTGAACTCCATTTTGTTAGCCACTGCTCCTAGAACTCTGGATAAGTACTCCATGCATAGGGTAAAAAGCAATGGTGATAGTGGATCACCTTGTCTCAACCCTCTCTTCCCCTGGAAGAATCCAAACTGAGTGCCATTCATTGCCAAAGTGTAAGCAGGTGTAGTAACACATTCCATAATCCAGTCAATCATTACTCTTGGAAACTTCAAAGCAGCTAGCATTTCAGACACAAATCTCCATTCCAATGTGTCATAAGCTTTCCTCAGATCTATTTTCATTAAGCACCTTGGAGAAATAGATCTTCTATTATATTTTCTTATCAAGTCCTGGCATACCATTATGTTTTCCACAATGTCCCTGCCTTTGATGAAAGCTCCTTGAGTTTGATTGATAATATAAGGAAGATACTCTCCTATCCTTTCACAAAGAACTTTTGAAATGCACTTGTATATAGTATTGCAGCATGCAATGGGTCTATACTCAGTGACATTTCTAGGTTGTGTGACTTTAGGAATAAGGGTAAGTATAGTGTTATTCACCTGTTTTAGGAGTCTGCCTGATTTGAAGAATTCCATCACAGCATCACAAATCTGATTCCCCAAAATCTCCCAATTATCTGTATAAAACTTGCTTGAATAGCCATCTGGCCCTGGGCTCTTGTTTGCAGGAATGGAGAACATAGCTCTCCTAATCTCCTCTTTAGTTATGGGCCTGATCATGTTCTTTGCCATGTTTTCAGAGATCACCTTCCCTTTTCTTACTGTTGACTTGTGAACTGCTTTTGTTTTAGTAGATTTCCCTAGCAAATCTTGATAGAAAGACAAGAAGGCAGTTTGGATTCCACTGTCATCAGTATGTGTGACCCCATTCACATCCTCTATCTGGTTAACACTATTTTTGACCCTCCTAGCTTTGATTGAATAATGGAAAACAGCTGAATTCTCATCACCTTCAGCAATCCAGTGGGCCTTGCATTTCTGTCTAAGGAAACTCTGATGAGCTTTCTGCAGGTGGAAAAAAGCCTCGGAATTCCTCCTTTCTTGTTTTCTCAGCTCCTCATTTTGTGGATCCTTGTTAAGTTGAACTTGAGAGTCATACAGATCTTGTTGAGCTTTGCAAGTAGCTGCTTCAATGTCTGTAAATTTCAACTTGTTTAACTCTTTTAGAGGCTGCTTTAACATCTTCTGTTTTCTGACAACCTGGTACATCAAAGACCCATCGACTTTCTTGCTCCATCCCTCTGCTATAATTTCCTTGTATCCCGGAGCCAGACTCCACATATTGAAGTATCTGAAACTTCTTTTGCATAGGTTCCTTGTTTTTGTGAGATTTACAGTACAAGGAGAATGGTCAAATAGGCCTTCAGGGTGGAACATTGCTCTGCTGTCAGGGAATTTAACAAGCCATTCATCATTTATAAGAGCCCTGTCTATCTTAGAAAACAACCTCTTGTTTTCATCCTGCTTGTTATTCCAGGTATAGAAACATCCATCAGCAGCTATGTCTTGAATTCCACACTGTTGAACACAGTTTTGGAACTCTCTAATCTCAGCCATAGTGACCTTACTTCCAACCCTCTCATCAACATTTAAGACATTATTGAAGTCTCCCATGCAAATCCAGGGTTCCTTGATAACTCCACTTATATTATCAATATCCTTCCAAAGGCTACTCCTCTCCTTCCCATCATTAAATCCATAGACTAGTGTGAATAAAAAAAGTGTTGTTACTACCTGTTTCATTCACTTTACTGTGGATCAGTTGTTCATTCACCTGTAGAATCTGTATGATGTACTTATTAGGATTCCAGCATAGCCATATCCTTCCACCAGGATGACTACTGTTATTTGTACATAAACTCCACCCTTCACAAACCTTGAGATGAATCCTGGTAAGGGCCCCAAGCTTCACCTTTGTTTCCAAGAGCCCAAACAATCCTACCTGCTGATTATCCATGAATCTCTTAATTTCAGCCTGTTTATTAGGACTATTTAGGCCCCTGGTGTTCCAAAATCCTATGTTAGCCATGGTCAACTTGACCATGGTTTACATTACCAATTTCATCAACAATACTCAATCCCACTCCTCCATTTCTGACTATGTTTGCATAAGAGTTGCTGATTCCAATACTATCACCACTTCCAGGCACAGATCCAGGGTTAAATATAATCAATTGCCTTTGAGCAGGCCTAGATATATTCTCTCCTTGTCTAGGGTGAGGCCTAGCAGTGCTGATGATAGGAGGAATTGTAGGCTGATTCTATGGTGTAGCAAAAGTGGCCTCTATATTCTTCTCCTTCTGATTGTTACTTGCTGGTTTTGGTTGAGCTTGTTTAGGTCTCCAAACCATCTTAGTTTTTGCTACAGGTTTTCTTTTCTTGCATTGAACCAGTTCATGGCCAAAGCCTTTACAATTTGTACAAACCACAGGTTTCCACTCATATTCAACCATCTGTTCTACAGTTTTTCCTTTTTCATCCAGAAATTTCAATGAAGTAGGAAAATCCTGCCCAATCTCAACCTCAACTAACATACGAGCATATCCTAGTCTGCTTCTATCCACAGTGGCAGCATAACTATGAATATATTTTCCTACCAGACCTGATATCTTTTGAATGCAAGAAGCACTCCAAAATTTGAGCTCAAGTCCCCAAAATTTGATCCACACTGGTACAGTTTTAACCATACCCTTACTTAATTCCAATTCCTCAGACCAAGGTTTAACTATAAGAGGCTTGTTGTCAAAAAGATGATATCCAGCTTTCAAACTATTCTCCCTATCCTCAAGTTTCTTGAATCTTACAACATAAACACCATTAGGCAGAATAGATATTTTATCTAGACCTTTCCCACCCCAAATTCTCTTAAAAAATCCCTGCATCACATCAAGAGGTGGGTTTACCCCTAAAACATAGCAAATAGCAGCATTTCTCCAGTAATCTAGCCCTTCTTGGACATCTTCCATCGTCAATGCCATCATAGGAGCAGAATTAGTAGTAAAGTTAGAAACTTTACCTTTGCTTTGTTTCCGTACAGTTTGCCAATTTCCGCCATCGTCATCAATTTCCTGTTCTGGTTGCTCCATTTTTTCCTCCTCAGACTCATTTCCATCCTCCTCAGAATCAAACTCAGATAGTTCAAGCGCTGGGATGCCTTGAATTTCTCCAATTGGTTTAAATCTTACTGCATCTGACGTAGTCGGAGCTTCCTTATTTTGATTTTTTTTGTTCTTATTACTACTACTTTTCTTCGATCCATGATTTTTCCTTGCTGATCTTGATCTAGCCATGGCAGGATAATCAGCAGAGAAGATTCAATGAATTTTCAGAAATTATTCAGAGTTTTTGAATCCTTAAACCCCTAAACCTGATTTTCAGACCTTCTCTCTCTAGCTTTCTCTCTCTTCATTTTGTTTTATTTTATTTTGGACTCGTTTCGATTCAAAAGTGTTGCCTTAGGCTGGTTTTGTAGTAGTGACAAACACATCTTCCACTAGACCCTTAGGATAGACAAGTAATCTATCAGCTAATTGCACTACTACTTCAGTTTCAAGTAAAGGACCAAGTTTCAAAGACTAGGCAACACATAAATCGATGCACCTAAGTCTAACATGGCTTCATCAAATTCAGACTCACCTAGAATAATGGGGATAGTAAACATATCTGGATCACCATACTTGATGGGCATCTTGCGTTGAAACACAGCAGAAACTTGTTCACTTCCTTGAACTCGTTGCTTACCTTTCAGCTTGTAGGTCTTTTGAACTTTGGACAAGTCCTTGAAAACCTTTCCCCACTTGGGAATCATCTGGCACAGCTTAAACAACAAACTCTTCACCATACAGCGGCTGAACGTCTCATACATCTCCTTGTTGCTCTCATATTTTACACATATCTTTCAATGCATCGGGAAAGGGAGCAACTGGCTTGTATGAAGGAAGATCAGATGTCACAGTTGCATCTCTCTCCCCCCTTGGAAAAATTAGGGGTGAGTTCCGTCTCAATAACAACATCGGGCGATGCCGCTGGAAAATCTGCAGGGGAGGACTCGTCTGGCATCGAACGACTCGTCTGATGGTCTCCAAACGACTCGTCTGTCAGGGGACGAGTCGTCTTCGCCTCAATTTTTTTCTCCGTCTTCTTCTTCACTAACATCTACGGTTTCCTTCTTACCCAACACTTTACCACGCCTCAGTGTCACGTCACTTACATTTTTCTTCACAACTTCCGTGTTGGAGAGTAATCGATTTGAATCCTTGAATTTCAACCTTGCAATGGCGGTAGAAAGTTGCCCAAATTGATTCTCCAAATTTTGGATACTCGATTGGGTTTGTTGTTGGAACTGTTGGGATTGTTGTTGGAACTGCGTCATATTAGTGGCCATGGCTCGAATCATATACTCCGTAGACATTTGCTTTCGTGCGGAATCTTGAGGCGGCCCTTGCGGTCTAAGGTGGAATGTTCGCCCACCTTGAGGACCAAAATTTGACCCTCCTTGGAAGTTGTTGGTGGGAGTGGAACATTTGAACTTGGGGTTATCCTTCCACCCTTCATTGTAGGTCTCAGAGAAAGGATCATACTTCCTTTGGAATCCGCCTTGATAGCCAGCTACATTCACTTTCTCTACTTTATCCTCTTCAACAATGTTGGGACAAGCATTAGTCGGATGTCCCTCAGCATAGCATAGCCCGCAAGGTTTCACTGGTGGTGGGTTGTCTCCCATCATGAACGCTTCTATCATAGATGTCAATCTATCTACCTTCTTTTCCAGTGGAGCGTCGGTACCAATAACATTTACCTTCCTCGTATAATGTCGATCACTATGAAAGTTACTTAGCCACTAATTAGACTCCTCTAATTAGTACTTAATTACCCTTAATTAAGTTTAGCTAAGGATCTTTAGTTGCATGTAAGATTAAAGCATGAATAAGTGTATAAAACAAGTTTTTATACCTTAATAAGAAGGAAGTTTGACCACACCTTCAAAGAAGGCTCTTGAGCTGCTATTAAATGGGGATCCTCCTCCTTAAACTTGAGTTTCCAAGTTAGGAAACCTCCTCCCTTGATCCACCAAAGAAGTTCTCCAAAATTCACCCAAAACAAGCTAGTGTTAATAGGTGAATCAAACCTTAATTCCAAAATAAAATTAGCTAACACTTTAGCTAATGTTATTCTAGGTTAAGAGAAGTGTTTTGTTCAAGTTTTCATTGACATGCAATGAATAAAACTTGATCTTAATGGTGTTAGAAGTGGGCTGATTTTTAGAGACAAGAAATGGAATAATTCTCTTTTTCTCTCTCTAAAATCAACATGTGTTTGTGTAAAAATGATATCTCTTACTTGTTTGAGCATCAAACTCTAGTATATATACTAGTGGTAATCCAAATTACCATTTTGCCCTTACTAATTATACCCCTTAACATCCCATGTTACAACAAGGTATAATTTGTACACTTACTTCTTATGTGTTAGTTAATTATTATATCACCATATAATAATTACCAATTACATCATTATAGCTAAAATTACAACTCCTTGTAATTTAATTAGCTAATTGTCAATACACAAAATCCTAGTATAATACGACTTGAGTTCCGAACTCATAAAACACCATTCGATATAATCAGTTAACTCTTTAACTGAAAGATTAAGGTTTATATTATATTGTAACAAGTACAAATATAATATCCTTTGGAGAAGCTTTCTTTACCTGTGTGACCGAGAGGGATCAGTTGATTACCGCCGTCAAACGACAATAACGTCAAACTCTAGCTAGCCAATCGTTACCGATTTACGTTAATCAACTGACTTAGTATATCTGATATATCCCAGGTTTATTCCTAATTAGATTTAATTAGTCAACGCATTATTGTCGGAGGACACCTACTCCAACAATCTCCCACTTGTCCGAGACAAGTCATGCGTTACCGATTCTCTTGTCCGTTATATCTCCCACTCAATGCGAAGTATCTTTCAGGTCGAACTTGCATTGGATCATTATCAAAAGTGGTTTTCTCGATCTGGATTATGACTGTCTGACCGGAATATCTACCATAGATCTCTTCCGAGCGTGGCCACGCATTTCCAGTCATAATTCCTCGAGTGGCCTAAAGATATTATACCCTGACGTGGGTGGACAATCCCTTCTTGACTTATTTTCTTTGTTTCATATAGCCGGTTATGACCCAAAATATGTCCTTTCAGCCTCCTTTTACGGCACGACTTAGGACATAAATCAAAGTCACCACCTGCTGTATAAACTCAGACAAATAATCTCAGGTCAAAAGAATCGACTAATAGGAATAATATAGATTACCTTGCCACGACCAGGCACAAAGGTTCTATAATTGGTCAAATGTCTGACAGGGTGTCTACTACAGCCTGCCTATGTAATCGGTTATTCATCTCCATGAACCTATGACTATTGAACTAGTCATCAACCGACTTACAATCTAGTCAATTGAGACGTCACCTCATTTTATGACTAGAGACAAAATATACTGTTAATCCTGTTCACTTAATAGGGTTCAAATCGTCTCCACGACCTATTAGGAATTAACAAAGTATATATAGATAATTCAGAATTTCATCAAAAACTGAATTAAAAGTTAAGTTTGTTAAAACTTAAAACGATGAACTCATATATTATATATGTAAAAACTAATACACTTATTAATTTTACATCATATAATCTAACACATGTCAGGCATACGCCTCAAACCCATTGAGGCAACATGACCATTGTGTTTAGCCTGTGACAACGGCTTGGTTAAAGGATCAGCGACATTTTCGTCTGTCCTAACCTTACAAATCGATATGTCTTCCCGTTCCACAAAGTCTCTAATACATGGAACTATCTGAGTACATGTCTAGATTTATCACTAGACTTAGGCTCTCTAGCCTGAACTATTGCTCCACTGTTGTCGCAATAGACTGCAATAGGATCCGCTGCTGTAGGGACTACTCCTAATCCTTCCAGAAACTGCCGGATCCAAACTGCTTCTTTTGCAGCTTCTGATGCAGCAATATACTCAGCCTCCGTTGTAGAATCCGCAGTCACCGATTGCTTGGTGCTCTTCCAGCATATGGCTCCACCATTTAGTATAAAAACATATCCTGATTGAGATTTTGAATCATCTCGATCTGTTTGGAAACTAGCATCCGCGTAACCCTTTACACGAAGCTCAGAATCCCCTCCAAAGACTAAGAACGTGTCCTTAGTCCTTCTCAAGTATTTAAGGACGTTCTTAACGGCTATCGAGTGGCTTTCGCCTGGATTGGCTTGGTAACGACTTGTCATACTCAAATCATATGACACATCTGGACGCGTACACATCATAGCGTACATGATCGAACCGATTGCGGAAGCGTAAGGTATCGACTTCATGCGTTCAATATCCTAAGGTTCAGTCGGACACTGAGCTTTACTCAGATTTATTCCACTTCCCATAGGTAAAAACCCTCTCTTAGAGTCTTTCATATTGAACCTATCAAGAATTTTATCAATATAAGTTTCTTGACTTAACGCTAGTATTCTCTCTGATCTATCTCTATAGATCCGAATACCTAGGATGCGTTGCGCCTCTCCTAAATCCTTCATCTGGAAATGTTTCCCGAGCCATTCCTTAACGGAGTTAAGCATGGGGATATCATTCCCAATGAGTAATATGTCATCTACATATAGGATTAGGAGAGTGACTTTACTGCCACTAAATTTCATGTATAAACAAGGTTCCTCGACACTTCGAGTGAAACCATTCTGTTTAATCACATGGTTGAACCGATGGTTCCAACTCCGAGATGCTTGCTTAAGACCATAAATGGATCTCTTAAGCTTGCAAACTCTCTTAGGATTGTTTGGATCTATAAAACCCTCAGGTTGTGTCATGTCCACATCCTCTTCCAGAAACCCGTTCAGGAAGGCGGTTTTAACGTCCATCTGCCATATCTCATAATCATGAAAAGCAGCAATCGCTAAGATTATCCGAATAAATCTAAGCATTGCAACTGGCGCAAAGGTCTCGTCATAGTTTAAACCATGAACTTGCGTGAAACCTTTAGCTACCAATCTAGCTTTGTAAATATCCTGATTTCCATCCATGCCGGTCTTGATCTTAAAGATCCACTTGCACTGAAGAACCTTGGTTCCTTCAGGCAAATTAACCAAGTCCCATACTTGATTCTCGTACATGGAATCTATTTCGGATTTCATAGCCTCTAGCCATTTAGCTGAATCTGGTCCAGTCATGGCTGCTTTGTAGGTTGCAGGCTCATTACTTTCTAAAAGCAATAAGTGATCTCCACCATCCTCGATCACACCAAGGTATCGATCTGGAGGGTGACTCGCTCTGCCTGACCTTCTAGGAGTGGAGAATGGCACCACAGAGTTAGACGATTCAGGAATGTCTTCTGGTAAAACATCCTGAACCTCATTATGCATTTGTGGTTCCTGAACTTCTCTAAGTTCCTGAACTTCACTAAGTTCAAATTTTCTCCCACTCTGTCTTTTAGAAATAAATTCCTTTTCTAAAAAGACAGCATCTCGAGACACAAATACTTTGTTCTCTCGACGATTGTAGAAGTAATATCCTCGAGTCTATACAGGATATCCTACAAAGAGACATTTATCAGATCTTTGTGCAAGCTTATCGTCAGAATTGTTCTTGACATATGCTTCACAACCCCAGATCTTGATAAATGAGAGGTTAGGGACTTTCCCTCTCCATAACTCATATGGAGTTTTCGGAACTGATTTAGTTGGGACTCTATTGAGTGTGAAAATGGCAGTTTGGAGAGCGAAACCCCAGAATGAATCAGGAAGCTCAGTCTGACTCATCATTGATCTTACCATATCCAACAGGGTACGGTTTCTTCTTTCGGCTACACCATTTAACTGTGGTGTACCAGGAGGTGTAAGCTGTGAAATGATTCCACAGTCTTTCAGATGAATATCAAAGTCATTACTGAGATATTCACCTCCCCGATCAGATCGTAAGGCCTTGATCCTCTTTCCTAATTGGTTTTCTACTTCCTTTTGAAATTCAATAAATTTCTCAAGTACCTCACTTTTATATCTGATTAAGTAGATGTAGCCATATCTACTAAAATCATCTGTAAAAGTGACGAAGTAGTCATAACCACCTCTGGCGGTGATTGTCATTGGACCGCAAACATCTGTATGAATGAGGGCCAACAAATCACCAGCTCGTACTCCTTTTCCAGTAAAAGGTGCACGAGTCATCTTGCCTAAAAGACAAGATTCGCATGTTCCATATGATCCAAAATCAAATGGTTTGAGAACTCCATTGGCTACGAGTCTCTCAATGCGTTTTTCGTTTATATGCCCTAAACGACAGTGCCAAAGGTAGGATTGATCGGGATCTCCTATTTTGAACTTCTTGTTCGATACATGATAGACCTCTTTTGTCAAATCTAAGACATAAATGCCGTTTATAGATTTGGCAACTCCATACACCATATCATTAAACGAGAAGGTACAACAGTTGTTTGATATTGACAATTCAAAACCTTCAGCGTCTAACACAGAAACGGAAATTATATTCTTACTTAGAGTTGGTACAAAATAGCAATTATTCAGATACAACTCTAACCCGGAGGCAAGTTTCAGAATATACGTTCCTACTGATATGGCGGCTACTTTAGCTCCATTCCCGACACGGAGTTCAACTTCACCTTTTGCCAGCCGACGTGCCTTCGTCAGCCCCTGCAAGTGATTACAAAGGTGAGATCCACATCCAGTATCTAATACCCAGGACGTGACACTTGCATAATTAATGTCTATCATATAGATACCTGGTTTTGACTTCTTCTCATCCAGGAATTTTGGGCAATTTCGCTTCCAATGGCCGAAATTTCCACAATGGAAGCATTTATGTTCAGGTGTCGCGCCTTTCTTGGCAATAGAATTGTTGCCCGAAGCAACTTTTCCCTTTCCTTTGCCACGCGCGGGTGCCTTACCCTTCCCTGCGGCCTTCTTAAACTTCCCCTTCTGTTTTACCGCCACGGATAAAACGTCTCTATTCCCACTCCCACTAGCCATCATATCCCTCTCATGTTGTACCAGCATGGCGTGCAACTCATGAAGATTTTTCTTTAAATCATTCATGTTGTAATTCGTCCAAAAGGATCGAATGATGCAGGCAAAGAATTAAGCAAACGGTATACCGCAAATTCCTCTGAAATTGGGCAACCTAACTTCTCAAGAGTTTCGACATTCTCAACAAATTTGAGAACGTGAGGACCAACTGGTTGGCCCTTTGAGAGCTTAGTCTCAAAGAAACTCGAAGCTGCTTCGTATTGAAGTATTCGCGGCTTTTGCGAGAAACTAGTCGTAAGCCTTGCGAATATTTGATATGCACTGAAATCAATCATGCGTTTCTGTAAACGCGGGTGCATAGCAAATATCAATACATTCTTAATCTGGTCAGATTCATGCTTGTACTCCTGATATAACTGTATCAATTCAGGGGTGGCATCGGGACCTGGAGCGGGAATCGGGGGGTCATATAGAAAATGCTGTTTTCTATCAGACTGAAGGGCTAATCGCAGGTTTAACTCCCAATCAGTGAAATTGCTCCCATCCTCTTTTAATTCATTCTTTTCCATAAAATTACGAGGCCAAGAGTGTTTGGAAATTACTGAAATGGACGATTGAGCGATTTTCGGATTTTAAACTACAACGTGGGAAAAACAATCGATTAAATTCATCATCAAATTCACATTAAATCAATAATTTGTGAATTTTAGCATTTATATAATGATCTCTCTAAATTATATAAATGATTCCGAGATCCGATCTTATATAAATTTAGGCACGCGGAGGCGATACATCCCAAATTTATGTAATTTCGGTGAATCATCTCATGATTGATTCTACTCTTAGAACTCTCGGTTGATCGATTTCAACTAAATCAATCCTTAGTCCCGGATCGCAAGACTTGTATTGCAAATCACGTCGAGATTAAACCAAAATTCACTCGTAATAACTCTTTATTAACCTACTCCCCCAAGGTAAAAAGGAAACACCCCGCTGAGGCGAGCGTGCCCCTAATGAACCAGGGTTGCATAGGCGTGAATTGTGGAAGGACTAAATCTCGATTTTACATTTTAGTGAGAGATCTTGTCATATTTTATCTATCGCTTTTAAGTGAACTAATTCTAGCGAATCGTGGATAATGAATATGACAATGTGGGATTGCTATATGGTTATAATTAGAGCAAGTAATTAAACCAAGCATGCATCGAATATATCCAAGTCCTAGTATGGCCATAAGACTAGAACCTAATGAAAGCAATAAAACCTAAACTAGGTTTCAAAAGCTTCAATGGCTCCGTCTTGAATCCGATCTCAACTTGCCAACCATTGGCTCCCGAAAAAGCGTCGGTCTCCTAAAAACAAAAGTACATAGGGACTATCCTATTATACATTTTTCAAAATAAAATAATTATTACAAACCGGCGATACGAGATCGCAATTATTACAAACCATCGGATACCGTCCTTACATTACGGTACAGTACCGATACTATAGTACTCTATGGTCATACTATACTTGGAATCATGCATATAAGATCGAAAATCAGATTTTCAACTTTTCGGTACAAGCAGCTCGGATAATTTGGGAATTTCCGATTCTAACTCTTTAGAATCAATAATCAACACTTAAAACTCCTTTTAAGTTTAAACTAACAACCAACTCCTTGGTTCTTCAATCTTTAGTCTCCACTAAAATTGAATTAATTAGTTTAATTTGATTATGTTTGCTAACAATTTGTCCAAAAATCACATAATAAACCCGAAACTATCTAAATAAATCATAACAAATTATGAAAAATTTAGAATTTATTTCATGGTGTGATTTAAGCTTACAACCAGTAGCTAAAAAGGACAAAAATTTTGCAAATTTATTTTGGGTATTTTCACTTAAGAAATCAATTTTCCACCATTTCCGTTATTACTAATTAATAACAAATGGCCAATAAAATTATTAAATAATTTCTGGAAATTATACTCATTATAATTCTGGAAAAATTATAAATTTCTTAAATTAACAAAATCAACATGCATGTTAATCTAATTACCAATTAATTAGAAAACAACATAAATCTTGTAAAAACAACCAAAAATAAGCAAAATTAGCAAATAAATTCCCAAAAATCCATAATTTCGGTTGGAGCATCCACATGCCCAAAACATCACATGAAACTTTAATTTGTATGATAAAACCAATTTTTATCATCAAATATTAATTAAATTACCAATTAATTTAATTAGTGCCCAAAATTAACATGCAACTTAAACCGACGCTCTGATACCACATGAAAGTTACTTAGCCACTAATTAAACTCCCTAATTAGTACTTAATTACCCTTAATTAATTTTAGCTAAGGATCTTTAGTTGCATGTAAGATTAAAGCATGAATAAGTGTATAAAACAAGTTTTTATACCTTAATAAGAAGGAAGTTTGACCACACCTTCAAAGAAGGCTCTTGAGCTGCTATTAAATGGGGATCCTCCTCCTTAAACTTGAGTTTCCAAGTTAGGAAACGTCCTCTCTTGATCCACCAAAGAAGTTCTCCAAAATTCACCCAAAACAAGCTAGTGTTAATAGGTGAATCAAACCTTAATTCCAAAATAAAATTAGCTAACACTTTAGCTAATGTTATTCTAGGTTAAGAGAAGTGTTTTGATCAAGTTTTCATTGACATGCAATGAAGAAAACTTGATCTTAATGGTGTTAGAAGTGGGCTGATTTTTAGAGACAAGAAATGGAATAATTCTCTTTTTCTCTCTCTAAAATCAACATGTGTTTGTGTAAAAATGATGTCTTTTACTTGTTTGAGCATCAAACTCTAGTATATATACTAGTGGTAATCCAAATTACCATTTTGCCCTTACTAATTATACCTCTAAACATCCCATGTTACAACAAGGTATAATTTGTACACTTACTTCTTATGTGTTAGTTAATTATTATATCACCATATAATAATTACCAATTACATCATTATAGCTAAAATTACAACTCCTTGTAATTTAATTAGCTAATTGTCAATACACAAAATCCTAGTATAATACGACTTGAGTTCCGAACTCATAAAACACCATTCGATATAATCAGTTAACTCTTTAACTGAAAGATTAAGGTTTATATTATATTGTAACAAGTACAAATATAATATCCTTTGGAGAAGCTATCTTTACCGGTGTGACCGAGAGGGATCAGTTGATTACCGCCGTCAAACGACAATAACGTCAAACTCTAGCTAGCCAATCGTTACCGATTTACGTTAATCAACTGACTTAGTATATCTGATATATCCCTGGTTTATTCCTAATTAGATTTAATTAGTCAACGCATTATTGTCGGAGGACACCTACTCCAACACACTAACACGAGATTGGTCTTGAACCGACTACTCATTGAGCAATACCAATGCCTCAGGTGGAGTCAACTTATCAATACCACCTTGACTTGCAGCTACCACATAGTTCTTATCATCATGCTTGAGACCATTATAGAAGTAGAGTATAAGATCTTGATCAGTGAATCCATAATATTGGCAACTCGAGCATAACTGTTTAAATCTCTCCCAATACGTGGAAAATCGCTCATCATCTTCTTGCATAACATTACTAATACTCTTATTCAAAGATGAGGATTTGGTGGCCGGAAAGTAGTTCTGAATGAAAGCCTTCTTCATATCATCCAAAGAAGTGATATTGTTCTTAGGAAGAGTGTAGAGCCAATCTCTCGCCTTTTCCTTTAGTGTAAAAGGGAATGCTTTCAACAAGTAGTCTTCAATCTTGACCGCAGCTGGCTTCATGCCGTTACAATAAAAGAACACATCCGAAACATGCAGATTCGGATCCTCAAACTGCCCCCCAAGAAAGTGTGGGAGTTGGTGTAATAGCGCCCCCTTGATCTCTACCGCTTTACCCACTTCTTCCTCTTGGTACTTGATGTATGATGGTTGCTTGGAGAGATTCTGTGCTGTGAGTGACCGGATACTCATATTTGCAGCTTTATCTAACTCGGACTCAGAATTTGATTGAGGGAATGGTAACTCTCGAAACGCTTTCCTCACAGCTCGTAAGGTCCGTTCAATTTCTGAATCAAAAGGAACAAGAGGCTTATTAGTAGCACGGGTGTGGACCATAAATGATCCACCACAAACACACAAAGCCAAATTAAAACGTTCCCCGACAACGGCGCCAAATTTGACAGGCTAAAGTCGTATGCCTAAATCAAATATAAAACCACACAAACCTATAAACGTAGTAAATGGGCAAGTGGGATCGTATCCACAGAGAACGGTAATTATCTAAGTATGTCAAGTAACAAATGGGGAGTTTTGTGATTGTAAACGATCAAGTAATCAAAAGTCAAAACGAGTTCGAGCCTTTCAAACTAGTACTTTTTGTAATCGACTCTATAATTTGTAAATCAATAGAGGAAAAAGATCTCGGACAATTCATACCCACTATCGTTCACCTAATTGATCCTAGTTATCAACTAATCCTAATCCGTTGAGCACTTAGTTGTAAAAGTAAAATTTCTAACCGTTTTTTAATTGTAACTAAGAGGAGAGATCAGCCCTACCTAATATTCCTAATCAGTGGATAACAAAGACGCGCGCCTAAATTCAATCCAGCGAAAGCGTAAAGCAATTAAACGATATCAACTAAGATTAACAAGATCTAGACACAAGCAATTAACCCGTCAATACGCTGACACAGGAAGGTCGAGTCGTCTACCTATGGACGAGTCGTCTGCAGCTTTTCTCACTTTTTGCTGAAGATCCTGCATGAGTAGTATGCGAGTCGTCTAGTTCGGGACGACTTGTCTGCCACTGGACGAGTCGTCTGGCAGCTAATCTTCGTACCTCCGTTCTTCACCTCTCCAGATCTTCTACGCTTCTCGGGATTCGTTACAAACACCATCAATGTATTCCCGCACTTGCAGAAATTATCAAACTTGCATGTATTATTCAAATAAGCTCAAAAACATAATAAATAGAATAATGCCACAAACGATTCCAAAATAGAATGAAAAACTAAATAAACGCCACTAAACCCACTCTAAAGTGGGTTGTATGAGGGGTTATTACACATGTGTACAGCAAGTAAGGGAATACATGGCCAGCTTAAACTTGTGTTCAAGTTACAAGTCTCAGGAATTACTTATTAAACACGTTATATAGAATATTTGTATTAGACCGAGCTTGAAAAGATATTAGACCTTTAATTTGAGCCTTCGACTAGACAACAAGTATTTTATGTACATTTACCAAAAGTACAAGTACATATTTAATGTTTATATTTCTCCAAGTTTTTGCAAAAATGCATACAGATGCACAAAATTAGACAAACATTGTCAGATGTTGCCTAATGTTGGGGGACTCTTGCCGCTGTCATATTCCAACACCCGGTCATGTATCAATGATATGTTAGTTTTTCGTTTGTATGGGCTCGCAAATATATCATCGCATGGGGGACATTGCTTGTAGACAATTACTGTTGTAGGACCGCACGCGCGGGCCCACAACTAATAGCTTAAATGTTATTTCCTACACCAATTTACGCGTTCGGATCCTCTCCAGTTCCCAAAAGAACCGGATGGTCCAGTACCTTCCATGATCAAGACACCTGTCATAAGAGAAAAACAAAGGCTCAAATTTAATAATCCTCTCTCACCTCTCTGCTCAAATATTTCTCCCATCACGACAACCACAACTCACTCTCAAAACCAGCCGCCAGCAAATCCACCAAGCCAACGACCACCACCGCTCCTTACCGTCTCGAAATCCAACCACCCCACCACAACAACAACCCCCTCGAGAACCCCAATTCAGTCCACCTCGTGCCACCATACGGACGGACTGCTTGTTCCTCCAGCTGGACTGATTAGCCGTGCAATAATAAAAAAAGAATGAGGGTGGTTTGTGGTGAAAGTGGACTGATCGGTGCTGGCCGACATTGTCTGGGCAATGGCTTTCTGGGTCGAGTTGTGGGGGTTGGTGAGAGGTAAGAGGAGAGAGAAAAAAGGGGAATGGTTTTGAGAAATCATGCCCGTTTGTTTAACCTAGGTGCACGTGGCAGCCTTTAAAGGATGGAAAAGGATCTTCCAGTTCCTCAAAGAACTGAAGAGAATCCGGACTCCTTATTTACATGGCCATGGGATTTATGAGTTACACAATAGGAAAATTAACCAATAATGACTCATAAGGGATGTTAATGGGGTGAATTAGTGGGTGAAATAATAGAAATCGTGTGAAAGTTGCAAGAGGGAATAAAGGACCTCTTAAACACCCTTTACAAGTGGTGGACCCAGAAAGTTAACCAGTAAAGTCAAATATTGCACTAAAACTATCCAAAAATAAAAGAATAAAATTAATTTGTGGAAGTGTAACAAAAATGAGTTTTTTCAAGTGTTAAGTCCATGACGTTCATGAGATAACATCATAGTATCACCACTACTGCAAATATATTATCCTTGTTAGGCTAAACGCAATAGATGTTCGTCACCTTGAGGTTTTAAAATAAGATTGGCCAAAACCCCGTTCGTCCATAGCAGAAGGCCATAGTTCGGTTTATAAAGAAAGAAACCCCATATAGTTTACATATACTAACCCCATGAATATAGGGGATTTGCGTGCATACACTTGTCCCCTACATTGTTTTGCCCATGAGTTAAAAAACGGATTTTGGAGAGAATCATGCAATTAGGCGGGACCCACCACTCACATGCATCATATATTTTTGGAAATCAACTTTTTTTTTTTTTTGTGTTTGAACAAGTAGAGGATGAAATAAACTTATATTCAACATAATAAAAATAAACTAGTTTTTTCACCCGTGAATTCACGGGACTATGGATTATTTTTGTTTTAGTTCTATAGTTTAGAATTGATTGATAAGAGCCGTTGAAAGATCGATATTAATATATTCGATATGTGTCATATGAACTTACGTTATATCTTGGACCGTATATATAAATCTCATATAATTGTGAAAGGACGGGTATTTCCTTACCTTTCTTTATTGATACATAACTGAACCGCGTGTCATTTCTTTATGTATGATACGCTTTTGATATGATATATTGTGCATTAATATGCAGCCATACAGAGTTTGATGAGTAGCATTAATGTAGGGCAAAATAAGGAAGTAAAGGGTGTTTAGATGTAATTCTTCCCTCTAATCATCCATTGTTCAGTAACGATCAATCATAGATTCATAGTCACTTATTACCCTCAGCATTTAAGAAACACTAAAAGCCTTTATCAAAAAGTTGTGATTTGACAAAGTGTTTAATAGTTCGAGTAACAAATATTGGAAATTCGTCAATAGCATTATCAGCTAAAGTTAATATTTTCTACTCATATTTAAAAAGAGGTGGATTAAATAAAAATGAGAATTGGACATAAATTCCAAGAGTACAGAGGAGTGCTTTTGAGAAAGTCAATAACAAAAATAGCATAGCTAATGAACAACAGAACTTAAAGAGGACATGAAAGCTTTGAGTTGACAACAGAAGAAAACTCAAGTGTATAGAAGATCGTATTGGAATAATGAGACGACTTGGTTTTGTTATACACCGTATATATCATCAACATGGTCTCGTCTGTAGCCCTCATTATTTCGCCTTTTATGCCTTTGTTTCCTCATGTTATAGAGATATCATCCGCAATTTTTCTTGTATAAGGTTCCCATGACAGATAAAAAAAAGTCCTATTTGTTGTCAAAAGTTCACATAGTAGCCAATTAGTTCAATTGAGACGGGGGTAACTAAAATGACACAATAAAGGTGATTCTGTTAAAGGGGTTCACGGTTTTTATATGCACAACATATGAACACACCTAAAAGTACAACATTCCAAGCACACAAATATTATAAGCAAAGCTAAAATTTGAGCATAAAGAGTATCATATATATCACCATGAGCATAGTTTCAATGATTTGTATATATTTCTTTCTAATAAGATGAGACTTGAGAGCACCTTTACGAAGGGATAGCAACAACATGTATGTATCAATTTGCTAACCAAGAAAGTACAGTAGGTGCCGAACTGGTACTCCATATTTGTGCAAAGTTCAATGACAAAGTCGAAACATTGTTTCTATGAAAAGTGAATTTATAATTATGGATAATTATTAGATAGAATCTAATTATCAGAAGATATACATTACGGGTAGGTATATAATGAGACAACCTACGGTATCAATGTTGACGCCTCCAAAAGGCAACAACATATACAGCGGAAACCGCTTGAGAAAGGACATCACAGATTCACAGATTATTATATTAAGCTTCAATGAAAATTGATAACTGCAACAATGTACTCTACATCATAATATTGAGCCATTGACCCAAGATTATTGAAAACTTGGCAGAAACCCCACCCACACACACAAACAGAAGCGTTTTGGGAAAAGACCGTCTGCAAGTACAGGATGATATAATGTTTAAAATTGGCTAAAGACCTGATATTGTAGAAATGGTACACTTTGGATTATTGGTCATATTTAGAGATTTTAAACACACAGGAGATACATAGCACAAATTAGACAATATAGCCACATAGGATGATTAACTCTACATATGGTCATCATAAGACAATCATCATCCCAGTGACTGTGTATGTCGCTGAGATGAGCATCATGATCAAGTAAGGCATCAAGTTTTAAAAGCATAATCATTTGAAAGTGGGTACACCTCTTAAAAAGATTGTTTTTCACCTTTAGTAGAAGCATCACTTTTTAACATCTTTACGACTACTATCTCACCAACGACAGCATCAACATGTGATAATATAAGTTGGAACCAAAGGTATTGCTTGAGCCCAATTATACACTTGTAATCAAAATATAAAATGTTACGAACTTTTATAGCTAAAATAATGGATGGTTCAGAATTTAATTGCCTATTAATAAGCTGGTGTGTAGTTCATTTTTCATTTTCTCGTTGTCGACTTCTACCTTGTACCAAAAGCATTAAAACAAAACATACAAAACTAAGGTAGGCAATTGCATAAATGGATCCCTTTTGGCCACTATAATGGCTAAAAAGTACCAGCGCGAGCTAAGAATTTGAAACTGGAAAATAGTGCTTTCTTACCCGTTTTTATACGATTCTTGAATTTGCACGCCAAATTCCATCTATGTACCTGATGGCAGTCAAACCTGTTCAAAGACGATAAATTTCTTTACAACCACAACTATTGAGTGACAATTCTTGGATTCTAGCAAGTCATTTACCACAGATCAAGTTTTTATCTTGAGCTTTAGATACACATAGAACTTGTAGCAAATGAACAATCAGAATCGTAATTTGATAACTACCCGATGTTTTATACATTGTGACACTTCTATCCTACCGCAACTGCTCTTGCGAATTTTGTAAGAAAGTATTTCTCTGCTACTCAAGGAAAGACAATAGAAATAGGCTAACACATAGACACCGAGTTGTGCTAATTTTTGCCATGCAATGGACTTTCACTTCCTCCTAGAAGTCCCAAACAAACAAAAGAATTCATGTAACTTAGGACATGGATATCATTGCCAGTTAAAACATTAATCTTTTACGGATAAAAAAAGCCTTTTGTCCCAAGACAGTCTATGAATGTACCTACCTATTAAATTATTAATAAAAGGTGGAAGCACTACCCAAGACTCACTAATACAACACAACGCAGCCAGCTATACATTAGACTCAAACTTCACATTGGTTTGAGTAGAAATACACTCCCGGCCCATATGTTATAGACCAAACTTGAGCCTGCTCCAAAGGCTAGGTTAGAATCACTTCAAGGTAATGGAGAGTTCAGGTAGCAACATAATAAGTAAGAATAACTAACAAAATAACCCTTAGAGACCACTCTAGAATATAAGGCCTTAAAGTCATCATCCTTCACTAAATTTTTTTAGCAACCATAGCATAGAGGCTGTTCGAAACGTATAACGCTTTCAAACAATCTAATATATTCAGCTCAGACCACATATTTCACAGAAAATCGAACCTTTGTAATTTAATTTACCATTTTTTTGTTGAATAAGTACTGATATTGACCAAAAAAAGTCCAAGCGCTAGCGTCTTAACAAAACAGACGACCTGATATCAATAATTTAAACATAAATGTAATTTAAGCATGACAAATAAGCGCTTAGGTGGCTTTTTTTAACCAAATGCATTTACAAACTGCCACGTGGGCGTGAATGTTAGACTATTAAAGGTATGGTATAGATTACTACTCAATGAACTATCAATCTAACTCACTAATTATACCAGCTAAGCATAGTTTTCAACAACACGGTCACTAAATTCAGCATCTTAACATAGTCAATTGTCCTAGAAATGTACTAATATGCACATGATATTTCTATACAACTACTGGCATTTTTTAATAGCAAACCAATGGTCCTTAACTATTCTGCAAAACATGTGTATAAAACCAACAAAAGCGAAATACAAAACATTACGAAAAATCCAAAACTCACTTACTCTTTTTGGAGGGGGACAGTGTAGCGAAATTGAACCTGCGTTTATACTACAATTCATCACAAAAACAAAAAAATAAAATTATGAGAACCATTATTCAGGATTAGTGAAATCAAAACTAACATAAAGCAAATGGTCACAAATGAAATCATCTACAAATAAATAAATAACATGTAAATGGGCATAAAATCCAATTAGCTTGATTTTCATTACCTCAATCCAATTTGCTTCCAATCTAACGTACTCCATTGAAACAGACCATAAGACGCCAGACATGACAGATTGGTCCAAATAAAAATTGTCAAGAAATAATAATGGAAGTTATGAGTATTAGTGTGACCTCTTCCATATTCTTCTAACTGTACATGATGAAAAGTGCGTGAATTCCTAAATCATGGCAGATTTAGTGCTCATTCACTCGTACCAAAAGGCAAGGTTATGAGCATGTTCCTGTGCATAGTTCCTAATGTCATGTGTTCAATCACTAAACACTAATATGTACAAAGCCAGCACCCAAGCTACTTAAGCCTACTAATAATTTAAAGCTATTGAGGAGCAGGTTTATGTTAAAGCTAATGACATGGAGTTGTTGTTTATGTGAGTATGGCAACACCATATTTGCTGTATGGCTGTTTGGGAATATACATGCTCAAATTGGTCTATAAGATGTTGCTAGGACCTGAATTATCTTCACGGATCACGTATACTATAACAAAAACATGACAGTAGTCATGAACTTAACAATCCAGTACAGTCACCAACACATACACATAAAAACGTTATTAATAAAAACAGTGTATTATTAGATAGTGAAATCAGACCTATGGAAGCAGTTGCTTGCGGAAGTGAGTAGTCGACTCGAGTTGCGCTACCGCATCATCAAAACACAAGCTGGCAAGCATTGTGGCAGAAACTGCAAACTTCACCAAACAAACCCAAACCGGCCTTTAATAGGAAAACATCAAAACCGAACCCTCACAAAATAATCAAATTACAAAAATATTGCAAAAGCGAGAACCAAAGACAGAGGGATCAGGAAGGATCATCATCAACAAAGATCAATGAACTCAACCTCTAAATAAAATTCAATAAAATGACCAAGAACCTGGAAAAGGACGAATACAAAAAGTTGAGTTTCTAAACCAAAGTAGAAGGCTAGGTCAAACTACCACAACAACAAAATAAAAACCTCAATCAAATCAATATAAAATCTAGAAAAATTATATGATGGAGCAATGATGTGGAAGAATGAAATAAGGGACAGTTGAAGAAGAAAATCATGCGTTGCAAGGGCGCTAGAGTTTATGATAGTGTGGCAGTCGAGTTACCTGAGTTTCGCATAATCAGTCAAAAATTCGCAAATAAATCAACCTCAAAAGTACCCCAAAACTCTGCATGTATTGAAGAATTTGTCAAAAGTTGATAACCAATCAAAGCAATTAGGAAACGAATCAATATAAAAATCGCAAACCAATATAGAATATCACTGGTTGAACCAATTGAGCAAATTAGTTTAATGACCACGATATGGTCGTGATGGATTCTTAAATTCCTTGGTCATAGATGAAAATCCATCAGAAAAGGTGGCTGTATCTAGCTCCTTAATTTCAGTGATAAGTTTTTCTAGTCCTAGACTCCTAGAGATTAATAAATCTTCTCAATGTAACTTAAAATCGGAACACACGAAAGATGTCAACTGTGAATTCTGACATATATAGCAGCTGAATAATGGACCTACTGCCAATGCCCCTGAATAGAAACAGAGAAATGGCAGTGTGACAAAGATTCCAAGTAGTCTGATGGATGATGCCCATGATGACAATGATTGAAGATTATCAAAACAACTCATACACTTGGAAATACAAATCAATGATTAACGTACATCTATTGGAAAAAGAACTAAAAAGATAATCTAGGACAACCTCTTAGAAGAAATGAATCATATAAAAAAGAATTAGACATTGATAAAATTTTAATCTATGTAGTCAATACACCCATGTTTCACAAAAGGGCTTTACAGTAATCAAACAGTGAATTACCTCTGCCAAACGAAGTTGATGAGCGATCGATGATTACAAAGTCGTGGCCCTGATAAAACAAATTTGAATAAACACAACATAAAAACCCATTATTAATACACAGAAGAAAAACGCCCTTGCATCGGAAAATCGAACGACGAACGACGAACAGAGGAGAGATTAGCAGTTTAAATAAGGGAAGTGATTGAGTTTGAGCACTGGCCTTCTGAATTTCATGAGATTAGATTGATTGAGGATAGACAGAGTTGGGCGTTTTGGGGGAGGGGAAGAGTCTGACCTCTGAATTAGTGCGGGTTTCTCATGGATACTCATGGGTAGACCAACATGTTGGGGTTTGGGGAGGCTGACAACTAAAGCTATGAACTAATCGGACGTCAAATGCAGGTCTATTAACTGGATCATGTGCAAGATATAGCAATCTTCTATGCGTTAATACATCTTCTGCTCTCTCCACAATCACATCCAACGCATACCTGAACAAACTCATTCATTCTATGTGTTTTGTGTCAAGCCGTTGCACCTGTAAAATCTCATTTATAACCCAGAAAATCAAATCGCAATTACGGTGGTAAGTACAGGCGTACAGCAAAGACGCACCAAATTGAGATGCTCGGCTACAGCTTGAGATGATTCAACCATCGCCCACTTGTTGTTGCTCCGTCAATGGCCCATCTTACAGCTCCGTCGATTCTTTTAATCTCAGTAAGAAAATATCAAAACCACAACATCACCAAAGACGAATAAAATACGCAATTTAAATATAGAAATAGACAAACCTTGATTGATTTCAGCAAGGTGGACTGGAGGCCGGGTAAGATCGAAGCTCGCGCACGCCTCCCGCAAAACCCAATTTATAAAGAGCCTGGGAGTGGAAGACGGGAGGGGGTAGTTCATATTCTGTTCAATTGAGGAAGACGAAACTGTTCATATTTCGTCGGGTAAGATTGAAGGGAAAGGCGAACAAACATGTTATTGAAGAAGCACACGCTGACGTGGAAGAGAGAGAAGCGATGTATGAGGGGCGGACAGCTCATGTATGACCTGTAATTTATTTTGTGAGAGCACCTCCATCAACTGCCACATAAGCGCTGAAGGTAGCCTATTAATAGATAAGTATAGAAACGCAACGTCCATAATTTTGAAAACGAAAATAGTCTACAAAATAATAGCAAAAACCCTTAAAAAAAACAAAATAGCAACATGATTACGAAAGTTCCAATTTCTTGTACGAAATTTGAGTTGTGTTACTTATTGAAATAGTGAAATAATATAAAAAAATTAAAAATGAAAAAAAGTTCTTCCATTGTGTAATTTGCGCTGAAATTGAGTAATCAAAGTGGCTGCTATTTCAGACCTAGTTACGAAGTTCTTCCATTATAATTGTAAAGTTTAATTATTGAGTTTGATGAAAAATGATGTGACATTTGAATAACTTTAGGTTGAGATCTTTTACTGCACATGCCTTTATTTTTCTACCTTATTTTCTACCATATTCTACTTGTTTTGATTTAAGTGGGGTCAGTTGCAACTAAAAGTTACAACATAGGTCATCAATTGCCCATAACCCTCCACTAACTTAATTACACAAAACTCCACTAACTTAGCATTATTTCCGGCACTTCATACATATGTCCAACCCTTGTTTGATACATCCTATCAGTTGATAGTAATCCGGAAATCCTTGTAGCCGAGCATTCTCCCTAGTGTAATACATTAGGGTAAGTTGCAAAAGGAAAAAAGAAAGAGGATCGAAAACAAAACAATGCGGCACGACGCGTATTGCGGTCACGGGGTGAGAGGTCAGCGGAGCGTAGTCACCGAACCATTAAAATTTCTTATTAATGTTTCTCCATTGAGGAACATCTGCCACATGTTTCTCTACATTGTCGTTTTTCTTCTTTCTTTCATAAAACTTGAATTTTCATTATAAATATTTGAGTTTTAAATTTATTATAAATCTTTGAGCTCATAATATAAATTCTCGAGTTTTTAATGTAAATATGAGAAATATGGTGAGGATAAAATAATTGAGAGCAAGATTCAATTAAAAAAAAAAGAGATGTAACAAACGTTAGAGGGGGGAGAGAGAGATATAGAGTAGGAAGAGAGAGAAAAAAAATAAGATGGAGAAAGAAAATGGAAAGTGGAGGAGTTTTTTTTTTGTGTGTAATTTATTAGGCTTTTTATTATTTGATCCGTCTCATAGGTGAGACCGCCTCATACAACAATTTGCCAAAAAAAAAAAAATAAGAACCATTATTCACAATGGATGAACTATGACCTTAATTTAGTGGGTCGTCCGTGTAAAGAAAAAAGAGCAGGAAAATGATTCTTTTTTTTTTGGAAAATTTGTGGGAAACCACCTAATTAAACTTTTTTTGTGGAGAACCACCAAATATAACTAAAACCAAGGGGTAGAACCACCTTCTCACCCAAACCACCCTCCTAACACCTCTAACCACCATCCACCACCACCCACCAACACCAACCACCACCTTAGCTACCCTTGATACCACCAACATGGTCGTCGATCGCCGGTTACCATACTTGCAGTGGGCGAAAACCGAGAGGAAAGAGAGGATGGAGGGAGAGAGAAAAAGGTCGTGGATGGTGGATGACATGGAGGCGGGGGAATGTGGTGGTCGGCGTGGCCTTGTCGGCGGTGAGTGGTGGCAGTGGCGGCAAGAATGGTGGTGGTTAGTGTTCGTTAGAGGCGGTGAGATGGTGGTTTGGGTAAGGAGGTGGTTCTACCTTTTGGTTTTGTTTATATTTGGTGGTTCCCCACAAATTAATTTTAATAAGGTGGTTTCTCAAAAATTGGTGAAAGTAGGAGGTGGTTTCCCACAAATTTTCCTTTTTTTTTTATTTGTTGGGTAAAGAAAGTGAGGGGAAACTGATGGTCCCCCTTGTTAGTGTTTTTATGCGAAACCCTACCTTTAAAGTCCCGTTTTTTGTGAAATTCTACCTTTTATAATATTGTTTGCGAGAGACTACCTTAAATTAAAAAAAGTTGCAAAACACTACCTTGTTGGCTTTTTCCGTTAGATTTAACACCAACTCCCTTTTGACCGTTAGTTGACTTCATTTACCTCCATCTCCCATCTTCAATTATACATAAGAATCTACTCTAAAAAAACACTACCTTATTGGCCTTTTCCGTTAATTTGACTAGGTATAAATGGAGATAGGAGATGGAGTTAAATGAAGTCAACTAACAGTCAAAGGGGAGTTGGATTTAATTCAACAGAAAAGGTTAATAAGGTAGTGTTTTACAATTTTTTTAGATTTATGGTAGTCTCTCGCAAAAAATATTATAAAAGGTAGGGTTTCGCAAAAATGAGAGTTTTAAAGGTAGGATTTTTTTTTTTAAAATTTTTTTTAAAAAAAACCCTTGTTATCACAATTTAAGTGTCATTTTTATTATTTTTTTACATTTGAAATAATAAGTGCATATGCAGATTTGAGTAGATTGATGATAACTAGCTCTATCATTCGTATGTTGAGCCATGCACGCCAATTTCTCTAGAACAATATTTAGAACTCATTTACGTTCGTTCTTTCAAACCGAGTTCATAATTTCACGAACGATCTATCGCTTTCAATAAAAGAAACAAAATAATTTCCGAAAGCAGACATATGACCACTGTGATTCCTCCTCCCCCAAAATCTCTGTTTTAATGGCGACAAAAATCCGTTCGATTATTACAACAATTTGTATCTATCTTTATAATCTCCATGTTAACTATTATTTCACGTTAATTGTTCATGTTGTATAACTATTTGTCATCCATAAAAGCTCAAAAACCGCCGATACATAAAAACGAGAAAACAAAAAAAAGAGAACACAAAACCTACTAAAGACACAAGAGCTATGATCAATATCAATAATTTTTCCGAATCACCGGCCAAATCCTCTCTCTAGAACTCAAAATCGTTATCTAATGATTTAGGGTTCCCCTTTCTCTCTCTATCTCTTCTTTGTTCACTATAATAATAACTTCTCCAAACCCAACAAATTACAGCAAATCAGCAAAACACCCAGCAGTCAAATTGAACCCATACCTCAATTTTCAGGCTTACCCCATCATGTTCTTCAATCAAATCAAACTCTACAGATCCTCTTCTCATAAACCCTAATCGTCCCTTTTTTTTTTGTTTCTCTTTGTTTTTATTTTCCCCCTTTTCAAAAATTCCAACTTTTTAATTTTTTAATTTGGTTTTTCGAACCTTTTTTCGTAAATTTGTAAGTTTTATTTTGTGGGGCTTCGAAATTGACTGGGTTTAAGTTGTGGGTTTAGTTTTGGTGGGAGAAGATGGATGTGTTTTCGGGTGGTAAAAAAGT
Organism: Spergularia bocconei; assembly: GCA_963457585.1. Classification (NCBI taxonomy): domain Eukaryota; kingdom Viridiplantae; phylum Streptophyta; class Magnoliopsida; order Caryophyllales; family Caryophyllaceae; genus Spergularia; species Spergularia bocconei. The sequence continues at coordinate 8,856,676 of OY734951.1, read as the reverse complement.
AGATGAGAATTCTACAGGTAATTTTCCTTATTTTTGTTTTTAAATTGATCTACTTTTATTGTTTGCTCAAGTTGTTTAATTTTGTCTAATTTTGTTGGAATGACATGAGAATTTTATTTATAGGGAGAATTTCGAGTGTTTGTTTTAGTTGAATTATTAGTTGTTTGCTGATTTGTATGATTTATTGCGTTTGGGTAGCTTTTACGGGAAGTTTGATTATGGGAGTGTTGTTTTGACTTTGGCGTAATCGGGGATGGGGAATTGATGATGTTCAGTTATTTGCCACTGAGATTGTTTGTGTTTGTTGGAGTGTGATGTTTGGGAGTTCAGTAACAGATGCTTTTATTACTTCCGTGGATATGCTGTCGGTTTTGATTTTGCATCGAATCTTGTTGTCGTGCTGCAATTGTAATTACCTTGTTTAGGGTGAATGGATTGTTGTTATAATTATGGTGCCGATCCCGCTGCTAGTAGATTTATGCAACTATTCTTATTCAATTAATGCTAAGATAAAGCATTCAGTTTAGTGGTTTTGTTTGTCATTCGCGTTTCATAGACGTTTCTCGTGGAACGTAAACCGGGGTTTGGACACTTTCTCGATAGTTTAACAATGCTTACCGAGAACAAGTGAGAATGAAGCAGACAATGATATTTCGTTGCCCTTCTTGACTGGAAATGTTTCAACGATGCTATGTTTGGGAAGATGCTTCTCTTTGTGAGAGCTGTATCCATGGTTTGACATGGCTGCTCAGAAAATAAAGATTGTAAAATGTTGATTTCACTATTTGTGGTGTAGGCAACTCGCGATTTGATGCATCTCAATATGCATTTTTTGGCAACGAAATTCTCGAAGAAGTGGAGTTGGGGGGGCTTGAGGAGGAAGAGGATATACCAACTGCTGCAATTGAAGAGGAGTACCAATTTGAGCCGGAAGAGGTACTTATCATTCCCGTGATTTGCGATCTTTGATATTATACTTGTATGAGTTTGCCATGCTAGTTTAATAGTAACCTCCAGTTGGACTGATCGTGTCTGGATTTTTATATGGAATGTAATATTAAACTCATATTCCGAGTTTCCAACTTGCCGGGCCATTTTATTGAAATTTGTGGGTTGGGTATGTCAAGAAACTTAAATTTTCAACTATCTAATGGGTCTTGTCAAATGGGTAACTAATTTCAAATCTAATGGATATCTGGTGAAGAATGTTGGTTTAAGCTGGTTTCGTGTACTGTTCCCCCAGGAAGTGTTGGTTGATGCAAACACTAGCCAATGTGCTCTAAATTGACCCCTTCCTCAACTTATTTTCTATCGTTAAATTGTTTTTTTTCTGAAGTTCTGTTGTCGGGTAGGTAGTCATGTAACTACTACGGTACTTTTAGGTTTTTTTACTTTTGGTTGGGATATGTAAGGAATTTAAAGCATATGTAAAGAACCTAAACCAGAGGGAGTATTTTGACTCCAGATATCTCATGCTTGTACAACAACTGAGAATATATCTGACAGGAAAACTACTAGGTTTAGTTTGTTTTCTGGGAAGGGAAAGGGATTCCTGTTGTTTGGTGGGCACTTTTTATCTTTCCTCTTCTTTTTTAAGTTTTACTTCCCTCAAAATAGCAAAACCTCTTTTTCTCATCCTCCCTAATGGTTTGGGAGGATTACCCAAATTGGGATTTCGTGTCCCATCACAAATCCACATGTACAACGTCTACCATCAATGGACTCGCTGCCGCCAAATGTCCACCATGTTGCCGACCTACACCACCACCCCTGCCGGTCGACCCAAATGACCACCAATCAACAACTTGCCTTTTCACCACCGAGCACTGGACACTGGCATCACTTGACTACAACTCTAGTGTATCCTAGGAAATAGAAAAAAGTCGACAATCTGAAATCCACTATCAGTTATGATGGTGCCTAGAAGAGGGGCTTTTTGGCTAGGGGGTGATGGTCCCTTTTGTGGGTTGTGGTTGGGCTTCTGTCCTCCCTTGATTGTGGTGTTCTTCTTTTCTTTATTTATATAAATTATTTTAGCTATAAAAAACAAAATTGAAATAATCTACCCAACCATTTTCATCTACATCATTCTTACCACCATCAACATTCAGTCAACCACGAACATTGCCTGCCACCCACAACCAAGGTGAAGATACACAATATGTGAAATAGTGGTATGGCATGTGAGATGAATAAATGTTGGGTGGTGGTTAGACACTTAGCAGTAAGGCCAAAGGGAGAGAAAAAATTGGATCTGATTCATTCCTTATACTTGCCAAACAATTACATCAATTACCCTTCTTTAATCCCTTTCCTTGTATTTTTCTTTCGGTATTCCCTTTTCCTTGCCTCTCCCTGAGTGTTTTATGTGCTAGAACATGCACGAAGGTGTGCGGTGAAAGTTAGAACTTTTTGCATCTTGAAGCAAAGTCAGTATCCACATCATGAAGAGAGATTGCCAGTTTACACCTTTAATTTTTGTGTCAAGTTCATTGATGATTGATGTCGTTAAACTTGAGGCATTCATCATTTTCTATGCCCCCTTAATTAAACATGAGCAAATAATGTACAAACTTACACTAGTGTAAGTATAGCGTATAGTTTTTACATGACATCACGTGTGGGCAAAAGATCTGAATTAATCACAGCCAATTTAGACCGTTCTACCTCAATCTAACAGTAGAAACTAGAGGCTGCTATTGTAGCCATTGTCCACCCTGTAACATGGTATTGAGTTTTAATATTCAAGCGAATTATTAGGTGAAACAGAGGAAATTGTAAGTACAAGTGACCAGGTTTTCCTTATCATTTCGATTTGTTGGAATTTGTTCCGGTAGTAGTAGTCGTCGGCGCTATTTGCTACATCCACATGTATGGCTGAAAAGGAATGGTATTCAACGTATCTTGTTTTGATTGCATAGTATCGTTTTTGGGGATGTTTGATTCTGATTGATGAAAGAAAAGTATAGATGCAACTTACTTGAAAATGAGTTTTTGGAATCCCTAGTGTGATTTCATTGACTACTGAAGATTATTAGAAGTTGTATGTGCTACAACCACCAAGATAGCTCAAATGCAGTAATCATGCTGTGCAAGAGTCGTATTATATCTATGAGGAGCCCAGCTAGAAGTCTGGGAGGTGAATATATCATCCCAAAGTTTCATGAATTTAATTTGGCTCATCATCGATTTATTATGAGATTCCATTTATATAAAATCCGTAAGAAGGGATAGTATTATTAGCATGGGATCTCATTTGAACCTCAATCTTTGCTGGAAGTTGAATAGCAGTTTAACAACGGCATTACCTTTTTCATACAAAATTTGAAAAAAGTGGAGTGCAGTTACCTTATAAAATGCTGCATATGAATGCTTTGTAATCTTTGTCAGGGAAAGCCAGAAGGTCTTACTTTAATGCTTATTTCTTAAATTTTTAATGCATTAGTGTTGGTGAATAGTGACTCTTATGCAGCCCAGCTGTTTTTTTTTTGTTTTTTTTTATTTTTTATTTTTTATTGGTGATCATGGGTATGTGGAAGTTACGAAGCTACGTTTTTTGGCGAAACTTCAGCTTGCTTAATGTGGAATTGTATGTATTTTGAATTATCAATATTGATGTTATGGGAGCACTTGGTTGGAATGCTAAGCGTGTCATTGTTTTCCGTTTACTTGTACTTCAGGTGGGATCTTTCTCAGAAATTGATGATCTTTCTGGTGCTTTCTCAACGGTGAGTCTACAACAGTACCTCACTTATTATTATTAGTATTGGTTGGGCTTCGGGTTCTTGTTTTCTTATCTTGGATTTCTGGTTTTGTTTAAATGATGCTATGTGAGAATGTACTTGATATGAGTTCACTTCTCTCTCATAATATCTGTTCTTAGACACATCTAAACATGTGAACTATTATGGAAGTCCTAAAGATAATCTTGGGAGGACCTTCCTGTTGTGTGCTGGTCCTGTGCGATCAAAAGATGGTCTGGCTGTTGCCTATCTACATGTTGTTTATATAAGTATGTTATCCTTAGGTATTTTACCTTTTAACACCTGCCATCTGTTATGCAGCTGAACAAGGTGGTTAATGGGCCCAGAGTTGCTGGAGGTGTTGGTGATAGGCTGTCTAGAGAAAGTGAGTACATACTTCACTCATCTGTTTCATGACACAATGTTTTATATTTGAATTCTTTTAGGTGTTGCTGCTGTGATTAGTGGTCTGTTATATTCTATTTTCTATAGGATCTGGTTGGCTTTCTTGTTTTTGTAACCACCTGATTTCTGTAAATGATTGGCCGTTTGGGGCTCCTTTTTTCTGACTTCTTTTGATTTCTTTGTCTGGTTTTTCCAACTATTTTTTTTTTTCCAAAACTTTTTCTACTTGTGTTCAAATTTCATATGTTTTTTTTTTTTTTTTTTTTTTTTTTTTTTTTTTTTTTTTTTTTTAAACCTTTTGATTTATTTTGACTTTCTAAACTCCCTCTGAAAGTGTTTAAATACTTTTAAAAGGTTTACAAAGCTTTCGAAATTTCTTGGCGTACACAAGACGGTTACTAGATGACGATTCATGTTAGCCGACCCCAAATCATTTTGGGAATAAGGCTTGGTTGTTGTTGTTGTTGTTGTTGTTTATTGGGGCTCCTTTTTTCGAAACTTGAGCCTGTATGAAATACAACTAGATCATGTTTATTTGGACCATTTCTATTTGTGAGTTGCTCGAGCTAGTTCATATGAATTAGGCAACCAACTCAAGCATGTGGGCAGTTAGAGAACAATACAAAATTTGATGGTGAACTTTGGTGTTGGACAGTTGGAGCATAGTATGATGCAGGTTCATGATCTAGCTCATAAAATAAAAAATGATTTATGAAAGTGAAAGTAGGTCGGGTATTTTTTCAAGTAGGAGAAAGGTTGAGGTCGATCTAATAAACCAATAAACCTTATATTTAGCATGAGATTGGAGTATGTTAGAAAATCATATTTTAGTGGAAGTGTGGGAGACGATCTAGCATACTCCAATCTCATGCTAAATATAAGGTTTATTGGTTCATTGTTTACCGTGCTTTCCTGCATGTTCCGCTACTTATTTTCTTCATTTCGTTGCAGTCTTCTTCAGAATAACTATTATATGGATAGTGTTCAGCAGATTAACTATTATAGGCATATGTTCCTTGGAAATGCAAAGTAGATGTCTGTTTTTACCATATTGCTGGTTCACTTGATTTCATGTTTTGACGAGGGGATCAATCTGTGCCCTCCAGCTATCAGATTGGTTCAGAAACCGAATGGCCTAAGGATCTCTGTCATTGATCTTAATTTGCAGAATTTTGCAGTATGTTTTGGTATTACAGTCTTTCTGATAGTTAAGGGTTAGTTATGGGGGCTTCTATATAGACAATTCATATCACATCGAGAATATTGATTGCTCTTTCTTAGAAGTTAGACATGTCATGTAATGTATTATTGGAGAATGTTGTAAACATTGGACTATCTTTTGTCTTCTGGGCCTTGTGTTTTGTTTGGTTTAATTGCCTCTGCTCTGGTTGAAGTACAGACATGAAATAGTTCGATTCCACTTTTAGCTTGCTTGCCTGTTTATTTGTGTTTTTAGTTTTATTGGGAGAGGGAACTTAGGTGCCTCGACTCTCTTGGTGCAAAAGAAGAGAAAGGTGATGGAAAGAAAGATAAGGGATTCCTTCTTCACCATCTATTCCCTATATTAGCCAAATTCAACCATGATTCATTTTTGTAAATGGGCTGTATATCTGCTCTTTTCCAAAGCAGGGCTGTTTTGTAGTGTGTTCGTGATTTTTAACAGTTCCATACTTGTATGTTTTATACAGTGGGTTTCTTTTTCTAACTATTATACACTCCCTCAGATTCATCTGCTGGCGAGTGGATCCAGGATGGTGATTATTCTACCTGGTATGAGCAGCCATTATATAATCGTGAAGATGGGCCTGAAGGAAAGAGGTGGTCTTCTCAGCCATATGGTTCTCCTGGATTCAATGCAGACTCAAAGCCATTGCATCGTACTCAAAGTCATCCTGAACCCCACCCCCAGCCACATATCCCGCTCCAGCATCACCAAAATTTCTCAAGTGAACCGAATTCAGGTCCTAGGCCTTCATTTCCTTCGTATCCCCCTCCTGGCATGCCACAGATGGTTGTACCGAATCACCTTGCACAGCGTCCAAACAGTCCATACCTTCCTGGTGCACCGCAAATGGGATTACATTCACAAGCTTCCTTCTCTGGTCCTATGACAGGTTTTACTCAGAGCTCGCATTATGGTGCAAATCTGTCTCAGTTCTCCCCTCCTCGTCATTCTACTGAAAGTCGCCCTTCTGCCCAGTGGTTAAGGCATCCCGACACCATGAACAATATGTTGCCACCACACATGCCTCATCAGAACGGGTTAATGCCTTCCCAATTGATGGGTCAACCACCGCAGCATCACCAACAACAGTATAGATCACAGCATCTAGGTCGTCCACCTTATGGTCATCTGACAGGGATGCAGAACCAACTTCATGGTCCGCAGCTATCTCATTCCCCACCCATGTTGAATAACTTTGATGCCATGATGGGTGTCCTAGATATCAGAGATCAAAGACCCAAATCAGCACAGAGAAATAGACAGAATCTTCGATACCCTCAACACGGCTTTGATCACAGTGGCCCCAGGGGTGACGGTGGGTGGCCTGTGTATAGGTCAAAGTATATGACAGCCGATGAAATTGAGAATATTCTTAGAATGCAGTTGGCTGCAACACACAGCAATGATCCATATGTTGAAGATTATTACCATCAAGCTTCTCTTTTCAAAAAAACTGCCGGTGCCAGGTTGAGACATCACTTTTGTCCTACCCAACTCAGAGATCTTCCTCCCCGAGCTCGTCCAACTGATGAGCCCCATCCTTTTCTCCAAGTTGAAGCTTTGGGTAGGATGCCTTTCTCCTCCATCCGGAGACCAAGGCCACTTCTTGAAGTCGATCCCCCATCTCCAACTAACTCTGCTAGCAGTGAACAGAAAATTATGAACAAACCGCTTGACCAGGAACCTATGCTTGCGGCTAGAGTTACGATTGAGGATTGTCTTTGTCTTCTTCTTGACGTTGATGATGTAGATCGTTTGCTCCAATTTAATCAATATCCAGACAGTGGTGCTGAGTTAAGGCAAAGGCGGCAAAACCAGCTTGAAGGACTAGCTGCCTCCCTTCATCTTGTAGATCCTCTTGTTAAAGGTGGGCAAGCTCCCAAGGATGACCTTGTATTTTTGCGAATCATTTCTCTTCCCAAGGGACGCAAGCTTCTTGGCAAATACCTTGGGATGCTTTCTTCTGGGAGTGAGCTTCTTCGGATTGTCTGTATGGCAATTTTTCGTCATTTGAGATTCTTATTTGGTGCCCAGCCGTGTGATCCAGCTGTTGTCCAAGCAACTGATAACTTAGTGAAGGTGATTGTATCATCTGTTAGTGGGATGGATTTGAATGGGTTAAGTTCTTGTCTTGCTGCAGTGGTTTGTTCTTCAGAGCAACCCCCTCTCAGGCCCATTGGGAGCACTGCTGGAGATGGAGCTTCTGTTGTTCTAAAATCAGTTTTGGATAGAGCAACTGAATTGCTCAGAGACCCTAATGCTGCTACTCCCTACGGCATGCCTAATCAAGCCTTTTGGAAAGCATCTTTTGACGAGTTTTTCAATTTACTCCTGAAGTATTGCTTTAGCAAGTACGAGGGTATTGTGCAGCCGGTGCAAATGCAGGCAGCTGCCATAGGATCTGATGCAGCAAGAGCCATCAAGAAGGAGATGCCAGTTGAGCTTTTACGGGCAAGTCTCCCTCACATTAGTGAGCACCAGCATAAGCTTTTGATGGATCTTGCCAAAAAGTCGGTGCCTATAGTTGGCTCTGGTCATGGAGATAATGGGAACCTTGATAGTTGAAGAGTTTTTTTTAAATACATAGATTGTTGTGTCGATGCAGCCATTAACCGTATAAAAATTTGAGTCTGCGACAGTGCCAAGTGAAATGCGCTATTTCGCATATAAGCCTCCGCATTTCTGTGCTAATTGCAAGAACGTGGTGGTAGATCATCTTGAAGCCCCTCAGTTTTGGAGGCAGGTCAGCCGGATTTCTTTTCAGTTGTCCTTGTTGGAGCTTAATTTTAATGGCTCTGAATAGTGTAGGGTGTACAGGGTACTCGAGAGGATTCCCTTGTTCTTTGTGTTATTTTGTTTGAAGGACCTGGGAGAATTTTGCAAAATCACTTATCATGCCTAATCATGTCTCCATTGCATTTATCTGTTGGCATGAAAAGTATCAAGAAGTAAAGAACTTGTTGGTGTCGTGGGCAACTGAAGATAATTGGCGCCCGCTTGTAAGTTGTAACAGTAAACCGGTGATGAAAGTTGGAAGTTGTTTTAGGTCAGATTGTCTCGCAGCATTCAGTGTACTTTTCGTTACAGTGTATATCAACTATAGCTGTTGCTTTGTTTTTGGTTTAGCATTGTTTCTTCTTGAAAGTCCTTGAACTCAATGTGACTGCAAATAGTTAATTCGACCCCTCAAGTTTTGGACTTTTGGTATCTGGTGTATTTTTTATTTTTTATTTTTATTATTTTTTTTTTTGGAGGTTGTGAGGGATCCAGGAGTTTCGATGTTTCATGTGGTTCACATTCTCGGACGAGTCGGACCCTTCAAATGGCTATATATTTAGGATTATCGTCCTTTGGTAAATATTCAACCCCCTACCAAGGCAAATCAGTATCTTCCAAGGTTTGTCCATTATATGGACTATGTTCAATGAATTTCCCTTGGTAGTAGTAATTAGTGCCTTGGCAAAATCATTACCCTTGGTAATACGACCAACTTGAAATTTAAATAACTTATGCCTCGTTTGGATGTCTCATATCTCCATTGGAATTCTATATTCCTAAACTTTTATTTTCTTTGGGTTAAGTCCCCGTGCGATTCAACTTATTCAACAATGTTTTCAAATCAGATCAGATTTATTCAAATTAGATCAGATTTATTCAAATCAGATTAGTTTTATTCAAATCAAATCAAATCAGATCAGAATCATCCAAATAACAATCAATGAATCTAGTCTGATCTATTTCTAGTTATTAATAGTCTAATTGCAGTTAATTTATCAATTAATTCAGTTTAGATCAATTCAAATCAAATTTATTCAAATCAAATCAAATCCATCAAATCAAATCAGATCAGAAAAATGCAATCCAATCGCACAGGGCCTAAGTAACCTTTCAAGAGTGGAGGAAATTATACTGATTCCGTGAAGCTAAGGAATAAAATTAGCAAACCGCGGAAGGCTGCTCATTATTCGTAAAATGGTTTAATATGCAACTAGCGATGCCTGCTCACACTTCTAATATGGTTTAAAATACAGGAGTATTTCTACCAAATTTTCTAGTAGGTAATTTAGGTATGGTTTAAAAAAAAAACATGTAAATTAGTCATTTTGAATACAGTAATAAACATATGGGTTCAGTTCTCATGAGAACACTAGTTCCCATGAGAACCATGAGAACACCCTACTAAAGAGACAAATAATATACAAAAAACAAAAAAAAAAAAACTAATTTTCTCTCTCCTCCCTCTCCCCCTCCCCTGACCTCCAGCCACACTACCCACCCCCTAGCCACCACACCCCCACCGTTGGCCAAACCAAATCACCCTCTCCACCGATAAAACCACCACCACCGGAACAGACAAGCTCCGGCGACCCAAAGCCCCCACCTCCGCGACGCCGCCTCCACCAACTACTCCCCCGATTTCTCTTTTTTTTTTTTTTTTTCTTCTCATCTTTCTCTCAGCCGACAACCCCCAAAGACAACACCCAGATTTCCGGCGACGAACAACACCAATTCAGAATGCACAAACAAGTATATTCAAATGCACAATTAGCTTTCCCAGAATGTACCTATAATGATTCGAGGTTGCCCAATCAATTTGGGGAATGAACAATTGAGTATGATTGAATGCACAATTGGGAATAGTACAATGCACATATACATATTGTCAAATGAACATTGAGAAATTGTGACTAGGGAGGTGGTGGCGTGGGGAATGGCTTGGAAAAGGGGAGAGAAAGAGGGTGAAGTAAGGGAGAGAAATGCACGTGGAGCGCGCAATGGAAGCCCCGGCGGTCAAATAAGATGGTCCAGTCATGGTCGCCGGCCGGTCGCCCGTGAAAATGGAGCGTTCACCGGCGTAGTGGTGGTTGCCGGTGACTTGTCCGGTGGTTACTTGGTGGTCGGCATCTATGTGGGGAAGGAGAGAAGAGGAGAGAGAAAAGAAAGAAAAGAAAGAGGAAAAGAGGAAAAAGAAAGGAAAAAAAAAAAGAATAAATCTCACCCATCCAATACTAAATTTAAAGGCTGTAAAGAGTTCTCATGGTTCCCATATCAGGTAGAGTTCTCATATGAACCTAATCCATAAAGATATAGATAGTGATAGCATAACCAAACAACATACTCCACCAAAGAAATTTCATGTTTCTAATGGTAAATTCATAGGGGAATTTTGCTTCCCGCGGGACTCCCATATTATTTAGAGCAGTAAGTAGTGTTGCACAGTTGCGCCCTATTCTCCATAGGAGGGCAGTATGTTCCTGCGATTTTTGTATTCGTGTAAGTGCAAAAGGTGCCCTGCCTCGAATTACTAGAATGGTGGCATTACAATTTTGGTGGAAAAGTTGATCTCTGTACAAGCAAGTTTCACAAAGAGGTTACACGCATAGTGCCCATCAAGCTACTGGAGATGGTTTTTAGTGGATTCTTTTGAGTCAACACTGAGGGTGCTCAGTAAATACCACAGTAGCTATCCTGCTGACAATAACATCAACCCATCCTTAGAACCCATAGGCTTCAACCGGATACTAAACAGCAGAAAGAATAAAATGCATTCATTAATATGCTCAAAAAGGCTTATACACAAACCACAGTACGAAATAATCCAGAGTACGTAATCATTTCTGACTAAGCCGAACAGAAGCCAAGCGAATTATTTCAACGAGTCTCTCATCTAGATCATCAAGGGCACCGGAAAGGCGCAGATTGCCATATACGGGAGCAATCTTATTAGCTGCAACATCAACAATTTCCCATTGAGAGAGATTTGCAGCAAATTCAATTACTTTGATGGACAACTCTGGCGAGTCTAGTAAAGAGGCAACCAGTTTGAAACAATCGTTTTGAAGGTCGTCGATAAACCAGAACTCAGCTAGCCAACAAAGCTCTATGTAAGGCCTCAGCTCACACATCTTTTGCTCCACTTCCATGTTATACCATATACAGCCTGAAGCAGGTTTTGGTAAATCACAAGAATACACCCAGACTACAAATTTGTGGAGAGCATCCCAGCAGACGGGTACTTTTAAGGACTGCGAGCGGCTGCCAAAAGCACAATCACTTCAATAAGTGGGAAGAAAAAAAATATCATACAAGCAAAAGACCAAATATCAAATATAAATAAGTACTCCAATAGTGTCTTCAAATTTCCAAGATCAAATTTCCACATGCCTCATAGCTGATTTACCTGGAACTACTACGTTGGGGTGCACGTTTCCAACAATCCATTTCTCTGTAATATTTTGGAAAAGTCAAGGCGAAAACTACGCATATTCTACATGATGGTCTTTTGATAGTACAAGATAATGTTATAGGGATGAAGGGAGTGATGATTACTAATGGAGATGCAGTACTTGGGAGTAGAGACTAGGCCATGCTAATTGGTTTTCTATGGTTCACCACATTTCCGCTAACTATAGTGCAGAACTTATTCTCTCAGCCAAAAAAGAAGACAACTCAAGTAGTTCCTTCCAGCAGTGATCCATCACCATATAAGTTAAGAACAAACCCTATGACAGCCTTGTAGGAGGTACCAAACGGTCAACTCTAATAACACTGATGTGACAACCCTGATCTAAAACAAATTTTTGAAGAGCATTATCTTCCTGAGGCTGATCGGAAAATTTTTGTCACCAGTAAGACAGGATGGAAGGATTGTTTAATCGAGGTATTACAAAAAGCTGAGATCGCATAAGACAAGCAAATAGAGCCTTTAAAGCAGAAGGATTGTAGTTGTAGTCCAGATATCGATTTACTATAAGTCTAAATAGATTTCATACGCTGATTTACACATTCTATAAAAGGAAAAGGCACAAAAATAAAATAAAAATAAAGTACCTTTCCTGCATCCCAGATTGAAATACAGCTTGTAGATGATTGCAGCTTGACATCAAAACAGCCTTATGAGAATGGATATGAGGCATCATAAACGAACAGCAGTCACTGGTCCAGACTGTATCTGCAGTTGATTCAGCTTCCAAGATCACATCTCTGAAATTACAGAATGAAGCACCCTGTCAAATAACTGAATACTGAAAATTGGAGAACCACACAATATCATGCTGAAAGCTGAGCTGAGAATGTACAATCTCCTGAATCAAACACATTATAAGATTCATTTAAGCATAAAGTATATCTGCAGTTTGAGAAACTGCCAACTCTTTTTATCTTTTCATGAAATAGTTAAGAAGGGTCATTTGATTTTGTCACATGATCAGCTTCAATGAAAATGAGAGAAGTTTTTTAAAAACGCGAGATACCCTGAGCTGGATCTTCATCCATTAAGCAACCAGAAGTACCTTGTCATTCACTAAACACAACGGGTATATTTTTATTTATTTATCAAATATGAACAAATAGCAGTTGGGCAGGGAGCTTAGAAGATGACATTTTCATAAAACAGAAAGAACAAGTCAAATAATCTTCCATGACATTGAATCATAGAGAGTCTTCAAGTCAAGAAATTAAACTATCATTCACATTAAAAAGGGAAGAAAGACAATACTGAAGATTCTCTTAGTCTAAGGGCAAGAACCTTACGAGAATTCATGTCCAGCTGGTCCCAGAGCCGTAACAAGGTCAAATTTAGGTACAGAAGCTGCCCACTTTGGCCTTTTTTTGCACAAAAGAAGGCGTAAAGGTTGTATATTGCAGTGTTTTGCAAGTACTTTCAATTTCCTCACAAGTTCCTCTCCGGCATGAAAACAGCCAGTGTATATGAACTCCAACACTTTCAGTAGTGCTTGTTCATCAACCTGAGAAGAAAGAGTAACTTCCCTCTTGGCCCTGTGACTTTTGTCCATAACTTGGTCCTCTAAACAGCTGGGATCTTCAGGTGGAAGGAAGGACGGACATCGAAGAAGAAGGACCACCCTGTGAACGCTTAGGTGCTGCCCATCTGGAAGGACAAGATTCATATCACCATAGTCTTTTTCACAAAACAATATTGCAACCTTTTTACCCATCTTGCTGGGGAAGCCATAAATCCCTAATAAGCTAAGGAGGTATGAGGAATACCATCTCAGCCCAGAAGAGCTAGTACGCGTGCAAATATCCTGTATATCATGGATGAAAAGCTCTTTCTTATAAGTTGTCTGCCCAGCGAAAATATCTACTGAATTGGCTTCAGCCACATGACTGTTGATAAGCTCAGCTAGACTCCCGAGCGCCCAAAACAAGTGAATTTCCCTGCCTTCCCAATCTTCCATCTCCATTCTGCAACACATCAGTCCTTTATCTATATTTCTCAGACAAGAACTTGGGTTGAGACCTCTAATATGGACCTCATTGCGTAACCACCACTTAACAAAGGTCAACAAAGCATTTACCCCTCCATTTCTGACGACCAGCCTGTAATATCGAGGTAGCCCCGAATAGCATGCCAAAGCCATCAGGCTAATCAACATTTGAACTTCATCTGGCAACGAAGTGTCTTCAGAGTTGAAAAAATGAAAACCCTTTAATAAATGGTTTAACTGATCCCCACTCTCAAATTTGAGCACTAGAGAAAGTATCAACCTTGCCTGAAATGCAATATACTCACAAGGTGAATACATCATCATCAATATGGCTTTTGCTGCTGATATACTCCTCAACGTGTATAACCGATCAGCTTTGCGACGCATGCGTTCTCTGCCGATTGAGTCCACGAAGGCCACACTTTTAGAATATGTAAAACCATAAAACAAGTATTAATTAGCACCTGTTTTGTTGTAGACTAGGTCAACTAAATTAAACAGAAAGCGAACGTCTGGAAAGAAAGTAAAAAATAACAAAAACCTGCAAGAAAAAAATTGAAACATTACCATGCGCTAGTAATAAGAATCCTGATATAGAATTCATTTCCATCCTTTTCAGGATAGAAGCCTTTGTCACATTGAGCTGAAATTGATCCAACTATCTCCCAGACATATTCCCTTAATTCCAGAAGATAATTGGCATTTAGATGCTCTCTAACTACACTTATAAGTTCCTCGTCTGAATATGATTGAGGATGTGGATGCATATTCTGGATATTGAACATCATAGTATAGAGGGCTTTATGAACTCCAAGCTTCCATAGATAACCATGATGTTGTCCAGGCCATCGACTAATTAGTGCTAATCGACATGCTTCCAACATCAAAGATGCTTCCTCATTAGAAACTTCTCCATGACAGATGCTCGAGCAAGTCATAGCAGAGATGATAGACTCCACTACAGGTTTGCAAGAAAAACTCAATACTTTTGAACATAAATCCTCACAGGCCTGGTTAATAAAATTGTGGACACTTTAGAATTAAGTAAAAACAAACTGGAATCTAAAAAAAGTAAAAGTTGGCATTATTACCATCAAACGCTGTGCAACTTTAAATCCAAGAATACGAACAGAGTGAGGCTGTGATTTGCCCATACAGTGCACAATTGTTTCCACCAGGAGCTCCCCTTCCTCCATAAGCTTCTGTGCTCCACAGCCACATAGAGCTGCAATACATTAAGCCACTTGAATTAGGCCATCGGAATAAAAGAGCTCAAGAATCAACAGGCTGCAGCAAAGGATATTTACCATAGATCAAGAATACCTATAGCAGAATACAGCCGTAGAGCAGCAACTTTGACAGAAATCTCAGGTTTGCAGCAAAAGTGCTTCATAACTTCTTTTATTTTAGTATCCGTCCAAACAAGATACCTTGTATGAGGCCATATCTGCATGACTGAACTCAAAAGAGAAGCCATCTCCACAAAATACTCGATAGGCATAACCTTACCAAGACATTTTTGCAAATTACAAATTAATTGAGTCACAAGGTTGTGCTTCTGCGAAATATTCCACATTTCTCTATCGTTCGTGAGACTGAGTTTCAAGATAACATTTAGAGCAGTTGCACTCATAATGGTAACTTCGGGTTGATGATTGGATAATAAGGATGACAATGGATAACAAAGGTGACCAACATGGGGCTGCAGCAGTGAACTAGGCAAAATTCTGATCAATTTTACCACAACTTCTAATGCCATTGTTGTTACACTATCATTTGAGGACTGAAGAACACTTGCGATCGCTTTAACCATATCAGCAACTGAATCCTGAATAGTAAGTATGCCAGTCAATAAAATCTACTGTGGAAGTGATCTACGTAAATAAAACAAAAGCCTACTCGTCAAATAGTCTAACATATGCAATATTGTTCTTCTAAGAGCCTGGAGTTATCTTCTACTGTCTTTCTTATTTGAGTAAGCATGCCAGTCAATAAAATCTACAGTGGAAATGATCTACGTAGATAAACAAAAGCCTACTCGTCAAATAGTCTAGCATATGCAATATTGTTCTTCTAAGAACTTGGGGTTATCTTCTACTGTCTTTCTTATTTTAGTTTCAACCTCGTTTAGAACAACAAACTGATTTAGAATTTTAGACTGGTTACAGTTACAAAGGAAGGTTGTAGTTTATCAAACAAGCTGACCACTATAGCTTGAAAAGGTTACTAACATGGCACCAATGTCTCCTTATCATATCATCAGTAAGTTTTAAAATACATGTCACTGGTTAAATAAGTATAAAGTATCATTCACAACAGAAAACAGTATTTGCGATCAACGAAGATCAGGAGTCCCCCCCGGTAGGAAATTTAGGGGTAGGGGGGGGGGAGGGGTTGAACGATGCTGCGTACAACACAAACAGATTGAAAAACACCTTATAAGCTACTCTAACCTGAAGAATGCACATATTAACCACCAGACAGATAACTAATATGAAGAAGTTTGCTCAAAATAAAAGTTGGTTCAGCTGGAATCAGAGAAGATCAGTGGGCATGTCTTGTGAGATTGGGACGAAGATCAGTGCGCATGTCTTGTTTTACAATTTTTTTTTAATCTTTTGTTTCCTCTCTTTTGATGCCTTTCTAAAGCTCCTTTTACACGTGTTTCAACATTTTTCTGACTTGCTCACAGTGATCTTAAACTTATATGACATACACGAGACGGTTACTTATGAAGAATCATGTTAGCGACCCCAAGTCATTTTGGGAATAAGACTTGGCCGTTGTTGTTGTTGTTGATCCCTCCTCCCCTTTCTAAAAATCAGAAGATACAAGATCATTCAAGCCTACAAACAAGAAAATCTAAGAACCAGAAAACCAAGAGAATATTGCATCATTTCCACTAGTTCTCTTCTGACATGCCAGAATCGAGGAAGAACCCATGCATGCTGACCACAAACTGGATGGGCAAGATGAATATCTCCAAAGAAAGATCAACATTGCTAAAGATAAAAATAATTATTCCGAGCGAAGCTCCTATAAAGTAGAAAGATAGCAAGTCTGTTGAGGAAGTTAGCGTATCTCCCAGTCCCAGCCTTGGTGCTTGTGTATAGATCCTGATTTCCACATTTATTTTCAGGAAACTAATTCTGGAGCCTATTTAAGGGAGCAATTTTTCTAGTTCCTTGTACTAAAGCTGCGGGTGTTCTTAAGGCTGTTTGAATTTCATTCTCCTAAAAATTTGGGAATCTTTTGTATAGTTTTGCTTCGAGGACATCTTCACTAATGATGATTCATCGTTATTTAGTGAAAATTTAACATTCTATTTCAGTTTAACAACAAAATACTTGCCAAACCTGTAGTCTATTAATGGTTTGGGGTCGATCGTTGTCTGGAATAATTAATGGAGAAACGAAAAGTTAAATCAGAAGAAGAAGCAACAAAAACAAAATGGACAGAACAAACCAAAATGACAAAGTAATCATACAAAGAAAAGGAACTAAACGCAAAAAAAAAAAACACACACACACACACACAAGTGAAAGATGCAAAGACATTTAAAAGGGTGAAAGAATACTGACGAAACCTCAGGGTATAAAAATAGTACAAAGGTTCAGATGAAGAAGAAAGAGTCTGAAAACAAACGAAAACAAGCGGAAAGAAACAAATAAGACAATAGATAAAGTCAGGCACATCAAGGACAAATTCTTTCACTCCACTATGTCCTATCCAACACCCTTTTCTTTGAATCCCAACCAGACCCATATCGTTTTCAATCACCGGTATACAAGCCTTCTTCGATCATCCCATACCCCTTACAGTCTTATCAGCCCTCCAATTTTCAAGCCTCCTAGTCCTACCCCTTTAAAAACCTACAAGAAAATAATATTTCCATGGCACAGTGGCAATCTAGAAACAAGTCAAAAAACTTGCTGTTCTAAAGGAGTATATCACACATCCAACAAGTTTGTGGTCAAACCAACAGCTCATACGCTGGTTTTCTGCACAGCCAAGACGGGCATCTACACAAAAGATTTAACCTGGATTTAGACCCTCGGGTTTCCCAATCTTAAACGTGTAGAACTACCTTTTTTTTTCAGACCACGATCTTTAACTTTTATGGTCCGCACATGACGGCTATACTCTTACAGATGACGATTCATGTTAGCCGATCCCACATCATTTTGAGAATGAGGCTTGGTGGTTGTTGTAGTTGTTGTTAGACCTTTGGATTTCCCAATAAATTTAGCGATGAGCTTGGTTTATAAAGGCGTGAGGTACACCACAGCGATAAGGGCCCATGCTAGGGGAAGAAGTGCGCCTCATGGATGCGAGGTGCTCTCCTTTTCAAACCAATTCAATTTCCAACCAATAATTTGCAAATTATTACCCCTTTTTATTTTTTAAAGAGGGCGAGGGCTCATATGTAAAGAAGAAGAAGTTAGGGATTAGGGGCCAATGAAAAGGACAGAAGAAAGACACGAGGAGAAAAACAATAAGGAAAGCCCATAGCCGGATGCCTTGTGTATGCCTCCTTATTAGTGAGGCGCTGCGCCTGAGGCATTTTGGCGGGCTCCTTTGAGGCGCGCTTTTTAAACTAAAGCGAAGGGAAAAGGCAAGACACACTTATGATACTTCAGAGTATTTTGATAGAATTTACAGGTACAACAGCAAGACGGACAAACCAAAAGCAGTAATTGAATAGTAAGATAGAAGTATATTACTATCTATGCCTCCATCCATTCCAACATATTTGCAAGCTCATTCATTTCCGAATTTAGGGAGTTTCTATGAAACAGAATTCATAGACTTCCTATCTAAGAAGAAGTTGAGTAGTAAGATACCTTAACACTGCATATTCTTCAAGAAGTCACAAAACCCTACATAATCTGCTTCCCACATGCATCTCGACGTTTTTCATGTCTACAACCTTTACTGGATTTGAGTGACTCTTGAAGATTTATAGTAGTTCGATTTTTTTTATTTGGGGGGGGGGGTGGAGGGAAGAGGATGGAACCTATAACCTCTGGGTTTGTAGGTGGAAAGCCAAACATCTCAAGTATAGTATGAGCCTGCATGCTAATTTATCACAGCGACTGGCAATTCTTTTGTAACCGGACTGGACACTGGAGCACAAAATAATATAGACAACATCCAATATCGGAATCGTTAACAAGATTCTCACGGCATGATTTGGTGGTTACCCAGCAGATAAGACAAACAGAGTGGGAATGGAGACTGCAAAGCTTGATTATGTTGAATCATCATATGTCAGTAAATTAAACATACGTGCATGCATTACAAATGGGATAACTAGTGAAAATTGACTATATTCCGAAATAATAGTTTGCATGGCCGATCAACAAGCTAGATAGATGTAAGTACCTTTACAAGAGGAATGCGCAACATTTCTGGTGTAATATCAACAAGGAAACTAGATATTGAGCGGATGACGAGTCTTTGCATCTGAACATCATTTGTATACCATTCCCTTTCTCTATCCTTGGAATACCTATAATAGCAAGAAGCACTCGGTCAAGTACAACATAACCATCCAAAAATTAATTATCATCCAAGTCAACAAGTTGCTACGACAAGCCTTTAGCAAGGTGCCGCTAACACAAAAGTTCAATAAACAAAACTTCACCAATTTCAGTGATTTCCTATGTCCAATTGTAAACAAAAGGCCGGGGCCTCTATCACAGAATATCGACAAACAGATCCAATTTCAGTGGTTCCCAGTTTCCAAAAGATTAAGGGTGCCATGAACTGTTCATTGCTGTTCCTAAATGATTTCATGCTGTGCCCACAGCTATAGATCAATAATATATAGTAACATACAGATTGGCCCATGACCCACATACAGCTTCAAATGAACAAAGTAAGCCAAGACTCCTATTCTCGAGTACAAGGAGAGATATTGTACGCTTCAAGTTAGTATTTTTAAAAAAAAAGGGTACATCACAATTTAAAATCTTAGACCTTCCTCACCAATGCTGTAAAGATTCAGGATATTTGAACATGTTGAGTATGATCAAAGAAATAAAAACATAAGTCACTGAGCATCCGAAAACACCTAATCAAAAGGTGTGGTTCACTCTTCAACCCCTTTATACATGACTCCCTCCGTCCAAGCTCAAACGCCCCGTATTCCATTTCGCGACGTCCCACCTCAAACACCCCATCTATTTTGGCACATATTTCTCTCTCCTACTTTAATTAAATTATTTCATTCTCTCTCACATTATCTCTCCTACTTTTACTAATCCTCACATTCTCTCTCCTCCTTTTTCCTAATATTACCAACTCAACTTACTATATCAATTTCTCTTATTCCACTACAAAGACCCCATGGGGCGTTTGAGCTGGGACGGAGGGAGTACTAAACTTAAAGATAATATCAAAGAAAATCTTATACTGCCGCAGGTGCCTTTGCTTATGTTGCTGTAATACCAGAGCATACTGAAATACTCGACTTTTCTTCAGTGCAAGTAATTGTTAAACAGCACAATAGAAAAACCATTACTCCCTCCCTCTTACTTCAAACACCCTAGTTTCCTTACTTGGACGCCCCACCTTAAACACCCCATCTATTTTGGGACATCTTTTCGCTCTCATAATTTTTGCTAATCATCACATTCTCTCTCACAATATCTCTCATATGAATCCTCAAATTCACTCTCCTCCTTTTTCCTAATACTCCATCACTCAAACTTACAGAGTACTTAATGAATTTTTCTTATTCCACTACACAGGGGGTGTTTGGAGTGGGGGACCGAGGGAGTACATGTTTACAAGGTCACGTCACAAAACTAAATTTCTCAATTAAAAGTCCCCCACCAGGCAAAAGGCACCCGCAGTTCAAGGGGACTTTTGGAAAGAGCCTATAACAGGGTCATGAGGTAAACCCTTCCGTCTCCGTGTCTCAAGCTCTAAGTTTACCAACACAATAAGGCCTTGTTTGGTTAGACGGGTGTAATACATACACAATAATCACCCTTCTAGCCCAAAAATGGAGGATTGAAGGGGGTTTGGGTCACTTGGGTGTAATCCTCATGACAATGTAATAAGATCTCCATTGAGATCAAGGTAATTGTCATTCTTAACTAAAACCCGTGTAATTGTCATTACGTCAATGGATGTAATCAATTACTTCGTCCCCTCGTGAGTCCTCTTTCTCCCTTTTAATTCTCTTATTTTTGTACTAATTTCATCTCATTACATTGTCATTCCATTACTTCCAACCAAACATAACCTAAGAGGCAAATTTACTATAGCAAACCAACTTTGTCGCGATAGTCACGAGAAGAGAACATATACTACCAGACCCTAATCATACTCTCTTACAAAATCGTATTCTGTAGTTAAGCTGGTTAAGCCTCATGCTTACGCAACTAAGTATTGATGGCTTCAAAGCTCGAGATTTTACGACAAAAAGGCAGCACCTTGATACTAACAAACCATGATCATACGATTTAACACAGTTCTCTCTCTTGATTTAATGGTTTTCCCTAGTCAAACTAAACAGCCCCTTAAGTTTTTCATGCTTCAATGTTTCACAAGAGCTAAGCACACCCATAAACAATACCCAATTCAACTCAATTTTCCCAATACATAATCATACAATATAAATTCTTACCAACAATCTTACTCACTCTTCACAAAACTTCACTAAAAACAGAGAATTACCCAACAAGGAAACGAAAGAAAGGATGAAACTTTACCCAAAATCTACAGAAAAAAAGAGGGCAGCAACAAGGACATGAAGCAGAAGCGTAAGCAGCAAGGGAAGAGAGAAAAAGCGAACCTGAAACCCAAGTTGAGGGTTTGATAGAGGCGTTGGTGGAGAGTGATGAGATGAGCAGTGACTGCTTGCTTAGCATCACCTTTTCTGGGTTTTCCTGAACTCTTCATCATCATCATCTCTGATTTTGTAGACTTGCCGATTTCTTACAACTTAAATTTCTGTTTTCGGCAATATATATACCGAGCAATCGGGTATCTCTTCTCGGCCCGCATCCGGGTTGCCTAATTATATTATCAAGTAATTCAGGCCCTGTATGATAAGACTTAATAAACGGAATATTCAGATCAAATCAGAATTATTCAAATCAAATTTGGTCAGATCAGAGACTTTCAATTTAGATCATAGACATTCAAATCAGATCAGATTTAAGAAATTTGATCATATCATGATTAACACTAATCTCGAATTTTATTCAGATCAAATCATAATCATTCAAATCAAATCATAGCCATTCAAATCAGATAAGACTCGTTCAAATTAAATTTCATCATATAAGAGCCAATAAAATCAGATCAGATTCATTAAAATCAAATCAAATCAAATCAGAAAGATGCAGTCCTATCATACAGGGCCTTAATCATTATCACCGATTATCACACAAGACTTACTTTTTTCCAATAGGGTAATTTTGATCAAATTATTTAGCAAAACGACCATTATCTAATAATATTGCCCAAATCTATACTTATCTATTAATTGGCTTACATCCACGCTCGCGTGTCAAGTTTTAAAAGCATTCGTTTACATAAAAATCCAACTCAACGCTTACATGTCGCCTCCACAATTACTTAAATTTGTTTTTTTCCACGTCGGTTTTATGTCTCCTCTAGCAAATTATATTGTGGTCCGTGGACCACAATCAACACCGTGGTCCCGGGGCTAAGATAGTAAATCGTAATAAATAAAAAATAAAAAAAAAAAGAAGAAAAACCCCACTCCTCCATCTTCTACTTTCCCGTATCTCATTTCTCCTCTCTTCTCTGTACTCCCTCTTTCTCTCTCCTCCTCTCTCCTCGCACACCCAACCGGCCACCATCGTCTGCTCGACACCAGCCGCTTCATTCAACAGGGAGCCGCGTTCCCACGACCATTTTCTTAAGGTAGAAACCGTATGGATCTTACCTCAGATACATATGGATCTTACCTAAGATACATATGGATCTCACATATGATGTCGCCGCTGGGAAAACTAGTCGGAAAATATGTCCTGATCAACATCGGCGCGTGAGTTTTTTTGCTATTGTTATAAAAATATTAAAATTCATATCAATTGGTGTAAGATTCATGGATTATATCGGTGAGATCCATGTACTATAGTAGTGAGATCCATGATCTTCCCTCGTAAAGTCCATGGTATGATTGAGGGGTTTCATGGCGTCCTAGCGGTTGTTGTGGGGGTGGTGGGGATTGGTGATGGTTGTTGGAAGGTGGAATGGGTAGGCCTGGCAGAGGGAGTACGAACTGCGAAGAGAGAGATTTGAAATTTGGGATTTGTTTTTTTTTTAAATGGGCCAATGCGGTTGTGACAAGTGTCTCGGACCACAGAGCTATCTGTGATCCCGGGACCACGGTATAAGCACTGGTCTCCTCTTATGAGTGTCATTAATCCAAAGAAGTATTTTTTAGCCACCAAAGTGAGGAGGGTGGGAATTAAAAAACACCAAAGTCGTATTTGGTATTTATAAAACACCAAAGTTAATAAACTTGTTTATATAACACACTTTAAACGATTTGAGTATTTATTAAACACCCAAACAAATAAAAAAAAAATGTTAGCTTTGATTTTATCTCTTAAATTATATTTTTGCGTTAAAAAAGAAAAACGAACTTCTCAACAACGTAACTGATACACGTTCTCCCCTCCTCTAGGGTTAAGTAGTTGCTTTTTCATCTTCTTCTCAATTCCCGTCATTGAATTTCTCTACGGAGGCATGGCGCAAATCATATCCAACAAACTTCACAATCAAAAACTAGGATTATCGGAAATTTAAATAAGAGTCGCATTGGACCTGATGGAGCAGGAGCACAAGAATTTTGGCACTTCTAAACAAGTTTTATACGATATTTTGAACTTTACAGTACCGTACAATCACGTTCGTAGATTTTTTTTTTTTTGACATTTGCTCAATTATATGATTTTTTGTAGATCAATGAACTTGATTTATATCTATACCTATTGTGAAACAAGCTTAGTCTTTCTTGATTTCGCTAAGTACGAACACAATTTTATTAAATTATTATTTTTAATGTTTTTATTTGTTTTGGTGTTTAATAAATACTCAAATAGTTCAAAGTGTGTTTTAAAAACAAGTTTTTCAACTTTGGTGTTTAATAAATACCAAATACCACTTTGGTGTTTTTTAGCTCCCACCCTCATCACTTTGGTGGCTAAAAAATACTTCTTTGGTCATTAATCCTGCATCCCTACCCATCCAACTCCTCATCTTCCTCATCCAACTGCAACTCATTTACTTTTCGTCTTCCATTGCTATAACCAAAACCCTTGCCTTTCAATGTGTCGCATGGAAACCACACTCTAATATTTCACCTCCACGTCATTTCCCTACCTGTCAAAAACCCTTTGCCTTCCTAGACGTTTTCAGGTTTCGTTCCTCCTCCCTCTTCCACCTTCCCCAATTCAATAACATGCAGGATATGAATGGAGCACCATTCACTTCATTGACCTCTTCATTCACTTCATAACGTTTTATGCCGTTGTTCATCTTCGCGTTCCCTTTCCGGGTATATATTTGATTAGTCGTTTTGGTATTTTTCGTCTTCATATATTGGCCTTTTTTTTAAAACATGACATACAAATTATTACGAGATGATTTGTTTTTTGGTAACCATGAATTATTTATTTTCATCGCTTCCCAATCTGTTCATTGTATTCAACTTTCCTCTAATTTAAGGATTTCAATCTTATCAATTGATTCTTTCAAATTTTTTGACTTCAGGGATGAAATCCATGTACAATTTCTGTACAGTTATATTGATTAATAGACAAGGTGAGTTCCCTAAATTTTGTACTAATTATAATTTTGCGTTCATAATTTTAAGCTATAACTATCTGATCTAACGTTGATGTTTTTAAAATAAGTTTTGTTGACATGAATGTTGTTGCAAACTTACCGTTAATTTAGCATAAGTGCACAAGATGAACGCTTCATGCGTCTCATTCAACCTTCATCTTCCCCTTCCACGGCCTTTTTATATGTCTCAAATTATTCCAGGTGATATTTTGGATTTTCACAAAAGAAATCAACGAGTATGTTTTATTAAATTATTGATTAGATTTTATTTGATTGATCGATTTTGGTTGGAATGTTGGATTTTATTTGATTTAATGATTTTGACTGGATTTTATTTGATTTATTGATTTTTTTTTGTGTTGCAGAGGAACTTTGTAACCCCTATATGCTGAAAAAAGATTAATCTGAAGGTTTTTTTTTTTTTTGTTCTTACTATAATTTTGATTTTTCGTATTTTGTCGTTTGAATCTCACATTATGCAGCTTAATTAAGAGTTTTATCACTCTGTTTGTAGGCTCAATTTAGTGAAAGATAAAATCCTGAAATCATGAGCAAATTACCTTTACAGTCGGCAAACATCTCTCCAAGAGATATGTCAAAATATTGCGTTTTCGTGGCTAAGGTAATCTCTTACTATAACATTGCAATCATCGATAATATAAAACTAGAAGGGCTGACAATTTCATAGGAATGTAAAAATCTATCTCTAATCTTCTTTGGGGAAGTAATGAAGTATGTACTGATTTCTGCTGTTTGGCACATGGGAGTTTTTCTTAAATGGTATCTGGTGATTGCAGCAAAAAAGATGCCCACATAGGTCTGTATTATATATCATGGCAGCAGTCTAATTATGGGTTCTGCTGTATGCTGGATGAGGAATGTGCACAAGAGCTAGCTGGTAAGTTTCACCAAGATTACATGTTTACATTCATTTAGGATATAAAAATCGTTTTTGTTCAAATTTTTGTACCACTCTATAGCAGATAATTCCTTGCAATTCACCTTGGGTAGCGTCCAAAGATGGTATACAAGTAGCGAGCCAGAGTATAGTTTGGTGAGTCAAAGGAGGAGTCGACCAGGAGGATTTGGTAAAGGGGGGGGGCTGATTTGTGGCGATTACAGTTGTGGAGTATGTCATTGCTGATTTGCTGGTGAAACCAACAGATGTAAGGTGCAAGGTTTGAGAATGATTAGGGAAGTAATTAGATGGTTTGGCAGAGCCACATTTTCGGTGAGCCATGACCCAAGAATTTCGTCTATTCCCAATTTTCCAAACAATGAAGGAAAATCGAGCAAAATTCGTGTTCCAAAAATTACGCACAGTAAAATTGATTGCTTCTACTGTTTTGCAGGAAGCTTATACGCGGAAATGCGTTAACTTGATTGATGAATATGCCCTCATATTCAGTTCCTCAATAATTGGCTCTGATATGCTCACACCACCTGGTCTAGAGAGGGAATTTGGCTTGCGAGGTGATTTATTGCTTAAAGAAAGACATGATACCTTAGTTCTAATTTATTGTTGTCTTCCAACACCTGAAAGCTTAAGGTAACACTTTGGGTAGACCCTATTTTGATATATCAATTTATTGATTTTACTTGATGAACAATACTCAGTATAGTATGAATCTTCTGCCTTGAATAATCACGAGAGTAAACAAAGGATTATCATGGTTATTTAAGTTTACGACGAATAAATGAAAGGAACATAGCATTGCAGTGTTGAAAAGTTCTTTATTCATCAATCAAGAACATTTACATTGAACTGTCAGTTCGATAGTTGGTGTATTCACAACTTGAAGTTTGCAGATGACACTTGAACAAGTCGTTTTTATGTTAGCTAATGTGATAGTTCAATGATCTGGCGAATGTTCCCAAAATATTGGGTGTGGGCTTCTTAAACATAGAATAACTCTTCTCTCAAAAGAAAAAAGAGAAGAAAACAAAGAATGACTTGATGGGTGAAATGTCCCAGCTGAACTAATAGTGCAATTTAGTGAGAGCATAACAAGAGTAGTGCATGTTATTGTGTGCAAGCTTTATTTCTAGATTGGTGTGCAATTTTTTCTTGAGGACACCGTAAAATTATATTTTTGTGTATGTTTTCTGTTTTGCTGTGCACAGATATACATCCATCAGGTCTGCACCTTAGGTAGGGGTGTGAGTAACTTCCATTAATGACAACCTTCATAATAGCTCATACATATGTAGCCGTACAGTCTCTCATTTCTGCCGCAGGAAGGATGCCAAAGCATATCATAATATCATATTATCTTTCTTTGCATCAAATTAATTTTGAAGAAGAGCAACTGTAAGAGTCCCAGTTGCAGTGCCATAAAACATATGGGAAATCTCTCATGCAATATGATATGCACTAATGGACGTCTTTTTCTCAAATTTGTTTAATGACCGAGATACTCTTCTAATCTGTTCCCTTACCCCATTCTTCATTCATACACAATCGATTTTTTGTTTTTTAGTCTCATCATTTTGTTTTGGGTTCAAATTGGTATTTCTGGATTCCCCTGCCTGTATGGTGGTGTTGCTAATGTGAATCTGCTGATGATTTTCGTAGCCAACGTCTATAGAATTGCAGGTGTAGGAAACTTCTTCCATTGCCTTGAATTTCTTAGCCACTGAGACGGTTTTAGAAGACATGAAAAGGAACTGGTCACTAGGAAAAGGGTTGTCAAAGAGAAGATACGAGTAGTGTACTAAAACGTCTAAAAGTGTAGCATCACCTAGCCAATAATTTGGTATAGTGTATTTCGTCCCATTTATAAAGAAATATTCTCTTTGAGTCATTTGACTCTATTTTTTTTGGGTACATACGAGCAACGAATACTCAATAATAAGGTGACGCTTAAGTTAGTCATAGAGATATCGTCTACAATTTTTCGTTTGAAAGGAAGCAAAAAATAGACCCGTGAAATCACAGGCACAAAAACTAGTTAGCCATTATCTAACAAAAAGTGTAAAATGAAACTATTACCTATTACTCTATTGGTGAACCAAACTAAAGCTGGCAACCTTGACCCGACTCACCCGAAAATCCGAACCGATTGGACCCGAAATTGTGATCACCCGAACCCGACTCGACCCATGACCCGATAGAACCCGATAATGTCCAACCCGACAATGACTCGACCCGACCCGTAGTGACCCATTATCCGACAATGACCCGAACCGTTTGATGACCCGATAATAACTAATAAGCTTAATAATGATCCAAATTAAAACAATTTAGTATGCATATTGATGGTTTTAACTTACTAACTAAATAAATTCCCCTAGTTATGCCAAAAAAACCAAAAAATATTAACCAAAAAACTTGAAAAGACGCGGATTAATAATCATCGGTAATTAAACCCGATTATGACCCGACCCAAAACCGACACAAAATTTACCCGACATGACCCGAACAGAAAGCGACCCGAGTCAAAACCGATCCGACCCAAAAGTTCATCTTGACCCGCCAAGACCCGAACCCGATATGACCCGACCCGCCTCGACCCTACCCGAAACCGACTCGTCCCGCCCGATTGCCAGCTCTAAACCAAACTAACCCTAGGAACCCATAATAAGTGAACAAATGAACCAACTTTAAACCCAAAAAATAAAATAAAATAATCAAGCTAAGAATATAGATAGGAAGAACTAACGAGAAACAAAGGAAGGATACCAAAGATCCAAAACACATAAAACCAAAGGATCATGGTCATCATTATGATATAATATCAGAGCATAACATACTCCCTCATAGCCATAAAGATCTCCCTCTTTTGGAAACAGTTTTTGGGTACGCATGTTTGAGCTACTTTTAGACCAAATGAATCGTTCACTTGTTGTAAAAATTAGTAAATATTCTATTCTGCATTGCGTTCTACCAACTCCACTTGATTTTAAAGTAAGCAGGTCTTTTATTTGGTCTAAAAGTAGCTCCGAAAATAGCTACTCAAAAATAGAAAACAAAAGGGGAAAATCTTAGTGGGTAGAAGGGTGTACGATATTAGTGATAAGATTTGGGAGATTAAGTTTAGAAGATTGGTTGGTAAATAGTTTTGTCATAGACAGATACTTTGGCTACATTATTTTTTCGCAAGAAATTAGTAGACGTTAATCATCTAAATTATGGGAAAATAGTTGGATCTGTTACAAAAAATTATAACCCCTAAAAGATTGATGAACTCTATGTAATATACCGGAATTTTGAATATTTTATTATTACTTTTTATGAATTTAGTAGTTTAATACCCGTGAGAAAATGCACGGACTGTTATATGGTGTGTTACGAAATCTATCGTAATTATATTCGGTTGATAATAATACTTTATCTCGATTGATCGCTGCGTATTAAAATATAAGATAAGACGCACAACATTTGCTATTCTGTAGCCCCTTTCTCCCCTCTTCTCCTTTTCTATCCTGTTATTGATCCTCTTTATTATGAATCTTACAATCATTATCATCATACATCATCATCATCATCAAGATCTAACCATCGATTGTATATATGTACAACCATTCCTCCTCTTGTCATTTTTATGGGATATTCTGATCTGGAAGCGTTTTATAAGCAATTCGAGTTGATTTTGCAATTTTAAGGTCTGGTAACAGTATCTAAAGTTTATTCCTAATTAGATTTAATTAGTTAATGTATTATTCTCGGAGGACTTTTACTCCAGTAGTACGTCCCCTCTTGACAGCTCTTTTCCAAATACTACAACTCTCAACCCAAACGAAAACAAAATTTTCCTAACAAACCAACCTGAAAGTGTATCAAAATTTACGCCTAGACAATCCAAATTAATTAATCCAATATTTAGGGGGAAAAAATGAAAAAAAAAAACTTAGGCTAGAATGACCAAATTTTGTGTAAATCTATGGTTTGAGAACAAATTCGGGGACATATCTTGTATTTTAGGGCAGAGATTTTAGATGGGTGGAATTTTGTTAGAGAAATGCCAAGTACTTTGCGAGAGAGAAATTAAGGTTCATATGAGGGGAAAATGTGGAAAATTTGACGGGAAGAGTGGGGGAAGGGAGGTAGTGTAATTTGATGAGGAAGAAAATGTGGGGGGTATAGTGGTGTTAATTTCATGTTAGCTTGTGGTGGGTGCATTGTTTTGGAAGGATTGGTTGATTTAATTGGGGGGATTATTGTTGCTATTAATCAAGGACATGCGTGGAGCAGTCCGGTCCTTTTCTTATCTGGCAATAGTTGTACCCTTAAACAATTGGAAATGAAAGTGAAAGTTACCATAACCATTCTTTCGTAAGGTGCATTTTATTGAATAACTGCAAGTACATATCAAAATGTTATGGGTCATGTAACAATCAGTTAATAACAGCACATGACCTCTAATAAGACGATATCTACCATTTATTCAACAAAGCTAAAAAAAAGAAAAATAATATAGTGGTTGCATAATACAAAGCTCTAACAACTTCTACTCAAAAATTGAAATGAAGCAAAAACACATTAAAAGCACAAGTTACGGTTTTTACAAAGCTATGGATGACATTTGAACTTGGTTTTCCTTCTTCACATCATCAACATTGTCATTTGGAGTTGTTTTATAGTAACATGCATATAATATTAGTTGAGCAGCGCCTGATATTGCTCCAAGACCATTTGGGATCTGCAAATGGTTAAGATATAAAATTATACTCTTGGCACCTACTGTACCAGGTCAAGCATCATAATATACATAATGTTTTTTTTTTGATATCATACTAAAATGTAATACTTACAAAAACAGATGAAAGTATGAGACAACCACAAAGAAAATGAATATCTTATGAGACCCCTCATGATGACATGTATAAAGTTATGTGTCATTATATTATCATCAAAGCGCCACAATTAGTTTTCACCACGTGTCTGAGATATAAATTAACTTTAATTGATCTAAAGTTGGTATCTCTGGATTCAACTACAACCCGCGGTTGCTTGGGAGGGTGAGAGACTAGATAGAGAAGTTACGTGTGGTGCTATTATAGGTTAGTAACATAAGTACGGACATGACTCAGTTGCATGCGGTGCAGATGTGACTCGTTAACGTAGTGTGTCCGTTTATTGTGACTCAAGAAATTAAAAGTAGAAGAACGTGGTTTCTAGGGGATCCGTGTGAGGTGAAAGCATCCTTGACCCGTTTATGGATCTTTGACTTCGTATAGATTTGTGCGTCTAGCAAATTTTTGCTTGAGGGAAGGTCATGACACAATTTACATGATCTTGGTTTGAGTCTAGATTAAATGTTAATGTACGAACCTAAATTTACATTCGAAATTATATACTTCCCAACTTCTCTATAAGACAATACCAATCTAATTAGTATGGCTTGTTTGGTATTTTTCTCTGTTTTCAGTTTTCTGTTTTTTTTTTTTAACCAGATTCCCGTTTTTGAAAAAACAGAAAAAGTGGTTTTAGTTGTCAATTGTCAATCTTCAATTCTATATGACTATTATAGAAAGAAACAATTTAAAGTTAATTTTGTATCTAAATACAACAATAAAAAGAGTTAAATGTCACAATAAAATACTTAACAATGCCAATAATACCTTACCCAGTTTTCTTTCTCTTCCACCCAAATTCAAACATCCAATACTCTTCGCATCTTACATGTCCATAATCTAATTAAACAATAACATACTTACATCTTTCGAATGACATTCTAATCAAATTAATTGGGAAATCACTTACTATATAATCCGTATGTTGAATATTGATCATGTTTTTGGTATTAAGAATGGGGTAAAAAGTTTAAGTCAACAAGGAGATTGGGAGTAGGAAACTCCAAATGACGGCTAGGAAGGGGGAACATCGGAAACTCCAGCCGACGAGTGGGTAGACGGGTGATGTGCTCGGTTTGTGCGCTCTATATGACCGGTTTTTATATTGCTTTATAGTCAAAATGATGTAATTACTACTTCTACTTTGTGTTAGAGTATCATGGACAACATGTCTATGTGATTTTGGTCGTTTTGACAATCTTTTGGAGGCGGACATTCATTTGGAAGCGATTTGGAGCTGATTTGTAAAAATGTCAACTTTGGAGCTTCATATCTCTCAAAATGTTTAATTTTACAATGAAACCACTTGGAGATGGTTCTTCATGTTCTTAGCTTTCCAGGAATTGGTCACACGCCTTCACCGGACAATTAACGAAGAATTTGCAGTGTTTTGAAAAATCGATGCGGGAACTGATCGCGGCCCGCGTCTAGTATATGGCGGTCCGCGGAACACGACTTGGTGATTTGCGCCAGGAACTTTTGGCAGTCCGCAGCTGGCTCAAGGCGGACCGCGACGGCCGGGTTTTCCTATTTTCCGTATATTTCTATTACGTTTTTAGAGAACTTTATAAATAAATAAAAACTCTTGACATTAGGTTGGATAATTCAGACTTTTTAGAAGAGAGACAAGGTTTTTATAGGTTGTATGAGGAGGTAACTCTTTTATTTCTGGATCGATTTATCGAAGCATCGCATTGACAATATTCGTGAGTTTGATGTATTCCTATTTATCGTTTTCAATTATTGTCTTATCTTTGGTTCTCAATTCATTCAATTATCTTTTGTGATTGATAGGTGTACAACTAGGTTAATTGCTTAGGATTGTTGATTGCTAGTTTAGATTAGTCAAAGGAATCTTTTGTTTGATTGATCTCTACATTGTAGGAACCCGAATTCATTGATTTGCATGTAATCAACATCGTTAGTGAATTAGGGCAAATATTTGACTTACATGTTAAATACGAAACGTGCGTTAGTATTACATGTTTCTATATATCGATATTTCTCTAATTCTTATTGCTATTATCGAATTGAATCTAATCGTGCGCTTAGGTTATTTGATAATTAGGGTTATTGGGTAGTGCTGATCACGCCTTTTAGCTATAATTAAGGAGAGATTTGGCAATTCTATTTCCACGTTAGAGTAATTGGGTTTGATAGAGGAATAGTGATAACTACCGATTAGTTAGTGCGTTGTGGGAATTAATTGATCAAGATCCCTTTTATTCGTGAATTACATTCATAATTCGCAATTGTTACTTTTAGATAGTTTGATAAACAACAACTCTTAATCCCCCATTATTTGTTACTTTGGCACTTTGATTTATTACATTTGACAACCCATTTTTCTGTGGATACGATCCCTACTTCCCTAGTACTGTTGTTAGGATTTTGGATTATTTTTGGTACGTAGATTATCGCGACTTTAGTCTCACCAACGAGGTCAAAAACTCCAGTCGACGAGGTGGGTAGGGAGGGTGGGAAATTCCAGCCGACGATGTGGGTAGGGGGGTCGGGAATTTGAGATGACAGGGTGGTGTTGGAAATTAAAGCCGACGGGGTATGGTTGGGGGTCGGAAGTTCAATCCGACGGGGCATGGCGGGGCGTCGAAAATTGGAGCCGACGGGATACGTGAAACAGATTTTTGAACTGTTTGCAATGGGTTATTTACGATGAAGGTGAGAGAATGGAGTAGCCAAGGAATAGACATCGGAGCTGCAA
Source organism: Spergularia bocconei (assembly GCA_963457585.1). NCBI lineage: Eukaryota > Viridiplantae > Streptophyta > Magnoliopsida > Caryophyllales > Caryophyllaceae > Spergularia > Spergularia bocconei. The sequence continues at coordinate 8,823,715 of OY734951.1, read as the reverse complement.
GTCTGTAATCGACTATTTGCTTGATTTAATCAACAAAAACTCCCTAACCTTTTTTTATAATTCTAAGGTTAATTTGGAAATAAAATTCATTTATTTGTTGTATTTAGCCTTCTTCTTTGTTGTATTTAGAACTTCTTTTTTTTGCAAGAAAATTAGAGTCTTTTATTCTTCCACAATGGGGAAAAAAAGACCAAAACTCTTACAATGCAAAAACATTGAACCACTGAGGAATGTTATACTCAATCACTAATTAAAATGCTCTACCACATCCTCATGCATACAAGATCTAGTCCCAGCTAGAATTCTGATGCTAATTATGTACTTAGCCCTCTGTATCCAGCTAGTATTTTGTTATGTGTTGGCAAACAATCTTTGCATTTTTCTCCTGCCAAACCATGTAGACTGCAGTCATTGAGCTATAAGACTCCCATTTTGCAGTCCAGGGCTTTTTGTTGCTCTTCATTTCATGCCATTGCAGCTCCCTTTTCAGACCACATGCTCTTTTATGCACTTTGATCCACTTTAATAAGAAGTTCCAGACTAAGCTTAAGTAATCACAACCAAAGAACATGTGTGGATGAGTTTATGCCTCATTCAACAGAGACAACAACTGCTAACTAGCACAATAATTCTCCTCTTGATCGATACATAGCCAATTGCGGGAAGTTTCTTTTGTGCTGCTCAAGACCTTACAAAATCATGCTTGGGCAAGTTTTCTAAGTTCTATATAACACTACACCCTTTCATCTTGTTCTATTTAGCCTTGAAAAAGTCATAAGCCTTGGCCACATTGTATTTCCCTCATCTTTTCCATGCTTTTTCTAGTTTCTCAGCTTCCTGCTTTGAGCCTGTAATGTCCAATATTTCATTCGTTGGTGATGATAATACTTTATAGAGTTCTGGCTTGCTTGCCCTTACCATATATTTTTGTTGTTGCAAATGTAGCTAGTAATCCATTTAGTCCAAATATCGTCCTTTTCACCATCTAAATTCATTCCACAACCCTTTCGCCATTAGAGCTTTGTTCCAAGCCAGGATTTCCTTGATATTGAACCCTCCATCAGACCTTGGAGAGCATATGCTACTCCAGCTTTTAAGGTACAGCTTCATCCTCCCATCCTGGACATTCCAGAGATAATTTCTACACATTACATTAATTGGCTCTACGTACAACACCCTTAGGTATTAGTCGTGCTCCACACCAATAGTTTTCTATGCCAACGATGATACAGTTTATTACCTGGAGTCTACATGCATAAGATAGCATGGTGGAAGACCAACATTATTGGAGATGGTTTTTGATTTTGCTAATTAGCTAAAGGAACATGTGAGCCTTAGTCTAGCTGAGTTGAGAGGGATACCCAAAAATCTCAATAGGATGCTTCCATATTGAAAATTTGAGCCTGAGAGGATCTGCTTTTTAATGTTGTGATTGATGCATGCAAAGTAGATTGCTGTTCTACTGGGATTTTCTTGCAGCCCATGGTTGCAACAAATTCATTCACGGTATTAATGACAGTTCCAACAAATGGAAAATCTACGAGTGAATATCATTAGGTCATACGCAAACACAACGTGAGTTATCCCAATACTACCACATTCTCGATGCATTGAGAAGGTTTTTTGCTTGTCGCATAACCCTTAACCTCCTGGAAAGAATTTTCATTCATATCATAAAGAGATATGGGGAGATGGGATCTCCTTGCCTAACTCCACACTCACCTTTGAAGAAACATCATTTATGCAGATATATATAGAATACATATGACTAGAGATGCAAGCCATGATCCAATCAATGAACCCTTGTGGAAAGTCTAAAATTTGAAGCATCTGCTTGACAAAATAGTGAAAGACCAATTTAGGGAGTTGAAAGTTTTGCGGATGTCCACTTTCATTAGGCACAAGGAGAGGAGTTTTTCTACCCATATCTCTAAACTAGGGCTTGATAAAGAGTTATGTTGTCAAATATACTCCTCCCTTTTGTGAAGGCATCTTGCTCTGGTTCAACTACGTCACGTACAACATCTTAGAGTCTATTAGCCAAAAACTTTGCAAAAGTCTTATTTATGGTAGTGCATCAAGATATTGGTCTGTATTCCAAGTCAGAGCTTGAATTTGGTCTTATGGGAATAAGGGTAATTAGGTTGATTCGCTTCAACATTATCCCAGACTAGAAATTCAGCATAACTTTGCTAAAATTATGATATATAACATTCAAAGCACTCCTGCAAAAGCTAGATGAGAATCCATCGCGGCATGGACTCTTGTTAGGGTCATGCTAAAAACTACTCTCTTTATTTCGTCCTTTGTGATATTCTTCATAAGTGCAAATGTTTGGTCAAAATTGACTTTGCTCCCTTGAAATAGGGTACGATCTATGGCATTGCTGGACTTTTTTGTTCCCACCAGATCTTTGTAGTAGCTATAAAAGCTCCTACCCTCTTGGCTAGTGTGAGTAATTCCCTTGTGGTGTTGGATGCTTCCAATAGTTCTCATGTGCTTCTTCACATCGATCCGGTTGTGGAAATATCTAAAGCTGCAATCATCTTCTTTTATGTGAGTCACTTCTTTAATGTGAGACACTTTTGTTCTCTGACTTAGGACACTAGATTTCTACTTTTTCATTATGCAACATCTTCCTCTAAGCTGGTTTTCTTGCTGAATTAGATCCTGATTCGTTGGGTTTTGAAGTACTCTTTTCCGGCAGTCCACTAGAGGCATTATGCAAATATTTACTCTCTCGGTTATATTTGAGAAGTGAATCATATTGGGTTTCGTTAACTCTTTCTTAACATTTTTCGGTTTGACCATTAACTTAAACATTGGAGTATCATATGCTGCAATACTCCAGGTTTCCTCGACTATGCTAAAATATTGTGGGTGCTCTACCCAAAAATTCAGGAACTTGAAATTCCTTTGGATATGAAGATTGTTCATTACTCCCTAAATAGGTGTCTGATAAATAACTCTAAATGGTATAATTGACACTACTGAATCAGGAAGGTGGTAGATCCAAGTATTATTAATCAATGCCCTGTCTAGTTTTGACCATACATAACCATCTGCATTTTGCTTGTTTGGCCATGTATAATCTACTCCTTTGCAGTGCATTATGTTAACTAACAATGATCTATGAAGGAGTTAAAGTCCTCCTTTTCACCTTGAGTTACTTCATGGCTGCTCAACTTTTCTACTTGGTCTTTTAAGGCATTGGAGTCACCCATTATGATCCATTTTCCAGTCACATTACTTGTTGGAATATGTGCCTTGAACGTCTTACCAATTTGGGTATGTCGTAGTGGTAATCGAGGAAGGAGCTCGGGACGTGATTTTACGACGTACGGGTGTTTGATTGTGCCTCATACTATATGGGTAGTATGGAGGACTTGGGCGAAAGATGACATTCGGAGGATTCGCGATAGAAGATCGAGGGCGGAGCGCGCATGAAAAAGCCGCGCTCCGCGGCTGCTCTTCTCGGCAAAACACGGCAGGAACAGTAGCATTGGCGCGGTCCGCCGTGAAGCCATGCGCGGTCCGCGGCCAAGGTTGCGCGGTCCGCGGCCAAGCACGGGCTTTGGGCTTTTCTGTTCCGCGGGTGTTTCGTGTTTCCTTATTTCGGTTTCCTTTTGCCAAATTAGGTTTTGTATTATGAGGGGACTATAAATACACCCTAACCCCCTCTGTTGGGAAATGTGCCTTGAGCACTTGGGTTTCGCCAACGGGATGATACAAGGCAAGATGAGAAAGGCGTAAGGAATGAGTTGCTATACAGTAACTTTTGGCGCCCCGCCATTGGTGTGTGGCGGGCCGCGGCAAAGCTACGAGGAGCGGGCAAAGAAGCCGATCCAGAGATATTTGGCGCCCCGCCATGAGGTGGGCGCGGACCGCCGTGTGGGCTTGGCGTTCCGCCATGGGTCCTTGGCGGACCGCCACGGCAGGGTCCAGTTTTCGCCGTTTTTTTCCTTAAGCCGTTTTCACGGTTGTTTACTATTCGTTTGTTTCCTAATCTATTTTGTCTTGGGTTTTAAGGTAGGTGTAATATATAAAAGCCTACCTAGACCTAGCAATTAAATTAGGGGAGAGATGAGAGAGAATTAGAGAGAGCCAACCCGGGTTCTCAAGAGGAGCAGATCTTGAGAACCCAGATCATCTTTGTATCTGTAAATCTCCCTACATAGTGAAATTGATGATTCCTGACCCCGGAGGACGTAGCTATCACATTGATAGTGAACCTCGTTAAATTCTTGTGTTCTTTATTGTTGTTTTTGCCATCGATTATATTAGCGCATACACGCTTCCGCACAACACCCTCATAGCCTCCTTAAGCCAAGCCAACATGTAGGTCTGTCGTAGTCGTCGTTTGAAGACCTAGCCACAAGCAAGATCAGTTTGAAGACCCGAAGACCGAAGACACAAGATGGGGTGATTCTCTACCTATTATGGGTACACTGCGTCATGATAGGGGGTTTTCTCTATGACGGTGGCTTCATTGGTTGGTGAGATTAGAGAGCGTTTGTTAGCTTCTTAGTTGATCGCAAGAACGTTTGGCTCACTAGATCTCGTTCGTATTTGCTGGGTTCTTTTCAGGTTGAACTCACGCCTTTGTATTGGCACTATTACTCCACATAGTGAAATTGGTTTCTCCTCTGTTGGGTGGACGTAGCTGGCAAATTGCTGGTGAACCACGTTAAATTCGGTGTCTTTTCTTTACGTTCATATTGTTGTGTTATTGTTTAATATCACGTTGTTCATCTTCTCGCACCTATCGAACAAGCATTGTTGAGACTGGACGCCTCTGTTCCAACAATTGGCATCAGAGCAGGTTAGATCCGTTGCTTCCGCTATGTTTGGTTTAGGCGTATTTTGTTTCTTTGGCTTATTGCGGTTTTCTGGTGAGAAGATGTATTTGTTGAACGTATTGAATGTTGACATGTTGTTCACTGGAGAAATAGTCGTTTGCTACTGCAGTTAATTGTTTTGGCGATTTTGATAAATTCATTAGTAACAAAAGGTGCAGCGGAGGAGATCTTGGAGGAGAATTTTCTTTTGCTGATCTTTGTACGTTTTACTGGTGATATTAGTACTGTTGTCGCTGATTTTGTAACTGCTGTGGATTTGTGGGATGTCCGGCTTGGGACGTTGTTCTTTGACTGGGATATCTGTTGGTTGGGGAGTTCTAAGGTTGAGGATGATATAGTTGATGGCGAGGTGGAGTTATCCTTCGGCGCAGGTCAAGCTTCAAGGTCAACCACAAGAGCTACCAACGTTTGTTTTTGGTTATGCGCCTCAATGAGGCGATTGTCGCCCCAATAGGGCGATTTGGGCTTTGCTAGAGCCGTTGTATTTGAGCTTTGATAGAACTGTTGTTTTGGTACTTCAGATAGAGCCGTTTGTTTTGAGTTCCGTGAAGCTGTTGTTTCGGATTTTATGAAGCTGCTATTTAGGCTTCGTGGAATCAATTTGGGCGTCGTGGAACTATTGTTTTGGGTTCTAGGTGGAGCTGCTGATTTGGGTTCTAATTGAAGCTGTTGGATTTGGGTTCTAGTTGAAACCGTTTGTGCCTCGAAAGGGGCAATTTGGATCCTTGTAGGGTCATTCGTATTTGTGTTGCGAAAGTGGCAATTTGGAGCTCTAGGTGGAGCTCGTTTCTGCCTCGAAAGGGGCAATTTGGGACTCTAGCGAGTCTTTTGCATTTGGACTTCGAAAGAGGTCAATTGGATTCCTTTGGGAGTCATTTGTCTTTGAATTTGAATTTGTATTCCGTTGAGCAATTTGGTTAGATTTAGTCTAACGTTTGTACCTCTCATTCAGTGGGGTAGTTTGGCTCTTTGGGATGTTTGGTCGGTCTTGAGTGTTTGGCTTGGTATAAGCAATTTGGTGTTCGCGACACGTTTGGTTACTCAAGAGGGACAATTTGTATTTGTTTTGGCCATTTGTGTCTTTCATTAGACTTTAGGGTACTTCGGTACAATCGGCCGTTTGTGAGGAGAAACGTTTGGTATTTGGTAGCTTGTGCACGTTTGTTATACCGTTTGGTTGTGACGTTTGGTACTTCATTCACTGGGTTTGTGATAGTGGTGGTATTCTACTATTTGGTGTTGTGGTGCGACGGCATTGCGATACATTTGGTATCTCAGGGTACATTTGGGTAGATGCTACATTGATCAATTTTGGTAATGCTGGTACGTTTGGTCACGTTTGGTGCACTTGGTACATTTGTATTTATTTTGCGTTGGGTGTAAGAGAGTTCAAGTCAAGGTGGAGATTGTTGGGAATATGTGCCTTGAACGTCTTACCAATTTGGGTATGTCGTAGTGGTAATCGAGGAAGGAGATCGGGACGTGATTCTACGACGTACGGGTGTTTGATCGTGCCTCATACTATATGGTTAGTATGGAGGACTTGGGCGAAAGATGACATTCGGAGGATTCGCGATAGAAGATTGCGGGCGGAGCACGCATGGGAAAGCCGCGCTCCGCGGCTGCTCTTCTCGGCAAAACACGGCAGGAACAGTAGCATTGGCGCGGTCCGCCGTGAAGCCAGGCGCGGTCCGCGACCAAGGTTGCGCGGTCCGCGGCCAAGCACGGGCTTTGGGTTTTTCTGTTCCGCGGGTGTTTCGTGTTTCCTTATTTCGGTTTCCTTTTGCCAAATTAGGTTTTGTATTATGAGGGGACTATAAATACACCCTAACCCCCTCATAGCCTCCTTAAGCCAAGCCAACATGTAGGCCTGTCGTAGTCGTCGTTTGAAGACCTAGCCACAAGCAAGGTCAGTTTGAAGACCCAAAGACTGAAGACACAAGATGGGGTGATTCTCTACCTATTATGGGTACACTGCGTCATGATAGGGGGTTTTCTCTATGACGGTGGCTTCATTGGTTGGTGAGATTAGAGAGCGTTTTAGGTTCTTAGTTGATCGCAAGAACGTTTGGCTCACTAGATCTCGTTCGTATTTGCTGGGTTCTTTTCAGGTTGAACTCACACCTTTGTATTGGCACTATTACTCCACATAGTGAAATTGGTTTCTCCTCTATTGGGTGGACGTAGCTGGCAAATTGCTGGTGAACCACGTTAAATCGGTGTCTTTTCTTTACGTTCATATTGTTGTGTTATTGTTTAATATCACGTTGTTCATCTTCTCGCACCTATCGAACAAGCATTGTTGGGACTGGACGCCTCTGTTCCAACATTACTTGCTATTGTGCTTAATATCCCTCCATATATATACATCTTGCCTTTGTTCCCTTTGATGGTCAACATGCACCATTGTGCCATTATTTAGTTTGTGATTGAATATTGATAGCTCTAGAGTGGATAAATTGAGCATAACTTGTGATATTATCCACATAAATTGTACCAGAGTGCCAGATGACCCAAACCACCAATTGACATGGTGGGAGTAGTTAAAGATAGTCTGGTAACCCTTGAACTTATTGGCAATCTATTACCCTACTAGCTTTATGTTCCTTTATATTTGTTTCGAGCACGCAAGTTATATCTAGCTTGTGCTGCAACAAGAGATTCTTATTCACTTGCCGTTTGAGCTTATCATTGATCTCTCTTACATTCTAGTAGCAGATTATCATATTAAGGGAATGACTAGTGGGACATTCTCTTCAAATAGAACCCTGCTGTCAGATGCCACGTTTCTGAAGCTTCCTTCAAGCCTGGCTGTTGGGATGCGTTGCCTTTGGATTTGATCAGCTTTTAGCTCATGCTTGCTCTGCCTGTCATAAGCCCTTTTCTCAGACATACTTAATGCCAACATGAACCCCATTTCATCATTTATGTCCTGTGGTGGAGGAGGTGTAGTTTGGAGAATCTGGCTCATTAGGATTAGGAGTCTAAGTGATTGCTATCTCAAGTAATTTTGCATTGGCATCAGGTATTGAAGTTTCTTTAGCATTTGCACGCTGCTACACTGGTTGGTATACTTCAGTTTCAGCTGGGTTTTGCAAATTTCATCAGTTGTTGTATCAGCAACTACAAGCTTCTGCACTAGTGGTTACACTTTCTTACCTCTTGGTGTTGTCCGCTTCTTAGCATGCTTGCGGGTGTTTCCAGGTGACCAACGGAAGGTTCTCACCCTATCCCAGACATTCCCAAGCTTTTTGCAACATTGACAAAAATAAGGAACACATTCATATTCCACTTTTTACAATATTTCCCCATGAAATGGTGTGCACATGAGAACAAATGCTAACAATCCCCGTGAAACATCCACTTCAACCAAACCTGGCAAAAAGCTAACTAACCCTGGTAAGTAGTTGAGTGGTCAGCATACAAAGGCTTGCCTATTTTGCTAGCTAGCTTGCTCAACATAGAACTTGACCAAAGAAAGGGGTCCAATTTTGGGAAAAGATCGAACCCAAACTGGAACCCTGGTCACTTTGTCTAGCTCCTGAGCAAAAGTTGGAGACCATTGTTTATTGAACTGTCATGTCCCTCCTCTTAGAACCTCGTCTATGCCTTCTTGTGTGGTGAACCTAAAGATAAACCATCCCTTGTGGTAGTACTTAACATTCGCTTCTCTACATGATTCCAACTCTTGCCAACAAATTCCTAAACCCCGTTCAATTTTGGCGTATACCCAATTATATTACCCTCTAATGTGAATTTCCACATTTTCAACTCCTGGTCAAAATCCTCAGTAATTTTGATCATCAGTTGTAAGTGAGTTCTCACACATAATTTAAATACATTTGTACCTTTTATAAACTCTAAAGCTCTAGGTAGTTTTCACAGGGATCTCGATGTTTCCTTCTAAATGAACAAAGTTCATACTATTAATATCATTATTAACTTGAGATGGAGGTTGAATCTTCTGGGCTTGAAATAGGCTGCTTATCCCTGTCCTTTATGAGAACTCTGGAGTCTCTTAATGTAGACGCCAGTAATTCCCCGAACAAGTTTCTCGATGATCGGTGTTCCATTTGGGTTTGAGATATCTCTCTGGTTTCTCCAACATTTTCCAATTTGTTGGTTTCATGAGCTTGAAAATCATTTTTCGCGTCTTAGTGCGCATTTTTCCTAGGTCTTCCCCGTTTAATTGGTGCGGTTTTTTGTCATGCATGGGTCAGGCTTTGGGTATAGTGTTTAGTAGTAGCTTTGGAGAGAAGTCATTCTCCACTCCATAACTTGACAACTTTTAATTTGAAAGGTTATCAATACTATGTCAAAACTAAATTTCGTTACTCATTTAACTAAAACTTTCTACGTAAAAAAAAAAAAAAAAAAAAAAAAAAAAAAAAAAAAAAAACATACGACAGTGATACCAAACGAGCCTTAAAATTTCGGAATGAGTCCAAAAATAAATTCGTCAGTGCTTGGACCAAATAGGACAATATCATACTAGTTAGACCGATGGCAGCAAACTCAGGGGCCTAACAACTGACATCACCTATCCAAGAGTGGAGATCTATTAGGAAGAACGATGATTGGTTCGATAAGTATGGGAATAGACAAGATGAGGGCTTGCTTAAGCAGCAAGGTTTATGACGCCCTCTCACAAAAAAAAAAGAGGAAGGTAAGAAAGCATTGGCTCAAGGCAAGCTTATCGAGTCTGATCTAGCTGACTTTGAGGTGAAATCTCACTTCACTATCTTGTTCAGTTTTGCAAGGAGTTTAAGGCTCTGTACATGATGAAGTCACTCAAACCTACAAAATATATTTGTTAAGCTAAGGAAGCTGCTTTAATTCTGTTGATTGTTTGTTTTTGGCCCGAGAATTTTGTTGATTAACTAGTCATTGGCAATCATAAGTTGTCCCTAGAATAAGTTACGTCAGAAGGTAACCGAGGATATTGTGGATAATGATAGTGCAAGTTTTTTATGTAGTTCACGATCTTGGTCGAAATTGATGTCGTTCGGTGGGGGTAATAAGAATTCTGAAACCAAATTGATCAAGAGGCAATAGTTCTGATTATCGTTGCCATAATTGCATCGAACTTGGTTATTGGAAGAAAGTGATGTGCACGTTTTTGTAATGTTTTTTGTCTTGTTTTTAATGTTATTTTGAGAACTCTTATAGGATTTTATGTTTTTTTTTGTTATACTTATTGGTTTTTATGTTGTAATTCTCACAATGGTGGAAATGTGTACTTAGTTGTGAGAAACGGCTTTTTAGAGCCTTTTGTTTGTGATGAGATCTCAACCATTGTTGCCGAGAAGAATTGAGATAAAGACAACTGGAACCTTCACTTAAGAGTTGAAGCAAAACAAAAGCATTGTGGCTGTCCGTAGTAGAATTGGCGAACATGGGACATGGGATTGATCAAAACAAGAATTCGCATCAAAAGACCGATGGCGATCTGTAGATGGACATTTACGGTGTACGTAGAGGAGTTGGTGGTCCGCAAGTGGTGGTTGACGGTCCTCCAATTGGCACGTGTACGGGGTTTTCTATATTTCCTTCGTACTTTCCTTATTTTTATTGATAAATCTATTTAAGACTTATGTTTTACGTTTCTATTCATAACTTGACCCTTTGACCTATTTTCAAGAATTGGAATCAAGGTTTATGGAGAATTAATCTCCTAATTTGATTTATTACGGATTGAAGTTTCGCATTATCGTTAAATTATGAGATTGTTCCTATGGTCTCTATTGTGAGTAATTTCAATTCTTTGATCTTTAATTCTTAAATTTCAGATTTGTTCTTGCTAGGAGTAATACTGGTTTTAGCGCTTATCTGATTTAATTGCTTAAAACATTTGCACCTTCATCTATTTAATTAATTACGAATTCAACGTTAGGTAGATCAAAGAAAGAATGGATTTATTTCTCAATCTGAACCGTGTGTGATTGAATCGGATATGGTTGTTGATATTTTTAGACCTAATTGTCGCTGTTGAAATAAATATAGGCGCGTAATTTATGGTGGTTGATAGTTAGGGCTCTTTCTGATACGCTTATTTTTTTTCTAAATAGCTAATAGAGAGGATCGAAATACCAATTTCACACCAACATGCTCACATTGATACGATTCAATCATATTCACTACTTAAAAACACCTCATTCTCTACCTTACCCTACTCAATTCCAAATTGAACTCCACACTTACCCATTTCGAATTATCATGCTCTTGTAGCCTCTAAAGAGGAGCTCTGTTTTGAACTTACAGAGCTTTGTTACTTTGTGTTAGTTGTAAGCTTTGTTTTCGGACATATGATGTGTGACTAGAATCCTTACGGGTACTGCATGTTTCACAACTCGAAAGTAGTCTTATTGTGGTAGGAGTGCTAGATCGGATGAGTTGTAGATCTAAGGAAAAGATGGATTTGTGGGTGTAGATGGGTTCGTTAGAGACGATTTGTCGTGTATAGTTAACGCAAGTTCTTTGTATGAGCTACGAGTAGGGGGGTGCAAAAAAACCGCCAAACTGAAACCCGAACCGAATAAGCGGGTAACCGAACTGATAATTTGTGGGTCAGGGTCGAAACTTTATGCGTATGCGGTTAACCGAACTCGAACCGAAATTGGACATAACGCCTTATTTTCACTAAAATATGGTATATATCAACTTTAAATGAAGATAATTAATCCAATAGGTTGTAAAAATGCACTTCTTTGAGTGAAATAATACATAAATGATTTGAAGTATGGACTTATAATGGAATTCTAATATGTTATCCATCAATTTTACTTATTTTGCTAGGTCAAATAGTGCCACCATAATAAAACATTACCCGATTAGACCGAACTGACAAATCCGGTTAACCAATGTGCAGTTAACCGAACTAATGGTTAAGGTTTAGGGTCGGCCAAAAAGTGACCAATGGTTAACCAACCCGCATTTTGACACCCCTAGGCCCTAGCTACAAGGGACCTCATTAATCGATTAGGCTAACGATGTGACTTCATCATCTGAACATCATAATTTGCCGTAACGTTGCTATTGACACCTGGCTTGGGATCATTTAACAGGTTAGCTAGTCATGCTAGGTTGGCGAGTCTAATGGCACTCGATTAGAAGATTGCCTAGTACTGACGAAGGGACGAGGATTATCGTACCAATTTTGAGGTGAAAGTCGAAGTAGCTCGATCACGAGTTACGTCTATGAGTCATCAAGAAAAACAATGATAAACATACTTTGAAATTTGCTCATTCGAGCACACTTTTCGGTTCTTTACAAAGAACCTAAGCCAACATTTGTTAGGTGATGCAATGTGTAGCTAGCGGGATGCTCCTTATGTAACATCCTAAATAATTGGTATGAGAAGTGGTTTGTGCCACTTATTGTAGAGTGAGCTCTCCGGCGAGAGCAAAGGTTGTACCTTGACAAGCTCTCACGAATTAAGTAAGTGTTTGAACTAAAGAACACGAGCAGTCTGAAGGGGCTTAAATTCTAACCTGATGATTTTCTGTCTTGGAAAGAACATAGATTCCACTACATAAATTGATTTATTGCAACTTAGGGCTTGTCTAGTATCGTTTTCTATTTTCTGTTTTTCTGAAAACCACTAACCAGAAAAAGTGGTTTTCAGTTTTCAGTTGTCGATTTTCAGATCGCATCTCGACTCCCCACCAACTTCTTTTAAATTATTATTGATTTTTAGTGGGTGAAATAAATATTATTACTATTATAGAACCAAACAGTTTAAAGTTAATTTTGTAACTTATTTAACTAACATTTTTACGCAAAAAACAAAAAACAAAAACTTAAAACACTAGTGAGACCAAACGGATCCAAAATATCCGTCTGCGTAGGCACGGAAAGGCGGATCCAAGAAGGACCACATGGGGTTCCCGGAAACCGCATTATTTTTTTCAAAACGCAAATACTGCAACATAAGATGTAAAGTGTTACTTCAAAATTAATATAAAAAAAAAGTGTTACATAAGGGGCACTGGTAAACGTAGCAGATGTAACACTAGAAAAAGTGTAACCAACTTTACCACTAATAAGTATTACCTATTCAAGTGTTACTTAAAGTCAACTTTATAATTGTAATGAATTTTTTGTACGGGTATGGGGGCCCAAATTTTTTCGCGGCTCTCAACCAATTTCTTGTAATTTATTATTTATAATTTATATATCAATAAAACATCATAAAAGCGATACCAAAATAAATATCATTGAGGCATCAAAAAAACAAAATCCGGATTGCCACTCTGTTTGTAGCTATAGCGATTTTGAGCGTGGTTGAAACTTATATTGCATTTAGGTTCTTCTTGATTAAGGTGGATCTACTTTGCAATTTAGTGCAGACGATATTGTTCAGATGAGTTAAAATCGTGGTTGGTCACTCTAAAGAATTTTCGTTGTGGGTTTGTTCGATCAGGCTTGTTGTTGGCTACTTTTCCCTTCTCCCTAGGAGTGTTATAGGAGTTTTATGAATTAGCTACTACTTACCATACCTTAATATATTTTCCAAATGAAAGTTAATAAAAAAATCACATACAACCTAGAGCTAAGTGACTAAGAGAATAATGAGTTGAGAGTTTTTGCAATAGCATATTTGGAGAAGTGTTTGGATATTTAATATGGTATTTGTAATTCCTAACTACAGTGAAATTGTTTCCTAACACCTATGGACTCAACTAACACAGCAACGATAGTCACGTAAATCAGTATTAAGACGTAGCCAAATAGCACAACAAGGACAACATTGTCATTATCTTGCTTACTAAATAAAGAAAACTATAAAACGTAATTATCATTATGTAATCGTGAAAAAAAAGCATGGGAATTTATGTATCCAAAAAAAACAAAGTTGACACTCCTCTAATCCAGATTTTAAAAGTGCTATCGAAAGAAACAAACTTGATATACATGAATTGAAGACAATAGAAAAAGAGTAGTGGATAGAAAAAACTAGGTATAATTTGAATGTTACTTACCAAGATCCATTGGTCAAGTGGAAGAAATGCATAAATTGTCCATATGACGCCATTACTAAAATTGCCAACTGAAAGCCAAAATGGCATGTACTTGACACTTTTTGTCCTTATCACTTTGCGCTGGTGAAAGATAAAGAATGCAAATGTCTTGTTATGATGAGAAAATCACTTAAAAATTTAACACTTAATTAGAAGGTAAATTGAATTTTGTGAATTACCATAATCGTGAGAGGCGACACATACATCCCCAAGCAAAATATCACACATAAGATCCCAACAAAGAAAGATCTCTTCTCCGTTGTATGAAAGCATAAGAGCGTAATAGTTATCACAACAATCATAAATGATATTTCTGCTGCAGCCCAGCCTAGAACCTTCAACTGATAAAAAAAAACAATGATTATGTAGAAATACAATTTATTTATAGACCAAAGTATTTGTAGGGGGGAAGGGGGGCTTCTCACGAGCACAATTAGGTTTCTTGCTAGAGAAGATTTCTTAATTTATCGGCAAATTCTCGTAGTGCCCCCGAACTATGTCAAAATGCTCGTGGTGCCCCTATGTTTGAAACTTGTACCTTTGGTGCCCACGAACTTTGCATTTGTAGGCACGTGGTGCCCCTATCAACTAATGCCGTTAACTTTTGGATCAAAAATGGTGATGTGGCATATGATAAATGAAATTAGTCAAGATTTATTAATTAATCACTCATAAATAAAATAAAATAAAGCATAAAAACAAAATACAAAAATTTCTCTCCCCTTCAACTTTTCCTGCCAACCCGCCCACCATCACCACCGCCACACCTACCACCCCAACCACCTCCCCTCTCCCCACCTTCACCACCACCGGGCCGCACTTGCCGGCCCGAGCCCCGTACAACCCACCATTGGGGTTGTCATGCATCACAACCACCCAAAAAATGTCATCCACCTAATTTTCTCTCTCCTCAACCATGCATATTCGGATCTTCTAGGCGCTTTTCGGGGCTGGCTCTCGGCGACGACCAAGTAGAGAGGGTTGTGGTTGTTGCGGAGGGTCTTTTCGGGGTGGATCTTCAATTATTGAGGAGGGAGAAAATTGGGTGGAGGTGGTTTTTTGGGTGGTTTTGATGCACAACAACCCCAATGGTGAGTTGTGCGGGGTTTGCACAGCTAAGTGCGGCCCGGCGATGGTAAAGGTGGGGAAAGGGGAGGTAGTTGGGGTGGCCGGCGGTGGTAGGTGTGGCTGTAGTGATGGTGGGCGGGTTGGCTGGGAAAGTAAAGGGGAAGATTTTTTTGGGGAAATTTTTTTCTTTTGTTTTTTTTAATGAGTTATTAATTACTAAATATTCACTAATTATATGCCACATCACCTCTTTCCATCCAAAAGTTAACGGTGTTATTTGATAGGGGCACCACGTGCCTACAAGTGCAAAGTTCGGGGGCATCGCAGTGTACAAGTTTCAAACATATGGGCATTACGACCATTTTGACATAGTTTGGGGGCACCATGAGAATTTGCCGTTAATTTATTTATTTATACACCAAAATCAAATATCTACAAATTTAACAAACTAATTTTTTGTTGATTGGACTGTACATGAGCAATCTATTGTAAACGTGTTGAGGCTGTATCCTAATTAGTATGTCCCATGACTCCCAACAACCTAAATTATTATTGGTTTTGCTGACATTTTATCAAATTGGACACAATACTCCCGAAATTAGGGACGATTATGACTCCAAATATATTTGCCTACTGTTAAAGTAAAATGTATCATAATTTGAATAAAATAAACAACAACATAATTTAGTGAACAACAAAAGACAATAATTGGAACTTAGCTCTCGGGGAAAAGGTGCACTTCTTAATCTATTTTATCTTTTGATAAATTGATCCACCATTTATTCAAATTAAAACGAAAATAAACATAACTTAATAACACCTTACTGTATTATAACCCTTGACAAAGATAAAAAAAAGTAATTCAACTTCTAACATGGCAAGCTTTAAAGATCAGTCCACGCCTTATTTACTTACTCAAGAGCTATACTTTATATACCTCGGGCATTTACTTCAACAAATAAATTAACTCAAGTAAAATAAATAAAATCTAGTCCAATGGAATCATTTGAGTACTTAAACTTTTGAAATATTGGTTTCTTAATATCTTTCTTCTTAATATTGTCTATAAGACCAATATGCATAGATAGGCTAACTAACTAAAAAACTCGTTGTACTTAAGGACGATCAACTACATACTTGGTTGCTTAATTCAATTACTCAATTTTCTTTTAAACAGTTTACAAACAAAATCGACACTGATAATTTATGGCATTCGATAGAGTTTGTAGATCATAATAGCCAGATATTGGACAAGTGAAGGTAAATAATATTAAGGATTGTAAAGGTAGATACTAATATCAAATTCAATCAATCAATTTAACAAATCTTAATTAGCTCACCTCACATCTGCAAAATTCTCTTTAAAAAAAACAATAACATAACTACTCCAACAGTTATTACTTTTACTCCCATCAACAAAGATTGAAGAGTATTCGTCAATTTTTGCTAGTCGAGAACGTAGCCTACATATTTTGAGACGAACTTAAGAATTCTCAAATGATATTAAAATATAACAAAAAGGAGAATACTAAATTACCCGGTCCTTTTTATTTGCAAATGTGAAAAAGATGACGAGGAAGATAATCTGAATAACAAGTCCTGAGGCATTGGTAGAAACTACAAGAATGCTGTTAGGATGGACAATTGGAAGACCGTAAAAAACCCAAAGCATGCAATTCATGGTAGTTGCCAAATATGGGTCAGGCCTGAATTCCTCCACCGATCTTTTCTTGTAAATGCTTATAAAGGTCGGCCTGCTCATCATTGTGAATAACATATAAGATGTGTTAGATTTCATTGTATATCGGATAATACTAACAAAGTATCAAAATAATATTTTTATTTGATTGAAAATGTACCTAAGCAAACATAGTTTTTGTTTACCCGGTTACACCTACGTGAGAAACCAAATGCAAATGGCCTATGTCATAGACTCATAGACACAGTAAAGGGTAAGATATAGGTTGGGACGCTGGGTAGCCCATAGGATCATATAGCTCGCTCAATAAACTATCACCTAGTCCATCCCTTGCCTTTATAGGTAGGGCTTTTATGGGGCGTCGTACAAAGGGCTAAGTCCAAGGCTCTTTAGCACTTTGTTCAAGTTAATACTTATATATTTTTTACCACGTATTACTAGTCCACCAAACAACAACATAACTACTCCAACAGTTATTACTTTTACTGCCATCAACAAAGATTGAAGAGTATTTGTCATTTTTTGCTAGTCGAGAACGTAGCCTATATATATTTAGTTCGTGGAGGCTTTGATCTTCAATGATTCTAGAGAAGGCGTTTCGGTGGCAACTAACTAAATCTTGTTTTGTCGTATGATAAGTCGCAAAAAAAATCATTATTTATTAAACTCCAAGAGATCAAGAAATCCCCTACCTCGTGGAAGGCTGTATCAAGGTGTAATGATATTATAAAGGGTATTTACGAGAGAAATGTCTTAGTCCTAATGATCCTAACTTTTTAAAGAAAAATCACGATAGTGAAAAGTTCCACTAATAAAGAAAAGTTGTTTCTCCTTTTAAGAACTTATTATCATTTCTCTATTCCAATTGGAATAGCTTGTTCATAAAGAAAATTTTTGTTTTAAGAGCTTAATTTTTTGTTGGTTAAAAAAAGTACCGGTATTAAACATAGTTCAATAGGTCAAGTATCGAATGACAAAAAATTCCAAAACAGCGGTCAAAGTAGGACTAAGAAATTGTTTGACTTTTAAAAATGAATATGTACTAGTTTGCATGCCCGGCCCGTGCCCGTTTCACCTATTTATAATGTTTATACATGTTTCATTTAAAATTTAGGTTTATTTTTAAAATAGTATTATTTGGAATGATATTTTACATTATTATTTTCTTTCAATTCTTGTCACCCGTCATATTATAATATTATTTATTTCTAATAACTCATCGTATTTTTATTTTTATTCCACTTGTACGTCACCCGTTTCATTATTCCAATCATTTTATATCCCGTCACGTGTTATACTATTCCATTTTCATTCCACTATCACGTCAGTTAGACCTGACCATTTGGCACTAGGAGCCCGGGCCCGCCCGGGCCCGGCCCTGGTCAAGGCACGGTCCGGCACAGACACTGGAAAGCCCGTCTAAACCTGGGCTAGTGCTAGTGCTCGATTTTTCAGGCACTAGCCCGGTCAAAGCACTGGTCAAGCCCGGTCAAAGCACTGGTCAAGCCCGGTCAAAGCACTGGTCAAGCCTTGGTCAAAGCACTGGTCAAAGCCCTGGTCAAGCCCTGGTCAAGCACTGGTGAAGCCCTCGATTTTTTTTTTTTTTTTTTTACTCCTCCCTTTAATTTCTGTAAATACCCACTCGATCCTGATAGTTAAATGTCTATAATTGTACAAATATTCTTATTTTTGTTGTTTTGACATTAGTAATTATTATTATTATTATTATTATTATTATTATTATTACTACTACTATTTTATTATTATTGTTGTTGTTGTTGTTGTTGTTGTTGTTATCATTATTATTATCAATTTATTATTAGAGTAGGTGTTTCAAGTGCTCGTATTTGTTCAAGAAAAATTTGTTTGGTCGCACTTTGGGAATGTATGTATTGATCGAGCATGATCCGAAAACATCCAACTATTTTGCAAAGGCAACGACGCTATATTCGTATTGTCTTGGAGATTGGGTAACGAATTGGGCATTCAACATCGACACTTGCTCAATGTACATACGATCGGGCACCTCGAAAATTAGTAGGGTTCGGTCAGAATATCAAATTAATCAATTATTTCAATTGATAAATTAAGTCGAACTTATCAAATTGTTATTCTATTTACATTCTTATCATATCTGAAATTCAATAAAAAAACAATGGAAGTGTGTGCATTGGATGATACAAATATGCCGTGACTGATACAAGACTCTTTCACTTAAAATCAATTTAAATTTTGGTTTATATCTTATGTTCTAGGCTTTATTCTCTCTTTTAATATTCATTTCTTACGTAACTTACGTTTATTTTGGAGGTTACCTATATATACAAGTGTTGTATTTACTTCAAACAAAATGCGAGTTTAATGATATATTCCAATAATATCTTTATTTGACAAAGGATAAACAAGCTAATTGGTGATCATATTTGCTAGTTCAGTTGTTATACTTACTAAATAATTAATGATAAGTAACGACTGTAGATCATACATTTACGTACTTAAGTACAATATTATAGTATCACATTCAATATTATATATTATACACTATAAGGAATTGAATCAGGTCAGAAGTGAAGTTATGTCAGAAGGTCAGAAGTAATCTCAGCCACACATCTTGATAATCCACTAACTCTCATAACTTTAGTTGCTCCGTAACTCCAGTAACTATAGCACATAACTCCAATAACTTTACAACTTTAACTTAACAAAATTTAACTAAAATACGTAATTTCAACTTAACTACGATAACTTCAATAACTAAAACACGTCTTTTAATATAACTCTATTAAATACAACACGTAACTATAATAACTCTAATAACTATAAAACACGTAACCCCGACTTAACTCTAATAACTTTGATAACTCCAATAACTTTAATAATTCAAATAATTTTAATAAAAAAAAAATTAAAAAAAAAACAGAAAATTAAAATTTAAAACATGTAACCCCGACTTAACTCCAATAACTCTAATAATTCCAATAACTATAAAATACGTAACTTCGACTTAACTTCAATAACTTTGATAACTCTAATAACTCTAATATCTCCACACACTAAAATTGATAACTTTATTTACAAAAAGAAAAAAAAAAAAAACTGGTAAATGAACCCCCCTTTTTTTTTTTCTCTCTCCTCCTACATCCACCCATAGCCACCACCACGCACCACCTGACGACCGCCGCCTCCATGCGCCGACCACCACCTGCAGTGACCCCACCACCACCGTTAGATGGGCGCTACTCCGTCGACCGCACGGCGGCGGTCATCTCCCCACGCCACCAACTCTAGCGTCCTCCACGTCCTCTTTTTTTCACTTTCTCTCTCCTCTTTCACTCCTTTCCCCTTCCCCTATAAGCGACCGCCACCACCCATAAAACGTCCCCCGTCCCTCGCACGTCGTCCCCGACCTCGTACACGGTGCCGCCGCCTCACCTATCCTCACCGTCGCGGGTTTTGAGCGTGATTGGAGGAAGAATCGGGGACGAAGGAATTGGCTATGGTGGCGCGGAAGGGCGAGGGGATGGTCGCGGGAGGGAGCCGATTCTGGTGGCTGGGTCGCGGCCGGTTATGGGGGTGGTCGGGGCCGGTGACGGTGGTGGTCGGCGAGGCTGGGGTGGTCGGGTGGGGGGGGGTTGGGGGAGGAGAGAGAAAAAGGAAGGGGTAGGTGTTTTTTTTATTTTGTGTTTTGTATTTTCTTTTTGTTTATTTGCTTTAATCTTGGCCCTTCATCTTAGATGGATGTGTGGTTCAGATTACTTCTGACGTTCTGACATAAATCTACTTCTGACCGGATACAACCCCTACACTATAAACCATAAAGTATAGATATAAATTATGGGGGCGTATCCGGTCAGAAGTAGATTTATGTCAGAAGGTCAGAAGTAATCTGAACCACTCATCTACACAAGATCAATGGTCATGATTAAACCCAAAAACAAAACCAAAAAAAAAAAAAAAAAAAACACCCACTCCCATTTCTTTTTCTCTCTCCATCCCCCAACCCCCCTCTACCCACCCGACCACCCCATCCCGCCGGCGACCGTCGCCAACCACCACCATTGACGACCCCCGATCAGCCACCGTGAACGCCTCCCTTACCCGACCCTCCCTCCGCCGGTCCCACACGCCGCCGCCGCCGCTTCCTTCTCCCATAATATCCCCTCCCTTTCTCTCATCTCCCTTGCAATCCTTTAATTTAGGCGAGGATGGTGGTGTGCATGGGGTCGGCGGCGTAGGGGAAGGGCTGGGGGAGGGTTTATTGGCGGCGACGGCTAACGATAAGGTGTGGGGAATGGAGTGAGAGAGGAGAGAGAAAATGAGAAAAAAGGGACGTGAAGGAGGGTGGAGGAGGTGGCGCGGGATCGGGACTGCCGCCGTGTGGTCGCCGGATCGGCGCCCACCCAATGGTGGTTGTCGCGTCCCGTTTGGTGGTGGTCGGCGCAAGGGGGTGGCGGTGGGCGGCTGGTACGTGGTGGTGGCAGTGGTAGGGGGGGGTGGAGAATGAGAGAAAAAAAACGGGGTTCCTTTTTTCTGATTTTTTTTTTTAATATTTTTTTTTTTTTTTAAGTTATGTATTTTAATGTGTACAGTTATTAAAGTTATCAAAGTTATTGGAGTTAAGTTGGGGTTACGTGTTTTATAGTTATTAAAGTTATTGGAGTTATTGGAGTTAAGTCGGGTTACGTGTTTTAAATTTTAATTTTCTGTTTTTTTTTATTAAAGTTATTGGAGTTATTAAAGTTATTGGAGTTATCAAAGTTATTGGAGTTAAGTCGGGGTTACGTGTTTTATAGTTATTAGAGTTATCATAGTTACGTGTTGTAGTTATTGGAGTTATATTGAAAAACGTGTTTTAGTTATTGAAGTTATTGGAGTTAAGTTGTAATTACGTATTTTAGTTAAATATTGTTAAGTTAGAGTCGTAAAGTTATTGGAGTTATGTGCTATAGTTATTGGAGTTACAGAGCAACTAAAGTTATGAGAGTTAGTGGATTATCAAGATATGTGGCTGAGATTATTTCTGACCTTCTGACATAACTTTACTTCTGACCTGATTCAAAATCATAGTATCACATTCGGTGTTATATACTATAACGCATATCACATTCACTCTTATATACTACATAATCGATCGTTGATGTTTACCCGACTCTAAACAACTAAATCAACTAGACAACCTTGTTTAGTTATAATAGAACTTATTATATGACTTGACTCAACCACTAATGCACCTAATTTATATGTACAAGTTTACACAACTGAGCTATACGAGTATATACTAATTGAAATTCGACGTATTCATATTTAATATAAGCCATATTATACTATCATAGACTCATAGGTCACATTCAGTCTTATATACTTTTACTAAATCTCAACCGACATGCAAAGACCGAATTTGATTTTTATATTACACATATAATATAAACTTGAATTAAAACGCCATATATAAGTTTTGTTATATATACGTTTTACCCTCGATCAAATAAGTACAAACACACCTTTTAATCCGGTTCACAACTAAATAAAAGTCACAACGAATTATAAACGTCAATCCAATCAACGGCTCATACTCCTCCTTACCCCCTCATACGGATCACCTCCATGGCCGTCGGATCAAACACATTTAATCTGGACCATTCATCCCCTCTCACCCTAACCCTACTATAAAAGGTCCTCAAAAAATAAAAAAAATCCTCACATCACTCTCTTTCTCTCACCTTATTCACTCTTCCTCTCTCTCTCTCTCTCTCAACTCCCGGGTCTCCGTCCCAACCCTCCACGGCTCCACCACAGCGCCGCCTCATTCACTCTTTCCCACTCTCTGTATTCTCTGATCTCCACCACAGCTACGTCGTTCCGATCCCCTTCTCCTCCAACGTCGTGCTCACTGTCTCTTTCTCTCTCCGCCGTCCGAAGTTTGCAGGTAAATTTCTTCCCATCCTCCTCTCACCCTTTTATCTTTCCCCCTTTTATTTACATTTCATTTTTTTTCGATTATTTTTCTTTGATTTTGTTTTGAGCATTTGTTGACTGTAGAGTTTTAGGGATATATATATTTGATTTCGATGGTTGATGTTAGGTTGTGGAAATTGAGGCAAAGAAGATCCATGGAAATTGGGGAAAAGAAGACTTGATTTCGGCTCTCAAGTGGACTCTCTACGGTTTGGGTGATTAGTAAAAAAGGTCTAGGGTTTATTAAGTCGTAAATATGTTAATTAAGTTGTAAATCTCTTAATTGAGTTTAATATGTAATTAATTTGGTTTTGATTTTAGTACTATTAGTGATTAGTTAATGTATTGTGATTAATTGAAGATTTTTTACCAAGAATTGCATTAATTTACTGGAATATCAATTGCCTTTTATTTTTTCTTTTCTTCTTTCTTATTTCTTTTGAGCTAGTGCCTGAGCACTGGCCCGCCCGGCACTAGCCCTGGTCAAGCCCCGTCAAAGCACTGCGGGCTAGTGCAAGTGCCCCAAAAGTCGAGCACTGACACTAGCCCGGCACTAGCCCGGGTACCTAGGGCTAGTGCTAGTGCTCGACTTTTGGAGCACTAGCCCGGGTAAGCCTGACACTAGCCCTGACCCGACCGGCCCGTAGCCACCTCTAACGTCAGCAGTTATGCTATTTCATTTTTTTTCACTATCTCATCACCCTTTATATCACATAATCTTTCAATTTATTACCGTAAGTTAGCTAATACATTATCATGTTTTCCATAAATTAGCTGATAACTACCATATTATTTAATTCTAATACTATATATTAAAATCTGAAAGGTTGACACTTGGCGTACATTAATCGGATAGAACATAAAAATAGCATCAGGGACGATATGGTAATAAATTATCACAGAGTAGTATAGTATTAGCTAATTTATGGAAAATAATCATTATGCTAATTTATTAGAACAAACATAAGCCAACACTTTTCCTATAAAACGAGTATAAATTATATAAATATATAGCAGGGGTTTGACACGAGCATGCAAACTAGTATATTATATAGTATTTCCATATCCTAATTTTTAAACTTTTTTTTTATTTACATCCAATAGGATTGTGCCAAGTGTCCAATAGGATTGTGTCAAGTGTCCATCAATGAAGGGTTGTATGTAAACGTGTTTAATATGCTTATTCGAGCGAAAAATACAGCTTTCTCTTAGTGCGATTTTCTTAACATTTTACTTATTGTTTGTTTCACGCCGAGAACAACTAAAGAGATAATTTGAGATCCACGAACCAGCAACTGTTTTTTACAAACAAACAAAACACCCATATTTTTTTCACTTTAATTTAGTTCTCAACAAGGTAAAACAGTGTGTAGCCCTAATCATCACACCTTGATTAAACATACTTTAAACACATCAAAATTACATATGGAGCAAGGTGACTAATAGTAAGAATATTCAAACCTTAGGTATCTAAACTTCTAAAGTGAAATTCGAACAAACCTTGTTTACCTAGAATGAGATTTTTTTTCTATATCGAATAGGAGGTGAATGTATCTCACCACTTTCTATTTCTATTTGTATGTTGAGATAGACCATGAAGGACAAGCATTATATCATATCCTGCTCAAGCACCATGTTCATTCATTAACGGCTTTGTTATTCTTTTTTTAATTTATTCTTTTACATGCATGAGTATATTGTCTTGTTCATAATCACAGTTTAACAAGGTGTAAACATGATCGAAAATGTTTGATGGTTCCATTATATAATGACAATTAAGTGCCACAGACTTACGTTGGGGAGACAAATAGGAAGACTGATATAGCATTCCCTGCAAAATTAAAAAAAAAAATTCCATGTCAAAAAGCAATTACATCGAAAACAAGTGATCCAAGCTACTTATCGAACCTATTGCAACATACTGCTTATAACTAGAAACAAACCTACAGTTACACACTATTGTCATTTAGAAACGGTAAAGCATGTATATGTATATAGAGCCATAGAGCGCAATCTTGATGCAGACGAGTTGTTAAGATAATACTTTACAATCAATAACCCATTTCACATCTTCGATCATAATCAAAAGTTAGAAAAACCTTACCTATGGCACCTACAACGTTTCTTGTGATCGATAATGAATGCTTCATCCTGTTAGTCTTGGAACTTCAGGGACGGATTTTGGGAAGAGAAAGAGAAGAGACTTGAATAAGGTGAATGAAGGCAAGAAAATGATGATTGAAGAAGTTAGCTACACATTTATAGCATGAAAAGGTCTCCACTTCTAGTAACTCGATCGTACGTCTTTTAAATTAGCATACTCAAAATAGGCGCATATTGTACCGTATATCGGTATATGTATGTTGTGTTGGAAATTAACTCTACCGTATGTCCGTATAGAACTACAAGAACTAATCACGTACGATTCTTACTAAGGTTATATTCATTTATGTTTTTCATTAAATATATACATCATTGGATCATTAAATTTAAATTCAGGCTAAATTTTTAGTTCGATCGTGTGTTCCATGTCAATTATTATCATGGTAATCCAAATGGCATGACACATTATTATTAAGTAGTATTTGGTGGAGAATTCGTATGCTACTACTGATCACACTAAACTAGCACCAGACATTTTGCGCATTTCATACAATTGCCATGACTCATGACTCGTGAGCACAGTGAGAACTGAACATATACACTGCACTCACGAGTATGATCGAACTATTTGTCCCCAACGTATTGCATGTCTAATTAACTTTTCCACCTTCGCGAAAGAAAAAGAAAAATGACTTGTAATTCAATGATTAGTCCCCTAAAAGTCTATAACTTACATAGTAGGATTCAACTATCACCACGCTCAATTTTATCACCTCTCTTTTGGAGGGTCTTCTACTTGTATTTTCTTAGAATCTACAAATCTACAATATCTATTAAAGATCACAACATCTCATTTGGATCGAATAGAGTATCGTATTCAGTCGTAACTCGTATATTACCAAAATTTGAAAAAGAAAAGTACATGAAACTGGAACACGTGGGTTGATGCTAAACTAAAGAATAGGAGAAGTTAATACAATAGTGACATTCAGTTTATGATTATAGTAGGCGTTGTCAAATATGAAAAGACATGAAATTTGGTACGTAGGAGTGTAAATGCGTGAGTGAGAAGGTGCTATCGATCAGCATATTATGGCCTTGTGGGCGTTACATCATGGAATTGGCATGCCCACTATGAATTATGATCCTACCCGAGTCTGAGGAAAGCCTAACACCTGCCCCTACCTCAGACAAACTCCACCGCCTCTTCCCCCTTTTATCCGATCCTTATCTTTTCACTCTTCCTACTACTACTTTCAAGTGAATTTTGTTGTCGCCTAACAAGCCGAAACTACTTGATGCGGGAAATGATAAATATTGCACCTTTGTATGAAAGTGAACATATGAATAACGGTTTCCGGTATGGCAGCTGAATAGGATTTGAAGTCGGGACAACCCCCATAAGTTGAATATTAAATCACTAGGTCGACATTGATATCCTCGCCATTTAGCTATTTTATGAATGTATAATCTACGTATGTTGAACTCATTTTTCACCAGTTTTGTGCAGAGTATATCATGCTTACCTCATGATCCAACTTTTGAGTTTTGACATAGTTATTGTGAAAGTATGTATTGGATAAGTAATATTTGATTTTTAATGTTAAAGTAAATGTATTACATATGACTATATGAGTGGCAATTATGATGAATTGAACTTTTTTTTAATAAATAAAAGAGACACGAGTGATTAATTAAAGTTAGTATATTGTCAATTAACTGGAATGACAATTCAAAGAGCTCAAAACGATGGGCGAACACATACAAAAATGGAAACAAGGAACCATTTGGAATTGACGCTAACATGACCCAATTTTGGACTTAGGAATCTCACGTACACCGAATGTGTCTTTGCTTTCAAGCTCCGACGCGATTGGCAAAGGCCTTGTCCGAAATAGACTTTTATGGACAACTCTCATAACATGTGTGTTGTGTCCATGTCTGAGAAGGTACGTCGAGAAGACAGGGTCGGTCTCGTATTGGGGTCCTTATATTCTTTTTATTTTACAAGCAAGATACGATTTCAATGTAATGGACATGAGTTACATGAAACTAGACATCCCCAAAACACAAGATCGTAAAAGAACACATAATCGGATAGAAAAAGGACCTACGGAGTACTTCAAAAGCTTATTCTCGCTCTTAAAGGGTTTTTTCTATTTTTCGACAACGTTGCCAACTTGCCATAAGCTTTGTAGTCACACTAAAAAACCAGTGAAGTCATAGTCTATCACCATGAACACTTATCGACTCATGTATCTAATGCAATGACGGCGAATTCACATTTCCACTCAATACTCACTCGAAGAGTAAAACCAATACTGGACCTAGAAGTTGTGAATATCATCTCATTTCCTCCTTTTTCATTCAACTCTTCTACTCTTCTAGAAAGTTCCCAGTCTCCCCATAAAATATCCCAAAAACTTGTGTTGTTAATGTAAAAGTTCATCCGAATACGCAATTGAACCCCCATAAGGTTTCAGGTTCGATTTTAAAATCAGCTAGGGATCATTGATGATGCATCCTTTGTCTCGAAAGAAAAAGATCGGACTTGACAACGATACGACAGAGTCCTGATCTCTTGAGAGTCTAACTGATGGTTTTACGCCTTTAGACAACAATGAGAGAGTTCCGTTCTAAAACTCCATCAGCTTCATCCAAACAAAAGTCACCTCGGCTAAATTGCCTACAGGCTTGCAGGGCGAATTAAAGCGTACGACCTTCGGGGAATGAGAACCAAAATCTCAAATCATGATACAGGAGCACCATAGCTGATTAATTGAAATCCAACAGGAAATTGAAGGAAAAATAGCGGAGAAAAAGGATATGCACGAAAATATAGAGATGCAAAAAATTGAAAAATTGACTAATTGGCTACTGGTTATTTATACATTTCTATTCCTACACTATCTTTACATGATCTCTCTGATGTACACATAACAATGCTGCTCATTGAGGCGGTAAAAGAAACTAAATCAAGAAGCTACAGCAGAAATTAAGTGAAAATCGGATGCAGTACCTGGTTGTTTGGTAGTTGAGAATTGAAAACTACCTTCACATAGTTTCTCCCTTAGCATCCAAGTTAGCTTGTCAGCCTGCAGCCCCGGAAAAACTTCGAATGGAGGGGCAGGAATCGCAATTGCCTTAACTCCCTTGGTGTAAATCCTTTCCACCAAAAGGAAAGCATGTTCAGGGAAGATTTATCATCATATATTCAAAAGCATTACTGTCACCTCCTCCAAGAATCCACCTCTCTACACATTGTTCTAAAATGGCCAAAACAAGTCACCCATCTGCATCCTTCCTTCTCCTACTGGATCTCCTACTTTGTTTTGATTTATCGGATGCTTCCAAATTAGACAATGACATCTGATCTACATCATCAATGGACTTCAAACTGCCAACCCGAGTTAGATCAGTTACAGTTTTATCGTACACAATGGCATTATCCAATGCAAATATGCGCAGTGCAAGTGCAGACAAAGTTGAGGTTTTGATAGCTGCTGAGAGTGATGACCAATACCACCACTCATTTTTCAAGTGATCTGTCTTAATCATGTCCTCAAGCACAATTGTTGCCTGAACCATCTGCAAAAGAAAGTTCCCCCAAAAAATTAGCATAATATATTGAATATATATAGTGCTAAACATAAAAAAATCAGATTAGCTTCTTATTCCAAGCAATAAATGGGAGAAAAAAAAAATCACCCATAAACATTGCCAGCAGCCTAAATTGATAGCAAGGAAAGAAATCAAGCAAGACAATAGAAAAGCGGGGAACTAAAACCTAATCACCCATTGTTTTGGTTCATCTCCTAAAGACTTTATCTTCATTTTTCTTACTGACGGACCACAACAACCATCAATTAGCCTCCACATTTTTCCTCTCCAGACTAGCTTGTTTCTACATGTAACTAATAGAGGATATCAACTAAGGACACAAAATTAGCATAATATATTGAATATATATAGTGCTAAACATAAAAAAATCAGATTAGCTTCTTATTCCAAGCAATAAATGGGAGAGAAAAACAAAAATCACCCATAAAAATTGCCAGCAGCCTACAATTGATAGCAAGGAAAGAAATCAAGCAAGACAATAGAAAGGAGGGGAACTAAAACCTAATCACCCATTGTTTTGGTTCATCTCCTATAGACTTTATCTTCATTTTTCTTACTGACCGACCACAACAACCATCAATTAGCCTCCACATTCCCTCTCCAGACTAGCTTGTTTCTACATGTAACTAATAGAAGAAATCAATTAAGGACACAAAAGGGGATGACTCACATGTAGGAATGACACGCATACATAAAATGAGAGCTAGATGGTTAACCTTGCTAAGTATTATGGATAATTAAGTCTACAAAAAGAAGAAAAGTCATGACATGAGTGGAACACATGATTACAATTTACAGCCATAAAACAACTGCAGAAAGCGGAACTGGTCTTGATGAGTACAGGCAATATTATCATGAATACGATGATTCCTTCCAGTCTAATTGACCAACAAATGATCGCAAAGTACTCTCTCTACCATACACCTAAAACTACCACAACCCCTCCATGTTCATATTCTCTCTCCACCACTATGTCAATACACTTTCCCCTTAACCCATCATTTTAATCACCATGACCTCGCCCTCCACGCCAAAAGTGACCAAGGATGCAGTGTCGAGCGGTTGACAGTAGCAAAGACAATAATTATAGCTCTAGGTTACAAGAAAGATAGCCGATCATGTGGTCGACGAGCTTCAGCAGTGTCATCTAGTGATGTTGATCATGTGGTAGGCGTGATTGCTAGAACCTAGTGAGCTGGTCTAGGTCACAGTTACTGGTAGGTATAACGGATCCCAAGGCTGAGAAGTCTTTGCAGATCCTACAATACTTAAGATGAGAGAGGGTGCAAAGTATTCCACGCTTGAATTCTAGAATCGGACAGTGCAGTGACACAGTCAGATTTGGACCACATTCTAGACACTGACACGAAGGTTCTGAATTGTCGCAAGATATTGACTCGCAGATTTTCAGTAACTGTACCGGTAAATCTTAAATATAAAGCTCCATTGGTATGGGCAAAAGAACACTGCCAACAACCAGAAAGCACCAATGATCAAACAACAGTTATAACCCTGTAGTGA
The DNA here is from genome assembly GCA_963457585.1 of Spergularia bocconei. Taxonomy (NCBI): domain Eukaryota; kingdom Viridiplantae; phylum Streptophyta; class Magnoliopsida; order Caryophyllales; family Caryophyllaceae; genus Spergularia; species Spergularia bocconei. Next base: position 8,793,868 of record OY734951.1, on the reverse strand, counting down.
TCACCGACTAATCGTGCAAAAATTGCTCAAGGGGCCCAGGAATAAAAAATCGAAGAGGTGCTAACAGCACCCTCAAAGTAGAGTGTGCCCAGCTCTACTGGTCAACAATCGTGCAAGTAATGAGGCAATGCAAGTGGGTTACCACCAATAGTTTACTTGTCATATGTCTGAAGTGACAAGGTGTCCAGTACAGTAACACTCCCAAAGTAAAGCTCGTTTTTCTTATTTACACTCCATCACATTTCTCTCTCCTTTTCATCTTCTTAATGCTGTCCACGTCCTCCCTTCTGCCTTTCTACATTTTGACCCATTAGTTCAAGATCTCCAGTCAGTTTTGCGTCCATATCTCACATATCTAATACTTGCCGTGAGGCGTATCAGTATGCATATCGCATTGACGCGCAACACATCAGTGAAATGACGTGTTAGAGTAAATTCAGGCAGATCCCTGTGGCATCAGTTATAATTGGGATAGCTAGTGGTGTTGTGGTGGCAATGGCTTAGTGTTCCAGTCATGTTCGAGGGCCCATGGCTTCATCAAGACATCAACTACCCAACATGGTTGACAAATCAGTATAGAGGGATTGGAGCAACTCCATTGGAAACAGAGGGGTGCAAGGGGGACGGAAAATATGCAAAACCCAACACAGACAAAGACAGGAAGGGCACACAGCTTACCTTTAGACCAAACAATTCTCTCATGTCAATAAGAATTAACTAGAAGATATTTACATAACTAACCTCGAATATTGTATGAGCTCCCTTGACAAAAGCATGCCAGGCCCTTCTTTTATCAGGATCTGCCTTCAACAATCTAAGACTCCCTTCAGGCAGCGCGGCTTCCATGTCAAGCACAAAGATTTTGAGTTGCCTCAGAATTTGAGCAGCAACGCCACCCAATGGCTTCAGAGAAGACTCTGGCACTGTACAGTACGCATCCACAACCATTGGTGATGTAAATTTACATGGAGAAAACTTCTTTCTGCCTTCTGCAATTCCTGATTTTGGCTGCCCACTGCCGGAGTTCTCGTGTTTGAGCCGCGATAACCTACGAGCGCTCGTATCAGCTACACAGTCGATGCAACCTTTACCAGCAACTTGATCAGTCTGACTAACTGCATTCTCAGGGATCTTGACTTGATCAAATGTGACTGCAGTGCCCTCTTTAAAAGTTAACGTCGGATCGCTCAAATAAGGAGATACAGATGGGACAAAGGAAGGTGTACCTTCAGATCCGATTAAACCTATTCCAGACACCAACTCCTTGATTGAGTCGTTAGTGACAAACTTTGAACTTATTTCATCCAACCTGTACGGACCAGGTAATCCTCCATTTTGAAATTCTACCAACTTTGCCAGCTTGGGTCCAGCACTTTCATTTGCATGAGCCTTCTCAGTTACCACCACAAGAGGCCGTTGTCTATCAGACTTTATTCCACTAGCAATCCCAGAAGATTCAATGTTCGCCTTCCCATTTCCAGAAACTGACGAAGTTGATCCACACTTTCCATCACTGTGCGTACGAAGTTCATCAACAGTGTAGAATGTTTTATGGCATGAGAAGCAATGGTGTCTTGAAAACCAGACAGGTTCCAGACATTTGCATCTATACAACTTTTCATCATTTGTTTCTGTAGATCGCTTCCGCCGTTTCTGAACCCCCGTTGTCTCTGACAGAGAGGAAAGACCATATCTGCACTCAAGTACAGCGGATGCTTTTGTGGCAAGAAGATCAGACATTTCCTTCCTCTCTGAATTTTTCGAATCTTCAAGTGCCGCCTTATCTTGTTTTAGAGGTTGATGCAGTTCATAAAATCTCAGCTTCTGCGAGTGCCGGATAGAGTCTTTTAGTTCTCTTTCTTTTGGGTCATTATCATTCAATGATTTAACAAGTTCTCTTACTTCCGGCTCAGACTGATAATACACCCACTGAGAGCAGGAGGGATACGAACAACCACTCCCATAAACAAATGGACAAGCAGCACTTGAACCCCCCAAACTTAGATGTCTATCAGTCACATTCCAAGGAGGACTTGAAAGAAATAAACAATCCCCCATCATAATTGATTGACCAACCCCTTGGTTTCTAGGTTCCAGGGCCATTGTATTATCCACAATCACCCATGGATGTGCACCGTGCTGGGCAGAAGCCCAATATAATCGTCCAGAAGAATCAGTACCAAGATATTCCATACGCACAGACGATTTCAGAAGCTGGGTTTCTGCACTTGCAATTGACTGCTGAAGGACAGACAGGTCGTTTCGCACAGCCTTTAACTCATCACCAAAACCCCCTATCTCATTAGATGAGGAACAGGGGATGCCCTCAGTTGCCCCACAATTCAGAAGACCAGAGGAAGCAGTGACCTCATCTTCTGATTTGCAGACAGCAGAGACATCCAGCTCGCCACGCTCATGCATCTTACCTTGGCAAGAAGATTCGCTATCTTTACCACTAAATTCATGGAGCAACGGATGTGACGAAGAGCAATCTTGCACGAGAGAAGATTTCTGGCGTTTGGATGACCGCTCAATGAAGTCTTGCTTTCCAACAGAAGTGTCGTCATCTTCCACAACCCGATCAATATCTTCCACTTCACACTCCAAACCCCTTGGTTGCGTAAGTGTATTACAAGACACATTCTTCTCCAATTGATTTGCCCCCTTTGCTGGAGGAGCATTATCAGACACAGAAGCACTATAGTCGCGTTGTTCACTCCGAACAGGCTGATGCTCTTCACAAGTGCTGTGGTTAGCCATTTTACCCACATGGCCCTCTAGACCACTATCTCCAGCTACGAGTGAGATACCTGGACCAAGTTTTGCAACTTTTGTTGCCAGTATATCTTCCCGTAACTTGAGACTTTTCCACTCTGAATACAGAGTCCGCAGCTTCTGCTGCAAATCTGCTGACGTTTCAAAACACTGTTCAAGATGTTGACGTATTACAATTGAATTCAGCACCTCATCACATAAAAGCTTAAGTAGCGAAATTCTCTGCACAAAAAAATGAGAGGGTCCATCAGAAAAATCATGTTTTTGGTATCATGAGAATAATAATTGTAGTACCACAAATTTTATGAATGACAATTTTTAGAAGAATCCACAAAAAGACGAACATTGAAAACATATGACACTAACAAAACGACATCACCTATCTGCAGTATCAAACTCTGGACAACAGTTTTATGACTTAGTTCAATTAAAACTTATTTTTGTCACTGTAACTCCGTGCTACCCAGACTGGTACATCTGTTCCAAACCAAACAAACCAATTGCCTGGATTCAGCACTTCAGATACAAAGAACCTAACTATAGTAATCTGAGGGCAAGCCTCCATGCCCAACACCCCTCATAAATGGGGGGAATACTTTATCACAAACTTCAGAAAGGCCTTCTAAGTCCAGTAGTCCAGATAACAGGAAACTCCACAATTAGGTCCAAATACCTCAAAAAGAAATTCATCCCTGGAGGAGTTGATATAAGTATTCTTAAATGCGATTTTGGTTAGGTCAAACTACTGGGGACATAGTTGATGCACCAATAAGTATTTTCCTGCACTTAAAAGCTGCAAGTTTGACAGAACAAAATTCTAAGGAGAAAATATCTCTAAACATTTTCTAGACAGCATTGTAATTGCCATTAGGGAAAAAAAATGGAATGTGAGAAAACAAAGTATAGTACAGACCTCATCCACACTGAATTCCCAGTAATCCTTCTGTTCCATTACAGCACTTAATCTAGCAAGCTCCTCCAAATAATTACGGATTCCATCTCCATGATATTTTTTTCGTCGTCGGCCAATAAAATGACTACCTTTTGCAGTACCAGCTAACACACTGACCCCAGATACACACGAAGGACAGTACCAGTTCCCATCTGGGATTCTAGGAAGTGGAGGATTCAGGCAGTAAGTGTGATACTCAGCATCACATGTATCACACAAGAGAACACTATCATCATCTTTATCAACGCCACAAACTTTGCAGACACCCTCATCCCATGGGGCCTTAGGAATATCACTAGTAGAGGCAACAACATCAGATATCTCCTTTCTTGCTTCAGGGCTTAATTGTTCCATTTTAGAGTACTCTTGAAGTTTACCAACAAGATTAACAACCTGAATTACGGGATGGCACAGTATAAACAACTTAAAATAAGTTATGCAACCTCTTCATATACAGCGAAGAACTTATTAAACAAAGGAAAGCAAAAAAAAAAAAAAAAAAAAAAAAAAAAAAAAAAAAAAAAACATATTATCAATTTATCAAAAACTTGTATACCTCATCCTGATAAAGCGACTCAAAATTCTTGGACAATGACTCAGACAACTGTACAAGCTCTGGCTGATCAGCATGAGCGATGCTTATATTTTTCCACAACTGCAAAATGACAAAATACCGTCAATGAACTGGAGTTCACAGAGTCTACTGTCTTAGGTATCAGCAACAAAAGTGTTTTAGCAAGGGCAAAAAAAAACAGGGATCTTGCTTATACTTCCATTTATAAGACTAAAAAAACTGTAGCTGTTTGAACCCCAAAAGGTCATGCTAAGCTTAATTCACACAAATTACAAGTGTTGAATACCGGGCTTGACGCCAAAGTTTAGAAAAAATATATATAGAAACAAATGACCTCGTACTAAATTATGACTCTATCGGACTTAAGGATAAGGATCAGATACAGATTGGAATTCCTACTATCCAAATAGTTGGATTCCAGATTTCAAATACAGACTACTGAAATCGGGTTATAAATACATGGAAAAGATCATATGGTGAAACTAATAAGGTGTGACACCTCGTCACAAAAAGAAACGATTAATTGACCAGCAGGAGAGCCTGAAAAGGGCTGTGTCATAACAGACACAATAGTCAGAAATACTAAATGAAGGTGTTAATAGAATAGGTTACTACCTCCCGGACATCTTCAAGAAATGCCTCGTGTGATCCGCCGTAGACCCCAACGGCCAACCTCAAATCAATTGTCCTAAAATCTAGAGGTCGAGACACCATTGCAGGGGATCCAAGAAGTCCTTCATCATCATTCTCAGTACTGATCAGATTTCTTCCAAGCAAATTGCAAAACATTTTTTCATCATCAGCAGAAGCAGCACGGCGTAAAAGGATACGACATTGCCTCATGATAGTGTCAGTTATTGACACAATCATTTTCTTTTTTCTTTCCTTAGCAATTTTCTGTTGTGATGCTTCACTGAGAACATCTGCCAGTACTGAAAGCACAGCTTTCTGCATCAAACCCAGGCAGAGCAACATTACAAAGGATACTGAAAGTACCAAGCAGATGAATTAACATTCAGCAACAAATTAATGAGACATCTTGAAAGTGACAATGCTTTAAACTTCTCACTGTAAGCACACAATGACTTGTAGCTAGTAAACAATAAGATGCACGACTAAAGGAAGATAATACAAACATTCTGAGATACCAACCACCAAAATAAGCTCGTCAGTTTCGACTCTATGCAGCCATCCAAATGACGACTGGATAAGTCAACTCTCTGAGTCTAATAAGGTGTCAAAGGGATGAAAAGGACCAACAAACAACTCAGAAACCTTGTGAACGAAAATAATACCAGTATGTGCAAATGACTGCGCAATACTATACATAAGTTGCTGAGCTTTAAAAGGTATCTCTAATTCCATTGTTTCAGTAATCAACTAGACCAAATTGAAAAATGATTTGCAAAATAGAAATGTAAAACCGAAGTCAAAGCAAAGATAAGACAATATCAGTTAGACTAACTGCAGAAAGGAGAAAATCGATGATATCTCATAGATAAATCACTGTCCATCACAGGTATACTTGAGTACTAGAGTACACTCAATTCATTGTATCTTATAGACATTTTATCTTCTACTCCCCAATACATAAAACAACAAGACTACAGCTTCAGTTTGACTATAATCTGATGTCAGCTAATATGAATCATAATCTGGAAACAACTGAAAATAACAGAATGTAGATGAACCAAAATTTTTAATAAAAGAGGATAAGCAGGAAATTAAAGTGCGAGATCAACTGAGATAGACGTAAAAGTATAAAACCATTATAAAAAGATAACGGGACAACCTTTTAAATGAAAAAAGAAGAGTTTCATATTCATAACAGACTTCAAAGCAGAAAGAAGAAGCCCTTCACATAAGACTACAGCTCAACGTCATATTCAACAAAACTAGACCGTATTTCCCATTCAATTGCTGTAATTGGAATACCTTCTCATATAAAACTTTAAAGAAATCCATCTATTTTGGACAAAGGTTTAATCAACATGAGAAAACAGATGTAATTAAATGAATTACACCAGAGTACCTTATTTCTTATCTGGATGAAAAGTTGTCTGTCAAATCAAATTTGACACAGGACTTTTTAATTGATAGGTACAGTCGTACCGTTACAAACCAATAGGATAACCAAAGCAAGGTATAGAACATCTGCCCATAAGGCCCATACACCTCAAAGCTCACTAGAGGGATTAGGGTAGTAGTACTCTGATGGTGATAATACTGTATAACTCAAAGGCTGGACATTAGGAAATACTTGCTCCATTTCAGTTATAAGAGATCAGTATATGTGTTCACCTAAAGGGGGGTGGGGGGGGGAGGGGGAGGTGAAAGACCGATGTCTTATTCTTTAGACATCTCTACACCTTAACTGAAGCACATTCTCTATGGAGGACTTCTTGTTCGATGTTCTAGCAATTTGTTTCTGCTACTATTAGAAAATTCGCATTCAAAATAAATTAAATCAAGCTCACCTACAAAAAATACATTAGTAAAAGATAGATTATGAAGGCGGGTTTGGCAGCCACCAGTCCACCATCCACCTCACCCAACCCAACAAAAAAAAGAAAAAAGAGAAAAAAAGAGAAAAAAAAAAAAAAAAAAAAAAAAAAAAAACAAACAAACAAAACTTTAACACAAAGAAATTGAAAGAATCAGAAAAGGCCACAGATCAGGTCCAAACAAAGTGAAATTGTTGCTCAGAAAGACATCAGAACACCCCTGTCCCATTACACTTAAGAGAAAGAAGAGTAAACCAGAGCGGAAAAAAAATCCTAATAACTTGAAGCAACTATCGAGGAAATGGAGTAGCAAAACTATGTAAACTACCTTAGTAGGCCCAGAAGCATTGCCTTTATAAACCTCTTTACTGATTGAGTGCTCCAGCTTCTTTTTTGCCCACTCTGGTGGATCTTTTTCCAGAGCTTCATAGACGCACTTTCTGATTCTTGTTCCTACATTTGTCGGCAACTTCCTCACAGGTTCTAAAACCTGAGCCCACTCTGGAATAGTACCATCGCCACCTCCAGTGGCTCCAGAAGTACCAACTGGTTCAGGATCATCATCCTCTATTATCAGCTGATCATTCTCACTGCCTAGACTTCTTAGACCTCCATAAATTCGCTTTGTAGCTTCTGCAAGCAGCTGAGGGTCAAATATGTTAATGCATCAGCATATTGTCCAAGAAAAAATAAGTAATTGACAAATACTAGTATGACACGAAAATCAACAAGGATACAAATGCCGTAGAAAATTGGAAGAAAACAAATTTTAAGTAAAAAAACCTAAAATGATAACAGGCCTGCATACGTCTTCCCAATTTTATTTGCCAAAATGCTCAGTGAAAATCGGCTAACTAAAACATTACCCCAATGCACCCAAAAAAAAAAACATTACCCCAATGCACCAAAGACTCCAGTCTATGGCGGGACAAAAGGGGTATGTATGCATCCTTCCCCTTGTGGTTACAGCAGAAAGAGGTTCCCATAACAAAAGTTGTGACCGACTGCTACGCCATAATATATGAACCACATACAGTTTGGCGAACCATTTTGCTTTATTCAATCACAATGCAAATCAACCAACAGCAATCCTAAGAGTCAACTACTCCAAGTAACTAGAGAATCAGAGATAATATCATAACTCACCATGATGATCATAGCAGTTCAAAAAAACCAATAATGGACGCTCACTCGCTCAGAGCGAAGAGATAAATGAGTTGCCAGAAAATGAAACGGCCACACTTCTCTCGATTGAGCTTTGCAGCTGTGTTTTAAATGACTGTAGATACGGCGGTCACAATCCAAAATTCAATATCATGTTCACTGCGGAATCTCGACATAGTTGACATTAACTCTATCATCCATTTAACTTGCTAATTTCGTACTATAGTAATAGTCCACGAAATTTCATTACCAATTGAACCTAGAACACTATTTTGCCTTTTAAATGCAAGAACACAAAATGATTCAATAAACTGATGAAGCAGGACATTTGGCTAATTGGCTGACTCAATTCTAGGCGCACTTTTCATTATTGGTCATTCTAAAATAGCCTTTATGTAATAATGTTGTTAGTTGTTTTGGTCATCAAGACAACATAACGTATACTTTGTAAAAAGCCTCCTAAAAATTTACGGAGCCCAAGTCCTGACCCACCTCAAGCATGCACAAAGGGTTGCCTAACCTAATCAACCGTGAGTGTCACTCACTTAACCTCTCCTGTATAACATGATCCCACATAAGAAATGCTCATATTATATGACCCATTAGTACTTCCCTTGTAGCTTAACCACGCAAATTTACAAGCTTCGCCTAAAATTTCTGATTTGATAGAAGAACCATGGGTTCAACTGCAAACAACCAGACCTAAGAGTGATATTAAGACAGAATTTTGAGCGGTGCCAAAAGCAGTATCTACCGGTGAGCCATAGCTATTGCTATTAGTAAACTTGAGACCTTCAGATTTGGAAGCTACAATATCTAACCCAAAAGATCAGAAACAAATCCTCAATTCAACTAAAATAAAACAAGAAACAAACATATTCCTCATACACAGGGGGGTGGAGGGGGGAGGGAGTTTTAACAACTACAAGAGATCTTGAGAAAAATCTTACCAGTGCATCAGCTTCAATTCCGGCCACTCCAACAAGAGAACCACAAAGGACACCACCATCACCCTGCAAGCAACGGAAGACTCTACCACACTCCCGCATACCAGTTTCAGTTGAATCAAGATTGCCTTCCATTGATAGAACAGCTAAGGTATACCTCCGAGCTAATTCCGGCCAAGTCAGTTCATTAATAGGCAGTAGATTGAGCTTTGGCCTGATGGCAAGAATTGAGCTATCAACATCTCTCCTCCTACCTCGCCTAGACTTGGATTCTCCATCAATGCTAGGATCCACCATAGCTGCAACCTTTATCTGAAGCTCACTCACAAGCACGTCAAGTACCGACATGTGGGCCCTTCTTAAACCAGCACACTTACTGAGAGTAGATAGATTTAGTTTGGCAGGAACGTTTTCCCTGACACCAGGAGTTTGCATCTCCTCAGGTTGATCAGATTCCCCGCTGGATGACGAAGATTGTTCATCAGAAAGGCTGTGTCCATTAGCAGAAATAACCTGACACCCAATAGAGCCCCCTTCACATGATTCAAGTAGGGACAAGTCGTCAAACCATGGGCTAAGGAATTCTGCCTCAAGTTCATGAAAGCTCAGAGGCTTCAGACACAATATTTCACCAAAACGGTGCATTAATTCCCAAACCTGTATGAAGAAAACATGTCATTAATTCAAAGACTTAGAATAGAAATCAATTCCACAATATTTATTTGGAATGAATGCTGCATACCTGTAGCACATCTCCTACAAGATATGGCGGAAGCTTTTCACAAAACTGTTTTCCAGGGGGACGACTGTGAATAACTTTAGCAAGTTCCCCACTGTTCCTGTATTTTTTATACAGACTGTCAATGACAGTATCTTGTTGGCATTGCTGTATGCTCCTACCATTGATGAGTAATAGCCCATTTTGAACCAATGGAGCTTTTAAATGACCATTTCTCCTTTTCAGAGATTCATACCGGGAACATCGTTTGACATTAGGGCACTGTTCGATAAGTTCTTGAACAAATTCTACATCCAAGCCAAATCTATCTGCATCCAGCCAACATTTAAGAGCATCAACTGTTGAATCAAGTTCATCATCACTTTTCACAACTGATGGAACCTTCAAGGAGCCTAATAAACTACAAAACTTGTCCAATGATGAAAAGACGTCTTTATTCTTGTCAATCATCATTTCATTCAAGGACGGTATTCCTTTATTCGCATGCTTACAGAAGAATTTTACAGATCCAGACTGCTTGTATATCTGGCGGCAGGCATCAGCAAGTTTCTGGGATAAAATGCTCCATACTGAGGATGATGAATTTCCGTCAACTGAAATTTCACCGATTTCCTCTCCTACAGGTAAATGGCTGTTGGATTCTGAGTGATGTATTTTTTGACCATCAACTTCACCAGGCGCACATAAAAGCCATGACAATGTATCACCTTCTACAGGAAAACAAGGATCAGACAGAATCATCTCAGTACAGAATTCTTCATCTGAGGTGGCCACTCTGTCTCCCTCTTCCTTTTGAGGAGCATCTGATTGGACACAGCTTCTCCTCTGAAGAATAGTTGATCCATAAGGAACAGGAATAGCCGAGCATGAAAATCTTTTGACCTTAAAAACAGGTCCAGAATCACCACCATCCAAGACATGACAAAGGAAAATAGAACCAGTAATTTTGTCATGCCAGCATGATCTATAACCAATCGGAGAAATCTGACAGGCGTCATGGTATGAAGATCTAACATCAACATTCCCCAGGGAAAGAACAAAAAAATCTTCATACTGGAGCGGAAGTCCTTCCTGAAACACACAAGAATACGTAAGGCAAGACACAGGAAAAGAAAGACCACACCATATTGCTAAAGTTAATCCATCAGAATGGAACATTTGCAGCAGTTTGGAAACGGTTACTTACATGAAAGAGATGGATGTCAGACACCTTATCTTCTTGTACACTCTCTATTACAACTGAATTCTTTTCAAACTTATTAGCCGAAAACTGCTCAATGTCCACTTGAGATGAGAAGCCATTATCAAACCTACCAGTCACAATGTCCTTCTCCGGTAATCCGTTGCCTACAGGGAGTTTGGTTAACTTTCTCCGTTTTGGTAGATGCAACCCATTCCTTCGTAAAGCAGAGCCATCCTCAATCCTTAGATCAGGCTCCATGACGTTGCCGTTTGACGCTAGCCCAAGATAGCTGGCGACATCTAACATGGTCTCAAGTATCTTCCCATCGGGTGCACAGTAAACAGCATAGGTCTCATAGCCATTCTGGGATTGCCTAAATTCTACCGTCCAACCATCTTCTAGCACACCATGCCTTTCAGAAACAAACTCCCTAAGAGACTGCAAAACTTCACCCGGGTTCAAAGATGGTAATCTAAAAGCTGTGTTACTACTCCTAATTCGTCCTAACTGAGATCCATGTCCTACGTCCTCGAAGCTTCTACTCATAGACCGGCTGTTATGTATAATATCTTGAAATCCCAGTCTGACAGTATGCTTCACTGTAGTCGATGCCTTCTGAAAGCCAAAGCCATTGCCCGAATACATAAAGTTCGGATATGACAACACACCACCAGGCGGATAACCACTGTAAGCATTGTCTTGAAAACAGAGCTTTCTACAATATAAGAAGATAGAATTAAAATATGAAGTACAAAAATGTTAGAAAGCAAAACCCTTAATAGAAAAGTGCAGATTTCCCGCATCATTTTGGGAACGTATCAACCTTAAGAGCTTGTTTGGATAGGGGGATTTGGAGGGAAAGGGAGGGGAGGGGGAGGGAGGGGAATTGTATCCCTTGTTTGGATACAAATTTGAGAGGGGAGGGGAGGGAAATGGAGGGATTTGAGAGGATGAGTTTTCCCTCAAATTTTCAGTTTTGTGTCTTTTCAAAATTGGAGAGATTTGGAAGGAAAATGCCTTCAAATTACCTAAATACCCTCACAATTTATTATATTTACAATTACATTTTATTAAAATACACCAAACCTAATCCCCAATATTTTCTCTCTCCTCTCCCCTTTCCCCCCCCCCCCACCACTGCCGCCACCACCTACGCCGCCGGCGTGCACCAGCCGCCACCATTTACGTCGGAGTCACCATCACTGCCACCACAAGACGCCGATGAACACTTCCCCCTTAACCACAATCTTCGACCACCTCCCTAAGACCCCCCAATTTTAGATCTAGGTTTTCGAAGATAAGAATAAAAAGAGTTTTTCCGGCAAAATGAATGGGAGGATGTGGCCGTCGAAGGCCGAGGATAGGTCGCCGTACCTTGGCGTTTCGGGTGGTGGCGTCGCCGCCGGAGTAGGTCGTCACCGGTGTTGGGCGCGACGGCGGTGGGCGGCGCAGGGAAAGGAAAGAGAAGCAATGGCTTGAGATTAGATTAATTTCTTCAATTATTCTTCAACAATGGTGATTTTAGGTATCACTCCCCCTCCCCTTCCCTCCTATTCATTTGCTATCCAAACAAAGGAAATCATTTTTCTTCTCCCTCACCTCCCCTTCCTTTCCCTTCCCCCTCTCCCCCTCCCCTCCCTTTCCCTCCCAAAACTGTATCCAAACAATCTCTAAGAGTATACTAGGATTAGGTTTGTCTGCTGATCATTTTTTAGCGAGAAAGCATCAGGTGTCTTGATTATCCCTGTTACCGCCATTCTAAATAATAGGACCTACCTAAGTTTCTTGTCATCTGATGCCTCCTTATTTATTCATAAATTTAAAGTAAGAGAATAAAGTTTTATCAAACACAGAATTATATGCATCCTAGAACTCTATTTTAGGAAGGTCACTGTACAATATGATTCCAAAGAAAACTGTGTTTCTATCAAACAACACAACAAGAGAAATAAGAGATATCTAAAATTAAGTGTGATAATATAACCAAGTAGCTCCGCCACATTTTGTAGTCTTTCCACACATTGGCTAAAGTATCTTCTCTGTGATCTTCGATTTTCATGTTCAGGGTAAGTGCTACTACAATTAAACCCTACAAGTCTACAACAATAATCCAGTATTTTAATGCTACTGATCAAAAAGCAAGTATTTGCTCATAACAAGAACTCAAGGTGTCCTAAACTACCAAATCCGGGTAATCAAAAGATTAGCAGCGCCAACACACTCCCTTTCCCAACCCCCCCCCCCCCAAAAAAAAAAAGAAAGAAAAAGAGTTGCACGACCATCACTAAGAATATGGCTATCTTAGCAAAAATGTACACGACCAACTGCGTTGCATTCCCAAGGAGCTGCGCCCTTTGCCACCACCTATTCGGAGTGAAACATATCCACTTTTTAGTAGTTTATTAATTGTACTTCCACTCTTCCCCTGTGCCCCCCAACCCCCCCATTCCCCTGGCAAAAAAGGGAGCTCAAACATTTGAGTGCCAGAGCCAGTTTGAAGATAAAACTTAACTCAGGCTAAGGAAAGTTACGCGGATAAGACAGCCATGACAAAGTCTCGCGGCCATATCATGCATTCTATATCTCCAATACCCACACATCACCTCCCACTGCCTCATTTTCCACTGCATAACCACATTTTCTTCTTGAACCAATCAGAATTTTCACCCAAAGGAAAACCATTTCTTCCCTCAAGAATCTACCATTGGCGATTTCTATAAAAGTGTCAGTCATAGTACCAATATACAATCGTTTTCTACGATGCTACGTGATTCAAGGGAAGACTGGTTCCTAGCCCAAACAATTCTTCACCTACAGCCTTCAAACAACAAGCTCCTACTACAACCTTGAATCATTACCCTAATCATTCAAACTAAACCTGCAAAAACGGTCCTCACGACCTCACATATCAACCATATCGAGCAGAACTTGCCCCTCACCACGAATCCTCCCATTTGTCAACCACTCAAATCCTTACTAAAATCTAACGTTAGCGTCCACACAAAGCTCTACATCGACAACAGTCATACTCAAATCCTATACTCTTTAACGCGAGCGAAAGGCATACATTTTCTCATGCAATCACAATACTAAAATCTCAAACATGCACTACACCAAGAGATAAACCAACAACAACTAATAACAGAAACAAAATCAAAATTACCGCCATACCTCGAATCGGCGACATTAGCGTCCGCATCACCGTCACTAGGCGGCGAAGCATTCATATCGAGCAAGCGAAGGCCGCCATCCTCCTTAGTACGGCCCAACCGCCACCGCCGGCTCACAACACCGTCTCTCAAGCAGTCCCTGCACAACCAGTCCTCCACCAATGCGGCGGCGCCACCGGCGCAGACGAAATGAAACCCTCGCTCGCAGCCGTCGCAGACTAGGCGGTCAGAGGAGGCGTCGGTGCCGCAAACGGCGCAGAAGGAGTCGCCGGAGGGGATCTCGGCGGCGGGGCCCTCAGGGAGGGCGGGGTTGTCGTGGAAAGAGCGAACAAGGGAGGTCGGAGAGAGGAGAAAGCTTGTAGAAGAAGATGAAGGTGAAGGTAGGGTTTCGGGAGGGGAAGGGATTTGGTTGAGATCGATGGCTAGGATTGAGCGATGGTGAGAGGAGGAGGAGGAAATGGAGGGTTGGATGGCGCTGGGCGAGTCGGACTCAGTGAGTTGGTCCATTTGAGATGCGAGTTAATTAAATGTCAGGCGGAGAAGACCGAGTTGAGGACGGGATGTCGCATGGTTTTTGGGATGGAGGAGGAGAGGAGAGAAAGGAAGACCCAAAAGTGACTAAAGTTGAAGAGAGAGAAAGTAAAGACTCGTGAGTCGTGAAGAAGAAGTTTGTTGTGGAGGAGTGTGTGATAAAAGTGTGTTGTGGGGTGGAGAGAGAGAGAGGGGGGAAATGAAACTAAAAAAATGTGACGAGATTTGGTGAGAGAATAGAAAGAGTAAAGTGGAAAGTAAGTGGGAGGTTTATTATAGTCTTGTACTCTTGTTGTTATGCTAACACCTGGGCACGTGCTGACGTATTGGAGACGGGAAGTAAATATGCTTTCACTAGTTGCTTGTACGTGACTTTCATTAGGGCCTGTACAATGGTATTTTTTAACGAAATGAAGAGGTAACTCTGGACCAAAGATATTAAAGACAAAAATAACTTTAGCCTTATAGTCAATTTTGATTTAGTTAATTCTCCATTTATAGTAACAGGGCCGGCTCGGAAAATTTCGGGACCCCGGGCGAAAACCTAAAAGGGGCCTTATAATATTCTCACTTTAAAGAAAAACAATTTTTTTTGAAAAAAAACCTTACCTAGGAATCAAACCAAGGACACTAACAATCAAATTGGGGAAATTCTTGGCCAATCACGGTGATTGGCAGAATTTGCCAATCACCGAAAAAAAAACCCAGAATATACAATCTAGAATTTACTATATACCATTTGAAAAATGTTCGAAATTTTTCAAATGGTATATAGTGAATCCTAGATTGTATATTTTGGGTTTTTTTTCGGTGATTGGCCAATCACCGTGATTGGCCTAGCCAACCTCATCAAATTGCACACCTTTTCCACTACACTAACAATCAAAGGTAATTCTATCAAATTTTGTAAACAGGCCGACGCCCTTGTAGTGCTGGGGCCCTGGGCGGCGTCCTAGCTCGCCCAAGCCCAGAGCTGCCTCTGTATAGCACATAAGTAGGTAGCTCCAACTCTATGTCTCTCTCCTCTCAACTACCACACCCAAATCTGTAACAACCCTAAATTTTCGAAACATTTTAACTAAGAAAATATAAGGTCTTTATGCCACAATTGACCCACAAGGTCAATTGCTAGGCTTTAAAACTCAACCACTGAAAATAAATTATCCAAAATCCAACGAAATAATAAAAATAGTGTAGCGGAAGACTTAAACCAAACTTTACAAGTTCAAACAAACTAAACCAAATTAAAGGAAAATTTGTCACATAGCATCTTTTATGTTTCTGAATTTAACAGCGAACACCTTTTATGTCAAAATCTGTCAAATGACACCTTTAATTTGCCATTTTTTAATACATCACATCAGATCCGGCTAAAATTAGTTTAACTCCGCATTGACTCACGTTTCTTCTTTTCTTTCCCTTTTCCCCCAAATCAACCCCGACATTTCACTCTTCTCACTACTCTTCTTCATCACTTCTTACCTCTCCTTGTTTCCATTTATTTCTTCCCTCTCCTTCAATTTACATTTTGTATCTCTTCCAATTTCAATCAATCTCCTCTTCACAAATCTCACCTCCAAATCTTCCTCCCTGAAGTTCTAGAATTCCATGATTGGTGTCGGTCGGTATCGACCAAATTTATAACATCTACCAATGTCAGAAATTTTGAGGGATGCCCTCACTTCTTTGGCTTTCCATACCGCCTTTGACATTTCAGGGAAGAGATTTGGCACCAAAGTTGTGAAGTTTCGCGCGATCGATTCTTTGTACACCTTAGTGTAGTGTATGCCGGACTTAATTGCAATTGATTGCTAGCTATGATTGCTGGAAAATTGCGATTTAACAAGTTCGTAAAATGTCGGGAGAGTGAGTGGAAGGTTATGCAGGCTAGCTGTTTGGTTCGAGTTGAGACGTTTACGTTCTTTCATAGTGACATGATTGAGTCCTTCCAATCATCTAAGACATCTTCTTCTATGTAAAGTTCGATATTATTGTGGTTTCATCACTTTCATGTGATATTTAAAGCAATTCTAATGGTGAAACAAGCCCGTAATTTAGCTTACCGAGCTACTAAAATTAACAATTTCAATTATTGGGAGTTTTTCCTTCCTTTCAAAGTGACGGTATCCCTAAGAATTTTCGATATTGGTAGGTGCCATAAATTTAGTCGATACTTATGCCAACCATAGAATTATGGGAGGTGAGATTATTTCTGAAGAGGAGAATGACTGAAATTGGAAGAGATACGAAATCTAAAAAATATAAGGAGAGGGAAGAAATCAATAGAAACAAGGAGATGGAAGAAGAAGAGAAGAAGAGGATAAGAGAGGAGATGAAGAAGAGTTGTGAGACGTCGGGGGAAATGAGAAAGAAAAGAAAAAACGTGAGTCAACGCCGGAGTCAAATCGATTTTGCCGGAAATTGGTGATTTGGTGTGATGTATTAAAAAATGGCAAGTTAAAGGTGTCATGTGGCAGATTTTGACATAAAAGGCGTAACTGTTAAATTCGGAAATATAAAAGGTGCTATGTAGCAAATTTTCCCAAATTAAAATCCAAATGTTCCAAAACGAAAGTTCGTTTATTATTCTCATATGAATGCAGGACTCCCAACACACGCAATCCTAGCAAACCATCTTCAGACACACCTGTCAACTGCGCCGTCCAAGAACGACACAGGCCCCATAAGAGGGTAGGGAACAAGCCCAAACAAAGAACGTCAGCAAACAGGCTGAGTAAGAAACAATAGAGAGATAAGAAGAAGATACGCGCCAGAGCGTGTAGCTGAACAAATTAAACTTAGTTAAAAAGAATGATACAAAGAACCAACAAACCATATATTATTATTCCGAATAATAAGAATACTAACCGATTCTGAATCCCATATATAATTGGTTGGGTCCTACACCTAACCGAACCACAACTAGAGCATCCACCAATACCATAACAATCCTATAAGACTCAAGTATGCGCACACTTCCCTACGAGGGCCAGTAGGATGAACCAACTCATAGGGGACGTCTATAGGCAACTAGGAGCTACCTAGCTGAACACCATTTATCATACAATTGGCCATATATATATATAGACGTGCCACCCAACAATGTGGACAACGTCGCTCTAGTGGGTAAGTACGAAACCAATTCAAGAATAAAAACAACAGGCATTAAGGCCGTTTAAGCATGCCCAAAAGAACAATTAAAGCATACTACGTACGTACTTATTTAATCCTCCATGCGCGAGTTTACATATTCAGAAACGTACGTACACACAAGATAATGATTATTTGTTTGGTGAATTACATCAAACACATGCTCAGAGGTTATAAAACCAAGTTATGGCCTTTGGCCGAAAGATATCAAGAAAAAGGCCTTGTGGCCGATTGTACGAATTAGAGCAAGAGGTTGGCAATTTATATATGTAAGTGTATAATTGCACATGCACAGGAGGTATAACCAGTATGTTCATAAGGATAAGAAGTGTAAAATGGTTTATTACGTATGAACCAAAACGCAAGCTCAACTCAAGAGGGTCAACGTTCTTACCGTAATCGCTTAACTTTCTCGCTAACAACCTCTTCCAAAATCCACGAATGGTACCTTTTTGAAGCCGCAAGCTATTTAACACAGAAACAACCCCAACTCAAAACCAAAGTGTAAATACACTCGACCAAACGATTCTCCAAAATCACATTATTTGAGAATGAGATTCTCCATGCTACTAGCCACAACGACAACCATTTAGCACCACATAACTCACAAAATTCACACCTTAATTCAACCTAAAAGTCACTCTAACAACATACTCAAATCATTTCAAATAACCCTTAAACATTGCCAAATCAATATCACTTATTACTCGTAACATAAGACGAATTTGTACAACCTATACTTCAAATCCATTCACAATTTCGACACCATATGGTGTCACAATTAAACCAGCCCCAAGCAAACAATCAAGTACTTTATCAAATTATTGTAACCCATGTACGTAACCAACACGAAAACCCAAGAGAAGCTACCTCTTCCACTTAATTTTTACCAAGCAGCCGAAACAACAATATAATACCCATGTACGTACGACACGAAACGGAAAAAGGTAAACTATTTGTTCGTAGCAAAACCAACCCCCAATTAAGCAACTAATCAACAAGTCTTGACCAAACATGAATTTTATTTTGCTAGAACAACGTTCTTACATGTGGAAATCACATAATTATAAGAATTACAAAATCTACGCGAGAAATCACATAATATCATCTCAAGTCTTGTAAAATTCCAAAATCCAATGACTCAAATATAGAGAACATATCAATTATGATTCATAAAATATGATGATAGTGTACATGATCAATTAAAACCATAGGATTGGGTATAAACTCAGATTTTCATAAACAAAATCATAAAACCAATAATTAGGGTTTATCAAATTTAGAGAGAGAGAGAAGAGAGATACCAAAACAACCCTAAGGCCGAGGGTGACTAAGAGGGGGCGTAGGTGGTGCACACGGGCGGCAGACGCCAAGGGCGGCGGCAACGGTGGCCGGAGAAACAGGAAACCGAGAAGAAAAGTAGAGAAGGTGATATACGTGAGTAGCAACTGAAGGAGGAGTGATAGGCGTTATATGTAATAGGGAGGGGAGTTTATTTTTCCTGTATAACGTATAAGAGGGAATCAATGGATAATTAAGTGGCTAATTAGTAGTGAGGAGAGATTTTAGGGAAACAATTATGGAACTTGAATTAAGGGTAAATTAATAATTTGATAATTAAATTTCAAAACTTAAAAAAAAAACAATTTCTAAATCAGATAGAAATTCTTAATTTTGCTTTTGAAGTAAATCCAAAGTATAAGTTATAAAATTTAAGTACATTCCCAAAAATTATATTTCAAAAGTAACACCCAAATAATATAAAACCCTTAAAATTAAGGGGTGTTACAGACTCCCCCCCCCCCTTAAAACACAGCTTCGTCCCCGAAGCTCAAACTCAATCCCAAACAACAATCCCATCAACATTCTCTTAAGAACTCCTGCTCTCCCAATTGCCAACATGTAATAATCCTCTAACAACCAATTCCCCATGCACTTTCTTTCCCTAAAGTATCGCCAATTGAGCTTTTGAGCAAGGTTTTCTTTTTTATGAATAAAAAAGAATTAATAGTAGTAATATAATTTCAGATACCATATATAACCACATGTTACCATACAAATAAAACTAGTCATAGAATCCAAATTGTGCACAATGCACCCAAAACCAAGTCAGCCAATTCTATGCACAAGGCGCTAACAAGTGCACTCAGGCACGCAACAACTCAAGCCAAATCAATAACATACGATAAACACATAAAAGCATGCTTAGTACCACATAAATAGACAAGAAAGGGGAAGAAAATGCGAACAAATCTCATCCCCTGTAATGACCCTCCTTTCCAATTGAAATTCTGCAAACAAGAACAGTAAGAGGATGTTGGATAATAGTAGGAACAAGAGAAAGGAGACAAAAGGGATAAGATGATCAAGCTTTGTTTGCGTAAGGAAGAAAGTGTAGGATTCAACAAAAAGTGAAAACCAAGGGGAACGAACAAACCAAGTTGTCTTTTTCCTACTTTGTATGATGGCCTTGGAAAATCAATCTTCTGCTGCAAATTTCATGTTGCTTACTCTGAGAAGTTTGGCCCTAGTAGTTCGATCGCCTGCTCCGACTGTCTATAAATAGTTTCGTCTTTCTTTCGTTTTTCGACGCACCAAACACTCGAAGTGTTACAACAAACTGAAGTGCTTCAGATCTTAAGCACACCACGAATAAAGTGAGTTACGAGTGTTATAAGATTTCGTAAAGATAATTTACGAGATAGGTAGTTGTTACGTACGTGCGAAAAGTGATATTTTATTAGCGAGGCTATGTCGAAATAATCGTCGTCACTTAACGTAACCAAGGTATAATTGTTAAACTATTACGAAATTATTATCGTTAGACAACGCCGTTAATATTTTCGTACACGTTTTCGATAATTGATTGACCTTGTGGCGAATAGTTATTACGGTGCAAGTAACTCGACGGAATTACCCAAGTTTGTGAACGTCACCGTATTAACAACTAACCCAAGAATAAAATATGTTAGTGGTAAATAGTAACTCCATGATTAAAAAGTAACCCGGCGGAATTACCCCAGTGGTGAAAATAATCTTAAAGTGAATAATTTCCACTAACGGACGATTAACAATTTGACTAGATAATCGCCACTTTTAGGATTCGAACGTCGTTGGACCCTTGGACAGTAAATTAGCGGACTAATCGACTATATAATCGGAATAACATAGTAAACTTAAATAATAACTTACGCGATTTTATAACCAAGAGCGAGCGAACGCACAGAAGGAACCTCACGACAATTCAGGAATCAGGTAAGGGACTTTCTTCTAATTTAGCTTATATTATTATTATTTTTTTTTTTGGAAAGATTAGCTTTTATTCTCCATTAACGGGAAAAAGAAGAATAATACAACCTAACCAAAAAAGGGTAGCAGAGTACCACCCCAAATCGGAACTAGCCACTATGCTAAATTAGAATTAGCAACTAGGAATGTTTGAACTAAATCGATCAATAACACGAACACATACTAAAAATTTAATACAATTTGCAATTTGCTTGCAGTCACGACTTATGCCTCGGAAAATTTGAAAGTTTCTCTCCCGCCATAACTCATAAATGGTACAAGTGAATGCTCCTCTGATCATGTGGTGCCTTCCATTTTTCCCTTTAATCTTCCTTTTAAACCATTGCAATTCTCTGGCTAGACTCCAAGCTTTTCGATCATACCCAAGCCAGCTAAGCACATCTTCCCAGACCGCTTTTGAGAACACACAGCTAAAGAAGAGGTGATTAGTACTTTCCTCAGCCTGTTTGCAGAGACTGCATCTGTTAGGCATGCTCATTCCTCTGCATTTCAAGTTGCTGACAGTTGGAAGAGCATTTAGTGAGGCCAAAGCTGCAATCACCGAGCTCTTTGGTAGGTTATAAGAGTCCCAGACTGTCTTGGCCCATCCAATTCTGCATCTGTTTACTCTGAACTTGTCATAAGCCAGTTTACTTCCACTCTTATTGAACCAAGTTTTCATCTGTTTGTCTGCTTCATGTTCACCATTGCAAATATCCAGGATTTCATCTCTAATCTGAAGGATGTTTCTCCATGCTGCTGAGTAGTCAGGTTGATCACTGATTTTCCAGATAGAATGCCGTTTCAAATAATAAGCATTAACCCATTTGGCCCAGAGATTCTCACCATTAGCTAGAATTTTGCCAATCCACTTTGAGTAGAGAGTTTTATTCCAACTTAGGACCTCCTTGATGCCCAATCCTCCATCCTGCTTTGGAGAGCAAAGGAAGCTCCATTTCACAAATGTAATCTTCCCCTTCTGTTCACTTATACCCCAGAAAAACTCTCTGCAAAGCCTAGTGATTTGCTTAGCAACAGTTTTAGGAAGCAACAGGACTGAACCCCAGAAAGTCTGCAAGCCTAAAATGACTGAGTTTATGAGCTGAAGCTTACCAGCGTAGGAAATGTACCTGTTTGCCCAATGAGTTAATTTGGCTTTGATTTTCTCCACCAGAGGGAGGTACATGCCAGTTTTCAGCCTTGCTGAGTGTAAAGGGACACCCAAATACCTGAATGGAAATGAGCCAACTGTATAACCTGTCTTGTCCATGATCACTGTTCTATCAGTTTGTTTTACTCCTCCTAGGTATATGCTGGTTTTCAAAGGATTAGCAGCTAGACCAGATTGGGAGTGAAATTTGCTCAAAGTGTCAGCCACAGTCATAACTGAGTTCTTGTCATCTCTGGTAAAGATTAGCAGATCATCTGCAAACAAGAGATGATTCAGGGAGATTTTATTGCACTTTGGGTGCTGTTTGAACTTCTTTTCTCCACTTAGCTCTCTTAGCATTCTAGATAGACCTTCCATGCAGATGACAAAAAGGTAAGGTGATAGAGGATCACCTTGCCTTAGCCCTCTTTTAGCTGGAAAATAACCCACTTGTGAACCATTGATGTTCAGTGAAATTTGAGCTGATCTGAGGCAAGCCATTACCCATCCTATAAACTTGTCTGGGAAGTTCAACACCCTAAGCATATTTTCAAGATAACTCCAGGAAACTGAGTCAAAAGCTTTCTGGATGTCCACTTTTATGGTTGCTCTTGGGGAAATGCCAGCTCTGTCATACTTTCTGACTAGCTCCTGAGATAATAGGATATTATCAAATATTGACTTGGATGGGACAAAAGCTGATTGCTCTGGACCAATGATTGTAGCAAGGATAGATTGAATTCTGCTGACCATCATCTTGCTGATGATTTTATAAATTGTATTGCAGCATGAAATAGGCCTGTAATCAGCCACAAAATGGGGAGTGGCTTTCTTTGGAATGAGAGTTATAAGGGTTCAGTTCACCTGTCTAAGCATTTTCCCTGATTTGAAGAAATCTAGAACAGCTATGGCCTATAATATCCCAAGCTCTTTTGTAGAAAGCAGCTGTGAAACCATCTAGACCCGGGCTTTTCAAATCATCAATTGTAGATAGGGCAGCCTTGACATCATCTCTTGTGAACTCCTTAATAAGATGGATCTGGTTTTCATCACTCAGTTTTGAGCCTTTGACCAAGTCAGCTTTAAACTCCTCTGTATTGTGTTCAGTACCAAGAAGTTTGATGTAGTAGGAGAGGAAAGCATTGTTGACAGCATTTGAATCAGTTTGCAGGTTATTATCAGTATCATGGATCATCCCAATATAGGCAAGTGCTTTCCTTTCATTTACCTTAGCATGGAAATATTTTGTACTGGCATCATTCATTTTGATGTCCCTTATCTTGGATCTCTGGTACATGAAACATAATTCCACATTTTCCATCTTTACTAGCTCTTCCTTCAGTCTCTTTATAGTCATAAGGTCTCCATTTCCATTTAGAAGCAGCTCTTGAGCTTGATGAAGCTTATCCCCTACACTTATCCACTCTATCAGCAATGTTAGAATAGGTAGTCTTATGCAGGCTTTTAAGCATTCTCTTCATTTCCTTTTGTTTCTCAACCACTTTAAACATTCTTGTGCCATGGATGTTTTTTGCCCATCCTTCTCTAATAATACTGTCGAAATTTGGATCCTCACACCAGGCATTAAGGAATCTGAAGCATTTGGGCCTATCTGAATCACTAAGTTGCACTTCAATCAGCACAGGTGAGTGATCTGATAGCCCAGGCTGCAAAAATTAGTGCAGTATATTATTATTTTTTCGTATACTCTATAAATGTTTATTTTTGAAAGAGGATCAAGTATTGTGAATTCTGAATATTTTCTGAACTACTTTTGAATTGTAGGTTAGTTAATGTTTTGACTAACTGAGAACTGAGGATATCCGTCTGGCCCTGCCAAGGGATTAAACTGGCACTAACTAAGAACTTCTGAACTAACCAGAACTATTACTACCCACTAGTGAGAACTATTGTACTTTCTATGTTTAATTACATACTATTATCTGTCTTAGTGTTTTAGTACTTGTTTGATCCGGTTAAATTAGAGACTGTCTTTTACTGAGCTGTTGAGCTCACCCTTTCAATAATAAACTCTTTTCAGGTGACCGTCATTAACTTGGAGTGGGGATTGAGTGAGATACCCGGACCAGTTTAACCTTGTAATTCCTTTGGATGGCAATTATAGCTATCTGTATATTAATTGTCGGATGTACAATACTTTGTATTATTTGTTTTGGACCATCGACGATAGATGAATAAGAAAGGCTTAACCTACTTTTGTGGGTAGCCGTCTGTTATGTTCCAATATACGTTTTGGGGCGTGACATCCCCCTTAAAAGAAAGGTTCGTCCCCGAACAAAACATACCTTATTCAAACAAGTGAGGGTACTTCTCACGCATCACAGATTCCATCTCCCAAGTTGCTTCTTCGACATTATTGTTGCACCACAACACTTTCACCATATGAGTCTCACCCCGTCTAGTTTTGCGTGTTTTCCTGTCAAGAATTTTCAACGGTGCCTCCTCATAGGTCATGGTCTCATCCAACTCGATCGTCTCGGGTTCGAGCACATGAGACGAGTCGCTCACATAGCGTCGAAGTTGAGACACGTGGAAGACATTGTGAACCTTCTCCAGATTTGCAGGTAGGTCGAGCTCATAAGCAACCTCACCAATGCGCTTAAGCACTTTGTAAGGTCCTATGAACTTGGGGCTTAATTTACCTTTCTTACCAAATCGCGCCCTTGGTAGGTGAAACTCGCAACAATACCATGTCCCCCTCTGCAAATTCGATGTGACTCCGAGTCTTATCGGCACCTTTCCATACTTTGTATCTGGAGTACTTCACTTAATTTCTTCGGTGGTATTGGGCTTTGGTGGTATTTATCATGCACTCGTAGCTCTTTTGACAATCCTGAGCAGCCGTAAGTCTCTCCTGGATAATTTTAACTTGCTCGGTCATCTCCTGAATATAGTCAAGACCCAATACAACAGTCTCACTGATATCGTTCCAACAAATCGGACTGCGACACTTCCTCCCATACAATGCTTTATAGGGCGCCATTTTTATCGAGGCTTGATAGCTGTTATTGTACGAAAACTCAATCAAGTCCAATTTATCCTCCCAGTCTCCCTGAAATTGTAGTGCACAAGCCCGTAACATGTCCTCCAACGTCTGATTGGTCCTCTCAGTCTGACCATCAACAAGTTCGTTCCCAAAGCTTCTTGTAACTCAGACCAAAATCGAGACAAAACGCGCATCACGATCTGACACTATCTCCTTCGGCACTCCATGTAATCTCAAAACGTGGTCCATGTAGGCAGCAACCAATTGTTTCTTCTTCCAAGTGTCTTTCATAAGAATAAAATGAGCACACTTAGTCAAACGATCTACGATCACCCAAATCATATTATTTCCTTCGGGAGTTCGCGGTAGACCAGCGATAAAATCCATGGATATAGAACTCCATTTTCACTCGGGAACTGGCAACGGCTGCAATTGCCCATGTGGTCTCTTATGCTCACTTTTAACTTTCTGACAAACCAAAAACGAGTAAAGAACTCTGCAACATCCTTTTTGAGTCCGGACCACCAAAAGACTTGTCTCAAATCCTGATACATTTTATCACCTCCAGGATGCATTGAGTACAATGTCGCATGAGTTTCAGTTAAAATCTTCTTCCTGGTTTCCTCACTATCGGGTACACAAACTCGTCTCTGGAAACAAATGATTCCATCGTCTCTCACCGTAAACAACCCGGGCTCCTTGCTCAATTAAGTCTGTAAAAACTCATCTTTCACTTAGAGCTCCTTAATTTCTCCCAAAAGATCATTTTGAACAGAAGTGAATCCTGCAGGCACACCCGGTTCAGTCAGCTGAATAGAAAAGTTAAGAAATTCATCTCGTGACCTTTCTCTCGGGACCACCAATTGCACAGTGTGAAGAGATTTCCGACTCAAGGCATCGGCGTCAACATTTGCCTTGCCCACGTGGTATTGGATCTCCATTTCATAATCTTTGATCAACTCTAGCCACCTCCTCTGACACATTCAATTCTTTTTGAGTGAAAATATATTTGAGACTCTTATGATCAGAGAATACTTTAAAACTCACACCGTAAAGGCAGTGCCTCAAGATTTTCAAAGCATGAACCACGGCCGCTAGCTCCCAGTCATGGGTCGGGTAGTTCTCCTCATAACTCTTGAGCTGCCTAGACGCATAAGCAATCGCTCGTCGGTTCTGCATAAGGACACAACTCAAACCATTCTTCGAAGCGTCTGTGTATACCTCGTACTCGGCCTTCTCATCAGGTAGTGCCAAAACTGGTGCCGTAGTCAATCGAGTCATTAGAGTTTGAAATGCCTCCTCACAAGCATCATTTCACTTGAACTTGGTTGCCTTTTTCATCAATGTCGTCATAGGTCTAGCTATTTTAGAGAAATCTTTGACAAATTTCCGATAATAGCCAGCAAGATCCAAGAAACTTCTAATCTCCGTCACACTCTTCGGTGTCGGCCACTCAGAAACGGCCTTAACCTTAGCTGGGTCCACAGCCACTCCATCCTGGGATATGATATGACCTAGAAATGCAACTCTGTCTAACCAAAACTCTCACTTCGAAAACTTCCCATAAAGCTTGTTCTCCCGCAAGGTCTACAACACAATTCTAAGATGCTCCTCGTGTTCTTCCTCACTCTTTGAGTATACCAAAATGTCGTCGATAAACACAACAACAAATTTATCCAAATACGGTGTGAAAGTACGGTTTATCAGATGCATGAAAACTGCAGGGGCATTTGTTAGCCCAAAAGGCATGACCGTGAACTCGTAGTGCCCATAGCGAGTAGAGAAAGCTGTCTTTGGAACATCTTCAGAAGCCACCTTAAGTTGATAGTAATCGGACCTCAAGTCGATCTTCGAAAAGACGCTAGCTCCCTTCAACTGATCAAACAAGTCATCGATTCTAGGTAGAGGATACCTATTCTTGATCGTCACATTGTTCAGCTCACGGTAGTCTATACATAGCCTCAAACTACCATCCTTCTTCTTGACAAACAGATCAGGTGCTCCCCAAGGGGAAACTATAGGCCGAACATACCCCTTCTCTACCAATTCATCAAGTTGCTTCTTAAGCTCTTGCATTTCAAGAGGTGCCATCCTGTAAGGTGTCTTGGCTATCGGACCAGCTCCCGGAACCAAATCAATCTTAAACTCGACTTCTCTTGTAGGTGGCATCACTGGAATATCCTCTGGAAATAATCTTCAAATTCTAGGAACGTCACTCAAATCTGGATACTCGATTCTTGTATCTCTCACATGGCACAAGAGTAACTGAGCTCCCCTGGAAATGTGCTTCTTGAGTTTCATCACTGAGATCAATTTCACTCGAAATCCTTTGATATGCCCCCTCTATAACACTCTAACATTTATGGGACCTCTAAGTGAGATTTTCCCCAACCAACAGTCTAGTCTAGCTTTGTGCTTGCCCATCCAGGCCAGTCCATCCCCAATATTACATCGAAATACGGGAGTGGAAATTCGATTAACTATGCCTTAAAATCATGTCCAGCAATAATCACCAATACATCATTAAACACAGTTTTACAATTCACACTATCACCGGTGGGCATAGAAAAATCATAATCTACATTTTCACCAGATTTCAAACCAGACAAAGTAACAAACTTTGATGCAATGAACGAATGAGACGCACCACTATCAAACAAAACATGAGCCAAAACCGAGTTAACAGGAAATTTACCGGACACAATGTCGGTGTTTTCTGCCTCCTCCTGGTTCATAACATAGAGCTGTCCAACCTTCTTCTTACCGGTAGTAGCAGTCGCAGCATTGACAGTGCCAGCCGGCTTGCTTGCAGCAGTAGTAACATTAACCTTGGTTGGAGTTGGGTTCTTGTAAGTGCTGTTTGAAGCAGTATATGTGCTCTGAGCCCTCTGATTGGGAAATATGCGAGTATAAGTAGGTGTGCTAGCTTCAGTGACTGGTGGATGACCGACCTTCTTCCTATTAAACTCGTATCCGCGGTGTCCAGCTTTCCTGCAGTATCGGCATGTAACTTTATCACCGTTACAATCAAACCCTGGATGATTGCCATTACAATGCTTACAGATGTAGCGGCGCTCACTTCCCTGACTTTGAGATCGGACAAAAGATTGACCCTGGCGGACATTACTCCCACCAGCACCAAATGAGTTGCCTTACTTCTTATAGTTAAGGAAGTTCCCCTTTTTGCTAAAATTTTCGGTCAAGTTTGAGGGTCCCTCCTTCCTTTTGAGCCCCAACTCAGCTTCTTTCTCAGCAATAGTGTTCTCAATATTAGACGCACGAGCATACACGTCCCTTATATCCTTGAATACCTCACTTGCGAACCTGTTCTTGATTTTCCAGAGCAACTTCCTCTCAAATTGATTAGCTTTCGCCTCTTTAGTAGGCACAAGTTCCTTGGCGAAATGACTAAGTTCCAAGAACTTAAGATGAAATTCTTTGACTGACATACCCTCTGTCTGCTTCAACAATTCAAACTCCAATCTCTTCTGACGCTTGAGGTGCTCGGAGAAAAATTCATCTTCCATATACTCTCTTAAATGACCCCAACCTCGCTCATATTCAGCTACCCCTCCATCAGCAGTCTCTTCGACGTATAGCTCGAAAAATGTCTCCTTGATTTCTTGTCACCATCTGTCAGCCTCCTCTCTTAGGTAGAAGGCTCCTATTCTGACCTTGTACTTCGCTGGACATCCCAAGGACAAGTAAATACGGTCCATACCCCTGAACCAGATATCAAATTCAGCAGGATCACCCTTACCAGTAAAAGTTGGCGGATTTTTCCATTGCACCAATTCGACATAGTGGTCATCGCTGTAACCGGAGCAACATGGGCATTCTGCTGATTGTTTTGCTAATTATTCTGCTGATTATTCTGCTGATTATTCATCATCTGAGTGACAGTAGCAGTCAAAGTGGTCATTTGCTGCATGGTGTGCTGCATGGTCTGCATCATAGCATGTTGCTGCTCAGCCATAGCTTGTTATTGTGAGTTTTGGCCTGATTTTGTGCGGCCAATTGAACTATCAAGGCAGCCATTTCCTGGTTAGCGTTGTTCGTTGATGATGATCCACGTACCATATTCTATAATGTAACAACGTACGTAAGTAAAAGAACACTATATGTACGATTGTATATATACCCTTCTTGCTCATGGCTTTCAGAAAGTAACCGAACCATGGTGACAGATAATACCAAATATTAACATACACATCTGATTCCATTTTAATTCCAGTGTATAATAGTTATATAAAGTGTGCTAAAAAGTAAATCGGATACCACGCGATAATGGTAAAATTTCAGTAACCACAAGAATTAACTCATATAAAAGCCATACTTAGATCGCACAAGAACTCAACCTACAATGACATATAAAGCCGTAACCGATAAGTCACTCCAATTCATGAAATAGACCAAATATGAAGGGTACGTAGAAGTAAAACAAAACATTTAGCACGTAGCTTTAACCGACTGAGTTTTACTTTGCAAAAATTTGATAGTTCAGGGTGTTTGATGTCCCTTTAATAGGAAACACAGGAAGGACAAAAACAATAAATTAAAAAAAAGAATTCTAGAAAATCAACTAGAAAAGAATTAAACATTACAAACTCCAAAAGACCTTAGATGTCCAACAGTAGGTTCTATAAAACAAGCTTAGTCGGTGGAAATTCTTCAAAAGTAGGCCAATAATCTCACTCTTCAACCCAACCTCTTACAACTCTCCCGGTCCTTTTCGAACTACCTTCTTCAGGTTCGTATCGAGAATGGCTCTCGCGACTAAAACGAACATGGCCCCCTAAGGATAGCTTTCGGGTCTGCACTCCCTTACTATCATCGTCTTTGTCACCCCCTTCACGGATGTAGGACTTTCCCTTAACTCTCCTATTACCTAACTGGGCTCTCTGAGCGTCCTCACCAATATGTTTTCCTCTCTGCCTATAATTACGGTAGGGATCGTATCGAAGAAAGGGTATCACTTCCGTCTCCGAATGGTTTGGTGGTGGATAAATAAAGTCATGTGTCGAATTCCTACACTTAATCTTTTCAAAAATGAGCACGTTCTCCAAGAATTCAAGGTTTACGGCATAATTCCATTAAGCTTCAAGTAGTGCAAATCTTCCGTATCACAAGCATAGTGTACCCAACTCTCAAAATTATGCCTCAGGCTCTCGAAACAACGATCACTAGTATTTTTCAAAGCAATAAACACTTGAACCTCGGGCTTAGCAACAAATGGAAACTCCTTCTTTCGAGCCACCATCATGGCTCTCATTCTAGCAATAAATTCAGGAATCGTCTCTCCTAGTCTCTGACTATCAAGGAATGACTCTGATTTCTCCCCAATGATGTCAGTTACAGTCTTCTCTTCCCCGGGTTGCATATCCCTAATAACTGGTCCCCATCTCCATTTATAACCAAAAGGCTCCATAACTGTCACAACACACATATCTCAAAGTGAGGTTGGAAAACTAATACTAAGTTAGGATTCTAATTCACATAGCAATTAGCACATAGCATACACATGAATGCACCCCAAACCATTCCCACATTTTTTTTTTGGAAAATGAAAATAGAAAAGTATTTTTTTTTTGTATTGATTTTAATCAGAACCTATTGCTCTGATACCAACTGTAACAACCCTAAATTTTCGAAACATTTTAACTACGAAAATATAAGGTCGTTATGCCACAATTGACCCACAAGGTCAATTGCTAGGCTTTAAAACTCAACCACTAAAAATAAATTATCCAAATTCCAACGAAATAATAGAAATAGCGTAGCGGAAGATTTAAACCAAAGTTTACAAGTTCAAACAAACTAAACCAAATTAAAATCCAAATGTTCCAAAACGAAAGTTCGTTTATTATTCCCATATGAATGCAGGACTCCCAACACACGCAATCCTAGCAAACCATCTTCAGACACCCCTGTCAACTGCGCCGTCCAAGAACGACACAAGCCCCATAAGAGGGTAGGGAACAAACCCAAACAAAGAACGTCAGCAAACATGCTGAGTAAGAAACAATAGAGAGATAAGAAGAAAATACGCGCCTTGGTGGCGCGTAGCTGAACAGATTAGACTTAGTTAAAAAGAATGATACAAAGAACCAACAAACCATATATTATTATTCCGAATAATAAGAATACTAACCGATTCTGAATCCCATATATAATTGGTTGGGTCCTACCCCTAACCGAACCACAATTAGAGCATCCACCATTACCATAACCATCCTATAAGACTCAAGTATGCGCACACTTCCCTACGAGGGCCAGTAGGATGAACCAACTCATAGGTGACGTCTATAGGCAACTAGGAGCTACCTAGCTGAACACCATTTATCATACAATTGGCCATATATATATATAGACGTGCCACCCAACAATGTGGACAACGTCGCTTTAGTGGGTAAGTACGAAACCGATTCAAGAATAAAAACAACAGGCCTTAAGGCCGTTTAAGCATGCCCAAAAGAACAATTAAAGCATACTACGTACTAATTTAATCCTCCATGCGCGAGTTTACATATTCAGAAACGTACGTATACACAAGATAATGATTATTTGTTTGGTGAATTATATCAAACACATGCTCAGAGGCTATAAAACCAAGTTATGGCCTTTGGCCGAAAAATATCAAGAAAAAGGTCTTGTGGCCGATTGTACGAATTAGAGCAAGAGGTTGGCAATTTATATATGTAAGTGTATAATTGCACATGCACAGGAGGTATAACCAGTATGTTCATAAGGATAAGAAGTGCTGTAAAATGGTTTATTACGTATGAACCAAAACGCAAGCTCAACTCAAGAGGGTCAACGTTCTTACCGTAATCGCTTAACTTTCTCGCCAACAACCTCTTCCAAAATCCACGAATGGTACCTCTTTGAACCCGCAAGCTATCTAACATAGAAACAACAACAAATCAAAACCAAAGTGTAAAAACACTCGACCAAACGATTCTCCAAAATCACATTATTTGAGAATGAGATTCTCCATGCTACTGCCACAACGACAACCATTTAGCACCACATAACTCACTAAATTCAGACCTTAATTCAATTTAAAAATCACTCTAACAACATACTCGAACCATTTCAAATAACACTTAAACATTGCCAAATCAATATCACTTATTACTCGTAACATAAGACGACATTTGTACAACCTATACTTCAAATCCATTCACAATTTTGACACCATATGGGGTCACAACTAAACCAGCCCCAAGCAAACAATCAAGTACTTTATCAAATTATTGTAACCCATGTACGTAACCAACACGAAAACCCAAGAGAAGCTACCTCTTCCACTTAATTTGTTCCCAAGCAGCCGAAACAACAATATAATACCCATGTACGTACGGCAACGAAACGGAAAAAAGGTAAGCTATTTGTTCGTAGCAAAACCAACCCCCAATTAAGCAACTAATCAACAATTCTTGACCAAATATTAATTTAATTTTGCTAGAACAACGTTATTACATGTAGAAATCACAGAATTATAAGAATTACAAAATCTACGCGAG
Source organism: Spergularia bocconei (assembly GCA_963457585.1). Lineage (NCBI taxonomy): Eukaryota > Viridiplantae > Streptophyta > Magnoliopsida > Caryophyllales > Caryophyllaceae > Spergularia > Spergularia bocconei. Next base: position 8,761,208 of record OY734951.1, on the reverse strand, counting down.
AAATCACATAATATCTTCTCAAGTCTTGTAAAATTCCAAAATCCAATTATTCAAATATAGAGAACATCAATTATGATTTATAAAATATAATGATAGTGTACATGATCAACTAAAACCATAGGATTGGGTATAAACTCAGATTTTCATAAACAAAATCATAAAACCGATAATTAGGGTTTATCAAATTTAGAGAGAGAGAAGAGAGATACAAAAACAGCCCTAAGGCCGAGGGTGACTAAGGGATACCAAATTTAGGTGGTGCACACGGGCGGCAAACGCCAAGGGCGGCGGCAACGCTGGCCGGAGAATCAGGAAACCGAGAAGAAAAGTAGAGAAGGTGATATACGTGAATAGCAACTGAAGGAGGAGTGATAGGCGTTATATGTAATAGGGAGGGGATTTTATTTTTCCTGTATAACGTATAAGAGGGAATCAAGGGATAATTAAGTGGCTAATTAGTAGTGAGGAGAGATTTTAGGGAAACAATTATGGGATTTGAATTAAGGGTAAATTAATAATTTGATACTTAAATTTAAAACTTAAAAAAAAAAAGCAATTTCTAAATCAAATACAAATTCTTAATTTTGCTTTTGAAGTAAATCCAAAGTGTAAGTTATAAAATTTAAGTAAATTCTGAAAAATTATATTTCGAAAGTAACACCCAAATAATATAAAACCCTTAAAATTAAGGGGTGTTACAAAATCCATGTAATATGTTGTAAATTATGATAATCAATCCGATTTAAATTATTTTTTCTGAGTTGATAAAGTTTGTGAATAATTAATTTTTTTTTTTTAAAAATCCCTCAGAAAAGTAATTATTTATTTTTTCAAAGTAATGTTATAACATGATATAAAATAGATTTCTCCTTATTTTATGTGGTATTGAAAAATATCTAACTTATTTTGATTTATTATGAAAAATAGATTGTAAAAATGAGTGATAAATGAAAAAAGGTGATACATAAATACAATTGGACCCACTTAAAATGAGGTGTGAGTTAGAATGAGAGTGATAGCATTCTAATGATGAAGTACGCTATTGACTCTTCAAGAACAGAGAAAGTGCTAAATAGCTAGTTCTTCAAGGAAAGTGCGTTTCAACGTTGTACATGGCCTTAGGTTTCATTTCGGTAGACAACGGGTTTACGACATTAGGGAGCTCGTTCTTACGGGCTCATGGCTACATGTAGGGGTGGCAAAAGTGTAATACCCCAGATTTCAAAGGAAGTTTTAACAGATTAAAGACTCATATGATGTGCTTAAAAAGGATTGATAGTGCTACTCATACCAACAAAGTCGACTTTCCTTTTAGAAAGCCCATGTAATAAGCACTCCACAGTTAAGCGTGCTTGGCTGAGAGTAACTTCAGGATGGGTGACCTCCTGGGACAGTAGCCTAGCGGGGGAAAGATCCTGGAGTTAGACTATGGTTGGCTGCCAGGCGCAACGAGGACGTTGCGATCTTAAGAGGGGGTGAGTGTAATACCCCAGATTTCAGAGGAAGTTCTAAGAGATTAAAAACTCATATGATGTGTTTAAAAAGGATTGATAGTGCTACTCATACCAACAAATTCGACTTTCCTGTTAGAAAGCCCATGTGATAAGAACTCCACAGTTAAGCGTGCTTGGCTGAGAGTAATTTCAGGATGGGTGACCTCCTGGAAAGTTTCCCAAGGTGCGCACGAGTAAGGTCAAAGTGCGCCGAAAGGACCGTGTTGGTCTGTGTGGTCAGCCCACAACCTGGCGAGCTGCCATAGATGATTACTTCCGAATCAGGCGATGAGTCGGGGTGTTACACTTCAGCATAATTCTCCCTTAATTAATCCTCTAACGATCACTGGTTCTTAAACCTCAAATCTCTAAAATTTACTTGTATCTGAAAGTTATTTAGCCCCTAATTAGACTCCTCTAATTAGTACTTAATTACCCCTAATTAAGTTTAGCTAGGATCTTTTGTTGCATGTAAGATTAAAGCATAAATAAGGTGATAAAACATATTTTTATACCTTAATGAAGAGGAATTTTGACCTTCCTTCAAAAGAAGGATCTTGAGCTGCTAATTAATGGGGATCCTCCTCCTTAGTCTTGAGTTTCCAAGTTAGGAAACCTCCTCTCTTGATCCACCAAAGAAGCTCTCCAAAAATCTCACTAAAAGACTAGTTTTTATGAGATTTTAACCCTAAAACCAAAATAAAATTAGCTAACACTTTAGCTAATGTTATTCTAGGTTTAGTAAAGTGTTTTGATCAAGTTTTTATTGACATGCAATGAAGAAAACTTGATCTAGAAGGTGTTTGAAGTTGGCTGATTTTTAGAGAAAAAGAAGGGTTTTCTCTCAAATCCTCTCTCTAAAACTTGTTGTATTTGTGAAAAATGATGTAAGTAATGTGTTTTGACCACAAAACACATTATATATAGTGGTGGTGGCAAAATGACCATTTTGCCCTTACTAAATATACCCCTTAACATCTTATGTTACATTTTGGGTATAATTTGTACACTTATTTCTTTAAGTGTTAGTTAATTATTATATCTCTATATAATAATTACTAATTACATCATTTTAAGCTAAAATTACAACTCTTTGTAATTTAAATAGCTAATTGTCAATTTTGACAATTTACACAAAAACTATAATTTATTCGACTTGAGTTCAGAACTCTTAAAACACTATCCGACATAATCAGTTAACTCTTTAACTGATACATTAGGGTTTATATTATATTGTATTAAATACAAATATAATATCTTCTGGAGAAACTATCTTTATTAGTGTGACCGGGAGGGATCAGTTGATTACCGCCGTCAAAACGACAATAACGTCAAACTCTAGCCAGCCAACCGTTATCGATTTACGTTAATCAACTGACTTAATATATATAATATATCCCAGGTTTATTCCTAATTAGATTTAATTAGTCAACGCATTATTGTCGGAGGACACCTACTCCAACAATCTCCCACTTGTCCGAGACAAGTCATGCGTTACCGATTCTCTTGTCCGTTACATCTCCCACTCAATGCGAAGTATCTTTCAGGTCGAACTTGCATTGGATCTTTATCAAAAGTGGTTTTCTCGATCTGGATTATGACTGTCTTACCGGAATATCTATCATAGATCTCTTCCGAGCGTGGCCACGCATTTCAGTCACAATTCCTCGAGTGGCCCAAAGATATTATACCCTGACGTGGGTGGACAATCCCGTCTTGACATATTTTCTTTGTTTCATACAGTAGGTAATGACCCAATAGAAGCCCTTTTAGCCTCCTTTTACGGCACGACTTAGAACATAAATCAAAGTCACCGCCTGCTGCATAAACTCAGACAAACAATCTCAGGTCGAAAGAATCGACTAATAGGAATAATATAGATTACCTCGTCACGACCAGACACAAAGGTTCTATAATTGGTCAAATGTCTGACAGAGTGTCAACTACAGTCCGTCTATGTAATCGGTTATTCATCTCTATGAATCCATGATCATTGAACTAGTCATCAACCGACTTACAATCTAGTCAATTGAGACGTCACCTCATTTTATGACTAGAGACAGCATACACTGTTAATCCTGTTCACTTAATAGGGTTCAAATCGTCTCCACGACCTATTAGGAATCAACAGAGCATATATATAATTCAGCATTTTATTAAAACTGAATTAATAAAAGAGTTCAATAAAACTTAAAACGATGAATTTAATTATCATATATGTAAAAGGTAATACACTTATTAACTATTACAACATATAATCTAACACATGTCAGGCATACGCCTCAAACCCATCGAGGCAATATGACCATTGTGTTTAGCCTGTGATAATGGTTTGGTTAAAGGATCAGCGATATTATCGTCTGTCCTAACCTTACAAATCGATATATCTTCTCGTTCCACAAAGTCTCTAATTACATGGAACTTCCTGAGTACATGTCTAGATTTGTTACTAGATTTAGGCTCTTTAGCCTGAACTATTGCTCCACTGTTGTCGCAATAGACTGGAATAGGATCCGCTGCTGTAGGGACTACATTTAATCCTTCCAGGAATTGCCGGATCCAAACTGCCTCTTTTGCAGCTTCTGACGCCGCAAGATACTCAGCCTCCGTTGTAGAATCCGCAGTCACCGATTGCTTGGTGCTCTTCCAGCATATAGCTCCACCATTCAGTATGAAAACATATCCTGATTGAGATTTTGAATCATCTCGATCTGTTTGGAAACTAGCATCCGCATAACCCTCTACACGAAGCTCAGAATCCCCTCCATAAACTAAGAACGTGTCCTTAGTCCTTCTTAGGTATTTAAGGACGTTCTTAACGGCTATCCAGTGGCTCTCGCCTGGATTGGCTTGGTAACGACTTGTCATACTCAAAGCATATGACACGTCTGGACGCGTACACATCATAGCATACATGATCGAACCGATTGCGGAAGCGTAAGGTTTCGATTTCATGCGTTCAATATCCTCAGGTTCAGTTGGACATTGAGATTTACTCAAAGTTATCCCACTTCCCAGAGGTAAAAAGCCTCTTTTAGAGTCTTTCATATTGAACCTGTCAAGAATCTTATCAATATAAGTTTCTTGACTTAACGCTAGTATTCTTTTTGATCTATCTCTGTAAATCCGAATACCTAGGATGCGTTGCGCTTCTCCTAAATCCTTCATCTGGAAATGTTTCCCGAGCCAGTCCTTAACGGAGTTAAGCATGGGGATATCATTCCCGATGAGTAATATGTCATCTACATATAGGATTAGGAGAGTTACTTTACTCCCACTAAATTTCATGTATAAACAAGGTTCCTCGACACTTCGAGTGAAACCATTTTGTTTAATCACATGGTTGAACCGATGGTTCCAACTCCGAGATGCTTGCTTAAGACCATAAATGGATCTCTTAAGTTTGCAAACTTTCTTAGGATTGTTTGGATCAATAAAACCCTCAGGTTGTGTCATATACACTTCCTCTTCCAAAAACCCATTTAGGAAGGCGGTTTTAACGTCCATCTGCCATATCTCATAATCATGAAAAGCAGCAATCGCTAAGATTATCCGAATAGATCTAAGCATTGCAACTGGCGCAAAGGTCTCGTCATAGTTTAAACCATGAACTTGTGTGAAACCTTTAGCTACCAATCGAGCTTTGAAAATATCTTGATTTCCATCCATGCCGGTCTTGATCTTAAAGATCCATTTGCACTGAAGAACCTTGGTTCCTTCAGGCAAGTTAACCAAGTCCCATACTTGATTCTCGTACATGGAATCTATCTCGGATTTCATTGCCTCCAGCCATTTAGCAGAATTCGGTCCAGTCATGGCTGCTCTGTAGGTTGCAGGCTCATTGCTTTCTAGAAGCAAAAAGTGATCACCACCATCCTCGATCACACCTAGGTATCGATCTGGTGGGTGGCTTGATCTGCCTGACCTTCTAGGAGTGGAAAATGGAACCACAGAGTTAGACGATTCAGGAATGTCTTCTGGCAAAACATCCTGAGCCTCATTATGCATTTGTGGCTCCTGAACTTCACTAAGTTCAAATTTTCTCCCACTCTGTCTTTTAGAAATAAATTCCTTTTCTAAAAAGACAGCATCTCGAGACACAAAAACTTTGTTCTCTAGACGATTGTAGAAGTAATATCCTCGAGTATGTACAGGATAACCTACAAAGAGACATTTATCAGATCTTTGTGCAAGCTTATTGTCAGTCTTATTTTTGACATATGCTTCACAACCCCAGATCTTGATAAATGAGAGGTTCGGAACTTTTCCTCTCCATAACTCATATGGAGTTTTCGGAGCTGATTTAGTCGGGCATCTATTGAGTGTGAAAATGGCAGTTTGGAGAGCAAAACCCCAGAATGAATCAGGAAGCTCAGTCTGACTCATCATTGATCTAACCATATCCAACAGGGTACGGTTTCTTCTTTCGGCTACACCATTTAATTGTGGTGTACCAGGAGGTGTAAGCTGTGATATGATTCCACAGTCTTTCAGATGAATATCAAAGTCATTACTGAGATATTCACCTCCCCGATCTGATCGTAAGGCCTTGATCTTCTTTCCTAATTGGTTTTCTACTTCCTTTTGAAATTCTATAAATTTCTCAAGTACCTCACTTTTATATTTAATTAGGTAGATGTAGCCATATCTACTAAAATCATCTGTAAAAGTGACAAAGTAGTCATAACCTCCTCTAGCAGTGATTGTCATTGGACCGCAAACATCTGTATGAATGAGGGCCAATAAATCACTGGCTCGTACTCCTTTTCCTGAAAAAGGTGCTCGAGTCATCTTGCCTATAAGACAAGATTCGCATGTTCCATATGATCCAAAATCAAATGGTTTGAGAACTCCATTGGCTACGAGTCTCTCAATGCGTTTTTCGTTTATATGCCCTAAACGACAATGCCAAAGGTAGGATTGATCGGGATCTCCTATTTTGAGCTTTTTATTTGTTACATGATAGACCTCATTTGTCAAATCTAAAATGTAAATACCGTTTATAGATTTGGTTGTTCCGTACACCATATCATTAAACGAGAAGGTACAACTGTTGTTTCGTATTGAAAATTCAAAACCTTCAGCGTCTAAAACAGAAACCGAAATTATATTCTTACTTAGAGTTGGTACAAAATAGCAGTTATTTAGATACAACTCTAGCCCAGAGGCCAGTGACAGAATATACGTTCCTACTGATACGGCGGCTACTTTAGCTCCATTCCCGACACGGAGGTCAACTTCACCTTTTGCCAGCCGACGTGCCTTCGTCAGCCCCTGCAAGTGATTACAAAGGTGAGATCCACATCCAGTGTCCAATACCCAGGACGTGGTACTTGCATAATTAATGTCTATCATATATATACCTGGTTTTGACTTCTTCTCCTCCAGGTACTGTGGGCAATTTCGCTTCCAATGGCCGAAATTTCCACAATGGAAGCATTTTTGTTCAGGAGTCGCGCCTCTCTTAGCAATAGAATTGTTGCCCGAAGCAACTTTTCCTTTTCCTTTGCCTCGCGCGGGTTTCTTACCCTTCCCCGCACCCTTCTTGAACTTCCCTTTTTGTTTTACCGCCATGGATAAAACATCTTTATTCGCGCTCCCACTTGACACCAAATCCCTCTCATGTTGTACAAGCATGGCATGCAATTCATGAAGATTTTTCTTTAAATCATTCATGTTGTAATTCGTCCTAAAAGGATCGAATGTTGCAGGCAAAGAATTAAGCAGACGGTATACCGCAAAATCTTCAGAAATTGGGCATCCTAACTTCTCAAGAGTTTCAACATTCTCAATAAATTTGAGAATATGAGGACCAACTGGTTGGCCCTTTGAGAGCTTAGTCTCAAAGAAACTCGAAGCTGCTTCGTATTGAAGTATTCGCGGCTTTTGCGAGAAACTAGTCGTAAGCCGAGCGAATATTTGATACGCACTGAAATCAATCATGCGTTTCTGTAAACGCGGGTGCATAGCAAAAATCAATACATTCTTAATCTGGTCAGATTCATGCTTGTACTCTTCATACATTTGTATCATATCAGGGGTGGCATCGGGACCTGGAGCGGGAATTGGGGGTTCGTATAGAAAACGTTGTTTTCTATCAGATTGAAGGGCTAATCGCAGGTTTAACTCCCAATCAGTAAAATTGCTTCCATCCTCCTTTAGTTCATTCTTTTCCATAAAATTACGAAGCCAGGAGTCTTTGGATATTACTGAATTGGACATTTGAGCCATTTTTGACTTTAAACTACAACGTGGGAAAAACAATCGATTAAATTCATCGTCAAATTCACATTAAAATAATTATTTGTGAATTTAGGCATTTATATAATGATCTCTCTAAATTATATAAACGATTCCGAGATCCGATCTTATATAAATCTAGGCACGCGGAGGGCGATACATCCTAAATTTATGTAATTTCGGTGAACCAACTCATGATTGATTCTACACTTAGAACTCTCGGTTGATCGATTTCAACTAAATCAATCCTTTAGTCCCGGATTGCAAGACTTGTATTACAAATCACGTCAAGATTAAACCAAAATTCACTCGTAATAACTCTTTATTAACCTACTCCCCCAAGGTAAAAAGGAAACACCCCGCTAGGGCGAGCGTGCCCCTAATGAACAAGGGTTGCATAGGTGTGAATTGTGGAAGGACTAAATCTCGATTTTAATTTTTTTTGTGAGAGATCTTGTCATATTTTATCTATCGCTTTTAAGTGAACTAATTCTAGCGAGTCGCGGATAATGGATATGACAATGTGGGATTTGCGTTTGGTTATAATTGTGCGAAAATTAAACCAAGCATGCATCAAATAAATCCAAGTCCTAGTATGGCCATAAGACTAGAACCTAATAAAAGCAATTAAACCTAAACTAGGCTTCAAAAGCTTCAAAGGCTCCGTCTTCAATTCGATCTCGAGTCACCAACTATTGGCTCCGTGAAAAGCGTCGGTCTTCAATATAAACAAATGTACATATGGACTATCCTATTATACATTTTTGAAAAATAAGGAAATTAAATATTATTACAAACCGGCGATACGAGATCGCAATTATTACAAATGAATCGGATACCGTCCTTACATTTCGGTACAGTACCGATACTATAGTACTCTATGGCCATACTATACTTAGAATCATGCAAATAAGACCGAAAATCAGATTTTCAACTTTACAGTACAAGCAACCCGGTAAATTTAGGAATTTCCGATTCTAACTTATTAGAATCAATAATCAACACTTAAAACACCTTTTAAGTTTAAACTAACCACCAACAAATTAGTTTTTCAATATTTAGTCTCCACTAAAATTGAATTAATTAGTTTAATTTGATTGTATTTGCTAACTATTTGTCCAAAAAACACATAATAAACCCGAAAATATCTAAATAAATCATAACTAATTATGAAAAAAAATTTAGAAATTATTTCATTATGTGATTTAAGCTCACAACCAGTAGCTTATTAAGGACAAAATATGCAAAATTATTTTGGTCATTTTCTCTTAAGAAATCAATTTTCCACCATTTATATTATTACTAATTAATAACAAATGGCCAATTAAAATTATGAAATAATTTCTGGAAATTATACTCATTATAATTCTGGAAAAATTATAAATTTCTTAAATTACAAAAATCAACATGCATGTTAATCTAATTACCAATTAATTAGAAAATAGCATAAATCTTGTAAAAACAACCAAAAATAAGCAAAAAATAGCAAATAAATTCCTAAAATACCATAATTTCGGTTGGAGCATCCACATGCCCAAAACATCACATGCAACTTTAGTTTATATGATAAAACCAATTTTTATCATTAAAAATTAATTAAGTTACCAATTAACCTAATTAAAGCTTAAAATTAACATGCAACTTAAACCGATGCTCTGATACCACATGAAAGTTATTTAGCCCCTAATTAGACTCCTCTAATTAGTACTTAATTACCCCTAATTAAGTTTAGCTAGGATCTTTTGTTGCATGTAAGATTAAAGCATAAATAAGGTGATAAAACATATTTTTATACCTTAATGAAGAGGAATTTTGACCTTCCTTCAAAAGAAGGATCTTGAGCTGCTAATTAATGGGGATCCTCCTCCTTAGTCTTGAGTTTCCAAGTTAGGAAACCTCCTCTCTTGATCCACCAAAGAAGCTCTCCAAAAATCTCACTAAAAGACTAGTTTTTATGAGATTTTAACCCTAAAACCAAAATAAAATTAGCTAACACTTTAGCTAATGTTATTCTAGGTTTAGTAAAGTGTTTTGATCAAGTTTTTATTGACATGCAATGAAGAAAACTTGATCTAGAAGGTGTTTGAAGTTGGCTGATTTTTAGAGAAAAAGAAGGGTTTTCTCTCAAATCCTCTCTCTAAAACTTGTTGTATTTGTGAAAAATGATGTAAGTAATGTGTTTTGACCACAAAACACATTATATATAGTGGTGGTGGCAAAATGACCATTTTGCCCTTACTAAATATACCCCTTAACATCTTATGTTACATTTTGGGTATAATTTGTACACTTATTTCTTTAAGTGTTAGTTAATTATTATATCTCTATATAATAATTACTAATTACATCATTTTAAGCTAAAATTACAACTCTTTGTAATTTAAATAGCTAATTGTCAATTTTGACAATTTACACAAAAACTATAATTTATTCGACTTGAGTTCAGAACTCTTAAAACACTATCCGACATAATCAGTTAACTCTTTAACTGATACATTAGGGTTTATATTATATTGTATTAAATACAAATATAATATCTTCTGGAGAAACTATCTTTATTAGTGTGACCGGGAGGGATCAGTTGATTACCGCCGTCAAAACGACAATAACGTCAAACTCTAGCCAGCCAACCGTTATCGATTTACGTTAATCAACTGACTTAATATATATAATATATCCCAGGTTTATTCCTAATTAGATTTAATTAGTCAACGCATTATTGTCGGAGGACACCTACTCCAACAGTATCAACTCTAACCAACAAGTTCACGCCATATTAGAATCACTACACTATATAAAGAGACAAAATCAATTAATCATACCATGCATGAACACAAAACGAATTGGGTTAGATACAAACTTTAATTCGAAGTTGGTAGACGTCGTGTTACCTCAAACTCGTGAAAGTCAATCCGAATCACCCAGAATACGCGCCCCAAAATCAGTCAGAAAACAATGATCAAAAGAAATGCTCGACCACTATGACCGGCGGCTAGGAAGGACGACGACGGCATGAGCATGTGTCGATCGAAAATCAAAATATGATGAGAAGATGATTGATTAGAGATTGATCAATCAATAAGGATGATGACTAATGATGAAAGATGGTGTTGATGTAAAGGAAGGGGAGGCAGAGGATTTTGCTTGGAGAATTATTTCACGGGGTGAGGTGAGAGGAAAAGGTGAGATTTTGTTTTTTATATTTATTTGTTTACCCTATTTTTTTACTAGTATAAGAGAGGGGTAGCAGTTGGGCCTAAACTCTAGTTTCTCAAACCCGTTTGAAAATCTTTTTTGAAAACACGACTCGACTTAAATATTCATTTCGATTATATTAGTTAAGTAATAAAATAATATTACAAAATCGTCTGAATTTTCGAGCTGTTACAACTGTTGGAGGTATCGCCTGCGTCACTATCTCGATCTCCGTTGATATAGCTCAAAGATTTCGATCGAATCAAACAAGTAAGTATTAAATCAAATGGGATTAGAATTGGGGATTATTTCTTATGTTTGTATCAGATTTTGTAATCTATTTTTTTTTTGCAAAGAGGTAGCTATAGTTTTATTCATCCATATAGGGGAGAAAAACTATTACAAGAGTCTTTCCAAGGATGGCATAGTGCCACCCTAGAGAAACCCACTAGATTACACATTCGGGATTGCCTCACTAAATCTAGTAATTGCTCGAACACATACATGGAATTTGATTGACAATGCAATACTTTCATTTTCCCAAGCTACATCTTTAAAGATCCTAGCATTCCTTTCTTTCCACAGCTCGTACATGGTTTGAGTGAGTGCACATCTGAGTATATGCTGCTTTCCTTGATTACCTTTGACTTTGTGCTTAAACTAGTTTAGTTCATGCAAAAGACTCCATTTCCTTTTGCTGTAACCAAGCCAGCCTAACACTGAATTCCATACTGTAGTAGAGACATTACAGCTAGCTGAAGAAAAGATGGTTGACAGTTTCATTTTCCTTTTTGCAGAGGCAGCATCTGTTGGGTATATACAATCCTCTACTCTGCAGATTATCAATTGTGGGTAGAGCATTGTAAGTGGCCAATAAGGCAATGATAATGCTTTTTGGAGTGCAGCATGTATCCCATATTGTCTTATACCACCTTACCTGGTTCCTCTTCTCTCTATAAAAGCCATAGATTGTGGAGCTTTTCTGTTTTGAGATCCCCCAGTTCTCAATATTCCTGATAGCAGAGCTTTTATCACCTGCCAGCTGAACAATTTCATCTCTAAGGCATAACATTGCTCTCCATGAGCTAGAACAGTCTGCTGCTGCATTGATCTCCCAAAAATTGTGGTCCTTTAGGTAATAAGCCCTAATCCACCTGCACCAAATGCTCTCTTTATTTAAATGCACTTTGATAATCCATTTAGTGTAGAGGGCTTTATTCCAACTCAAGACTTCCTTAATGCCCAGGCCACCCTCTCTCTTTGGACTGCAGAGCTGTGACCATTTTATAAAAGTGATTTTCCCACGAGTCTCATTAATTCCCCAGAAGAATTCTCTACAAAGTTGCTTAATCTTCCTTATAATGCCTTTTGGGAGAAGCAAGACTGAGCCCCAGAAGGTTTGCAGCCCTAGAATGACAGAATTTATCAATTGGAGTTTTCCAGCATAGGAGATATGATTGCTTGCCCATTTCTGCAGCTTTGCTTTGATCTTTTCAAGGAGAGGATTGTACATTCCTAAACTGAGCCTTGATGAGTGGAGAGGGATACCTAGATACTTGAAGGGAAATGTACCTATCTTGTATCCAGTTTTCTCAGTAATTTCTGTGATTTTCCTTTCTGATACACCTCCCATATAAATATTGGTTTTCATAGGGTTAGCAGCTAGACCAGATTGACCTTCAAATAAGCTCAGAGTTTTTGCAACAGCTAGCACTGATTTCAAGTCACCTCTGGTGAAGATGAGCAGGTCATCAGCAAATAACAGGTGATTGATTTTGATTTTGTTGCATTTTGGATGCTGGGAGTAGCCCTCAATGTGAAGTAGCCTCCTCAGTCTTCTAGATAACCCCTCCATGCAGATTACAAACAAGTATGGTGACAGGGGGTCTCCCTGCCTTAGACCTTTTTTAGCTGCAAAGTAGCCTTCTTGCTTACCATTGATATTAAGGGAAAAATGTGCAGACCTCAGACATTCCATTATCCAACCAATGAACTTACTTGGGAAGCCCAGGGTGGTCATAAAGCTACTAAGAAAACCCCATGCCACTGAGTCAAATGCCTTTCTGATATCTACTTTTATTGTAGCTCTGGGAGAGATTCCTTTCCTTTCATACTTCCTTACCAGCTCCTGAGATAGAAGAATATTATCAAAAATATTTCTACCTTTAATGAAGGCTGATTGTTCAGGTCCTATGATCTTCTCCAAAACATTTTGCAATCTGCTAACCAGCATTTTGCTAATGATTTTGTATATTGTGTTGCAGCATGAGATGGGCCTGAATTCAGCTACTGTGTTAGGAGTAGTCACTTTGGGGATCAGTGTGATTAGGGTGGAGTTTACTTGTCTGAGCATTTTCCCTGACTTGAAAAAATCCAGTACAGCTTCACATAAGTCTTGCCCCACTGTAGACCATGACTTTTTGTAAAAAGTAGAGGTGTACCCATCAGGGCCTGGGCTCTTTAGCTCATCAATTGAATATAGTGCCATTTTTACATCTTCAGCAGTAAAATCCCTGCTCATACTTTCCCTATCAGTGTCATTGATGGAGTTACCCTCAAATAAGTCTGGGATGAACTCATCAGTGTCCTGGGTGGTGCCAAGGAGATTAATATAGTAGTCTAAAAAAGCATCTTTGACACCCTCAGGAGTAGAGTGTTCTGTTCCTTGAAGATCAGTGATTCTACCAATGAAAGCCTGAGTTTTCCTTTCCTTTACTATGGCATGAAAATAGCTGGTTCCTGCATCTCCCATTTTAATATCTCTGATCTTAGCTCTTTGATAATAAAAACTGAGCTCAGCTTTTTCCATTTTCTCCAGTGTTGTTTTCATTCTCTTCATCTCATTAAGGCAATGTACATCCTTGTAATTCTCCTGCAGCTTTTCCTGAAGTTGATGCAGGCTTTGCCTACATAATCTCACTCTTTCAGTGATGTTAGAGTATTGAGATTTATGCAGCTTTTTTAATGCTTTCCTGACATTATTTTGCTTTGACATTAGCTTGAACATTTTTGTCCCATTGCTTTCAATCTGCCATGCTTCTTCGACCAGGGTGGTATAGTTTGCATCTTCTATCCAGTGTTTGAGAAATTTGAAGCTCCTGACTCCCTGAAAACTTGTCAGCTTTATGTCTACATGAATTTGTTGGAGTAGGTGTCCTCCAACAATAATGCGTTAACTAATTAAATCTAATTAGGAATAAACTTGGGATATATTATATATATTAAGTCAGTTGATTAACGTAAATCGATAACGGTTGGCTGGCTAGAGTTTGACGTTATTGTCGTTTTGACGGCGGTAATCAATTGATCCCTCCCGGTCACACTGATAAAGATAGTTTCTCCAGAAGATATTATATTTGTATTTAATACAATATAATATAAACCCTAATGTATCAGTTAAAGAGTTAACTGATTATGTCGGATAGTGTTTTAAGAGTTCGGAACTCAAGTCGAATAAATTATGGTTTTTGTGTAAATTGTCAAAATTGACAATTAGCTATTTAAATTACAAAGAGTTGTAATTTTAGCATAAAATGATGTAATTAGTAATTATTATATAGAGATATAATAATTAACTAACACTTAAAGAAATAAGTGTACAAATTATACCCAAATTGTAACATAAGATGTTAAGGGGTATTTTTAGTAAGGGCAAAATAGTCATTTTGCCATCACTACTATATATAATGTGTTTTATCCTCAAAACACATTCAACACATCATTTTTTCACAAACACAACAAGTTTTAGAGAGAGGATTTTAGAGAAAACCCTTATTTTTCTCTAAAAATTCAGCCTACTTCCAACTCTTTTAAGATCAAGTTTTCTTCATTGCATGTCAATAAAAACTTGATCAAAACACTTTACTAAACCTAGAATAACATTAGCTAAAGTGTTAGCTAATTTTATTTTGGTTTTAGGGTTAAAATCTCATAAAAACTAGTCTTTTAGTGAGATTTTTGGAGAGCTTCTTTGGTGGATCAAGAGAGGAGGTTTCCTAACTTGGAAACTCAAGACTAAGGAGGAGGATCCCCATTAATTAGCAGCTCAAGATCCTTCTTTTGAAGGAAGGTCAAAATTCCTCTTGAATAAGGTATAAAAATATGTTTTATCACCTTATTTATGCTTTAATCTTACATGCAACAAAAGATCCTAGCTAAACTTAATTAGGGGTAATTAATTACTAATTAGAGGAGTCTAATTAGGGGCTAAATAACTTTCATGTGGTATCAGAGCATCGGTTTAAGTTGCATGTTAATTTTAAGCTTTAATTAGGTTAATTGGTAACTTAATTAATTTTTAATGATAAAAATTGGTTTTATCATACAAACTAAAGTTGCATGTGATGTTTTGGGCATGTGGATGCTCCAACCGAAATTATGGTATTTTAGTAATTTATTTGCTAATTTTTGCTTATTTTTGGTTGTGTTTACAAGATTAATGCTATTTTCTAATTAATTGGTAATTAGATTAACATGCATGTTGATTTTTGTAATATTAAAAAATTTATAATTTTTCCAGAATTATAATGAGTATAATTTCCAGAAATTTATTTCATAATTTTTTATTGGCCATTTGTTATTAATTAGTAATAATGTAAATGGTGGAAAATTGATTTCTTAAGAAAAAAATGACCAAAATAATTTTGCATATAATTGTCCTTAATTAGCTACTGGTTGTGAGCTTAAATCACATAATGAAATAATTTCTAAATTTTTTTCATAATTAGTTATGATTTATTTAGATATTTTCGGGTTTATTATGTGTTTTTTGGACAAATAGTTAGCAAATATAATCAAATTAAACTAATTAATTCAATTTTAGTGGAGACTAAATATTGAAAAACTAATTTGTTGGTGGTTAGTTTAAACTTAAAAGGTGTTTTAAGTGTTGATTATTGATTCTAATAAGTTAGAATCGGACATTCCTAAATTTACCGGGTTGCTTGTACTGTAAAGTTGAAAATCTGATTTTCTGTCTAATTTGCATGATTCTAAGTATAGTATGGCCATAGAGTACTATAGTATCGGTACTGTACCGAAATGTAAGGACGGTATCCGATTGGTTTGTAATAATTGCGATCTCGTATCGCCGGTTTGTAATAATATTTAATTTCCTTTTTTTTCAAAAATGTATAATAGGATAGTCCATATGTAAATTTGTTTATATTGAAGACCGGCGCTTTTCACGGAGCCAATAGTTGGTGACTCGAGATCGAATTGAAGACGGAGCCTTTGAAGCTTTTGAAGCCTAGTTTAGGTTTAATTGCTTTTATTAGGTTCTAGTCTTATGGCCATACTAGGACTTGGATTTATTTGATGCATGCTTGGTTTAATTTCCGCACAATTATAACCAAACGCAAATCCCACATTGTCATATCCATTATCCGCGACTCGCTAGAATTAGTTCACTTAAAAGCGATATATAAAATATGACAAGATCTCTCACAAAAATTTTTAAATCGAGATTTAGTCCTTCCACAATTCACACCTATGCAACCCTTGTTCATTAGGGGCACGCTCGCCCTAGCGGGGTGTTTCCTTTTTACCTTGGGGGAGTAGGTTAATAAAGAGTTATTACGAGTGAATTTTGGTTTAATCTTGACGTGATTTGTAATACAAGTCTTGCAATCCGGGACTAAAGGATTGATTTAGTTGAAATCGATCAACCGAGAGTTCTAAGTGTAGAATCAATCATGAGTTGGTTCACCGAAATTACATAAATTTAGGATGTATCGCCCTCCGCGTGCCTAGATTTATATAAGATCGGATCTCGGAATCATTTATATAATTTAGAGAGATCATTATATAAATGCCTAAATTCACAAATAATTATTTTAATGTGAATTTGACGATGAATTTAATCGATTGTTTTTCCCACGTTGTAGTTTAAAGTCAAAAATGGCTCAAATGTCCAATTCAGTAATATCCAAAGACTCCTGGCTTCGTAATTTTATGGAAAAGAATGAACTAAAGGAGGATGGAAGCAATTTTACTGATTGGGAGTTAAACCTGCGATTAGCCCTTCAATCTGATAGAAAACAACGTTTTCTATACGAACCCCCGATTCCCGCTCCAAGTCTAGACGCCACCCCTGAAATGATACAAATGTATGAAGATTACAAGCATGAATCTGACCAGATTAAGAATGTATTGATTTTTGCTATGCACCCGCGTTTACAGAAACGCATGATTGATTTCAGTGCATATCAAATATTCGCTAGGCTCACGACTAGTTTCTCGCAAAAGCCGCGAATACTTCAATACGAAGCAGCTTCGAGTTTCTTTGAGACTAAGCTCTCAAAGGGCCAACCAGTTGGTCCTCATGTTCTCAAATTTATCGAGAATGTTGAAACTCTTGAGAAGTTAGGATGCCCAATTTCTGAAGATTTTGCGGTATACCGTCTGCTTAATTCTTTGCCTGCAACATTCGGTCCTTTTAGGACGAATTACAACATGAATGATTTAAAGAAAAATCTTCATGAATTGCATGCCATGCTTGTACAACATGAGAGGGATTTGGTGTCAAGTGGGAGCGCGAATAAAGATGTTTTATCCATGGCGGTAAAACAAAAAGGGAAGTTCAAGAAGGGTGCGGGGAAGGGTAAGAAACCCGCGCGTGGCAAAGGAAAAGGAAAAGTTGTTTCGGCCAACAATTCTATTCCTAAGAGAGGCGCGACTCCTGAACAAAAATGCTTCCATTGTGGAAATTTCGGCCATTAGAAGCGAAATTGCCCACAGTACCTGGAGGAGAAGAAGTCAAAACCAGGTATATATATGATAGACATTAATTATGCAAGTACCACGTCCTGGGTATTGGACACTGGATGTGGATCTCACCTTTGTAATCACTTGCAGGGGCTGACGAAGGCACGTCGGCTCGCAAAAGGTGAAGTTGACCTCCGTGTCGGGAATGGAGCTAAAGTAGCCGCCGTATCAGTAGGAACGTATATTCTGTCACTGGCCTCAGGGCTAGAGTTGTATCTAAATAACTGCTATTTTGTACCAACTCTAAGTAAGAATATAATTTCGGTTTCTGTTTTAGACGCTGAAGGTTTTGAATTTTCAATACGAAACAACAGTTGTACCTTCTCGTTTAATGATATGGTGTACGGAACAGCCAAATCTATAAACGGTATTTACGTTTTAGATTTGACAAATAACGTCTATCATGTAACAAATAAAAAGCTCAAAATAGGAGATCCCGATCAATCCTACCTTTGGCATTGTCGTTTAGGGCATATAAACGAAAAACGCATTGAGAGACTCGTAGCCAATGGAGTTCTCAAACCATTTGATTTTGGATCATATGGAACATGCGAATCTTGTCTTTTAGGCAAGATGACTCGAGCACCTTTTTCAGGAAAAGGAGTACGAGCTAGTGATTTATTGGCCCTCATTCATACAGATGTTTGCGGTCCAATGACAATCACTGCTAGAGGAGGTTATGACTACTTTGTCACTTTTACAGATGATTTTAGTAGATATGGCTACATCTACCTAATTAAATATAAAAGTGAGGTACTTGAGAAATTTATAGAATTTCAAAAGGAAGTAGAAAACCAATTAGGAAAGAAGATCAAGGCCTTACGGTCAGATCGGGGAGGTGAATATCTCAGTAATGACTTTGATATTCATCTGAAAGACTGTGGAATCATATCACAGCTTACACCTCCTGGTACACCACAATTAAATGGTGTAGCCGAAAGAAGAAACCGTACCCTGTTGGATATGGTCAGATCAATGATGAGTCAGACTGAGCTTCCTGATACATTCTGGGGTTTTGCTCTCCAAACTGCCATTTTCACACTCAATAGATGCCCGACTAAATCAGCTCCGAAAACTTCATATGAGTTATGGAGAGGAAAAGTTCCGAACCTCACATTTATCAAGATCTGGGGTTGTGAAGCATATGTCAAAAATAAGACTGACAATAAGCTTGCACAAAGATCTGATAAATGTCTCTTTGTAGGTTATCCTATACATACTCGAGGATATTACTTCTACAATCGTTTAGAGAACAAACTTTTTGTGTCTCGAGATGCTGTCTTTTTAGAAAAGGAATTTATTTCTAAAAGACAGAGTGGGAGAAAATTTGAACTTAGTGAAGTTCAGGAGCCACAAATGCATAATGAGGCTCAGGATGTTTTGCCAGAAGACATTCCTGAATCGTCTAACTCTGTGGTTCCATTTTCCACTCCTAGAAGGTCAGGCAGATCAAGCCACCCACCAGATCGATACCTAGGTGTGATCGAGGATGGTGGCGATCACTTTTTGCTTCTTGAAAGCAATGAGCCTGCAACCTACAGAGCAGCCATGACTGGACCGAATTCTGCTAAATGGCTGGAGGCAATGAAATTCGAGATAGATTCCATGTACGAGAATCAAGTATGGGACTTGGTTAACTTGCTTGAAAGAACCAAGGTTCTTCAGTGCAAATGGATCTTTAAGATCAAGACCGGCATGGATGGAAATCAAGATATTTTCAAAGCTCGATTGGTAGCTAAAGGTTTCACACAAGTTCATGGTTTAAACTATGATGAGACCTTTGCGCCAGTTGCAATGCTTATCTATTCGGATAATCTTAGCGATTGCTGCTTTTCATGATTATGAGATATGGCAGATGGACGTTAAAACCGCCTTTCTAAATGGGTTTCTGGAAGAGGAAGTGTATATGACACAACCTGAGGGTTTTATTGATCCAAACAATCCTAAGAAAGTTTGCAAACTTAAGAGATCCATTTATGGTCTTAAGCAAGCATCACGGAGTTGGAACCATCGGTTCAACCATGTGATTAAACAAAATGGTTTCACCCGAAGTGTCGAGGAACCTCGTTTATACATGAAATTTAGTGGGAGTAAAGTAACTCTCCTAATCCTATATGTAGATGACATATTACTCATTGGAAATGATATCCCTATGCTTAACTCCGTTAAGGACTGGCTCGGGAAACATTTCCAGATATGAGTTCTCCTATCTAATATTATTATTACTATTGTTATTATTATATGTACCTAATCTTGTAATTGACTATTTGATATTTAGAGTTTATGAGATTATGATTTTATTCGTTCTTAAATCGATTAGTTCTTCGGTATTTGCACAAGATTCGCGATTTGACTTTAATTTACATGTTTACGATTTGGATTGATCACCTAGATTATTGCATGTGTTTATTGTTAGATTAATAGTAGTTTAATTAGGTTGCAGCTTTCTGGTCTAATTATAACTACTAGAGTCTTGTGTAATAATTGAGTTTCGAGTAGTTGCAGCTTTCTGGTTACTTGGAATTTAATTGATTGGTGTTCTTAATGCAACCGGATTTATTAGTTTTAATGCGTGCTTTCACGGTTGGATTAATATAATTTGGTTAGGATTAAATTTGCGTGCTTTCACGGGGTTTAACAAGTAAGAATGATAAAATTGGGAGTCTGCCTGCTTTCAGGGGTTTTTCGATTAACCAATCTATCTAAGACTAATTGAATGAATCGATGACTAAACCAATATCGGTATGAGATTACATGATTATTATTATTTGTTATGTTTATTATAAATAATTAAACTAAATAAAACCCCCCAATTCTTGTATAGTGTAAATAATTAATTTAGGACTAACTAGTCGAACGTAGAATCAAGATTTACCAATCTCCTCGTGAGATCGACCCTACTTACCCTTTACTATCGTTAGGTTAAGTTAGGAATTATAAATTATTAATTTGTGTGCGCAAACGACACGCATCACCGACTCATGTTGCGACGGTGGTGTTGGGTCGCCGGACGGAGGTTACGGTGGTGGTATTGGTTGTTGGTGGTGGACTTGTGGTGGATGATGGTGGTGGGTGGTTGCTTTGTGGGTGGATGATGAAACCCCAATATGGGTAATCATCAAAACCCTTGGGGGGTAGGGAATGGGGATAGAGGGATTTGGGGGTATTGAAAGAAGTAAGGTGGGGAAAAGGAATGACAAAAATGAGCAAACAAACATTCACTAAGGGAATGGAAGGTCTTAAATCCCTTTCCCTTTCTTGTAACCCCCAAATCAAACAGCCCCTTAATTCTAATGTAGGTTAGCATGTGTTTTGTGGGCTTAAGTGTTAGATTTGCTCGGATCACAGTCGGGATGTGCAGCAAAGACCAAGAATTTAGTAATATGATTTATTATTGTTTACTTTTCTATAATTTTTTTCCCACCTACTCATGTAATTCGGTCCGGTCCGAGTTTGGACCGGCTAATGCGGTCCGTTCCGGGTCCGGTCTAAGCTTTGCCAGTCCGGTCTCCGGGTCTCAAATTTTGTGAGATTCGGTCTCCGGTCTTAATCAGGTTGGTCCGGTCCGGTCCGGGATTAGACCGGTGAACACCCCTAGTTCTTATCATATTTAGGACATGAACAAGTCCTTGCGTCTTCCACAATCAGATATAACTGTTGCATGGGATATAGAGAAGAAACGTCTCGATCAGAAATACCGGCCAAGACCTCTGCCCCGCCAAGACCTCTACCCTGGAACCCACAAGATGCACTAGATGGACTAGCAAGGTTATTTGAGACTAATGATGCAGTTAGAATATAACTTGCTCTCTATGCAGTAGGTTGATCTTGTGCTCTCTATGGCAAGTTCTCTTTTTATTCTTTTTATTTCTTTTTCATAGAACTTGCTGTTAGAATATTTATTTGATCGGTTACCTGTTGCCCTTGTCCTATTCAGGAGATTGCACAAGCCTTTCTTATTCAACAAAATCCTTTAACTGCTGTTGTACGAGTCTCTGAGGTTATTTGTCATTGCAATAATGACCTTTTCGTATGTTGTTTCTGTTTATTTTATTGTGTTGATTGGTGATTATTATCACCCCTTTTCCTGAGGTGCTTGTTTTTGTTGTCCTTTTAGATTGAACAACTCGATCCACTCGATGCGATTTCACAGTTTGTTAACCCTAGTGTTGAGGGTAATGATGCAGCTAGAGCCGGCCACGGGCCGGGCGGGCTAGTGCTAGTGTCGGGCTTACCCGGGCTAGTGCCCCAAAAGTTGAGCACTGCCACTAGCCCTAGGAACCCGGGCTAGTGTCGGGCTAGTGCCAGTGCTCGACTTTTGGTGTAACAGCCCGATTTTCTAAGCTAGTTTTAAGACTTAATTAACAGTATTATTAGCGGAAGCATCAAATTTGGGGTCCAATTAAGTGTCAACATGAGGTATGATCATCTAAGATTATTAGGTACTCCCGGCACCTCATGCTTACGAAAAAAGATCGGTTTCTAATCCCGACACTACACACAAACTTCTAAAATTGTGTAGATTGAGATTGTGTAAGCTGAGAATGAACCTATAACTTGTGTCATTTGACTTCATATTTACCAAGGGAAGCTCCTCAAATGATACAATGGAACAATCACAATTTTGTTCCGGGTTTACGTTAAGAGCTTACTTAGTGACTAAGAAAACGTTTCTTCACGATTAAGAAAGCTATCGAAACGACAATGGATTAAAAATGTAACCGGACATTCCTTAAATAATAGCTCCTCAATAAACTTAATGGTAACATCTAATTCCACAACCGAGATCTCTAATTGGAGATTAGGAGAGTGATTAAGCTAATCAAAGTGATTAAGGAACCGGCTATTACACACTACCCTCCTTATAAGAAGTTTCGTCCTCGAAACTTAGAAAAGGTACCGTAACAGATCAGAGAACCCTCATTAGAATATCAACCCTCCTTAATATGCAGAATTCTTAAATGTTTCCACCACTCTACGACGTTTCTTCAGGTTCCAGTGATTTAGTCTAATAACATACTCAATACACCTCACATTTTCTCGAATGTCCTCAATCATGACCAACTACTCTTAACCATAAATGATAATAGACAAAGTAATCCCACACAAGAATCCACATACTCCTTTCCTTGCACATGGTTTCCTCAACAAGAACTTCCACACTCGACTGGATTTTCCTTTCACAATACACATCCTTCTTTACCACACAAACCAATCTACAACATTTACAATACTCGTCCACTTAAGATACAAATTAATGCCCAATATAGAAACACTCAGTACCTCTGTGTAACAAAACATTCTTATAACATCCAAATGCCAACCATCAACCTCAGTATTTAGTATATTCGAACCACCACAACCGGTAACAGAAGTGTCACCAAAATCATTTCCACGGTTTCTTTCGCCGCATCCCTCAAAATTCACCTTCCGACAATGGACCATCGCAATAAACATGAAACATATAACACTCCAAAATACTACTACAGCCCAACAAAATTTTCCAAATAATAAAATGACAGTTTCTGTCATGAAATTTTCTTTAAGTAATACTGAATAACCTTGTATTTGTCTCAATTCGAAAGTGTTCAACCTCGTTTCTACCAACAACTTATGTATGTCTACTCAACTCTAGCCAGGAGGAGCAAACGATACAGGAGTGGGCAAAATGTTAGCTTTGAACCACCAAACGTTTCAAGAGAAAACGATTTGGAAAACAACTTGTACATCGTTATTCATAAGTACACTCTTCTGCATATAAACAGAGATCATATAATAACTCAAAGGCAGACTCCCGTTTGAAAACATAATGTAAAAACTTGTGGCTTACAAGTCCACCAAAATTCTCTAAGTACAATAATGCATACGAACAATCATATAACATTCACAGAACAAAAACCAAGAACACACATAATACGAAAACGTAGTAACATTTTATAAATAAGGAGAAACCATATCACGCAACACATACCACTCAAACGAGCAAAGAAAGCAAACAAGACTCAACCACACCCCTAAGCTCACACTCAAACAACTTACTCCAGTAATTACTTTGCTTACGAATTACGAAACATTAAACAACCACCCTGTACAACTAGGACCTTGACACGAGGATATGAAGATCCAAGTGTCCCCCCAAGAGCAAACTTGCTCTGATACCACTTTGTAACAGCCCGATTTTTTAAGCTAGTTTTAAGACTTAATTAACAGTATTATTAGCGGAAGCATCAAATTTGGGGTCCAATTAAGTGTCAACATGAGGTATGATCATCTAAGATAATTAGGTACTCCCGGCACCTCATGCTTACGAAAAAAGATCGATTTCTAATCCCGACACTACACACAAACTTCTAAAATTGTGTAGATTGAGATTGTGTAAGCTGAGAATGAACCTATAACTTGTGTCATTTGACTTCATATTTACCAAGGGAAGCTCCTCAAATGATACAATGGAACAATCACAATTTTGTTCCGGGTTTACGTTAAGAGCTTACTTAGTGACTAAGAAAACGTTTCTTCACGATTAAGAAAACTATCGAAACGACAATGGATTGAAAATGTAACCGGACATTCCTTAAGTAATAGCTCCTCAATAAAGTTAATGGTAACATCTAATTCCACAACCGAGATCTCTAATTGGAGATTAGGAGAGTGATTAAGCTAATCAAAGTGATTAAGGAACCGGCTATTACATTTGGGGCACTAGCACTAGCCCGTAGGGGTGAGCAAAATCGGATATCCGATCCGAACTTGCACGTCGGATCGGATATCCGAATCCAAAAATCCGAAAATTTGGTATCCGATATCCGATCCGAATGCAATCGGATATCCGATTTCAATATCCATTGGATATCGGATCGGATATGGCGGATATCGGATATCCAATTTTTTGGTTCTTTTGTTTTACGAAATGTGTTTTGCTAATTCAATCGTATTAAACGTTGAATCTTTTCAATATTTCTTTTAACATTTCAACTAGATAATCGATCTCTAGAAATGAATGACGAGATTTAGGATAGAAAAATTGTTTTATATGACGACAAAGTCCAACTCCAACCATACAAAAAAATAATTGAAGGCCTAGTCTAATAAAACCAATGAATAATGGTCATGTTCGGATCGGATCGGATATCCAATTTCTTTCAAACTGATATCCAAATCCGATCCGATATCCAAAAAGTTCGGATACGGATATCCGATCCGAACCGATTTTCGGATCGGTTATCCGAAATTTCGGATCGGTTATCGGATCGGATTTTCAGATTTTCGGATAATCGGATATTTTGCTCAGCCCTACTAATAGCCCGCACTGCTTTGACCGGGCTTTGACCCGGGCTAGTGCCGGGCGGGCCAGTGCTCGAGCACTGCCTCAGCCGGAAAAAAAAAGGCAATTGATATTCCAAAAAAGAGGGGAATGAATGGTCCAGATTAAATGTGAATGATCCGAAGGCTGTGGAGAGTGATCCGTGTGAGGGAGTAAGGAGGAGTGTGAGCCATTGATTGGACTAAATTGAGGGTTATGATTTGTTGTGAATTTCATTTAGTTGTGAACCGGATTAAGAGGTGTGTTTTCACTTGTTTGATCGAGGGTAAAACGTATGTATACAAAACTTATATATGGCGGTTTAATTCAAATTTATATTATATGTGTAATATAAAATTCAACTTCGGTTTTTGCATGTCGGTTGAGATTTAGTAAAAGTGTATAAGGCTAAATGTGATCCTATGAGTCTATGATAGTATAATATGGCTTACATTAAATTTGAATACATCGAATTTCAATTAGTATATACTCGTATAGCTCAGTTGTGTAAACTTGTACATATAAATTAGGTGCATTAGTGATTGGTCAAGTCATAAAAAGTTCTATTATAACTAAACAACGTTGTGTAGTTGATTTAGTTGTTTAAAGTCGGGTAAAGATCAAACGATCGACTGTGTAGTATATAAGAGTGAATGTGATATACGCTATAGTATATAACACCGAATGTGATACTATGTTTATATCTATACTTTATAGTTTATTGTGTATAATATCTAATATTGAATGTGATACTATAATATTGTACTTAAGTACGTAAATGTATGATCTACAGTCGTTACTTATCATTAACTATTTAGTGAGTATAACAACTAAACTAGCAAGTATGATCACCAATTAGCCTATTTATCCTTTGTCAAATAAAGATTATTATTGCAATATATCATTTCATTTTATTTTAAATAAATAACATAACAATTTGATAAGTTCGACTTAATTTGTCAATTGAAATAATTGCTTAATTTGATATTCCAACCGAATCATACTAATTTTCGAGGTGACCGAGTTAACCTTTGATCAACCATTGCTTGATTCACCTTCAGCGGCACCACCATTGCTTGATTCACCTTCAGCGGCACCACCATTGCTTGATTCACCTTCACAGACACCATTGCTTGATTCACCTTCACCGGCACCACTCAATTTAGGGTAAATGGGTAATGTATGCCATGTGTTAGTATTAAGTGTCGAGCTTAAGTGCCGGTACCCCAACCCGTTTTCCATCGAAATTCACAAGTAATGTTGTTAGCTTTGCAGACAAACAAGTTTGAAGTGTCTTGGTTGATCTTCGACGGGCAATTTGTCAAAGTGCAACCAAATATAACTTGCCATAGACTTGTAGTAATTGTAGAAGAAATGTAGAATAGAGAGAATAATTGTGTGGAAAATTGAGATGGATGAAGTGGGTATATATAGATAATTTAGGGGAGGAGTAAATAAATAAAAAACAAAAAAAACCAAAAAACAGCCGTTAAAGGGCCAAACGGCTAGTTTTTTTTTAATTGGGTAAACAAGCCGTTTCTACGACCCGGGCTAGGGCGGGCTAGTGCCTTGACCAGTGCTTGACCAGGGCTTGACCAGTGCTTGACCAAGGCTTGAACCAGTGCTTTTGCCAGGGCTTTGACTGGGCTTGACCAGTGCTTGATCAGTGCTTGACCAGGGCTTTGACCGGGCTAGTGCCTGAAAAACCGAGTACTAGCACTAGCCCGGGTTTAGACGGGCTTTCTAGTGCCTGGGCGGGCCGTGCCTTGACCAGGGCTTGACCAGAGCCGGGTCAGGGCGGGCCCGGGCTTCTAGTGCCAAATGGCCAGCTCTAGATGCAGCTGTAAGTTGCTCTCTTTTCCTCTTATGTCTTTTCTTTAGTGAGTTCCTTGGGTATTTGATCAAATTTGTCTTTACAAGAAATACGATTTTATAAGTTTCTGTTTGTTATATCGAGTTGATTTTGGATTAATATAACCTCTTTTTGCTGATGTGCTGGTTGTTGTTGTCCTTTAGATTGATGAAGATGAAAAACCTGATGAGATCTCTAAGTTCTTTGACACTTATGTCGAGGGTGGTGGTTAGTCGGAGATGCTAGAACAAGATCCTGAAACTGGTTTGTTGGTATCAGACAAAGAGGATAGGGGTTGACGTCTTGAGAGGATGAAACGATACTTAAGGTTGGTGTTGAATTGTATAGTCTTACCTCTGTTCTGGTGATTGTTTGTGAAGGCTGTTGTTCTTCATCTATGAAGAGTGCTACACTTATTTTCTTTTTAAATTATGTGATATATTTTAGTGCTCATGAGGCTTTTATTTTGTATGTGGCTGTATTTCCTTTGATTTTTTCTCTCCGCTTTGCTGTGGTTGATATGGATATTTCAATGATTACTAAGTTGACCCTAGTGTTTATCCTTGACGTATTAGATATTTCTTATTTATTACCGATGTTCCAGTGCACAAGTTAAACTTTCATGGCTACCATTGAGCTCTTGCTTAACTTTGCAGTAGTGACAGTGAATGTTCTGCTGTGCATGTGTACTTAAATGTAGTCTGTGCGTGAGATAAATATTTCTACCGCTTTCTTACTCTATTAATCCTTCATCCATTTCTGAATCAGATCCATCTTGATAGGGTTGATTGAATGCGTACTATGTTGACACTTTCCCTTGTTTACCATAGATAAAGTCTGGAACTTTTTTTTGGGTGCATATCTAGTTTAAATATAGTTTGTATGAGTGAGAGAAATGTTTCTACTGCTTTTTTGCTCTATGGGTCTTTCATCAATTCTTGAATCTGACATCCGTTTGTACCGACTTACAGGTGGTGGTTGTTTGGAGAAGCAAGGTACAGTCTCAAGGCTACTTACTGGACTACTGAGCTTGGGTTCGACTTTCACTATTTAATTATGTGGGACCAATATAATGCAGTAGTTGAATAAATAATGGATGTATGTTTGGTACTTTGTCCTTCTGTTAGCTAGGCAGAACTTTGTTCTGATGCATGACCTCCGTATTCAGCTCAGATAGCAGCTAATTGAGCTGGGGTATTTCACTAGTGTTGGCTCTGGGAAGGGTTATGAGCGCTTTCTGCTTGTAGTGTGGTGATAGCATATGCTTGTCACTAGTTTGTGTGTACAATAGTAAAGAGTTTGCTTCATGATAGCCCCCTTTTATGGTCTCGAAGTATTAATGTGCTGATGTATGGTTTATGTCCCTACCTCTTTAGAGTTATCAACCTTGCCTTTAATATTAACATGAGCGCAACGTGCTTGCTCTGATCCACACTAACGTAATTCTTAATTGTGATGTTTGACGTACACACATTCTACTGAGTACATCAGGTATTGGAAGCTGCAAATGCACATGAACGAGGGAATTAAGTAGAAAATAAGGCAAATGGCCACTGAAGAGAAGTCTTTACTATTTGTTCACACTTCGTTACATGCGTAGACCCACGGATTGCGAAATATTGGTTCAATCTATAGAAAATTTGTCAATTGCGAGTAAGTTTGTATGGCGTGACCTCACTAACTACTATTCTGTTCGACATGGGGCTGCGAATGTATTAGCCCTCGGCATATTATTTACCGCTCATCCCGTAAATCTACATAATTGTAAACAGTTTTATGGAGCTTGTTGAGTATGTAAAAGTGTTAAGACTTCTTCATGGTATCCTATGTATGTGTAAAGATCAACAAAAGGTTAACAAAACAAATTTAAATAATAGTAAACAGATCTATTCGGCAAAACTTTATTTTTGTTATCTTTGAACGGAATAGGTGTTACTATCTCGCTTTGTTGATTTCTTTCCTTTTTATTTCGACGGATTAAATGTACCAATTACACCAGAGTTTTCCTATATTAACATCCCCGGAAACAGTAAAATTCTAAACATATGGTGAAATGATTCAGAGTTGGATTGATTACAAATCAGAATTTTTAAATTATTGAAAGTGGATTGCTCCATACGGATTCTACCCTTGACAAAAAGTTGGACCAAATCTCTCATCTAATTGCGAGAAAATCAAAATTGTTGAGTAAGGAAACAGAAACGTGATTTGCCCCAAATTAAAAACCCTAAATCATTAAATTGGTTGATTCAATTGCCCCAAACCCTAAAAAGTTGTATTTATGTGTAAAATTCGGAAAAAATAAACACAATAGATACTAATCAACCAAATTAAATTAAGACATTCAATATATATTGGCACCAATAATTAGCCTAATATAACGAAATAAGAAACCAAAACATTCATTATTTAAAATTGGTTGGATTGTTTATTTATATGACTTACGAGGAGGCACCACTGAAAATCCTGGATACCAAAACAAGAAAGACGCGACGTAACGAGACCAACATGGTCAAGGTACTGTGGTGTAATAACAACGTTGAAGAGGCCACTTGGGAGGTTGAGTCCGCAATGCGCGAGAAATACCCCCACTTAGAGACCAATCAAACGACGGTCTCAAAAACGGTAGCTAAATAGCTACCAAAATAGCAACTACAAGACCTTGGTAGCAAATCCACTATATTAGATACCAATTTAGCTACTATTGAGATTCGGTCTCTAAATCAGATACTAAATTAAATACCAACTACTTTTAGTCTCTAAATTAGAGACTATTTAATTTCGGTCACTAATTTCGGTCTCTAATTTCTCAAATTAGAGACCAATTACACAACGGTCTCTAAAACGGTAGTTAAACAACTGTTCTCTTGTAGTGGAGGAGATGACTTTGGCGAAGATGTCTAACGCCGTGCAAAAGAAGAATCCCCCAAACTATTCTGGAAGGGGTGACCCTGTGGAACTAGATGCGTGGTTTGAGGATATGGAGAGGATCTTCCTCTCAGTACGTTGCCCAGATGCGTATAAGGTACGAATCGGGGCCTATTATCTTAGGGACTTAGCTGGACGTTGGTGGCAAGGAATTCGGGACGAGTTCTTTAAGCCTATTGTGGAGAGGGCAGCTAATGGTACCATAGCTTCTTATGAGAGGAACTGGGTTTACCTAAAGAAGTATCTAGAGACAGAATTCTTCCCTGAACATTTGAAGAAGCAGAAGAGGGCTGAGTTTGAGAAATTCAAACAGACTGAGAAAATGACAGTTAAGGATTTCCATGAGAAATTCATGGATCTGAGCTGTTTTGGTGGTGATCTCGTAGCTACCGATGAGGCACAGGTCAACAGGTATTTAGAGAAGCTTCATTGGAAGGTTAAAGGCTGGTTTGTTGGTGAAGATTTCCCAACTGTTAAGGCACTGTACGCTAAGGCTAACAATACTGAGAGGATGGTAGCTAAAATGGAGTCAGACATAGGGTTAAAGAGGAAGGATAGCCCACTTGATCTCTTGGAGATACCCAATAAGAGGGGAAACTTCGGGAATTCTAGAGGGAAAGCACAATCTGCTAATGTTGGGAACTACCCTAATAAGAAGTTTCAAACATTTAGGGCTCAGACTCAAGGTGGGAATCAAAATTCGGTTTGTAAGAGATGTAACAAAGATCACCCATCTACAGACTGCAATGGCGATCCGGTTAGATGCTTCCACTGTCAGAAGTTGGGGCATAAAGCCAATGTATGTTACTCCAGAATAGCAGGGAAGCCGGCTGTGCCAAGCGTTGCTGGGTCGGTAGCAACACCAAGGTTTCCAAATCAGAGGGCACAGAGCGGTTATGCAGGGTCTAACACTTACAGGAACCCAGCCCCTACCAAAGGGAACGCTACCACTACGCCTGCAAAACCGAGTGGTTCTGTTAATGCTGCAACGAAGAGCAAGAAAACTGCGGGACAGCTGTATGTGATGAACCAGGAGGAAGCTGAAAACACCGATGTAGTCTTTGGTAACTTCCTTGTCAATTCTGTTGTTGCACATGTTTTATTTGATAGCGGTGCTTCCCATTCTTTTATTGCTGCTAAGTTTGTTGAGAAATGTGGTCTTAAATCTAGTTTAGCTGTGGATTTTGATTTCTCAATGCCTACTGGAGCAAGTGTCAATTGTAAAAACATGTTTAGAGATGTACCAGTAGTAATTGGAGGCCATGAGTTCGAAACTGACTTAGTGAAATTTCCTTTACCCTACTTCGATGTCATTTTAGGAATGGATTGGATGGGTAAGTACAAGGCTAGATTAGACTGTTGGCTGGGGAAAATTTCATTGAGGGGATCCAAGGATGTGAGAGTTTCTTGCCGTGTGAGCGTAAAGGGACCAAAAGTCAAGCTGATTTCGGTAATGAACCTAAAGAAGCAGATTTCTAAAGGAAACCCGTTATTCTTATGCCATGTGCGAGATACTAGTGTGGAGTACCCTGACTTGAGTGATGTGCCAGTAGTGAGTGACTTTGAAGATGTCTTCGCAGAGGAAATTCCTGGGATGCCACCAAAAAGGGAAGTCGAGTTCAAGATTGAATTAGTTCCTGGAACTGGTCCTATTGCTAAGGCACCCTATAGAATGGCACCTGCAGAGATGCAAGAACTTAAGAAGCAACTGGATGAACTTGTGGAGAAGGGGTATGTGAAACCTAGTGTGTCACCTTGGGGCGCACCTGTCTTGTTTGTGAAAAAGAAGGATGGGAGTATGAGATTATGTATCGACTACCGTGAGCTTAACAATGTAACGATCAAAAATAGGTACCCCTTACCTAGAATTGATGACCTGTTCGACCAATTGAAGGGTGCGAGTGTGTTCTCTAAAATTGACTTGAGATCAGGATACTATCAACTTAAGGTTGCAGAAGAGGATGTTCCCAAAACAGCGTTCTCTACTAGGTATGGTCATTATGAGTTCACCGTGATGCCGTTTGGGTTGACAAACGCACCTGCTGTGTTTATGGATTTGATGAATCGAACATTTAGGCCTTATTTGGACAAGTTTGTAGTGGTTTTCATTGACGACATCCTAATATATTCGAAGAACGAGGAAGAACACAAGGAACACTTGAGGATCGTACTAGAAATCTTGAGGGAAAAGAAGCTCTATGGTAAATTTTCAAAGTGCGAGTTTTGGTTGGATAGAGTTGCATTCCTAGGTCACATCATTTCCAAGGAGGGAGTAGCTGTTGATCCTTCCAAGATTAAGGCAGTTAAGGAGTGGCCTACACCCAAGAGTGTAACTGAGATTAGGAGCTTTTTGGGACTTGCTGGCTATTATAGAAGGTTCGTTAAGGACTTTTCAAAGATAGCTAAGCCCATGACAACGTTGATGAAGAAAGCTACAAAATTTAAATGGGATCAGCCTTGTGAGGAGGCCTTTCAAACCCTGAAAACTAGGTTGACGTCTGCACCTGTTCTAGCACTACCTGATGAGAACGTCCCATATGAGGTTTACACTGATGCTTCCAAGAATGGGTTGGGTTGTGTCCTTATGCAGAACCCTAGAGTAATCGCCTATGCGTCTAGGCAACTCAAGAGTTATGAGGAGAACTACCCAACACACGATTTGGAGCTTGCTGCTGTGGTGTTTGCTTTGAAATTGTGGAGACATTACCTATTTGGAGTAACATTTAAGGTATTTTTCTGACCATAAAAGCCTCAAGTACATATTCACTCAAAAAGAGCTTAACATGAGGCAGAGAAGATGGCTAGAACTCATTAAGGACTATGATATGGAGATTCAATACCACGAGGGTAAGGCCAATGTGGTGGCAGATGCCCTTAGTAGGAAGTCCTTGCACAATATTCAGATAGTTGTACAACGACAGAAGCTGAGAGAGGAATTCCTGAACTTTGGGATACAGTTGTCGGAACACGGAGTCACTACTTTTCAAAATGATCTCTTAGGGGAGATTAAGGAAGTTCAGGGTTCTGATGAGTACCTCAAAGAGAGATTGGAGAAAGATGGAGAATTATTCAAGATGGCTGGAGATGGTGTGATTCGATTTCAGAGTCGAGTATGCGTCCCTAACAATGTTCAACTGAGGGAAAAGATTCTGACAGAAGCTCACGCTACACAGTACTCAGTACATCCTGGAGGAGATAAGATGTACCAAGATATGAAACAGGTGTTTTGGTGGTCTGGAATGAAGAAGGACGTAGCTGAATTCGTAGCTAAATGCCTAGTTTGTCAGAAGGTGAAAAGTGAACACAAGAGACCGCAAGGCAAGCTACAACCACTGCCAGTACCTGAGTGGAAGTGGAGCTCGATATCGATGGACTTTATCGCTGGTTTACCGAGAACACCTAAGGGAAATAACATGATCTGGGTGATCGTGGATAGACTGACAAAGAGCGCTCACTTTATACCCATGAAAGACACTTGGAAGAAGAAACAATTAGCCAATGCTTACGTACACCACGTTCTGAGGCTACATGGCGTTCCAGATGAGATTGTTTCGGATCGCGATGCGCGGTTTGTTTCAAGGTTTTGGTCAAAGTTACAAGAAGCCTTAGGCACAAGACTTCTAAAGAGCACTGCATTTCACCCAGCTACTGATGGACAAACCGAGAGGACAAATCAGACGTTGGAAGATATGCTTCGAGCATGTGCTCTACAGTTTCAAGGAGGATGGGAGGACAAATTGGACCTTATTGAGTTCTCTTATAACAATAGCTATCAAGCGTCGATCAAGATGGCACCCTACGAAGCGTTGTATGGGAGGAAGTGTAGGAGTCCGATTTGTTGGAATGACATCAGTGAGACTGTAGTTTTGGGGCTTGACTACATCCAAGAGATGACTGACCAAGTGAAACTAATCAAGGATAGACTCAAGGCGGCTCAGGACAGACAGAAGAGTTACGCCGACAAGACTCGTAGCCATATCGAGTTCAAAAAGGATGACATGGTGTTATTGAGAGTATCTCCTACTAAAGGCGTCATGAGATTTGGCAAGAAAGGGAAACTGAGTCCGCGATTCATTGGGCCATACAAAGTGTTGAAAAGAATTGGTGAAGTGGCCTATGAACTGGACTTACCTGCAAAATTGGACCAAGTGCATAATGTATTCCACGTGTCTCAGCTGCGTAAGTATGTTAGTGATCCGTCGCACGTGCTCGACCCGGAAACAATTGAGCTAGACGAGACAATGACTTACGAGGAGGCACGACTGAAAATCCTGGATACCAAAACAAGAAAGACGCGACGTAACGAGACCAACATGGTCAAGGTACTGTGGTGTAATAACAACGTTGAAGAGGCCACTTGGGAGGTTGAGTCCGCAATGCGCGAGAAATACCCCCACTTATTCGATTGAGGTACTTTTGGTTCGGGACGAACCTTTCTTTTAAGGGGGATGAGAACCTCATGCGTTCTTACTTCCGTGTTTAATGTGCTGTATAATTTTCTAAATATGCTTAATTCACTGTTACAATGTGCGCGCTGTCTTAGAAATGCATTGATGATGCATTTCTTTCTAAACACAGTCTTAGAAATGATGCATTTCTTTCTAAACACAACTCTCTCTTCTTTGTGCTTCTATACCCTTACGTCCTTACTCTCTTCTCGCTTATCCTTTGTGAACTTTTGCGAACTTTCCCCGAAATGAGTGAGTTTGTGAGTTTCTTTGTTACCTGTTGATGGAGGGACCTAAATTTTCGGGACGAAGATTTGTTTTAAGGAGGGAAATCTGTAACACCCCATAATTTTTAGGACTTTTATTTAATTAGGGTGTTACCCTTATGGTACCTATTTAAGGAAGTAACTGCTATTTTTGGGACGAGTTTCCTGATTGGGTTAGTTTTGTGGTAGTTTACCTAAATACCCTTACTAACACTCTTTTACTCCTACTACTACATTATATAAAAAGAAAAAGAAAAACAAAAACCCTCCCCTACCATTCTACTGCACGCGTGAAAGAGAAGAGGAGAAGAGAAGAGAAAAGAAAGAGAGAAGAAGAGAAAGGAGAGGAGAGAAAGAGCAGCGGCAGCCACAAGCCACCACCGCGCCACCGCCGCGCGCCACCCCCCGTCAGCCACCGTCACACCCTTCTCCCCTTTCACCCACTTGATCCTTGATCAAGTGTAGTAAGTTTCTAAAAAAACCCTTTTTCCTCATAAACTTAATTAGGGCATTGTGATTTCATGTCTATATTTGTGATTTAAAGCATGATTATGATTGTAGTACCATTATTGATGTTATATTCATTGTTATTTGAGAATCTAAGCATGATATCATGAAATTTTAAATTAGGGTTTGTAATTTGGGGTTTATGCATGTTTAGTGGTGAACTTATGATTGGAATCGTATGAAAATCGAATGGGTGACTTGTTGTGATATGGGGAGTGTGTAGTATAAATTTGGGAATGTTTTATAATGGTTTAATTGGGTTAAATTGCTTCTGCCCAGATCTGGTTTTGCCTTATTTTGGGTGTTATTGTTGAGATTTTAAGGGTTTTAATGTTTGTAAATGTTGTTAGTATGTCTATGGAGTTGTGGTGAAAGTTTGGTGCGATTCGGAGTTCGTTTGGTTATCTAATGATCATCTTTGTTGGGATTGTTATGATTGTATGTTGTGGGGTGTGTGGTGTTTGAATTGGAAGTGTGGTGTGGCTATTTGGGGATGTTTACCTTGTGGTTTGTAGTAATTCTTGTATTCGGCATTTGTTTAGGTGGTGATTTTGAGGAAGTGCCCTTCACGGATTTTTGATACCTTGCTAGTTCATTTGAGTGTTTGAAGGTAAGAACATTGATCAAACATGTGGTAGCTTAACACCTACATCACTTCCTTGAAACCTTCTTTCATCGTCTCTTATTGTTTCATTGATTCCTTATCATTCATGTTTCATATTCCACCATTATTGATCTATGAGCTACTCTTGACTATATTGTCTAATATCATTGTTTCTGATACTTTATCTTTCCGGCTACGGCCGTCTATAGATTGAAAATGCGCAAGCACAAATAATACACCTAAAGTTTATATAAGAGTTACATAAGTATAATCGAGTGCCCATCTAGAGGACGGATTTTGCGCCGTCGCCATGTCTTAAAGACATGTTTTTACTAACCTCTGATCAAGGTATATTTTCTAGGTTGGAGATCAGCTACCAACCTCCTAATTGACTTCCTCCTAAGGGTAGTACGTCCTACCGTCCCCCTAGCGAGGGGTGTGCACACTCGGGTCTTTAGGGTAGTCATTGTTACTCTAGATGTGGGATGGCTTGGGGTAGGGCCCTTGTCCATGCTAGGGACCTTGTAAAGGCCCTAGAGATTTACTAAGAAAGAATAACACAAAAGACAAATAATGTATACACTAATTGTGGCTTTTGGCCGCTTGTTTCGTGTTCTGTGGTGAGCACGAGTCGTGCGCGTTATGGCACGACTCGTGCCCACCGTTCCGCGCTCGGTCCGAGTTTTCTGTTGATGGCACGACTCGTGTCCATTCTGGCACGACTCGTGCCAGGCTATTCTTTGCGGCTCTTGCTTGTTTTTACTTGTTCAATCTGATTCTTATTAGCTACGCACCTTAAAGGTGCGTATCTTATTTTCTTTATGTTATTTAACTTCTTACTCAGCCAGTGCTGACGTTCTTCTGTTTGGGTTTGTTCCCTACCCTTTTCTGGGGCCTACGTCATTCTCGATGGCGTAGTTGACAGGTCTTGAAGGTGATTGCTTGTCTGCTTGGATTGGGATTGCATGGCATGGGAATTTCAATAATAATTTCGTCAAACATTTGGATTTTATGAACGATTGTAGTTTATTTCATTTGGTTTGATTTTGGTTTGTGAACTTAGCTATAAGTCTTCCGCTGACATTCGTTGTTTCTTTTACGAAGTTTGATTTTAATAAGCCTTGCCGTTGACTTGGTAGTCCACGGCGGCATAACAGTCCTTAATTTTCTCTTTTAAAACTGTCGAAAATTTAGGGTTGTTACAGTTGGTATCAGAGCATTAGGCTCTGGTTAGTTGAGTTTACAAACGATTTTAAACCAAGAATTTTAATGTTTTGAAAATCAAAGGATTGATTGGGTGCATCCATACGCATGCTATGTGCTAAATGCTATGTGTTCTAACGATTGAGTTTAGATTACTTTGGAACTAACTGTTGGGAATTCTAACTTGCAATTTGGAGTAACTAACTTACTTGGGAATTTTCCTTGGTGAACTAACAGAATGGCAGGTTCGCAAGTTTACGTTTGGGAGTTCGATCCATCTGGAGTGAGTTCAATGGATGGTCTTTGGTCCATAACGGATCACATAGCTTATTCTTCTGAAACTTTCCAGGATCGAATGAGAATTGGACAGTCTGTAGAGAATTATGTCGCCAGGATGAGGGCCAAATTTGTTGAGGTTGCTGGAAGATTTCCATGGGTGGTTAGGAATGAGGTTCAAGTATTTGTAACATTGGTGAATCTGAGGGCACAACCCCGTTGGGAAGAGGTTCGAGCTAGATATGAAAGAAATGCTTATTATGCGTGTCTCTCAGGAAATTCTGAATACTTGATGGATAGATCGGGAAGGCCAATTATACTCAATCGATTGGAGGCAATTTTGGAGTGGGAGAATGAGGTATCTCTTAGCCCAATTCTTGCACCTGATAATCTTCCAGTCTACATACCCCCTGTGCCCATAAACCCACATGTCAATAACTCTGTTCCGGAGCCCCAAGGAACCAATTCGATGAGTGGAAAGAGAGCTCAGTCTCAAGAGCATGAGGGATCAACCCAGTTGAGATTGAAGAAAGTAAAGATTGAGGAATCCAACCCTTCACCTGACCCTCCACCCTCACCTACAGGAGAGAATATACCTGAAGAAATAGGAGAGGATGTGCCTGAGGAAACAGGCGAGGATGTGCCTGAGGA
Organism: Spergularia bocconei; assembly: GCA_963457585.1. Lineage (NCBI taxonomy): Eukaryota > Viridiplantae > Streptophyta > Magnoliopsida > Caryophyllales > Caryophyllaceae > Spergularia > Spergularia bocconei. The sequence continues at coordinate 8,723,477 of OY734951.1, read as the reverse complement.
AGCTGAGGAAGAGGAGCCTATAGAAGATGAGGAAGTTGTTATTCTTGAGCCTCCTGCTAAAGAGATAATTGACATCAGTTCAGATGAGAAGTCGAGCGACTCTGAGCAAGATGATGGAGGAGAAGTTCCTAACGATGAGGATTACGATCCTAGTATTGATGCTTAGAGGATAATTTATATAGACTTACAAATAAAGGCACAAGGCCTAGCTACCGTTAGACTTCGAGTGTGTTTTGTTATTAAACTTTAGCATTTGATGTTTTGTTATACTTTCGTCATGTTTTTCATTGTTTATGTACTCTATATTGGGGACAATACCCCAACACTATTATGTTAATTCAATTACGACACGGATTTGTTACGATTCAATGCTATTTGATCTTAATTGCGTGATTGTTATTGCGTGCTGATTGTATAATGTTAATGAGCTTATGCCAAATTTAGATTGTTTCAAAATCGTCCTCTTAGTGCCGAGGCGCTACTGATGTCGGCACGACTCGTGCCCTACGGCCACGAGTCGTGTACAGTACAGTACCCGAAAAAAAAAAAAAAAAAAAAAAAAAAAAAAACAAAAAGTCCCAGAAAAGTCGGAACTAAGCGAGACGAATAACCCTTGAGCGTCTGTTTCGATTATGTATCGCTTTCTATCTTATTACCTCTAATTGTTTTCGTTAGGCTGTGAGATGCCTTATGTTTTACCTCTACTGCTGATTAAATTCGTTACTATCATATAGAAAATGGCACGCGGGAACAGTGCTACTAACCAGGGTAACCCAGAGTTGACCGCTATCCTACAGCAACTGGCTGCAGGACAAGAGGCCACGAATCAGCAGATGGCTGCTATGACCAACTTTATGACTCAGTTTCTGGCAAACCAAACTGCTAACCAGCAGAATAATAACAACAATGCTGCCGCTAATCAGGCTACTACCGCGCCAAACAATGAGCACTTCGGTAGCTAATTAGGTTAGCTACCGAATTAGCAACCAAATATGATCGGTCGCTAAAAGCCTAGTCACTAAATTAGCTACCAAATTAGTGACCGACTTTAGCTACCGTTTTAGCAACCGATTGACGGTAGCAAATTTAGCTACTCCTTTAGCGACCAATTTTCTGGTAGTTATATTAGCAACCAATAAATTGGAAGCTAAGTTAGAAACTAATAAATTGGTAGCTAAACTAGCGACTGATATATAGTAGTAGCTAATTTAGAGACCAAAGTAATCAGTAGCTAATTTGTGACTGTATATCTGTAGCTAATTTGTGACTGTATATCAGTAGCTAATTTGCGACTATATATGGGTAGCTACCGTGACTAGCGGCTATTAGCTGCTAGATTCAGGACCCCGTATTACTTATACATCTAATCGTTTCACGCTAGAGAAATTAGCCAAGAAAATTAAAAAAAAAATTATTAAAAATAATTAAATAATCCAAAAAATTACATATCATCTAAAAAATTTGACAAAGTGGCGGCGCATCCCACGTCAAATCTAAATTCGGGTAGCTAATTAAGCTAGTTCAAGCAAATCCTAACAAGTGAGAGAAAAAAAAGGTACAGTGATATAATATCCTTTACAATTCAGCTACTCCGTATTAAACTATTTCAGCAGCTCCAATGAATGTCAATTGCAGACTCCTCTTTACGGATGCCACTAGCAGCCTCCAAATAAGCATCATAAAATAGTCCTTTTGCTGAAAGGTTAACCAGCCTAGGCAGCATTCTTCGAATACTTGTATAAAATTACATCTGTAATCATCAGTGTTCCCCTTAGACCTGATGATATCTGCAATCAAAAGTAAAAAATTACATGAGTGATCATCAGTATTTCCCTTCAATTATTATAAAATATCATAAATATAAAAAAATTCTGAATGTCGTAACTATGAGTACTCCCGTTCAAAATTCGTATTCTTGTCTCTTTTACCTTTGTTCTCTGTTGCAGTCTTCATAACTTTGTGCTCAATATGAATCATGGAGCCTATTATATATCAAATTAAAGATGAAGATGTTAGCTTTCATCTCCAAAAAGAATTACTCAAAAATATCATCTGTATCAGAAGATATGACAGTTTTAGTGCCACCGGGTCAATAGAAATGTTGCCTGCGAAATCGGCGTAGCAACAGATGCCTAGCCTAAGTACGCTTCAGGATGCTCCTGCAAAATCAAATCAAATATTTGCACCAGTTGGATCTTAGATATTTTCAAAAATGTTTGTACGAGAACTTGTCAGTAGACATAGCTAAAAGGGTCCGATGATACAATGATTGACACCATTAGAAAGCTCTCTTCAAAAACTTCCTGACTCCAGGGATAACTAAAAAAAATTGCTAATCATAGAATTCAATATCAAAACCAATTGAATCTGAGAGCACCCAAAAAAAGCCCCAAAATGCACAATCAACATTGAAATTAAACCCTAACAAATACTAAAATCCTCAAAATAACAAGACGAACAATCAAATGATTGATGAGAAATAGATGTTGATAGAAGAGATGAGAGATGAAAAATAACCTGAAAGACTTTAAGATTGATGCACAAGTGTTATGGAGTTCGCGCGCAGGAAACGACGGCTGCGATGATTAATGAGCGCGTGAGGTGCTGAGAAAGCGTTGTCAAGCCAATTGTGCGATCGGTCATTGTGGTGTGAATAGTGAAGTGAATCAATTCAATTGATTTGGGATTATTGTGTGAAGAAAAACACACGTAGGTGGTGGGGGATTAATTGGGGAATTGACCAAATTAATCAGAAATTAAGAAAAATAATTAGGGTTTAACAAATAATTGGGGAGTATGAGTTTTTCCCTCTTCCTTTTTTCTTTTGAAGAGTTTTTTCGTATACTTTGTTTCCTTTATTATCCTTAGGGTTTTTTATTTTTACTTTTTATCTTGGGACCAATCTTGATCTGGAATTCTAGATGTGTATACGAAATTTTTCGTTTTTTGCGCCAATAAAAATGTAAAAGCGAAAACAAAATTAAATCATAGTGAAAGCGGTAAGAGTGAAATTTTCGTTTTTTGCACCAACAAAAACAAATGCAAAATTTAAGTCATACTCCGTAGTAAAAAACAATACAGATGACGAGTGTTAAAAGCCCACCTTTCTAAAAAATCGGTCAAAACTTTGTCCAAGAAACATTAACTCATAAAAAACGAATACGTAAGTTTACACGTTTTATCAATACGTCTTCCTTTTCAAAAAGTTCGGATAAAAGATTTGTATTATCAGTACATCTATAATTACATGAACATAATAATGTTTTGCAATCTAGTTTGCTTATGCTTACGCTTACTCACTACGTTGATAGGAGTCACAAGCCACGCAATATCGAAATCAGTGTTCTCACAAACATAAGTATGAAATTTCATACCACTCCGACCCAATTTAAACTTCTCATGAAATTTAAAATCCTCTTACATAATAATATTGCATGAGAAGTTTAATTTGGAACGAGGGTGGTATATAGAAATCCAAATTATAAAACTTACTAAATACATAAAAGTTCATTAACAAATACAATTAGCACTAACTTGATACTTTCATAATTATCACATAATAAGTTCCAAGTGTATCTCATCATCATCAATGAGTTTGTCGAAGTAGCTATTAAAGTCAAAGTAGATACCAATATCTCGTCTCTAAATTAGATACCGCAATACCTAATAAATCTTATAGTTTCTAAATTAAAGAGTAAATCATATCCATCTCTAGTTTCAAGAATTAGAGACTAATTTAAGTCGGTCTAAAAAATGGTAGCTAAATAGCTACCGAAGTGGCAACCAAACGACATTAGTAGCAAATCCACTAAAGTAGCTACCAATTTAGCTACTGTTTAGATTTGGTCTCCAAATTAGATACCAAAATAGCTACTAACAACTTTTGGTCTCTAATATCGGTCTCTAATTTAGCGAATTAGAGACCAATCAAACGACGGTCTCAAAAACGGTAGCTAAATAGCTACCAAAATAGCAACTACAAGACCTTGGTAGCAAATCCACTATATTAGATACCAATTTAGCTACTATTGAGATTCGGTCTCTAAATCAGATACTAAATTAAATACCAACTACTTTTAGTCTCTAAATTAGAGACTATTTAATTTCGGTCACTAATTTCGGTCTCTAATTTCTCAAATTAGAGACCAATTACACAACGGTCTCTAAAACGGTAGTTAAACAACTGTTCTCTTGTAGTGGAGGAGATGACTTTGGCGAAGATGTCTAACGCCGTGCAAAAGAAGAATCCCCCAAACTATTCTGGAAGGGGTGACCCTGTGGAACTAGATGCGTGGTTTGAGGATATGGAGAGGATCTTCCTCTCAGTACGTTGCCCAGATGCGTATAAGGTACGAATCGGGGCCTATTATCTTAGGGACTTAGCTGGACGTTGGTGGCAAGGAATTCGGGACGAGTTCTTTAAGCCTATTGTGGAGAGGGCAGCTAATGGTACCATAGCTTCTTATGAGAGGAACTGGGTTTACCTAAAGAAGTATCTAGAGACAGAATTCTTCCCTGAACATTTGAAGAAGCAGAAGAGGGCTGAGTTTGAGAAATTCAAACAGACTGAGAAAATGACAGTTAAGGATTTCCATGAGAAATTCACGGATCTGAGCTGTTTTGGTGGTGATTTCGTAGCTACCGATGAGGCACAGGTCAACAGGTATTTAGAGAAGCTTCATTGGAAGGTTAAAGGCTGGTTTGTTGGTGAAGATTTCCCAACTGTTAAGGCACTGTACGCTAAGGCTAACAATACTGAGAGGATGGTAGCTAAAATGGAGTCAGACATAGGGTTAAAGAGGAAGGATAGCCCACTTGATCTCTTGGAGATACCCAATAAGAGGGGAAACTTCGGGAATTCTAGAGGGAAAGCACAATCTGCTAATGTTGGGAACTACCCTAATAAGAAGTTTCAAACATTTAGGGCTCAGACTCAAGGTGGGAATCAAAATTCGGTTTGTAAGAGATGTAACAAAGATCACCCATCTACAGACTGCAATGGCGATCCGGTTAGATGCTTCCACTGTCAGAAGTTGGGGCATAAAGCCAATGTATGTTACTCCAGAATAGCAGGGAAGCCGGCTGTGCCAAGCGTTGCTGGGTCGGTAGCAACACCAAGGTTTCCAAATCAGAGGGCACAGAGCGGTTATGCAGGGTCTAACACTTACAGGAACCCAGCCCCTACCAAAGGGAACGCTACCACTACGCCTGCAAAACCGAGTGGTTCTGTTAATGCTGCAACGAAGAGCAAGAAAACTGCGGGACAGCTGTATGTGATGAACCAGGAGGAAGCTGAAAACACCGATGTAGTCTTTGGTAACTTCCTTGTCAATTCTGTTGTTGCACATGTTTTATTTGATAGCGGTGCTTCCCATTCTTTTATTGCTGCTAAGTTTGTTGAGAAATGTGGTCTTAAATCTAGTTTAGCTGTGGATTTTGATTTCTCAATGCCTACTGGAGCAAGTGTCAATTGTAAAAACATGTTTAGAGATGTACCAGTAGTAATTGGAGGCCATGAGTTCGAAACTGACTTAGTGAAATTTCCTTTACCCTACTTCGATGTCATTTTAGGAATGGATTGGATGGGTAAGTACAAGGCTAGATTAGACTGTTGGCTGGGGAAAATTTCATTGAGGGGATCCAAGGATGTGAGAGTTTCTTGCCGTGTGAGCGTAAAGGGACCAAAAGTCAAGCTGATTTCGGTAATGAACCTAAAGAAGCAGATTTCTAAAGGAAACCCGTTATTCTTATGCCATGTGCGAGATACTAGTGTGGAGTACCCTGACTTGAGTGATGTGCCAGTAGTGAGTGACTTTGAAGATGTCTTCGCAGAGGAAATTCCTGGGATGCCACCAAAAAGGGAAGTCGAGTTCAAGATTGAATTAGTTCCTGGAACTGGTCCTATTGCTAAGGCACCCTATAGAATGGCACCTGCAGAGATGCAAGAACTTAAGAAGCAACTGGATGAACTTGTGGAGAAGGGGTATGTGAAACCTAGTGTGTCACCTTGGGGCGCACCTGTCTTGTTTGTGAAAAAGAAGGATGGGAGTATGAGATTATGTATCGACTACCGTGAGCTTAACAATGTAACGATCAAAAATAGGTACCCCTTACCTAGAATTGATGACCTGTTCGACCAATTGAAGGGTGCGAGTGTGTTCTCTAAAATTGACTTGAGATCAGGATACTATCAACTTAAGGTTGCAGAAGAGGATGTTCCCAAAACAGCGTTCTCTACTAGGTATGGTCATTATGAGTTCACCGTGATGCCGTTTGGGTTGACAAACGCACCTGCTGTGTTTATGGATTTGATGAATCGAACATTTAGGCCTTATTTGGACAAGTTTGTAGTGGTTTTCATTGACGACATCCTAATATATTCGAAGAACGAGGAAGAACACAAGGAACACTTGAGGATCGTACTAGAAATCTTGAGGGAAAAGAAGCTCTATGGTAAATTTTCAAAGTGCGAGTTTTGGTTGGATAGAGTTGCATTCCTAGGTCACATCATTTCCAAGGAGGGAGTAGCTGTTGATCCTTCCAAGATTAAGGCAGTTAAGGAGTGGCCTACACCCAAGAGTGTAACTGAGATTAGGAGCTTTTTGGGACTTGCTGGCTATTATAGAAGGTTCGTTAAGGACTTTTCAAAGATAGCTAAGCCCATGACAACGTTGATGAAGAAAGCTACAAAATTTAAATGGGATCAGCCTTGTGAGGAGGCCTTTCAAACCCTGAAAACTAGGTTGACGTCTGCACCTGTTCTAGCACTACCTGATGAGAACGTCCCATATGAGGTTTACACTGATGCTTCCAAGAATGGGTTGGGTTGTGTCCTTATGCAGAACCCTAGAGTAATCGCCTATGCGTCTAGGCAACTCAAGAGTTATGAGGAGAACTACCCAACACACGATTTGGAGCTTGCTGCTGTGGTGTTTGCTTTGAAATTGTGGAGACATTACCTATTTGGAGTAACATTTAAGGTATTTTTCTGACCATAAAAGCCTCAAGTACATATTCACTCAAAAAGAGCTTAACATGAGGCAGAGAAGATGGCTAGAACTCATTAAGGACTATGATATGGAGATTCAATACCACGAGGGTAAGGCCAATGTGGTGGCAGATGCCCTTAGTAGGAAGTCCTTGCACAATATTCAGATAGTTGTACAACGACAGAAGCTGAGAGAGGAATTCCTGAACTTTGGGATACAGTTGTCGGAACACGGAGTCACTACTTTTCAAAATGATCTCTTAGGGGAGATTAAGGAAGTTCAGGGTTCTGATGAGTACCTCAAAGAGAGATTGGAGAAAGATGGAGAATTATTCAAGATGGCTGGAGATGGTGTGATTCGATTTCAGAGTCGAGTATGCGTCCCTAACAATGTTCAACTGAGGGAAAAGATTCTGACAGAAGCTCACGCTACACAGTACTCAGTACATCCTGGAGGAGATAAGATGTACCAAGATATGAAACAGGTGTTTTGGTGGTCTGGAATGAAGAAAGACGTAGCTGAATTCGTAGCTAAATGCCTAGTTTGTCAGAAGGTGAAAAGTGAACACAAGAGACCGCAAGGCAAGCTACAACCACTGCCAGTACCTGAGTGGAAGTGGAGCTCGATATCGATGGACTTTATCGCTGGTTTACCGAGAACACCTAAGGGAAATAACATGATCTGGGTGATCGTGGATAGACTGACAAAGAGCGCTCACTTTATACCCATGAAAGACACTTGGAAGAAGAAACAATTAGCCAATGCTTACGTACACCACGTTCTGAGGCTACATGGCGTTCCAGATGAGATTGTTTCGGATCGCGATGCGCGGTTTGTTTCAAGGTTTTGGTCAAAGTTACAAGAAGCCTTAGGCACAAGACTTCTAAAGAGCACTGCATTTCACCCAGCTACTGATGGACAAACCGAGAGGACAAATCAGACGTTGGAAGATATGCTTCGAGCATGTGCTCTACAGTTTCAAGGAGGATGGGAGGACAAATTGGACCTTATTGAGTTCTCTTATAACAATAGCTATCAAGCGTCGATCAAGATGGCACCCTACGAAGCGTTGTATGGGAGGAAGTGTAGGAGTCCGATTTGTTGGAATGACATCAGTGAGACTGTAGTTTTGGGGCTTGACTACATCCAAGAGATGACTGACCAAGTGAAACTAATCAAGGATAGACTCAAGGCGGCTCAGGACAGACAGAAGAGTTACGCCGACAAGACTCGTAGCCATATCGAGTTCAAAAAGGATGACATGGTGTTATTGAGAGTATCTCCTACTAAAGGCGTCATGAGATTTGGCAAGAAAGGGAAACTGAGTCCGCGATTCATTGGGCCATACAAAGTGTTGAAAAGAATTGGTGAAGTGGCCTATGAACTGGACTTACCTGCAAAATTGGACCAAGTGCATAATGTATTCCACGTGTCTCAGCTGCGTAAGTATGTTAGTGATCCGTCGCACGTGCTCGACCCGGAAACAATTGAGCTAGACGAGACAATGACTTACGAGGAGGCACCACTGAAAATCCTGGATACCAAAACAAGAAAGACGCGACGTAACGAGACCAACATGGTCAAGGTACTGTGGTGTAATAACAACGTTGAAGAGGCCACTTGGGAGGTTGAGTCCGCAATGCGCGAGAAATACCCCCACTTATTCGATTGAGGTACTTTTGGTTCGGGACGAACCTTTCTTTTAAGGGGGATGAGAACCTCATGCGTTCTTACTTCCGTGTTTAATGTGCTGTATAATTTTCTAAATATGCTTAATTCACTGTTACAATGTGCGCGCTGTCTTAGAAATGCATTGATGATGCATTTCTTTCTAAACACAGTCTTAGAAATGATGCATTTCTTTCTAAACACAACTCTCTCTTCTTTGTGCTTCTATACCCTTACGTCCTTACTCTCTTCTCGCTTATCCTTTGTGAACTTTTGCGAACTTTCCCCGAAATGAGTGAGTTTGTGAGTTTCTTTGTTACCTGTTGATGGAGGGACCTAAATTTTCGGGACGAAGATTTGTTTTAAGGAGGGAAATCTGTAACACCCCATAATTTTTAGGACTTTTATTTAATTAGGGTGTTACCCTTATGGTACCTATTTAAGGAAGTAACTGCTATTTTTGGGACGAGTTTCCTGATTGGGTTAGTTTTGTGGTAGTTTACCTAAATACCCTTACTAACACTCTTTTACTCCTACTACTACATTATATAAAAAGAAAAAGAAAAACAAAAACCCTCCCCTACCATTCTACTGCACGCGTGAAAGAGAAGAGGAGAAGAGAAGAGAAAAGAAAGAGAGAAGAAGAGAAAGAGCAGCGGCAGCCACAAGCCACCACCGCGCCACCGCCGCGCGCCACCCCCCGTCAGCCACCGTCACACCCTTCTCCCCTTTCACCCACTTGATCCTTGATCAAGTGTAGTAAGTTTCTAAAAAAACCCTTTTTCCTCATAAACTTAATTAGGGCATTGTGATTCCATGTCTATATTGGTGATTTAAAGCATGATTATGATTGTAGTACCATTATTGATGTTATATTCATTGTTATTTGAGAATCTAAGCATGATATCATGAAATTTTAAATTAGGGTTTGTAATTTGGGGTTTATGCATGTTTAGTGGTGAACTTATGATTGGAATCGCATGAAAATCGAATGGGTGACTTGTTGTGATATGGGGAGTGTGTAGTATAAATTTGGGAATGTTTTATAATGGTTTAATTGGGTTAAATTGCTTCTGCCCAGATCTGGTTTTGCCTTATTTTGGGTGTTATTGTTGAGATTTTAAGGGTTTTAATGTTTGTAAATGTTGTTAGTATGTCTATGGAGTTGTGGTGAAAGTTTGGTGCGATTCGGAGTTCGTTTGGTTATCTAATGATCATCTTTGTTGGGATTGTTATGATTGTATGTTGTGGGGTGTGTGGTGTTTGAATTGGAAGTGTGGTGTGGCTATTTGGGGATGTTTACCTTGTGGTTTGTAGTAATTCTTGTATTCGGCATTTGTTTAGGTGGTGATTTTGAGAAAGTGCCCTTCACGGATTTTTGATACCTTGCTAGTTCATTTGAGTGTTTGAAGGTAAGAACATTGATCAAACATGTGGTAGCTTAACACCTACATCACTTCCTTGAAACCTTCTTTCATCGTCTCTTATTGTTTCATTGATTCCTTATCATTCATGTTTCATATTCCACCATTATTGATCTATGAGCTACTCTTGACTATATTGTCTAATATCATTGTTTCTGATACTTTATCTTTCCGGCTACGGCCGTCTATAGATTGAAAATGCGCAAGCACAAATAATACACCTAAAGTTTATATAAGAGTTACATAAGTATAATCGAGTGCCCATCTAGAGGACGGATTTTGCGCCGTCGCCATGTCTTAAAGACATGTTTTTACTAACCTCTGATCAAGGTATATTTTCTAGGTTGGAGATCAGCTACCAACCTCCTAATTGACTTCCTCCTAAGGGTAGTACGTCCTACCGTCCCCCTAGCGAGGGGTGTGCACACTCGGGTCTTTAGGGTAGTCATTGTTACTCTAGATGTGGGATGGCTTGGGGTAGGGCCCTTGTCCATGCTAGGGACCTTGTAAAGGCCCTAGAGATTTACTAAGAAAGAATAACACAAAAGACAAATAATGTATACACTAATTGTGGCTTTTGGCCGCTTGTTTCGTGTTCTGTGGTGAGCACGAGTCGTGCGCGTTATGGCACGACTCGTGCCCACCGTTCCGCGCTCGGTCCGAGTTTTCTGTTGATGGCACGACTCGTGTCCATTCTGGCACGACTCGTGCCAGGCTATTCTTTGCGGCTCTTGCTTGTTTTTACTTGTTCAATCTGATTCTTATTAGCTACGCACCTTAAAGGTGCGTATCTTATTTTCTTTATGTTATTTAACTTCTTACTCAGCCAGTGCTGACGTTCTTCTGTTTGGGTTTGTTCCCTACCCTTTTCTGGGGCCTACGTCATTCTCGATGGCGTAGTTGACAGGTCTTGAAGGTGATTGCTTGTCTGCTTGGATTGGGATTGCATGGCATGGGAATTTCAATAATAATTTCGTCAAACATTTGGATTTTATGAACGATTGTAGTTTATTTCATTTGGTTTGATTTTGGTTTGTGAACTTAGCTATAAGTCTTCCGCTGACATTCGTTGTTTCTTTTACGAAGTTTGATTTTAATAAGCCTTGCCGTTGACTTGGTAGTCCACGGCGGCATAACAGTCCTTAATTTTCTCTTTTAAAACTGTCGAAAATTTAGGGTTGTTACAGCCTGTCTCACTCAATTCCCCTCTCCAAGCTAGTGACAATCACCTGAAAAAAGTTTATTATCGTAAGGGTGAGCTCAACAGTTCAGTAAAAGACAGTCTCTAATTTAACCGGATCAAGCAAGTGCTACAACAGTAAAGCATATAATACTAATAATCATGAAAATACAATAGTTTCAATAGAGGGTAGTAGCTACCTATTTATGGGCAGAGCAGAAGAACTTAGCAGAGATTTTCTGCAAGCTTTGAGAGGCTCCCATGAATCCCGGTGTAAGGATAGGATTCCCAAGTTTTTCCCAAGGTGAGTTTTCTTTCTTTCGTTTGTTTCCTAATGTTGTTCTTCTACTTTTTCTCCACTTTTGTTCTTTTTTACTTGCTTTGTTTCAATTTCAATTGCATGCTTCTGCACTACATATGCTACATAAACTAAAAGAGGGTCATTACATCCTCCCCTCCTAAAATAGAGTTTCGTCCCGAAACTTACCATGATCATGATTCGAACAGGTGTGGATATCTCTCCCTCATGTCTGCTTCTTTCTCTCAACTCAAGTGGCTTCTCTTTCGTCGTGATTGTACCAATGCACTCTGACAAACGGAATAGTCTTGTTACTTAATACCTTAACTTCTTGGCTCAAAATCTTTAGTGGTCGTTCTTCATAACTTAAATCAGGTTTAAGTTGGTTTGGTCTAAGTTCAACTATCTGCTCGTCTAGTTGAACAAACCTCCTGAGCATGGAGATATGAAACACATTGTGGACTCCTGACAAGATTGGTGGTAGAACCAGTCGATATGAAATCTTTCCAACTTTTTCAAGTACTTCATATGGGCCAATAAATCGTGGACTCAGTTTTCCTCGAACTCCAAATCTGTACATCCCTCTTGTTGGAGAGACCTTAAGATACACCTTATCTCCCTCTTTGAAATCTGCGTCTCATCTCTTCCTATCAGCATAACTCTTTTGTCGGCTTTGGGCAGCTCTCATAAGTCCTCTTATGACATGTATCTTTTTAACTGTTGACACGCCTAAAACTAAGTTCAAGCAAGTCTAATCATCCTAGTATAGCTAGGGTCGAATCCACGAGGACGGAGGGTGGTTGTCTATCGATTAAGTTCTAATTTTAGTCTAATCCAATCAAGAATTAGCGATATAGTCTAATCCATTATCTATTTTCTACTAATCAACGAATTGAACACACGAACTAGTAGCTAATTAAACTAACACGTAAATTCAGACAATAATTGACAAACGCTAGGGGTTAAAGAGATTCACGAGTATAAAGTTGAGGCCTTTAGTTTAGGGGGTTGAATTGAGCCTAATCATGCATACAAACAAGTTATTAAGGCCAAAGAGAAGGGTTAACTCTCTCTCAAGCAATTAACCAATGCCTAATTACTAATTAATTCATTTTCATGCAATTAAACAATAATCCCAAGTCTAATTAGCCAATTTCAATCTCAAGTCTCACATGTTGATTAAAAACGCAATAATAGGTAAAATAGATCGTCATCTATATTTACCAAATCATTAAAACATTAAACAAGGTGATAAAGTAGCATGCTTTCAAGTAATAACCATTAGACAACCCCCGTAAACATAAAGTTCACAACTTTAACCCATTAACCTCACCCCTAACTATAGAAACTACTCACACATATTTAAACTAACACTAATCACAATTAACATAACCCTAAACATGATACTAAACATGAAAACTAGGTAAAGATGCAAACTTGGAAGAGAAATATAATTAAATGACTAATAAACATGAATTAGTAACAATTGAAACAAAATAAATTGCAATAAATAAAAGAGAGAGAAATTTGTTACCCAAATAAAGTAATAAAGAGATGAAGTGAATGAAATAAGACTTGAATTATATTAATTATGAAACTTGAGAATTTGTTGTGAAAATCTTGAACAAATTGAAATGAAAGAAGAAAAGATGTAAGAATTACAATGGTGGAGAAACCAAAGTTGAACTAGGAGAGAGAAATTCTAGATCTAAATTTGAACTACCTAAAAATATCTAAGGAAATGAAAAGGTAAAAAAAAAAGTCCCCTACAACCTAGGGTAGGTGGGTATTTATAGTGGCAAAATAAAAAAGACGAAAAAACGTGTCAAAGGGCGAAACTGGGCTTCCACTCGGCGAGCCACTCGGTGAGTGTATATATCCACTCGTCGAGTGGACGGCCGAGTGGATGTGCACTCGGTGGCTTGCACTCGGATGGTTATACGCTCGTCCATCCGCTCGGCGAGCGTACGGCCGAGCGGCCAAAAACTGGCGCGCGCACTTGACTTTGGAAGGCCATATCTCACTCGTTTCTTGATCAAATTGGGCTTATAATATATCGTTGGAAAGCTAACGGGATGAACTTTCACCTCCAACTTGAATCATCACCATATCAGCTTTATAATATGAGATACGACCGTTTGAAGTTACCCCTTTGCGCGAAGAGTCTTCAACTCATGTGTTTGCCCTCTCTTTGCTTCCAAACTTATATCACCATCCCATACTCTCGATTCCCATGCCTAGGGTCCCGCTCAAAGACCTATCTCCGCTCTTTGACTCTCCAATGCCTCGGGTTCCGCTCCAACATGCTCCGTAGGTGCCCCTACAAAAGCCAAAACCACACCGCAGAACCCGATTCTCGTACAAAATAGAAAATTTACTAGAATTTGCAAAATGGCATTGAATTGAGCCAAGATAAACATATATATGAAAAGAGCGGGAAATCAACTATAAAATCATCAAAATTAGGACACGGGAGGGAAAAATCGCATGAAAAAGAGGACATTTGAGTCATATATCAAACTCCCCCACACTAAACTCTTACTCGCCCCGAGTAAGTCAAATCAAATAACAACGCGAAATGGGGGAGACGGGCTCGATATCAAGACACAACTAGATAAACACCATTTTTATTACAACAAACAAACACCAATATATACAAAACTAGCTAAACAACCATTTTATTATTATAATTGCCGATTGAGCTTTATCGTGCTCCGCGCCCCTTCAACTCCCACTCCGGGGCATCCTTGAGGTTGGGCACCCCTTGGGAGGCAAGGAGGGTCTTGCGAGAAAATTTGGAATACAATCATATCATTCAAGCACACAAATACAAGGTAGATTGATCCCGATCAAAACAAGTCACTTCCCTCAAAAGTGACTACCGTCCTAGCCCAAATGAGAGCCTAGGAGGTTTTTCGGCTTCCCCTAACGCAAAAAAAATGATTCTAAAATTCAACTAAAGAGGTGACTATATACACTAGACAATCGACCAAATCTACTAAACCATTGCTCACAAGGGTTAACCCCCCCTAACGCGTTGACAAAGAGGCATGGAGGGAGGTGAGAAAGTCCTCAAGTGTGCGTTTATTCTTGTGAACCGCAAATCCCGACTCCTACAAGTGTAGGTGGTAAGCATCGTCCAAAATTGTGCTTGACAACTAAAAACCTTGTGGAGAAAGAGATTGAGAATATGTAGAGAATTTGTGGTTTTATTCAACAAACACTTTTTGTGAGGCTAAGGTGTCCCCATTTCAATACTAGATAGCAAAAAGAATCAATTTTTTTTTGGATTTTTCACTTGCAACCTTTTTTTTGAATTTTTTTTTTTGGTGGGGATTTCCCACTTTATTTACGTGGTTCATTGCCACGGTGGTAGTTTATACCACTTTATTGAACAATTGAGAAATATTTTTGGTGGCTCCACTTATAAAAGTCTTGCCGATTTTTCTTGAATATTCGAAATGAAAGGGGATTTATTTCCAAATCGGCTTATTAAAGCCTCATTGGTGGCGAAGGTGTGCCAAGGTAGGGGTGGTCACACCCCCTTCTAAGTATTTGTGGAACAAAGACGCTATCAAGCACAATAATGTCACCTTGGGAGAGTAGTCACACAAAGCATTCAACGCACAAAATTGGCAAAAACAAATTAATCGGAATAGTAGCCCCAAAGTCAAAACATTAGGCGGGAAAAACACTTATTCACAATGCAATGGTGCAAGAAGGATTGTCTAAGTGGTATAATTTCCTAAGAAGTTGAAAAGTAGAAAAATCTCTAAATTGTTAGGGGGAAAGCAAAACTATATACAATATTTGGAACTTCTTTTTTTTTTTTTTTTTGAATTTTTGAAAAATAAGAAAAGAAAATAAATAAATACAAGAAACAAAGAAACCAAAGCAAGTAAATAAATATAAACAAGTGCATAAAACATTGGATATTAGGGATTTTGATTCAAGGAGTATAGACAACAAGCAAGCATCTAAATATGCAAATAGTCAACTAAGGAAAACAAACAAATAATCAAAAGCCATATAATTCTACCACCACATAGACTCGAATCATCAAACAAGATGCATTCATGATCAATGAAAATGCAAGTCTAACATACCATTATATTGCACAACCACGAGCTATCATAATTCTCGGCAAGAGCAACAAGAAACACCAAACTCAAATCTCCCCCACACTTGAATCGGACATTGTCCTCAATGTTTAAATAAAAGGGGGTGAGCAAAGTGTATTACCTATGATTTTTCGAAGTGGGTGCTCCATCTTACGTTCTTCTCGTGGATTGTGGTGGTGAGAGGTGGCTTAAGTCATGCCGACCTCATCATTAACATACCCATCAAAGCACGTAATAACTTGTCAAAGGAGGAAGAGTAATCAATTGATGGAACCAAAGGAGATGCATAAGACATTATCTTCAATGAAGCTTGAGCAAAAAGATTGTGACAAGACTTGAGATGCTTGTAGGAACCTCTCCACCTCATTGGCATATCATCATCTTCTTGATCTCGATTGGATTCATGATAAGATTTAGAGAATTTTGGAGAACATAGATCCATATGAATTTCTCTCAATTTGTTTTCCCCACAGTTATCCAAGAGATCAACTTTCTCTTTTGAATAAGGGATAACTTCTTGATGTCCCTCCAACAACTTTACATGATCCCCTTTTGAGACTTCACCCTCATCATCATTACTCAATGACTCCTCCCGTGTGTCATCAAGCATCAAGTCTTCACAAACAAAATTATCAAAGAGGGGATTGTCATAAACCGAACAATCAAGTTCATATAGGAGGTTGTCATATAATGTGTTTTGAGGTTTACCCACGTCGACATTGCTCACCTTATCAAACTCATCGTCAAAGATAGCATCATCCACCAATATCATCCTTTCACTACAATCACCACTCTCGTCACCCACTTGCTCATAATCATCATTATCATATACGTCAAACTGTGGCTTGTCATAGAGCGAATCGTATCCATATAGGGGATTTTCATCATAAACGCTTTGAGACTCATAAAAATTGAGGACACTCTCATTGAGGGATTTATCTTGGGCATTGTCCTTTGGTTTTTCCTTGAGCTCCTCGACGATCACGTCATCATCCTCCTCAATCTCTTCCTCTTGAGGGGTTTGAGAGAATATCTCCGCCTCCCTTATCTTCTCATCACAAGTTACAATTTCATCTTCTAATGGATCAATCAACTCAAGATCGCTCCTCAAACTTATAGCATTGACTTGGCAATTGAGAGGTGTTTGAGCCATAGTGTCAAGGTGACTCTCACAAACCTTAAAAGAATTGATCAAGTTTTCATTTGACTCCATTAGTTGTTTGCACATGTTTTCTATGTTTGAGAGGGAGGCGTTATGTTGTAGAGAGTCTTGTGGAGCAAGGGGATTTTGAAATTTTTGATGGAAGTTGGGTTGGTAGGGCAATGGGGTTTGAGCGTCAATCTCCCATTCCGAAGATATATGAGCAAAATACACAAAAAATTCCCAACTCCTATCATAATCCATAAGATTGAATCTCTCCTCACTCATGCATTCAACACTTGCTCTCGTCTCTTCATTGATGCCCTCATAGATAATATGACACATTTCCCATATTTCAACATTGATACCACATTGAACAATACATGCATCAAGTCTAGCAAAATAGTTATGAAACCATTCATGCTCAAATTGAGGGAAATAGAAAATGGTCATTTTTCACAAATATTCTATTGTCCTGGGCAAAAACTCGATAAAAACGTTAGTACCATGTGCCAAATGGCACCAAACACACACATTCTAACAAATAGCAATGATTAGTCCTAAAATTTAAACACAAACCGATATCAATCACTAAACAACACCGTCCCCGGCAACGGCGCCAAATTTGACACGCCTAAAACTAAGTTCAAGCAAGTCTAATCATCCTAGTATAGCTAGGGTCGAATCCACGAGGACGGAGGGTGGTTGTCTATCGATTAAGTTCTAATTTTAGTCTAATCCAATCAAGAATTAGCGATATAGTCTAATCCATTATCTATTTTCTACTAATCAACAAATTGAACACACGAACTAGTAGCTAATTAAAATAACACGTAAATTCAGACAATAATTGACAAACGCTAGGGGTTAAAGAGATTCACGAGTATAAAGTTGAGGCCTTTAGTTTAGGGGGTTGAATTGAGCCTAATCATGCATACAAACAAGTTATCAAGGCCAAAGAGAAGGGTTAACTCTCTCTCAAGCAATTAACCAATGCCTAATTACTAATTAATACATTTTCATGCAATTAAACAATAATCCCAAGTCTAATTAGCCAATTTTAATCTCAAGTCTCCCATGTTGATTAAAAACGCAATAATAGGTAAAATAGATCGTCATCTATATTTACCAAATCATTAAAACATTAAACAAGGTGATAAAGTAGCATGCTTTCAAGTAATAACCATTAGACAACCCCCGTAAACATAAAGTTCACAACTTTAACCCATTAACCTCACCCCTAACTATAGAAACTACTCACACATACTTAAACTAACACTAATCACAATTAACATAACCCTAAACATGATACTAAACATGAAAACTAGGTAAAGATGCAAACTTGGAAGAGAAATATAATTAAATGACTAATAAACATGAATTAGTAACAATTGAAACAAAATAAATTGCAATAAATAAAAGAGAGAGAAATTTGTTACCCAAATAAAGTAATAAAGAGATGAAGTGAATGAAATAAGACTTGAATTATATTAATTATGAAACTTGAGAATTTGTTGTGAAAATCTTGAACAAATTGAAATGAAAGAAGAAAAGATGTAAGAATTACAATGGTGGAGAAACCAAAGTTGAACTAGGAGAGAGAAATTCTAGATCTAAATTTGAACTACCTAAAAATATCTAAGGAAATGAAAAGGTAAAAAAAAAGTCCCCTACAACCTAGGGTAGGTGGGTATTTATAGTGGCAAAATAAAAAAGACGAAAAAACGTGTCAAAGGGCGAAACTGGGCTTCCACTCGGCGAGCCACTCGGTGAGTGTATATATCCACTCGTCGAGTGGACGGCCGAGTGGATGTGCACTCGGTGGCTTGCTCTCGGATGGTTATACGCTCGTCCATCCGCTCGGCGAGCGTACGGCCGAGCGGCCAAAAACTGGCGCGCGCACTTGACTTTGGAAGGCCATATCTCACTCGTTTCTTGATCAAATTGGGCTTATAATATATCGTTGGAAAGCTAACGGGATGAACTTTCACCTCCAACTTGAATCATCACCATATCAGCTTTATAATATGAGATACGACCGTTTGAAGTTACCCCTTTGCGCGAAGAGTCTTCAACTCATGTGTTTGCCCTCTCTTTGCTTCCAAACTTATATCACCATCCCATACTCTCGATTCCCGTGCCTAGGGTCCCGCTCAAAGACCTATCTCCGCTCTTTGACTCTCCAATGCCTCGGGTTCCGCTCCAACATGCTCCGTAGGTGCCCCTACAAAAGCCAAAACCACACCGCAGAACCCGATTCTCGTACAAAATAGAAAATGCACTAGAATTTGCAAAATGGCATTGAATTGAGCCAAGATAAATATATATATGAAAAGAGCGGGAAATCAACTATAAAATCATCAAAATTAGGACACGGGAGGGAAAAATCGCATGAAAAAGAGGACATTTGAGTCATATATCAACTGTTTGTCGGACTAACTCGGGACCTAGAAGTTGTCTTTCGCCCACATCATCCCAGCATAGCGGGGATCTACATTTTCGTCCGTATAAGGCCTCGAATGGGGTGACACCAATACTGGAATGATAACTGTTGTTATAAGCGAACTCTACAAGATGTAACCATTCTTCCTAAGAACCTCCGAAATCTAGTACGCATGCTCTCAGCATGTCTTCCAAGGTTTGAATAGTCCTTTCCGTTTGTCCATCGGTTTGAGGATGATATGCAGTACTGAAGTTTAGTTTCGTCCCCATTGCCTCGTGTAAGCTTTGCCAAAACCGTGCGACGTATTTTGAGTCCCTATCTGACACGATAGATACAGGGACCCCATGGAGGCTTACAATTTCTCGAACATACAACTCAGCCAATGATTCTGCTGTATAGCCCGATCTAAGGGGTAGTAAATGAGCTGACTTTGTTAATCGATCTACAATTACCCAAATAGACTCATATCCACTTTGACTTCTCGGTAGACCGTCCACAAAGTCCATTGAGATTTCCTCCCATTTTCAGGTAGGTACAGGTAAGGATTGTAGTTTCCCTGCAAATCTTTGGTGGTATGCTTTAATCTGTTGACATGTCAAGCAACGTGAAACATACTCTGCGATGTCTCTCTTCATGCTACTCCACCAAAAATGTTCCTTTAAATCTTTGTACATTTTGGTACCTCGTGGGTGGACCCTATATCCACTGCTATGAGCTTCTCTCAAGATTTCCTTCTTAAGCTCCGCATTATCTGGAATACAAATTCGGTTCTGAAACCGTAAAGAGCCATCTGGATGTATTTGAATATGCCAATATAGAGAATCTTTCTTGAATGGTCTACTCACCATACGTTCCTTGATTTTGACCAAAAATTCGTCTTGTATCTGTGCGTCCTTTAGTCTCTCAATTAAGGATGACCTTACGGTTATAGCAGCCACGTTGCTTTGCAACTCATAGCTTTGATCGCTTCTGACCCAAAGATTCATCATTCTCATTTCCTCAATTAAAGGTTTCTGCTCAGTGATCAAAGCGGCTACATTATCGTGGTTTTTCATGCTTAAGGCATCAGCCACAACGTTCACTTTCCCAGCATGATACACGATTGTCAGGTTGTAATCCTTGAGCAATTTCATCCACCTCCTTTGTCTCATATTTAAGTCTCTATGTGTAAAGATATATTTCAGACTTTTGTGGTTAGAGTATACCACACACTTTTCACAATAAAGGTAATGTCTCCAAATTTTGAGTGCAAAGATTACCGCTGCAAGTTCCAACTCATGGGTGGGGTAATTTTGCTCGTGGGGTTTTAATTGTCTCGAGGCATAGGCCACGACCTTCTCATTTTTCATAAGAACGACCCTTAATCATAATTTTGAGGCATCACAATACAAAGTATACCCTCCACTTCCGGAAGGAAGAGTGAGTACAGGGGCTCTTGTCTACCTTTTCTTGAGCTCGTTAAAGCTTTCCTCACATCCAATCGTCCAAACAAATTTAACGCCCTTGTGCGTCAATTTGGTGAGTGGTATTGCAATTTTGGAGAAATCCTTAACAAACTTTCTGTAATACCCAGCAAGACCTAAGAAACTTCTCACTTCCGTTACATTTGTTGGCCTTTTCCATTCTTCGATAGCCTTAATCTTTTGAGGATCTACCGAGACTCCACTTGCTGAAACTATGTGTCCGAGAAACGCTACCTTCTCTAACCAAAACTCACATTTCTTGAGTTTAGCATATAGTTTCTACTCACTCAACGTTTGTAAAACGATCATCAAGTGTTGTTCATGCTCTTCTTTACTCTTCGAGTACACCAAGATGTCATCGATGAAGACAATAACAAATTTATCCAAGAAAGGTCTAAACCCCCTATTCATCAAGTCCATAAATGTTGCAGGAGCAATAGTTAACCCAAATGGCATCACTAAAAACTCATAATGACCACAACGAGTCCTAAATGCAGTTTTGCCACATCTTCTGGCTTAATCTTCAACTGGTGATAACCTGACTGTAGGTCTATTTTGGAAAACACAGTAGCTCCTTTTAATTGATCAAACAATTCGTCGATACGGGATACCAAGAAGGCCGAACTGGCTAAATGAGAAATTTGGGCCTGGCAAGTAACGAATTGGAGAGGATAGATGCCCATTATCAAGACTTGGTGGAGTTTGGTATTTTCTTGCTTTTAAAAAAAAAACAAATTCCCTAGAATAAAGAACACACGTGCTTGGGTGGGGTTTGTTTCATTTTCCTTTGTTTATTTTCTCTCTTTTTTTTTTCTTTTTTTTTCTTCGTCTCTTTCCTTTGTTTCTCTGCAACTTCCCCCATTTTTCACATTGGGGTAGCCATTCTCATCCCCTCTTGCCTGAACTTGACGAATATGGAAAATTTTGGGGTAGCTGGTGCACCCCAGGCTACCCCATAGATTCGCCCATGCCACCTTCCTCTAAGATGACAAAGACTTTTCCAGAAACACTCGCTTTTTGGCCACCCTGACGGAAATCACTTGAGGTCTTTTGCCTGTTGAAACATGGGTCTTTTGGGGCTGCGGGTTTGAGGGTGTCTGGCTTGTCTCCGGTTTTGATTATTAGTTGGCGATCATGTGACCCTTCTCACCGCAACGAAAACATGTTCCCGAACACCACCTGCATTCATTTCCTTTCATTATCCTAAAACATTTCTGACAAGTTCTCACAGTTCCCTGACTTCCCCGTGGTCCAGGAAAAGCCACGCTCGCTACAGAATGTTGGATTCTAGATAATGGTCTACTTCCCTGAAGAAAATGAGGGTCGTTCTTGGTTCAAAGGTTTGGGTTTGTTGTTTCTTAACGCTGACTCCAGAGGTTTGGATTATTCCGTAATCTCTTTTCTTGCTCTTCTCCTTCTTTACCTCCCTCAGGTTTAATTCCACTATCCTTGGTTTCTCCACCACAGCGGCATATTCTTGTAACTCAAAAACACTCACACCTTACTTGATCTTTGGTTCTAACCCATACACGAACCTATAAGCCTTATCTGCCTCCGTGAAAATGAATTGGGGGGCAAACTTACATAGTCCCTCGAACCTATCTTGGTAATCACTCAATGTCATATTTTCTTTTTGCCTTAACTCCAAGAAATCCTCCATAGCCTTATCTCTAAGACTTTTTGGAAAGTATTTCTTGTTAAAAGCAGCCTTAAATATATCCCAAGTAAGGGCCCTAATTTGTTTACCACAGTTGACCACCCCGCCCCCTTTCAACAGGTTTTCTTCTGAAAGCCACAAATCATAAGCTTTTCCCTCAGGTTGGTACACTGCATAGTTTACCTTATCCTCTTCAGAACACTTAAAAACCCTAAACACCTTCGCCATGGCCAATAGCCATCCTTCGGCTTCCGCTGAATTTGTGGTGCCAACAAAAACTGGTGAATTTAGGCCCTTAAAATCTCTCATTGGATTTCTGGACTCTGTCGTTTCGTTGGTCCTAGGCAATAAGCGATTCACCAACGCTTGGCTCAATCGTTGCAAATCTTGTTGTTCCTTCAATCTTTGGAGAAAATCATGATAAAAGTCAGCATTATAAATCTCTTTCACCACTCATATGAGCTCCTTAAATCTCTTATAAACCTCCTTATAAATATGGGGTATTACAGTAACTTTCCGGCACGACATTATCAAACCTCAGCCTTCTCGTAACCTGTATTCCATACACACTCCGCAAGAAAAGGAGACCACCTTGCATTTAATCTCATACACGCCACAACACAATGCCTCCTTACCTCGTCGCTGATTACAACACCCAATCCATAGCCTAAACCTTCAAAGATAGCCGCATCTGTGTTAATTTTTAGAGCACTGTGGGGGCGGGGGAGACCATCGTCTCGGTGAGGGGACATACAATAAGTTAACACCGACAAAAATTGAATTCGCATAACATCTTTAATCAGCTACTAACCTGGTGCGATAAGTAGCTGAGCTTGAGGGGGGGGGGGGGGGGGGGTTCCCTCGAAGTGCATGACATTACGGATTGACCAGGCGTCCCAAAATAGAACCAGAAAACTCTTCAGGTTCTTCCTTGTTAAGTTTATGAGCAAGCCAACCCAACCAATCAAGGAAAGATGTCATTGATGCATCAAGGATTCCAAGGAACGCACTACCAACCCATATATCTTGGACCCCAATGCATGAGGAAATTCCGTAAAAACATATTATTAATGAATTTTTATGTACTCGCATCGCATGTTATAAATCACTATGGACCATTTTTACTTTTCCCGTTAATTTTTTTCTCAAACACGTCAACATTTAACGTTAACCTTGTATTCAACGTGAATATATCGACATGGTTACAAATCAAGATAACCGGCAACAACGACCAATTCTCACCGAATAGATTTGACCAAATTCTCAATTTTTTTTTTTTTTTAATTTTCGGTCTTTTTTTTTTAATTTTTTTTTTGACGGGAACAACAGCATCTTGAAGCTTACTCAAAATACCACCTACGATCTGCTCCAAAGAGAATTTGAGCAATTTTCACCCCCAAATCAATCTAGCAACTTCACAGGTAATCCTTAAAATCTCATTTCTGTATTATTAGATCATTGTTCTGATCATATTTCCGAATTCTGTTAAAAACTTTAGTTTGAAAAGTTGCTGAAGATTTTTTTTTTCTTGGGTAACAATTGAACAAAAACATACAAAATTCACATTTTGTAGTTGTTGTATTGGGAAACAATTTGATCAAGAAACATATAAGATTTGCATTTTAATTAATTTGTTGGGTTTGATCAGGGCCCCTCAAAATTTACGAGACGGCCCCGGTATATATATGAGTTCAGGCCAACAATGAAACGTTATGTTTACTTCAATGATGATGATTCCACACAAGACCTGTATTGCGATAATCGGATATCAAATCGGAAATATACTTTGCTCAATTTCCTTCCTAAGAACTTATGGGAACAGTTCAGGTGATGTCAAGTTTACTACTACTGATGATATACTCTTCATTTCGCGATTTATTTTGGTTCTGTCTCGGAATTGTAGCTGGCTCGAGTTGTTTATGGGGTCATTTCAGTACCATTTTGTAATGTCATTTTGGTTTTGAGCTGATTACACTTGGTATTAGTTGGTTATGTCGCGTTGTTTATGGATGGATAGCTGATGATATTCTCGTATTTGCTTTCTCAGCCGGTTTATGAACCAGTACTTTCTGTTGATTGCTTGTCTTCAGCTATGGCCACTTATCACCCCTGTAAATCCTGCCAGCACTTGGGGTCCACTTATATTCATATTTGCAGTATCCGCTACAAAAGAAGCGTGGGATGATTACAATCGTCATCTTTCTGATAAGAACGCGAATGAGAAAGAAGTATGGGTTGTGAAGCATGGCACTAGAAAACATGTATGCTTTCTTTCTTTGGGTCATTTGCCAATTTTTTCCCGCTTCCTTTAAGAGCCTGTATGACACATTGTCGAATGAAATGGTTGGAGAAAGTTATAATAACATGCATTTGATTATATATACTGGGAAAGTTGGGCAAAAGTGCAGTTTAGTGTTGAGACAAAGCATACCTTTTCATTAACAACATGGTTCCATCCCCATTTCGAAAAAAGATGTAACAGATCCATCTAAGAGTTGCTCCTGTCATGTAGAAATGCGACACGGAAGTCCTTTAACATGTTCAGTAATATCAGTTTCTTAAAGCACTTTGTCATGGATTATTTGGTCAACCTCATACTACTCAAATGTGTTGTGTTATCTTTCAGATTAAAGCACAAGATATTCATGTGGGAAACATCGTGTGGCTTCGTGAAAATGATGAAGTTCCTTGCGACCTTGTTCTACTTGGTACCTCTGATTCACAAGGGACGTGCTATGTGGAGGTAAGTTGCGTATCCTGGAAGCCCTTTTTCTTATTCTGTATGTTTATATGTTTAACTTTTCCGTCCTTTTCCCTGAAATGAGAAATCACTGCAGATGTGATTGGGTGGGAAGCTTGTGAGCATTTTAATTATTTTTTATTAGCAGGAATGTAATTATCCAAGAATATTAAGAAAGAGATTATGTGAAACAATACATTTTCGAGTATAGTTGTTCAGTAGTTCTTATAATTTCTATTCCCCCACTTGGCCTACTTAAAAATCATAATAGTATTTTAATATAAGTCCCAAGCAGATCCATGTTGTTCGCTGTCACCCTTATCCATGTGAACTTGCGTCTCCTTTTACCTTTAGATTCCCCCATTTCTCCATTCTTCAAGTCTCCTAACGGGTGCATCACTTAGTCTTCTTTGCATATGCTCACTTTGTGCATCTTCTACCTTTGTTCTAATTCGCTTTTGCTTCTTATTCTGTTCTCCATGGTATGCTTAAACATCAAACAAAATCTATGCACCTAAGCCCTCAGTCTCCCCCTAATCTTTTGTATATACCATTTGTCACCTAAATGCCGCACTATACAACAGGCGTCTGTGCTTTGAAACTTTTCCTTTTATCTAAGAGGCATACCACGCTACATATACACCTTGTTGTGCGTTTCAATCTCACTATATCTTTTTGATAATATGAGGCGCATTCCCATCCTATTCACCATTTTTGTGACATATCTGAAATACCTTAAAAGCTGATGTATTGATAGGTCAAGGAAACAAATAATAAAAAAAAAGGATGAAGATAAGACATCCTCACAGGATGCCTTGAACACCCACCTGCTTTTACCCATAAGGAGGCCAAGTAAATTACCCTCCCCAAATAAAACCACATTTTTAGTCGATCCAAATAAGACATTGGATTTTTTTTCCAACCGCATAACCTAGAAGGTAGCGTTAAAGGCATAATGCCATAAGACTTACTTCTCAATTCTTCCTAGCCCAGTGTGATAGATTTGTAAGTTTTCCATGTTTTCCACCTTAAGAGCTGTAACCATAATGATTGAGCTATAACGGTTGAAATATTGATACTAAGTAACCTCACATCACATATTAGGAAGGAAGACCTCATAGCCTACTTCATTGCAGCATGTCACTAGTGTAAATTCTTCCCACCACCATATTTAAAAAAAAAAAGCTCAAACCTTCCAAGGGGCCTTGCATTTCCAAATGAAAATGGCAACTGGAAAAGGAAAATATTGGTAGGCAAACTGATACTTTTCTCGGAGGATTTGCGTGAAAAGAATGATGCTTTTGGTATCTAATAGGGTTGTTGAAGAAAATATATCCTTGATATTCCGATCCCGAGGATTCCTACGCAAATGGAGATGCCAAAAATTACTTGTGCTAGGTAATTTATAGAAATCGGACCTTCATGCAAGCTAGAATCTTGATATACCTGAGGGAACATTGTAGCCATAGTGTAAGAAACAAGTGGTAGGAGTAGCGGCAGAATTTGTGTAAGAAACCACCAAGTCAATCCCAACTAATACTATGAAGACCATATGTGCTCCTAGTAGTAACACAACGCCATAGAGTGCGTGGTTGCAAAGTGAAACGCCATATATATTTGCCTATGTTTTTGGAATCAAGAGGTTTTAAACCTAATCATCCTTCAGTTTCACCCCACCTTACAAAGTGATCCATTCTAAAACCCTAACACCTGACCAGACTATAAAATTTGCTCATTGATTATTCTTTCACATTCAGAAGTGCAATTGTTGAATTTGAAGCGAGAAATTATAGGGGTATGCTAGGCATGTAAGTCTGAAGTAAGGAAATCTTTCCATCCAAGAGAAGTAGGCTTGTATGCCCCGTCCAAATGTTTGGCAAGTCCTTATTTGCTCATGTCTCTTCTCAGCCCAGATTTTTTTTTTTTTTTTTTTTTTTTTTTTTTTTTTTTTAGTGTGGGAACAAGGTTGTAAAGAAAGCTGAGATGTATGTAACCAAAAAAAAAAAAGAATGAAAGAAAGCTGAGATGGTGAAAATATTTAATATCTTAGTTCTCCATTCTCCCCTGATTTGGATACTTGCATACTCCTTCCAAGCTGTGACAACGAACCAGCTGCCCCAACTCCTTGTTATCTGGAGTTCTGGACAAACGATATGGTAAATAAAGTAACCAATAAAAACCATAGAAGTGCTATCTACACCATTTATGCTGCTCGTGGGGCCGTAGTCTATGCAATTATAATTTACTTGTTAGTTCTCGATCTTACTTCCGCAAAGAGTTATGTCCAATGTAGTAATATGATTTTAAAAGGTTGAAACTTTGATGCCATCGTTTTACAATCATTTTACTGATTTATGAGGAACTGCAGACTGCTGCAATGGATGGTGAAACTGATCTGAAGACAAGAATAATTCCCTCTGCTTGCATGGGCATAGACTTTGACTTACTGCATAAAATAAAGGCAAGAAGTTTGTTTGTTCTGCAGCCTTTGTTACTTCTGAAGGATAATCGAAGTTGTCATAAATGTTTTTCATGCTATACCATTTCCAGGGAGTGATTGAGTGTCCAAACCCGGATAAGGACATCATGAGATTCGATGCAAATTTGAGGTTATTTCCTCCATTCATTGACAATGATGTTTGCCCTCTGACCATTAAGAACACACTTCTCCAATCATGCTACCTAAGGAACACAGAATGGGCTTGTGGAGTAGCAGTCTATACTGGTTAGTTCAATTTATGTTCTCTCATGCAATAGTTTAGAGTTTTATGACAGAGCTGTCGAATCTGTTTCATCATAATTATGTTCGTTCTGTCATTTAAGATGAGAAACAAATCATTTATATATCAAATATAGTTCAGGAGACAAAGAAGCCAGTTAAAATTGAGGATGCACCGATTCAATTTTAGTCTCAAATTAGATCTGTAAGGCACCATTAGAAAAGCTTTTTGAGTGTGTGCCCAAAGAAGTTAGCAACTGAACTGTGCTCGAATATACTTCTTTACAAAATTCTTTTTCATTCTGCTTTATGCTATATGACGTCTGCCACAGTATATACTTTTCCTCCTTCATGTGCAGAACTGACTTAAGAAATATTGAAATGTCTCACTTCTTCTAAGAGACCCATGTCTATGACATATATGAAGGCTATTATCAGTGTATACATTTGTTGCAGCCCTTCCTACTGAAAGCTCAATTGCTCTGAGGCTACATAACTGTTGCATGCTTGATGAAGCATTAGTCTAACGTGATTCTATAACATTTAGTTTCTTTTGGGAAGTGGCAAATAAGTCTTTGGTTGCTTAGGGTTGCTACTAAGGCAGTCTCATGAGAAAGCCTCTCAAACTAATAGCATCATATAATCCACAAAATTGAAAGAGAATGTTTTACACTTTGTAACTAAGCTTAGTTGTGCTGTTTACGAAGCATTTTAAGAAAGCTAAGAACATGTACACTTTGTTCTTTCTGTTATTGTCCTTCTTCAGTCCCCCCTCCCAACTCTTATTCTACTTTTATCGTCCCAGGCAATGAAACCAAGCTTGGAATGAGCCGCGGAATACCGGAGCCAAAGTTAACTGCTGTTGATGCGATGATTGATAAGTTGACTGGAGCAATATTTGTTTTTCAGATTGTTGTTGTCACTGTTCTTGGTGTAGCTGGAAACGTGTGGAAGGATACTGAAGCAAGAAAGGTTTGCCTGCGCTTTTAATATTTAATATTTAATATTTAATTCGTTTGCTGTTTTTGAAGATGTAATAAATTTGGAATAGCCATGCACTATTCCTGCTGGGATTTTACTTCTATATAGGATGGATAGGATTGGTGTCATCTAAAATAACTTACTTTGATATGTTAAGTAATGCATTAGGGAACAGGATTAAATGCTTTTTGGAGCATTTAGATTTAGAATTTTATTTTTAATTGGTAGTATTTAGATTTAGACGTTGTGCTGTCTATGATGTGGAAGTCCTGTCCAAAGCTTTGAGTTAGTTCAATCTGGAAATTGTTATTGTATTGATGTGGCTTGAGTACAAAAGTGAAACTTGATCCTTGGCGTGCAACCTTCATATATCTCATTTTTGTTTGTCTTGTTTTGTCAGCAATGGTATGTTTTATATCCAGAGCAGGGCCCATGGTATGAATTGCTGATAATTCCTCTACGGTTTGAGCTACTATGTTCAATAATGATACCGATTTCAATAAAGGTAAACAGCTACATCTATCCTTGTCAAATTTGTAAATGTTGGGCATTGTCTGGTCATAAGTTCTTGCTACCCGCTAGCCATTGTCTATTTGTCTGGTGGTAAGTTGTGGCTGGCCATGTCATTGTCATCCCTCTGGTACAACTAGTTTATGCACTCAAGACAGGGAGCAAGGTAAAAGTTGATATCTCATCACATGATTTGCTACACATACGATTTCAACGTTGCACGTCTTTGTCCTTCTAGTTTGTGGAGTCAATATTTTGCTGAACCGCTGATGGCTCACTCCTCAATCTTTATTGGTTCACTTTTATACCATTTCTTTCCCTTGACCGCGACATGCTGCACCCTAGTAATGCTGTCTAATGTGTATACTAACCCACTTCTTCCTTGGAGCGTAATTGATTTTAAGTTATTTAGTAATGCTGTGACATTGCTTTATCTTTATTGAATAGTTGGGTCCAGTGGTGTGCGTTTTTCGACGCGTGAATGTGTCTGTTGGCATTAACTTAGTCGCGTAACTAAATTTAGTAATTCAAAGATACTGGAGAGGTTTTCTCATATTCAAATAAAGGGTAAATTGATAAAAATACCTTTTAAACATATATGTTTATAAACCACCTTTTACAACCTTGATGGTAGCAGTTAATTCCTGTAAAAGTTTGTTTTTCAAAACATCACCTTATCTCTCTTTCTGTTCAAACTTCTATTTACCAATTTCTCGCCAATATCCAATATTTTGCCAATAGGCCAACATTTAAGCCGCGCATGGTTGACTGCCAAAGTCCACCCCGGCTTCACCCACATTCAACCTAGACCATCAGATACACAAGAAAGCACCAGGAGTTCTTAATCCCACCTCAGAACACAAATATCTGCCGCTTCATGATTTGATGGAAATTGAGCCTAACATTGATTTCGACCAAAAATTGAGCCCAAATTCCCAGTTTTGAGCAAAAAGAGTTGGGCTTGAAAACCCTTCACAGTTGACCTCCAAAGTTCAGTAGAATATTGGGTCCCATTTGGAGCCTCTTAACAGAGCTTAGGCTTTTCAGTATGGGGTTTGGGGTGAGTAGAGAGCAACAAAGGAGAAGATAGGGGAGAAGAGACAAGGCGTCTATGGGGACGAGGGGTAAAGAAATGATGAAATTGGGGAAAGGGAGGAGAGATGAAACAAAGCGCGAAGATTGGGGAGCAGAGAGAAGGTACGACCTGGTGCAAGGTGAATGGTTGGGGTGAGATTTGATCTTGGTGGTTAAGTCTGTTGACAGCTGACATGTTGGCTGGATATCAGATCTTGGTGTTTTTTTAGAATAAAAAGGGTGATTAATGGTGGTGATACGGCAGAAAGCACCATATCTACGGGTGTTTTACTGTTTTACAAACTTGAAAGTTTATTAGGGTATTTTTCACATTTTCTTTTCTTAGGCATGACTTTTGTGTATCGTGATAATGACAGGTGTCTCTTGATCTTGTGAAGAGTTTGTATGCCAAGTTTATTGATTGGGATCTTGAAATGTTCGACAAGGAAACAGGAATTGCTTCTCATGCAACGAAGTAAGATATGATTTATTGCGTGCGTACTTTTCCTACGCGTAAGGAACATGGAAGAATCTTAGTGCGTTTTCTCTTCTGCAGCACAGCAATTAGTGAGGACCTGGGACAAGTCGAATATATAATGACTGATAAAACTGGTACACTGACTGAGAACAAAATGATCTTCAAGAAGTGCTGCATTGGTGGAACCTTTTATGGAAATGAAAGTGGGGATGCGCTAAAAGGTGAGCTTTTCAGCTATGATGCTTTGCCAATGACGTGCTGTCTAAGCACATTATTTTCTAAAAAGTACTCGTTGAGTTTCTGTAGTTGTGAAATGTTGGTATTTTAGTATAGAAATTTGTTAGTAGTTTGAAATTCTTAGTTCAGGAAACAGAATGTGGAAAAATATAATGCGCGAATAATCTTAAACATATTTAGAGGATGGGAAAACTGTTTAACAAATTCATTCGCAAAAGTTCGTTAGAATTAACATCAGGTCTTTACTAGGACAAAAACAGTTTTGTGGAATTCATGAATCTAAGAACGTCCGTCAGTTATGGTAATTGTTTGAAGAAGGGTTTTCTTGGTAGAAAATGATTGTCTTATATTCTGTCACGGAAGGACTGCATACTCTCCTCTCTGAGTACTAATCCTTTTTCTTATTTATTATAATTTTCTTACAAAAGAACAAAGGATGCTAGAAGTGAATTCACTGAAACAAGCTACTTGAAATCATTTGTAAAATACAGCTTGAGAGATATCTCTCTCTATTTGTGTAAAATTCTATTAACACCCAAGATCTTCAGGTCTACACATTAGAAACAAAAGGCCTAGGATCATACATGGGAGTTTTAATGACTATAATTGAAGGTTTGGAATTAGACTGCAGAATGAAAATCATTGCACTACAGCAGACCGGTTAATTGTGGTTCTTTTAGAAGGGAAAACCGAGGATGATATTCAACTATAAAAATTCAGTTGCTAGAAAAATATGCAGAGAAGATGAAGGAATTAATTAGCTCTGAAGGTGTAGTATCTATGGCAATTAATAGGGAATGGTTAAGGAGCGTCTTGAGCTGCCTCCGGGCCTCTCACTTTGACAGAAAATTACAGAAAGAATATATGTGTTAATGTTTTCCTTTTCTCAAAACCTTCCTACACTAAATTCTTTAAGCGTAAAATGCATCCCCCCTTGCTTGATTAGTAAGCATGCGCCCCTAAGGCAAACAGAATTACTAATGGGCTTCCTTGCCCGTCCAATCCTTTTGGAGAATTGGACTGGTGGCCGAGTGGGCCGTGTTCTCTTTTGGGGGTCCATTACAATACAGAATTCATTATGCTGAGGGCGAAGTGTTGATGATTAGTAAGAGCGTGGGTCAATTAGCTTCAGAGTAGCTTGTTTTGGTCAAAAGGTGTTTCCCCTAGGATAAGAAAGCAAAAGCGTAGTTCCTGGAAATGATGTCAAAGCTACAGAAGTGACCGTACAAATATTAATTAAGACCTTTAGGAATAATTTGCCAGATTTTTAATTGGCTTCTCTCCATATTCTGTTTACAGACTTTCATTTCTGTATTCAGTTTGCATATCATTATTTATCTCCCATTATGAGCTGCAAAAAAGTCTCTTCGAGGAGTTACTATCATTTTGGTATTCCTTGTTGCTTTTTTTGGGGTAATTTTGATTTTTGCAGTGAGAGAACTGATACTCTGCTTCCCCTATCATCATGGATTTTGTTGTATGGATTCAGTATTATATCGTACCTTTAAAAGTACACTATCTATCCCCAAACATAGACCCTTCTTATTTGTTTGTAGGGTCAAACTTTGGGAAATTTTGACCATTAGTTTTCTCCAAAATATTCTGTTCCCAACGGAGCTTGGAATCTTTGGTTTTCGAATATAATAGAATAAAGCAATATGGCTCACGAAACTCTCTGCAGTCCTACTGTGAGATAGCAGTCTGTCGAATTTTGGGTCACTCGGAAACATTCTCTTCATGTATTCATTAGGGGTAAGGCTGCATACATGGTGCATCCAAGCAACCAAGCCCCCCTATGGCGAGAGCCCTTGAGGCATTGCAGTGATGTTGTTAGGTATTTCAAAATTTTACTGAGTTGCAACCTTATGCTCCCTCCTATAGTCCTGTTCTCTGGGTTTGCTATATATTTCTTTTTCGGATTGTGATTGATTTGCGACATTTCTGTTTGGGCAGCAAAAAGGGATTTGAACTTGCCAATTAACCCGTTTTTGTGCCCTACCCGCTTGTACCCATGTGAAAATCTTAGCTAAACAATCAACAAGACCCTTGTATGTCAAAATACACAACTGGGACAACTTGCCTAAAATATTGTGCCAAACCAAAATATAGCAAAGAATAGGAGCAAATATAAGTGTGGTTGGATTTGTTTGGGAATATAGTTTATAAAACTGTGTTTGCATTCTTATTACTCCTCAATATCTTTCATTTCCTTACGTACTTCTTTTGGCAATTTTACCCCAATTCTTCACATTAGCTTACTGCTTACTCCTCAACCACATGCTTCTTCTTTTCCTTCTTTAATTTTAAGTTTTAACCTCCTCCAGTCCAAAATGGACCACTACTACACAGAAGCTTGCTGACAAATGTTCAACCCCACCCCTGACCGCCGTCGATCACCATAGGCTTTATTCCTTCACCAAATCCCCTAAAGGCCTTAACCACCCATGAAAGCCCCACATCACAACGCCACCTGACCTAAGCCCTGCCTAACTCGTCGTGCGCTATCGATGCATCTTGACCAAGCTTTTACAGTTTGCACCTCATCAAAACAAATAATCCCAGTTTTGAAGCACGGTGATTTAGGAGGCAGAAGGAAACACAGAAGAGGATATTAGTTATGAGGATGAGAGGTGGTTGGGGTGGTTATAACAGCGTTAGGGTTAGACGGAGTGCATCTTTTGACGAGGAAAGAAGTCAACAACTGCTTTAAAAAACATTTTGATTCATAATGTTGATTCATAATGTTCATTTTTTTGTG
This sequence comes from Spergularia bocconei, assembly GCA_963457585.1. Classification (NCBI taxonomy): domain Eukaryota; kingdom Viridiplantae; phylum Streptophyta; class Magnoliopsida; order Caryophyllales; family Caryophyllaceae; genus Spergularia; species Spergularia bocconei. Next base: position 8,689,596 of record OY734951.1, on the reverse strand, counting down.
TGTTGTGTGTGGGTTCCTGATATTTCTTATTCTTATTTGTAAATTCAATTCCAGATCCTGCTCTTCTTGATGGTGCTGCCAGTGGGTCTCCAGACATCATTAGATTTGTAACTGTTATGGCTATTTGTAATACTGTTATACCAACACAGAGGTGATCTCTTTGTCCTAAATGTTATTCAACCTGCAAGTTCATTTCTAGATGACTGCAGATGTTGAAGAGTTTTTCAGCATATAATATATCATAATTCCTTATTCTCCAGTAAGAGTGGAGATATTGTGTACAAGGCTCAATCTCAGGATGAGGAGGCTTTGGTTCATGCTGCTGCTGGTCTGCATATGGTTCTTGTCAAGAAGACAGGAAATGTTCTTGGTACAGATTTATTTTCCTTTTTTCTTTCTTTTTTGTAGTTCACCTGAGGTAGGGGTGCATGATATGTATTTCTGTGATTGACAGACTGTTTTGGTTTTTCATTTTATGTAGAAACCAATCTAAATGGTTCTTTGAGACAATTTGAACTACTGGATATACTGGAGTTCACGTCTGATAGGAAGAGAATGTCAGTAGTTGTGAGGGATTTGCAAAATGGAGAGATTATTCTGCTATCAAAAGGGGCTGATGAAGCAATTTTGCCTTGTGCTAGCACTGGTAAAGCTTCTTCCTCGCATTTGTGTTTTGTGTTTGGGTCACTTAGAAACTTCGGCATGGAATTTGATGTACCACTTTGAGGAACTGTTGCTGGTGTGAACTTAGCTATTATTGTAGTTGCCCTGTTCTGGAACATTTGGTCTTGTTATGATGTCAGATTTTATGATGCGCTTGGATCAGATCCTCTGTGTAATGCAGCATTGATGCTGGTCAATTGCATTAAAATTTGAAACTATGGCCCAGTTCTTGTCCATTTTGATTTTATATTGTTCAGCTCTGCTATGACAATAGTACCCTATTCTGCCTTTTGTTAGTCTCTTCTTTTGTTTGGCAAATGTTAGTTCATTTCTTTTAATATGAATGTACATTTTACCAGAAACTATGGTCAAATATTTACTTGTATTACATTAATCATGTTTTGGAGCTCTTAGAAAACATGTAGAAATGCGTTAAATTTCCTTCATATTTCCCAGTGTCCTGCAATTTAAGATTGTACTTTCTCCGGATTGGGCTTCGTTGGGGTGCTGCTGTCCATGTCTGTGTTAGTGCAACCTAGTCAGTTTAGATATCATCCGTGTTGGTTGTGATGGACTAGCAATCATACATGCCTTCTTTGTGTCTACGTTTTATTTTAGTCACAGGTGATCTCCATCTGTAATAATTACAGGTCAACGAATGAGAGCGTTTACTGAAGCTGTTGACCATTATGCTCAATTGGGCTTACGGACATTGTGCTTGGCGTGGCGCGAGCTGAGGGAAGATGAATATCATGAATGGTCTTCGATGTTTAAGGAGGCTAATAGCACATTGGTTGATAGGGAGGTGAATATCTAAATGTTGTACTTTTATCTGTTCTAATAATTTGTTTGAGTTCTTTAATTAAAATTTTACTAAATTGCAGTGGCGCATTGCTGAAGTATGTCAGAAAATAGAACGTGATTTTGAAATCCTTGGGGTGACTGCTATAGAAGATCATTTGCAGGTAGTTTTCAGTTACATTGTTGTGAAAGATTTGATTCCAAACTTAAGTTCCCTGCTGTCATCTGCTCATGGTGTGTGCTACTGTAGTCTCTACCATTACATGTACATGCTCATCAGTATTAATCGTTATTATGAGTCCTAAAAAATGCTCCTTTCGTTTTTAGAGTGTAATCTTTATATGTATGGCGTATGAGCCAGTAGGAAGTTGAGTGAAGTAATGTTCTTTAAGCTCATAAGATAACTATCTAAAATTATCCCTGGAAATACTTTTACCTATTCAAGAGTGGAAACTGAAAAATCTTCTATCAGAGAGTTTGATTTTAGATCACCGATATTTTTCAAAAAATGAGTTTATCTCATCTTTCCATTGAAGTGGACTGCCCTAGCTCCTTGACCGGACCAACTCCTGCTGCGTCCTCTCCCTTCTTAGTCAGTCAATGAGAAAGAGATCAGGCGGGGATTAGTTCGTACGGCATATTAACTCTCTCTCTTCATATGAAGTCATATACATGTGTTTGACATTCACAAGACATGGGTATGGCCCAAAGACACTTAATTTAGACCATAATAGGTTTTTTTTTTTTTTTTTTTTTTTTTTCTGTATAGTAGTAGAGTCTGATACTTAGTCAGACACCCCTGGTAGACAATTAAAGAAAAAGGACATGCGTCTTTTTTGCCATTCTCTGTGGTACATGGTTGGAGCATAACAAACTCCAAGGGTGTGGCTGTTGGCATAGTTTTTAGGGGTAGCCTGAATTCTCTGAAGATTGGCAACGGTTTTTGGAGGGTATACTCTCTAGTTAGTTTTGTATCCCCAATGCTTAAATAGTGAATTGTTTTTGTTTTTTATCCTTAGTAAGGATGAAGTTTAGGGCTTGCTTGGTATGGAGGAATAATTAGGGGGGGGGGGATCATTAAGGAGAGATAGTTACTAGAGAAATCAATCAAGGGGGTAATGATTCCTTGACGTGCTTTTGAGGGGTAGCCTGAATTCTCTGAAGATTGACAACGGGTTTTTGGAGGATATACTCTCTAGTTAGTTTTGTATCCCCATTGCTTGAATAGTGAATTGCTTTTGTTTTTTATCCTAAGGATGAAGTTTAGGACTTGCTTGGTATAGAGGAATAATTAGGGGGGGTGAGGATCATTAAGGAGAGATAGTTACTAGAGAAATCAATTAAGGGGGTAGATTTCTTGACTTGTAAGTTTGGCATGTTGAAGTTCATTACTTGGGTGAGGGAGTAATGTACTACCTGGAGGAGGTAATGAGTTATGGGCCTCAACTTTTCCTCTCAATCCAAACATGCGAAATGGTCCTTAATCATTACTCCTCTACTTTTCAGGCCCGTAACTCCGAATTTAAGCATGCCATAGGACTAATAGTACCAGCTGTCATTTTTAGGTTAGTTATTGGTGTGCTGTGGTTTTGCAGGAAGGTGTGCCAGAAACCATTGAGGCTCTAAGAAAAGCTGGCATCAACTTTTGGATGCTGACTGGAGATAAGCAGGATACTGCTATTCAGATTGCCCTTTCTTGCAATTTCATAAGTCCAGGTATTTTTAGTGTTCCTACTTTCATGCTTCTGATCTTGCTTAGTTATGTTGAAAATGACAGTTAATTCACAATAAATCTACTGCATGACTATTTGTCGTTTAGGCTTTCTAAGTTTCTGTTTAGTCTCTTTATATTTTCTTTAATGTGAGGGAGTTGTAGCCTTCAACAATTATGAACTAGGAAAGTCTAAATCTATGCTGTGATAGTATAAAATATTGCAGAACAGTTAAAACACAAACTTTCCCAAAATCATCTATCCTCTTTGCTCGCAGCCTCGCCTCCCTAAGAAAACAAACAGTTCATAATTGTGTATAAGCTGCTTTTTGTTATTTACTTATATATTTTTAATATATACATGCTCCGTCTCTCTCTAAACACGCCATTTACAAAACGCACCCTTATTGATGAGAGTGTAACACACTAATCGGTTAATCAAAGTTCCAAAAAAAAATTCCATGGATCATGTAAGATCCTTATCTAACTCACTGTGTAATTTTTTTGGAACTTTGATTAACCGATTAATGTGTACACCCAACTCAACACGGGGGTATTTTGGGTATGGGGTGTTTAAAGAGAGACGGAGGGAGTAAGTCTTGTGTGAGACGGTCTCACACTAACTTATTGTGAGACCATCTTTCTTTATATAAATAGTAATCTCTTTTACAATTTTAGTAACCATTATATTTCTTTTAGTGATTGTTTTAATTAAATGTAAGATTAGAATGCCCCATATAAAAATGAGTAAATGGGTTATTTCATAAATTATGCCTAATTTTATATCTTGTGACCCTTTTAAAATGTGATTAAATCGTAAACTAACAAGATTACTAAAAGCAATATAATGGTCACAATAAATGTTAAACGGTTCACTTTTTAAACAATGAAATCCGTCTCACAATAAATTATCGTGAGACCGTTTCATATGAGACTTTGCCATATGTAAAAGATATTGTATTAGAAAGATACTAAGGGACATGTATGTGAAAGCAATCAAATGAACTAAGTGGTAAGGATGGTGTCGATCTAGCAAATCAAACATCATGCATGATACATGTATGCTGTTTAATCTCTAATAACAATCAAACTAATAGTCTACGTTACAGTATGTTTTGACCAATTGATAGCATATCAATGGTTCAGATTTGGGAAAGACTATATGCTTACATAATCAGGCAGATTCTGAAAAATGCATCTCCTTTGTTCTTAAGCAGAGAAAAGTTAAAAGCTCTGGAAGTTCTTACCTCTCAGAATCAAACCTCCTTTTTTTGTGCTATTGCTTAATTTTCATTTTTGCTTCCGTTGATCTGGAATCGTGAATCCTCCAGATTACAATCTTTTATTTTATTTGCTTGTATGGCTGTATCTGCAGGCTTCTAGTTGTAGCTTGATGCCCTTTTTTGTCTTGTCCGTGTTGCTTATACATTCCCCTTGCATCCTTCCTTTCTTTCGTCCTTTGTTATTCATTTTGTAGTTATCAAAATTAAAGTAGTAAACAGAATCTAGATGGTAAGTTTCTCTGTTTCTCAATTCTGCGCAGAACCTAAAGGTCAGTTATTATTGATTGACGGTAAAACGGTAGATGAGGTCCGCAGAAGCTTAGAGAGGGTCTTGCTTACTATGAGAATAACAACTGCGGAGCCAAAGGTACTGCTATAGTTCATGTTTGAGTTTTGATCCAGAAAAATTGCGAAGACCTCTCCTATGCTGTTTGCCTCTTTGTAAACAAGAATCTGCTCAGTTCTCTTTCTTTCTTCCTTTTGTTTTTTGGCTGCTTAATCACTATCACAAGTTAGTGCAGGGGTAAACTGGTCCAGTTTTATCTTAATTGTGGGATATTGGGAAATCAATTATACTAAGTTGGCTCTGTTGAGAAGTAATTACAACTGGTTATTTACATAGCAGACAATCCATGTAGTTTTCTGTCTTAACCTTTTATATTTTCGTATCATTTATTTTTCCACGGCTGTTATGACTTATGAGTATATTGAAGTTCAGGAAGTTCATATAATCCCTGAATATGAGGAGCTTTTATATCTTAAGGTTCCCATGGAATTGAGACTTTTCATAAATTCGACTCGCTTATGAATATACAATATAAAGAAAGAATTTGTCGATTCGTAGATCACATACAGTTTAGTTCGATCAAACTTGATATCCTGAATCCCATGTACGGTGTACCTAATGGAGTTAGTATTATTAGTAAACTCCGTGTTTACATGTTATGTATTGTCTAATCTTTTAGTGTTAAACGAGTTTGATCATGGTTGTATATATTTTGAAGTTTTCTAATAGAAGGTCAAATATATCGATGCTGGTGGTAGTTTGAGACTCGAGAATCAGCACATATACCTAGATGACTGCAGAGTAGCTCTTGATGGTTTGACATAGTTCTGTGATTAACCATCACTTTAGCTTTCTGACAATGTGTCTTTTGCTTACAATTCCGTAGAGGGAATACTTGGGATTTGGGGAGGGAGGTGGGTTAGGGATTTTTGCATTTGCTTGTGGTTCTTTCACTCAACTCTTGTCACTTCAGTAATTATTCTGTCTTGGATTATAGGATGTGGCTTTTGTTATAGATGGCTGGGCCCTTGAAATTGCTCTAAACTTCTACAAGAAAACATTTACCGAATTAGCAATACTTTCAAGAACAGCAATTTGTTGCCGCGTTACTCCATCACAAAAGGCACAGGTCAGTTATTTGGATTTGATTCATGATACCGACTTCTTCAGTGAACTATCGAGTTATGTGCTACGGCTATATTAGACAGTTCATGTTAGTAGACCCAAATCATTTTATGATTAATGATTTATTGTTGTTGTTTAAAAGATTCTCTGGTGTTGCTGGATATTGCTGCCTTAGTGCATAGGCATGGGTGTTAATTTGTCTATGTAGTTTGTCCTTTGCCTTAGTGTCTTCAGCATCAGTTTTTAGCTTATCGTCATAAAGATGCTGATAAATTTTTGGTATGATGTTTTACTTATTTGTACTTTTATTGAAGCTTTATGAACCTACTTTGTGTACTCGGACTATCTTAAAGTTTTGATGTGAACTTTCAAATATGGGTATACGAGCAACCTTTCTACTAGCTATGACCCAAAGGTCATTATTCTTTGGTTTTAGAATACAATGGAATTTGTCTTCCTCAGTTAACTCTCCTATGAGACCGTCTTACCTGTGAGACGGGCCCAATTTTCCATAGCCCACTGAAAATTTATACAGATAAATCTTTAAAAAAAAAAAAACAAAAAACTGAAAATTCCTCCTTTCTTCGTGGGTTTCCCCCAGATTCAATTTGTCTCTCCTCTCTCCTAAGTCTCCCACTTCTCTGATTCATTTTTTTGGTTGCCTCTGTTTTCATATTTCACTATTTCTCCCACTCATAAAAATGGAACAAACTGTACCAAACCTTCGGTAATACAAATATACAGAAAAACTACTTTCCTGGTATTACTCAGCTCATAGCCCATGTAGTTTAATCGGGAACCTCTGAGTTGTTGATTTGGGTGTCACTAGTAAAACTACTTTCCTGGTAGATATACTGTAAAGTGCTGCTCTATGCTAAATGTAGCAAAATTACATAAAATGGGTTTTATGTTTGTCAGAGAATGCACGGTTTCTTTTACGTATTTCTTTTATGATAAGCTCAAATAGATCTCAACTTATTGGTATGTCTAATACTTTTGTACTCTTATTTGTTATAACTTACTCTATTTGCCCTTAATATACAGCTGGTGCAGCTGATAAAATCATGTGACTATAGAACTCTGGCTATTGGTGATGGTGGCAATGATGTAAGAATGATCCAGCAAGCTGATATTGGTGTTGGGATTAGTGGGAGGGAAGGATTACAGGCAGCAAGAGCAGCTGATTATAGCATCGGAAGTAAGGATATCACAAATTTTGTTTCACTTTTGTTTATGTTCATATTATCTTGTGGTTTGGCTTTCAGAGTTTCTATTTTCTTCTGTGCCCTTTTGTTGTAGGTTTTTAGAATCTTTTTATTATCAATGCATTATGGTAAACCAAGTAACCTTTGGTCTGGATTGGTTTTATTTGTCAAATGTATTAGCGTTCTGCGACCCCCAAATCTGTACTCCTAGGATACTGTACTTCATGAAGATCAATAATTGAACTTGATAATGCAAATAATAACTTGGGCTGCTAATTTTTGACTGGATATTTAATGTGAAATTCTTATAGCGACCATTCATTTTGCAGAATTCAGATTCTTGAAGAGATTAATTCTTATTCACGGGCGTTATTCGTATAACCGCACAGCATTCCTATCTCAGTATTCTTTCTACAAGTCCCTAATTATCTGCTTCATCCAGATATTGTATGTACTCCCATTCAGTGCACGATTATGTATTAATGTTGTTTGCTTCATCTAAGCTAACGCGGAGAAAATCAGCTTCTCTTTTGTTTCAGGCATCTCTGGTACTAGCCTTTTCAACTCAGTCAGTCTTATGGCTTACAATGTTTTCTACACAAGTGCCCCTGTTCTAGTTAGTGTTCTTGACAAAGATCTCAGTGAAAGGACTGTGATGCAGCACCCTCAGATTTTATATTACTGTCAAGCTGGAAGGTACGTGCTTTTCAGATGTCAAATTTTATGCCAAGGATTCCATTGGCACACCGCTTCATTTGAGAAATCTCACTATGTCTAAGAAAAAACTACTGGCCACTTTGGTACCATTTGCTTTATACTCTTCTCTCTCATGACCACAGAAATCTTTAGATTGAACAAAAGGAAAATACTCTGTGTTTTGTGATAAGAAAGGATAAAAGAAGAGATCGGTAGTTGGTATCTGGTAAAAAAACTCAGTTCTTGAAATAAATATGCGTACCCAAACAAAGTCAGTACATAATTCACTCCATGGTTAGTCAGTCAGTCAGTCAGTCAGTTATATGATGATGTTTATCTTGTGTGCAGGGTTTTGAATCCAAGCACCTTTGCTGGGTGGTTTGGACGATCTCTCTTTCATGTATGCCTTCATTCTCTTTCTTGCCTATGCATCTACTTTTTTATGGATGAAATCTCTAAACACACTTGTACTCCCTCCACTTCTTTTGTTTCTTTACAAAGAGAAAGTGGGGGAGTACCAAGGTGGGTAGAGAGAGAAGCAAATTAGGAGGGGGAGGGGTAGTTGTTAAGGAAATTAATCAAAAACTAATAATATTTAGATTTTTACTGAGAATACGAGACTCTCATACCCACCGCCACTACCCTATCATACCCACCAGGCCACCACCGCCTGCTACTCTCCGTGTAAGCGTGTACCACATCGTCTTCATCGTCATTATCATCATCGAATTTTCTTAACCAAAAAAAAAAAAAAGAATGCCCTTCGATTAAAAGTAATCAAATAAAATGAGATCTTTTTATTTTCCTGAAAAATCAACAAAGTTCTCAACTTTGTTTCTTTTAAATTTTCCCGAAAAAACCAACAAAAAGGAGAGACCTTTGAACACAAGAGCTAAGATTTTGACAATTGATTTTTCTGGGTAGGAAAAATGTGTACTAACACAACTACACAAGTACAAATTAACCAGATTACGCAAAGAATCATTGGAATAACTTCAATCCCTCTCTATCATTTGCCATTTTTCTCTCTCCGAAAACAGTATAGAAATGACAAAAATCCCCAATTTATTTTTTTTTTATTGAAAATGAAAAATAAAAAATAAGATCCGACCAAAACTTTCAAAGAGGAGAGAGAGATGATTTTAGAGGAAAGAGATGAAGATGGGTTGGATTTTGAGATGCACTAATGGATGATGAAATTGAGATCAATGGATGAATGAGTGAATGATGAAGATGAAAGAGAAAAAGGATGAATGAATGCGGAAGAATGTTGAAGATGAATGATGTGAATGATGAAGAAGAAAGAGAAAATGGATGAACGAATGAAGAAAATGATGAAGATGGATGATGTGAATCTTCCGATGACATTAATTCTGATATTGAGGATGGGGATTTCTAATTTTTTATGTGGTTGTGTTGGTGGGTTAATGTGATTTGGGTTGGGTAAGTAAGGGAAATATTAAGGAGTAATTGGGTTGGGTTTTGAGTTAATTAGATTAAATGACCCAATTAGAAGATTTAATGGAAGAGTTAGTAAGGGTAGTTGTGGAAGGTCAAGTAACAAATATAGGCCCAAAACAGAAACGTAAAGAATCAAACGAAATTGCCGAAAAAGGAATACGTAAAGAACCAAAAAAAAATGGAGGGAGTACTTTTATCCTGATTGGCGATCTTCATTCGTCCTACTACTGCTTGTAAACATTGCTTGGCCTGTCTGTTGTTCATACAATTTCTCCTACTCAATCCCAACCTCTCGTCTCACCCTTATGCTCCCTGGTGTAAGACAATGGATTTCTAAAATAATAGTTGCTTTCGTTTGTAAGTAAAATGCAAGTAGAAAAGGCTCTTTAATATTCTAAATCAAGTATGACTATAATCTTATTTCGAAGCGTGCAGATAGTAATTCACAAATGCTGACTATTCGTCTATTTGAAAAACCTGGCTCTTATGTCAAGCAGCCAAGGCAATTAAGGTTTTATAGTATCATGGCTTGCAACTGGAGCAAATGTCTGGGGTTAATTAGTACCAAACTGCTAAAAATATCCCTTCACAACGAGCCTTGCTTTTAACTTTGAACTGAGCGTTCTGCATTGAATTTGGTTCCATAGACCCACTTGATTCTAACAGCATCCTTGTGATAGTAAGTTCCGAAGCCCAGCTTTGTGATCCTTGGAACTCCCGGAGAGTATCTCATATTTGCTTTGTTTCTGTGTTTTGAGGAAAATTGCTCTCAATGGCTCAATGTAGTCATGGTTTCACATATGCAGCCGGCTTTGCATTCTTTTTCATCTTCTTCGTCAGTACCCATTATTGATCAGCAGTAAATTGTTGTCTGGCTGCTGGTCAGGCTACAATGTATCCTTGTTTTGACGAACTCTTATAGGTCTTTAGCAGTCAAGAAAGCCTTGATTTGGAGACACCAAAAAATAGTTAACTTTCTCCGGTGAACATTGGTACTGTAGGTATTACTAAACTGGATGAAGCCAATCTTCGAGTTTTGATTTTGGCTCAAGATGGCTTATTTCCCCTTGATAGTTTTGGTTTAGATATTAGACAAAGTGAGAAGATGGATTTTGGTTTGGGAATGTTTTTGTGTCGTATTACTTTCGACCAAACTCTGCTGTCACACTAGACATCTAGTCACAGAAAAAGTGACTTTAGACCCTTCCCCCCTAACTGATTATTAAAGGGCCCTACAACTTCCTTAGATGTAATGCAAACTTTAAAGGCATAATAACGTAACAGCTACAATGCTAAAATGAAAATGCAATGGTTGATGTGACTTAACTGTCACTTTCACATTCAGTATGAATCATTAGAAAAAGTCCATGAATATGATGGTCCAATGTGACCATAATCTTTAACTTCAACAGTGTAGAAAGGGTAAGATTTAGTGACTGAACACCTATTGTAGCGGTGGATCATGGCAATCATGAATGATTATAGTTCAGGGGAGGAGGCCAAGGGAGAGCAATAGTCGGCTAGAGAAGTGTCCGACACATGCATACGGCCACATTGATTTTTTTTTTATGTTTTTCCAAGTTTTAGCTTAATAATATGAAGTCGCAATTGAAATGGCTTGTCAAACATTGGACATGAATCATACACGCCACTGCTAGAAACCTTTGTTTTTCATGTGTCCTTAGGCAACTGATGGGGTTACCGGCCACAAACATGAGATGGAATCGACTGAAACTGGCCCACTTAGAGGTTTCCGAACGGTCACGCTTAATCAAGAGGATGGGTTGGGGTGGTAGTGTTAAAGTATGTATTATGTTATCAAGCAGAGTTGGGGTTTCCTCACTAGGCATAAGGTTTTCTTCCTACTCAGTCATTAGATAATCCACTTTGTACATTCTAATTTTCTTGTATGTTTGACACTCGAACAAAATATCAAAATGAGAGACAAGACAGCAGCCTGACCGTAACCATGTTTTGCCTTTATGATTTATTATGTCAATTTTATATTTTTCGTGTCTTTCTTTGACTATTTTAGTTGCCCCATTTTGCAGGCTATTGTGGTTTTCGTTATTAGCATAAATGCATTTGCTGGTGAAAAAAGTGAGATGGAGCAGGTGGGCATGGTGGCGCTTTCAGGATGCATATGGTTGCAAGCTTTTGTTGTAGCCCTTGAAACAAAGTAAGAATTCATCCTTGATGTAATTTATATGTGAGGTTCAGAATGCTGGTAATAAGTCCTCATCATCTCTTCCCCTTCTTCCTACCACCACCAAAGATGACCCAACAAGAAAGGAAAATGATTTTTGATGTCATTTATAGAATTCAAGTAACCATGCACATAGATTCTCTGCCTCTTCAAATTGTTTCTTAGTTCTTAGTGCACGAAAACTTCAATCTTTCTATTTGTTCGGACATATTCTCCAGTCGTTATTGTTTCGCTCATGACAGGGTAGTTTCAATCATTCTCTGAAGGATTATAAAGCTCTGATGGAAAGCTATGTCGATTCACCTTACACTTCTTTCTTTTCTGGTTTCAGCTCCTTTACGGTGTTGCAGCACTTAGCTATCTGGGGTAATCTGATTGCCTTCTATGTCATCAACCTTGTTGTCAGCGCCATTCCATCATCAGGGATGTATACGATCATGCATAGGTTGTGTAAGCAGCCATCTTACTGGATCACTATGTTTGTAAGTTTCAACCTGTACCTACAAAACCCATTTCTGGATTGTCTACTTCCGTTCTTTTCTGCCTTGCATTTTCTAACAATAACTTGTAAATTTGTTTCAGCTTATTGTTGTAGCAGGAATGGGTCCAGTTCTTGCATTGAAGTATTTCCGGTTTACATACAGACCAAGTAAGATCAACCTACTTCAACAGGCTGAGCGTTTGGGTGGACCTATCCTATCTTTGGGCAATATAGAACCTCAGCCTAGGGCAATTGAGAAAGAAGTTTCCCCTTTGTCTATAAGCCACTCAAAGAACAGGAATCCAGTCTTTGAGCCTCTTTTGTCAGACTCCCCAAATTCCACGAGAAAGTCTCTTGGTCAAGGGACCCCATTCGATTTTTTCCAGCCACAAGGCAGATTGTCATCTAACTATTCGAGAAACTGTAAAGACAATTGATTCTTCTGAACAACCCTTCAACAACCCCTAGTATTACGATAAATCAAATTCCATGGGCTTCTCCTCTAGCTCCAGCAGCAGGATGAAAATGTATGGCGATTTGTGTTTCAGAAAAGGTGGTTTTGTAGAATGTTCTTGTAGGCTAATGTAGAAAGAAGAGGTATTCTATGTATAGGGTGTAAGGGTAGTATGAACTGCTGAAATGCACAGCTATAGGGGACAGAAAGGATTTTGATTATGGGTGTAATAATATTTTCACAATGTGTAGTGTAGTTCATAATTCATCTCCGAGAACAGGTTCGTGCCATATACGTGGAGTCTCTACTCAGATTAAGCTTAGTCCCCTTGCACTTGATAAATTTTGTTATGCATTTCTTCTGTAATTGCTCTAAACCAGCCGTGAGTACTCCGGACAACTCCGGTGATGAATTGATGATTAATTGATTTAGGGCAGCATTAGCTGCTCCTATGTACCTAAAAAAATAAAGCTAAGGTGCCTCGTAAACGTAATTGTGCCGACGATTATTGTAACTTATGCAAACGCTAATCAGCTGTGGTAATCCCTAATATTAACGATTTTACTTGGATTGGTAGTTGAGATCTCTGATTAGCCGTTTGTATTCTCGTATCGTGTGGTTTCTCCGTATAGTAACGGACCAATTAACGGTAGTATAAGAATGTTGACCTTTGACAAATTTATACGGTAGCTGCATTTCTGCTAGCATTTGGGCCATTTGATCCAAACTGATTAGATTAAAAAAAGTTTACTAGTTTCGTTATATTTGAGTTGAAATGTAGTGTTAGGGTTTTATTTTGAATTCTTATTTAGTTTGAATGTTTCACAATCATATCCAAAAAAATGAAAACAAATGAGATGGTGAAGAAACACAAGGAAGCAGAAGAAATGGTGAAGGATCATATTCCAATTGAACTAGTGGAAAACATACTCTTACGGCTTCCGGTAAAATCCCTTCTAATCTTCAAATGTGTTTCCAAAGATTGGTGCAATTTAATCAACACCCCTGAATTCACCAAACTTCATCTTAATCGGTCCTTATCGAACCCTAATTTTCATCTCCTAGTTGGTTGCGATCATCATGAGACCAAAATGTTCCATACTATCGATCTTAGTACCCTTGTTGCTAAGGACAACCCCAAAAACAAACGACTCGAATATAAAGCCATTCCGACCCCTGATTTAGTCTGTGTCGACATACCCGTGGGTTCATGCAATGGCATTGTTTGTCTACGTGATTCTTCCGGAAGAAGTTTCACTTTGTACAACCCGTCTACACGCACCCATCTAAAGCTTCCTGGTGATGATGATGATAATGCGGTCGATTTCGATTCACAAGTCGACATGAACCGTTGGGGGTTCGGTCATGATTCGGTCCGTGACGAGTATAAGGTTATAAGGATTGTCCTGGGTGAAAGGTCCGCTACACTCGTGGTGTGCAACTGCAGCGGAGACAGGAGGTGGTACAGAAGAGAAATCAAAGAGGAGGGCACATTATTCTGGTATCATGAATGGGACATTTGTCCATTAAATTCGACAGCCAAACAATGCAATAATCGGCTACATTGGATTTCAAATTACAAAATTGGTAGTTTCGATCTCAACACCGAGAGTGTCGAATCGATACCATACCCGGATCCCGTACTACTACTCCGGTACGAGTATCATTGGCCGGAATTGGGTACTGATCGTGAAGGATCGTTGCTGATATTAACGTACTACGTAGACACTTTGGATGTGTGGATGATGAAAGAGTACGGCGTCAAAGAGTCATGGTCTAAAATTTGGGTATTGAATCAGCCCGAAATAGACCCGGTTTCAACCCCTTACATATGTGGTGATATCGTGATATACGTAAGCATACCTTTCATCTCGTTGCGTAATATATGCATTACAGGTGCGACTCGATCACGGCTGCTTAGTACCGGGTTTCGTCACCGGTACTGTGATCTTCCGGCTAGTAGTAAGAGTCTCCTCGAGCATACATACTTGAGATTTGGTTCCCATCCCTCCGTTGCGGTTTCATTCAAGGAATCATACATGGAATCTCTACTCATGTTAAGCTAATAAGTTAGTTCTCTTAGCTTGTAATTGACATTCGTATGTGTTTCTCCTTGAATTATTAACATGAATTTCAGTTCAAAATTAGTCATTTTGCTCAAACATTTTTAATTTTCGTAATTTAATCTCTCATTGTACGTGTAAGTTTCGACAAAAACATTAATTGGGCTTGAGATTAACACGGGCCCATAGTATTATTTTGTTGGGCTCTTAAAATCAGTAACGAACCGGTGGTACCGTACCCATTTTGTTAGGTAACCCCCGTGGACCCGTGGCACCTAAGAATCTGCGGATATTTACTTGCATACTCTGCTCCTTCGCTCTTCCTTATTAGGTCGTCGCTCGCCCTCACTTCCCCCCGTCTCTCCAGTATCATCATCAGCATCAGACTTTTCCCCAATGTATGTATCGCTCTTTCTCTGTTTCTAACTTCTTATTTACGCTTCCCGTTTTCTATTCTGTTAATTATTCAAGTATTACTCTACTTTTCTTTAGAAATTTTGTCATTAAATGAATTATTAGGCCATCAATTTCAGCCTGAAGTTCTAATTTGAAATTGAACTTCTAATTCCTCAATTAATAGCTACGTGTTTTTTGTTCTTGGTTTTTTTGGTCTTGATTTTTACTGTATGAATGAATTATTTGGTTGAATTTGTGCTTGCTGAGTTGCTGGTAATGCGCGGGAATTTTCGCCGTGGTTCGTTATGTTAGAATTGGCTGATTCGGATGATTGCGTAGTTGCACCTCGTTTGATTCTGAAATTGTAAATCAATTCACATTTTCTGGGTAATTTGTTATACAAGTCTTAATTTAGGTGTTTTGTCTCAAATAGAAAACCCTAATGCTTCATGCTTTTACTCTTATTGAGCTGTAATTTCTTAATTTTGTTCGTCGGATTGTGGCTTTGTAGACTGTAGCTCAAGAATATGGTCCGATTTTGAAACCGTAAACAATATGCATTTTTTATGCTTTTTGGCATACCAGATTCATTTTTAGGTGTTTTTTTATTTTTGTTCGTCGGATTGTGTCTTCGTAGACTGTAGCTCAAGGAATATTTGTATGTTTTCGAATGGGGTTTGTGTTGATCTCTAGTTTAGCTGCTAGGTGATGGGTGTTGTAACAAGGATGTTTTACGGTCTCCTATGTCTTGCTTGCCATTGCCATTCTTGAAATCTGTTTAATTTTGTCGGAGGCTTTTGTGGAACTTTATGGCTATGAGATGAAGGTGACCAAACAGGACTGTTGTATTTGAAATTCAAAAACATAATGAGTTTGGTCTTATGGTGTTCTGGGCCTTCTGGCCTAGATTTACCTTTCATTTTGCTTGTATTGTTTTCGATTTTGTCTAATTATGTCTTGTTGTATCAGTTGCAGTGATGGAGAACAATGGTACTGGTGAAATTCCGGAGGATGCAAATGAACGTAATGTCCTCAACCAATGCCTGTTGCATTTTCATATGCTTTTATAACTGAGTTAAGATGTGTTTATCTGCGTTATTGGAAATCCAAGTTTGTTTACTTTTCTCTCTCTATACATAATTAGATTGCCCGGGACCTCAAGCTGAAAATGCTGGTAAAGATGATGCATGCCAAGGTTGTCCAAATCAAGAAGTTTGTGCTACAGCACCAAAAGGGCCTGATCTAGGTATGGATTGTATATGTTTGAATTAAAGACATTGGGAGTTATAGATGTTTGAAATGAATGATATTGGGATCATGTTTTTGCCGTAGTTTGCAGTTCCCTTTACATTGACCATTTTGATGATTTTCCTGCGAGCTCTCAAAGGACAATTGTACAACATTTTTATTGATTATTGAGTGCATATATTGGTGAACATGTGTCAGAGAGTCCCCCTAGATAATCAGAACAGAGTGAAATATTAGGTGTTATATTGTGATCTTTTACTCACGTTAGTGGAGATGCTTTCAGTGCACATATGATATAAGAAGAGGCAATATGGCATGATTGCTTACATTCCATTAATTGACATGCTCCTCACCCCCCCCCCCACCACACTTCATCTTTCCAGTTGTTTAGAGTGGAAAGGTCCAAATTATCTTGCGAAGAAAGGGTGCCTTCAGTTCGTAACAACACAGTTTCCTCATATGCCTTTATTTTTTTTTCTTGGATTACAACATTTACATGTGCCAGTTTGTCTTTGAACAAGTAGAAGGATATAATTTAAGGACATTTCGTCTGTAGCGCTATGCAAATGTACCTGGTTTCTTAGTTTTTAAAAAGCATGCGAACCAAAACGCCTCAGTGTGCCTGAGACGATTAGATTCCACGAGTAACTCCGAGGGATGGCACCTCGCTGATACTGAGGTAACGCGAGGTGCAGCACCTCACGGATCGTGAGGCACTGTGAGGCGTAACTAGGGCTGGCAACCCGACCCGACCCGATTCGTTGACCCGAAAATCTGACCCGATATGACCCGAAATTGTGGTCAAACAAACCCGATCGGACTCGACCCGATGATGACCTGAACCGACACAACCCGATATGACCCGACTCGTAACCAACCCGACCTCCCGTTAACCGACAATGACCCGACTCGTAATGCAAAAAATTGAACTAAAGCCCATAGAAGACCATTAGTAACTAAAATCGATTGTGACCCGACCCGATCCCACACAAATTTTCCTCGATAAAACCGACCCAAAACCGACCCGACCCAACCCGAAACCGACCCGAAGGATCAACTGACCCGTTATGACCCTACCTAATACGAACCGACCCGACATAAACCGACCCGGAACCGACCCGACGACCCATTTGCAACCACTAGGCGTAACCAAGGTCTTCAACTATGCATTTTGCATATCTTTTCGTTTACCCTTTTCCGTTGTCCCTTAATCCTAGCTCTTTTTTTTTTTAAAACGAGCTGTCCTTAATAACCAAAAAGGGGGTAATCTCTTGCGAAATAGTGCCTGGCATACACAATTTTGCTTGAAAAATGAGAGCACATCACTTCCATATGTCGCACGCCTTTGCCTTGCACCTAGTTCCTCGTCGCCATTGGCCCTCATTGCCTCGGTGCGCCTCATGCCTTCTTAAACTAGTCCTGATTTACGGTATTTCAGTGGCATATAGCTGTGAATCAGTAATAGTCATAGAGGACCTTCGATCTCTTTTTACTTTCTAGAAACAGTTGGACCATTGTTTGTAGATACATCCGATCATATATGTCCCAGAGTAAAGATCAGAATTTAAGTGTTTGAGTGACTGCATTTCAATTTGTCAGCTAATGTGAAACGACCCATGCCGTCTGCTATGAAAGTGAATCAGTAAATGATCGTTTAAGTGCTCTAGTAATGGGAACTAAATTAGTTTCTTGTTGTGTCTTTTCTTTTTTTGCCTAGGTTCTTTTCTTTCTTTTTGTTTCTAGGAAAGGTAGTTAGCTTAGATAAATTTTCAGTATAAGTGATGGTATCTTTGTGGAGGAGAGTTCGTGGATTTTTTTTTTTTCGTTTCTTTTTTTTTTTTTTTTAGTTGATTTCCAATCTTCTTTTTCAGCTTGTTTTTAACATTTTGCCGTGTGGTTTCTCTAAATTGTGTTTCACTACTATTTTACTTGAATTTTCGTAAAATCTTATTTCAAACTTTGAAATTCTCGTTTGTTTAAGTTTTGTGTTCTCACTTTTTTAACCGTTTTAACTTTTTATTGTTCACATCTGGTGGTTCCAGATGACGATTTATGTCAGTCGACCTGATTGGGACAAAGGCTTTGTGTCACTCACAATGATATTAGAATATACTGAATCTTCCCCTTAGATCCTTAAACCTTTGTATGAATGCGTCTTGTAAAGTCTGAAGAAATAACATATCAATGCTGAGTTTCTGCTTTATATCCTTAATGACCCGTGTGCCCTTTTTCTTCTGCATGGTACAGACTTTCTGTTTATTTCAATTGTGTGCGACTTTTTTTCATGGTTATGTTATCTGATGATTGCAGACTTGGTTCCCATAGCGGAGAGAATGGCAAATGTGAAACACAAGATATTGGTTTTATCTGGCAAGGGTGGTGTTGGAAAAAGCACATTTTCTGCTCAACTATCATATGCGTTAGCAGGCATGGATCATCAGGTGGGTCTACTCGACATTGACATTTGTGGCCCAAGTATTCCAAAAATGCTAGGCCTAGAAGGCCAAGACATCCATCAGAGTAACCTTGGCTGGTCTCCTGTGTATGTTGAGCCAAACCTTGGCGTCATGTCGATTGGTTTCATGCTTCCTGATCCTGATGAAGCTGTCATTTGGAGGGGCCCCCGTAAGAATGGACTCATCAAGCAGTTTCTCAAGGAAGTATACTGGGGGGAGCTTGATTACCTTGTGGTTGATGCTCCGCCAGGTACCTCAGACGAGCACATTTCAATAGTTCAATGCCTGCAGGAAACTGGTATTGATGGCGCAGTTATAGTCACAACTCCACAACAGGTCTCTTTGATAGATGTGCGCAAGGAAGTAAACTTCTGCAAAAAAGTTGGGATTAAAGTCCTGGGGGTGGTTGAGAACATGAGTGGCTTGTGTCAGCCATTGTCCGATGTCAGGTTCTCGAGACCATCAGCTACTGGTGAAAGCAGTGATGTCACTGAATGGGCTCTGCAGTATATGAGAGAGAAAGCACCAGAGCTGTTGACTCTTTTAACTCACAGCGAAGTGTTCGATAGTAGTGGTGGTGGTGCGATGAAGATGTGTAAGGAGATGGGGATTCCTTTTCTCGGAAAAGTGCCACTTGATCCTCAACTGTGCAAGGCAGCTGAGGAAGGTCGATCCTGCTTCAACGATGAGAGATGCAAGGTTAGCGCTCCCGCCCTGAAGGCTATCATAGAGAAACTATCCCCCAGTAGAGTAGCAGAAAATGGAGTTTAGTATATTCATTTTCCATGTTACTGTGTTATGTTTGCTTCCTTTCATGAAGACGATGAAATGACTAATGAGAATAGGGCTTGTGCCGCTTGTCCATATGAACTCTTTTCGTTAAGTCTAGTTCTTTGTGTGACCTGAACAATTTGAGCATATGATAGCAATTCAACTCAATATAAGTTCGTTCTCCATTTCTTTTAATTATTTGCAATTTATTTGAATTTCTCTTACTTATTCAATCAAAATCATAAAAATTACCGTAAAAGAAATGAAGATTTTTTTTTCCCTCCGTTTAATTTTGAACTTTATCTCTAACCTGTTTCACTACCTTTTGATATGCTTTTTTGTTTCATAATTATGTTAGTTCTCTCTACAAAGAGAGCACGGCTACATGAGCATGGTGTGATCACTACTCCTTTATGGTGAGAAGGACTATCATGCTTCAGATATGACACTAACTCTTGTTTGATGAAGTACGAGATGTATATGCCGAGAGAGAGCTTGATTATATGACAATAAAGATTAAAAAAAACACATGAATATGACAAAAAGGCCTCACCGACGACAATTTCAATTTGAACACTCCCGTCAATGACATGAAAAGATTGACCCCTTGAACCTGAAAATGAAGTAAATCCTAAGTTCCTAACAGTAACATTGCATGAACCCTGGTCTCCAAAAAAAAAAAAAAAGAGAAACAAAAAACATTACATGAACAGATTGACCACTTAAACTTTTGGCCGACAGGTCACTTCCTATAACTTTCATGCTCGTCTTCTTCTGTATTTTATGAATCCAAATGCTACACTAACTCTACTGTTCCTCCAATTAAGTAACTTGTATTGTACCCTGACGCCCTGTGCTTGGTGGTCTGACGACACGGCCAGAATGACGTACATGTACGCACAGACACGGAGCTGTCGGGTTCTGTGAGGGGAACCTAGGCCCAACCTAAACAATTGAATGAAATGGAAACCAGAGAGTATTAGGATTAGATTTTTACGATTACGAAATGATTGAGACATGTTTGAAGTACAATCTTCGATAACATAATTGATTTTACTCCCATCAATATTATAATTAAGTTTACTATACCAACAATATTTTTCAATGCAAATTAAATTTACTAGCTCTCATTGACAATAATTTATTGCACTGTATTAATTTTTACTACAACATTAACAATAAACAAACTAATTTTTATCAAAACATTAGTCTTCTTGCCTGGCATGGTACGATGATAAAGTTGAAAACATCTATCTTGATCAATCCAGATCCGATATCTTCGCAGATAGATGGCCCATGCATGCACAACAAAAGTATACGTAACACGTCGTGTATGTCTTCTTCACTCGTTTCCATGAGCTCTTATGTTAACCTCACCCACTGCAATCAAATCACACAAATCATTCATACACACATGATTCATAAATCATTTACTAAGGCAAGTGATGATCGAATTGAAGTAGCTAGCAAGCCAATCAATCTTTTGAAATGTTCTTCTAGAGCACGCATCCACGACCTTTGGGTGTTGCAATCAAAATATCAAATTATAATAGCATATTGATAAAGGTCTACAGTGTAGACACAATTAATTTGTGTACAATGTAAAATTGAGTTAGTAGTAGTAAAACTGAGATCGGAGTAGTAATATTAATTGTAATGAAAATTTCAAGTAGTAAAATTAATTGTGTGAGTAGTAAAATTTTGATAGTGTAGTAAAATTATTGCTGATTGTAGACACTTTTGGGTGTCTACTTTACAATTCTAGTAAGAAGATTGTAATCATGAGATTATTATTATTATTCTAACACTATCAATGATTGAGTTCTTTGTTTAACCAAGATTATAAAATTGAGACGGTCAAAGGAAAATATAAATCATAAAAATTAGAATTATTTGTTTTATATAAAATTATTATTTCTTGTGCTATAAAATGGAGAGATTGACTTATATCTATTATAACCTCGTTCTCTAACCTCTCCATATAGAAAGGAGAAGTTCACGTGAAGTTAGTTCGTGGAGTACGTATATATATTCCACATTTCCACCAAACCGATTTTTGAAAAACTTGACAAGTTCCTAATTGGAAAATGAAATTTGGTGAAATTCCGAATTTTAATTATCATATACAAACAAATGATCGCTTAAGTTCTAGTACTTCCTAACTTGGAGAAGAGGAAATTGATTACTGAACCTTATTAGCTTTCTCCCTACAAGTTGAGGTTTTTTTTTACTATTAGCCTTCTTGTACCGATTAGTCAAGTCAGTTTCCAACTGCTGAATTAAGCATTCTAGTGTGGTAGAATTAAAATCCTTCAACTCCATACATACAAACGGAACCCTTCAAAACTAATCATACACCCTACGACCTAAACAAATTTTCTTATATTGTGATTATTTTTTTTGCTGACCATTTTGGAGCTACTTTTAGACAAAATGTAAAAATCAGTACATGTTTTAATATGCATTGCAGCCTACCATCTCTACTTGATTTGAAAACAAATTTGCGGTTTATTTAATTTACAAGTAGTTCTCAACGGTAACATATCATGTCAAATTAAAACAAATACATACATGATCTCATCACTTTTGTTCCTGAGATCTACGAAATCACTCCACACTCTCGATTGAGTGGTCCATGATCAGATCTCACCCATAAAGTAGGCACACTACTTATACGCCTTAAACATGACTCTCCTGCATGCATCGTCTCCCCAAATTAAAATTACGATGACAACGACTTGAATCTAGATGTTGCCTAAGTCCCATGCATGCACAGCACAACAAATTAAAAAAACTATTAACTACACATTGTGGATATCTTATTCATTAGTTTTCATCAGCTCTGCCTCTTATATATATTAAGTCTCAACTACTGCAATCAAACACTCAAAAACATTCATACACATAAACACCATTTTGAAATACCAAGCGAAGTAGCTTAACTAACAAGGCTGAAAATATGGCACGTTTGCACATAGCCTTTTTCCCCTTCATGGCAAAAGGTCACACAATTCCTCTCTTACACTTAGCCAAACTCATACACCAACATCGACCTCATGCAACCTTCACTATCTTCACAACTCCGGCTAATCAGCCCTTCATCTCAACCACACTATCCACCCTCCCTCCTACCGTCTACACCATCGTCGCCCTCCCTTTCAGTGTTAGTACTATTAGGGGAGATAACAAGCGAGGAGAAGTAGAGACCGAGAATCACGTTATTGATAACAACGCGACGATTCCAGTAGGAGTCGAAAGCACTGATCAACTTCCTTCCATGTCACTCTTCCTCTCCTTTATAGAAACCACCGAATCCATCCAACCTTACTTCGATACCGCGATTGAGAACCTACAAAACGGAAAAAATCCCATTTCTTTCCTCATATGTGATTGGTTTCTTTATTGGACTCACCATGCTACTACAAAGTTCAATATTCCTAGGTTATATTTTACTGGGATGAGCATGTATGCTGCGACTATTTCAGGTCTAGTGTACATGCATAACTTGTTTGATGTTGTTGAGTGTAAGGATGAGGAGGTGCAAGTTCCGGGATTCCATGGGATCCGAATAAGCAAGAACGATTTCGACGCCGCCTTAAACGGACCTGAGGCTTGTGAGGAAGCTGTTGAATTTACCAAGAAACTAGGTCTGGCTTGCTCCAAGAGCCAAGGCTATGTCGTGAATAGTTTCGAAGAGCTCGAGCTCGAGTTTTTAAGTGAGTTCCTAGGTTCGAAGTCTTGGTGTGTTGGGCCACTTTGTCTGGCTGAGAAGGCGAGAGCTGATACGCATACACTTAATAATGAGCCAGCTAGTTTGATGAACTGGCTTGACCAGAGGAAAAATGAGGGGAAGTGTGTTTTGTACGTCGCATTTGGGACACAAGCGGAGATAACGAACGAGCAGCTGAGGGAAATAGGGTTAGGGTTGGAGAAATCGGGGGTGGTGTTTGTATGGGCGTTGAAAATAAAGGCGAGCCAAGAAGAGGTGATGAAAGGGTTCGAGGAGAGGGTTAGAGGGAGAGGGATGGTGGTGAGAGGGTGGGTTGAGCAACGAGCGATACTCGAGCACGAAAGCGTGTTCGGGTTTTTGAGTCATTGTGGGTGGAACTCGGTGATAGAGAGTGTGTGTGCTGGTGTTTCGATTTTGGCGTGCCCTATGATGGCGGACCAACATTTGAATGCGAGGTTGGTGGTGGAGGTGATTAAGGTTGGGTTAAGGGTTGAGACTTGTGATGGGTCTGTGAGAGGGTTTATTAAGTGGGAAGGGTTGAGTAAAATGGTGAAAGAGTTGATGGAAGGAGAGCTTGGGAAGGTTGTGAGAAAGAATGTTAAGGATATTAGTGTGGTTGCTAAGAAGGCTGTGGAGGAAGGTGGCTCATCTTGGAGTAATCTTAATACATTATTAGATGAGTTTGAAATGGCGAGGATTAATTACTAGCCATTGTATTGGGCCGTGCACACATAAGACAAAGTAATGAATGGTACGTTGCGTCACTGGATGTATATCCCATCACTCTGTTCGTCTTATGTGTGCTCGACCCTATCATAGTGCTAGGTATAGTGACAAACGGTGTTCAGGACGCAAAGTTACCGATTATGATTGAGGATCTCTTTTATACGATTCTGGTCCACTATGAATTGTATTGATTTAGTTTACCGCGGACTCTATCAGTACGTACTATAGTTTATATACAATATAGGAGTATTCATTAGGTCAGAATATATAGTTGAAATAAGTGGTTTAGATTGATCATCAAGGATGTCATGAGAAATTAAAGAGTGTTAATGTGGCTGCAAGAGTAGTTGGGGTGGGTCTATCTATTATGTTATTGATCGAAGATTTGAATGGGACGGAGAGATATCAAGGGCATGGACCAAGTCTAAGTAGTCATCATATTGGTCCATGTTTATTTACAGTACTACTATTGCTGTTTATGCTCTTTAACTGCGTTGACTCCCTACTCCATTCATGTTAATGATCTTTTTTTCTTTTTACTAGGTTAGTTTGCAATTGTCTTTCTTGAATCTGTTTATTTATATACTGTTTGTGATTATTGTCCACAGTACTCGTATCTTTTATTACCACTACAACTTATTAGTGGAGTATTAGGTATTTAACAAAAAAAAGAACGGAAAATTTAAGTGGTACCTTCGAACTTTGACCGATTAAACATAATACCTAATTTGGCAAGTTTGTGCATATGCCCTGAAGTTACTTCTTTGTGCACATAGTTACCAAATAGTAGCTTAATTACGTTAGATTTTTCCGTTAGGTGATGATGTGTTGGTTAGTTATTAGGTAATTAGTTAATTAAATTATAAAATTGATATTTTTTGATAAAATATTCGATAAAGTTTTAGAAAAATTGATAGTTTTTTCACAATATTTATTTCCAATTAAATTCTTTTACAAAAAAGTTATCTAGAACAACTGATTTTTCTAGGGGTACGGATGTGCAAAATGTTGTGACCTCAAGGGCACCATGTGTACAAAGTGGTAACCTCAAGGGTACCATGTGCACAAAATTAATTATATTTTAAGAAAAAAAATATTTTTATGAAAAAAAAAAAGACAACTTTTTTAGATTACTTTTGTTCATGAAAATATTTTTTGAATTTGTTTTAAAGTCTAAAATTTTAATTATTTGTATTTTTTTTATTTTATTAAAATGGAAAATTATTACTAATTGTTAATTAGTAATATTAATTATTAAGTAATTTACCTAACAACTAACTAACACATTCTCACTTAACGGAAAAATCTAACGGAAGTTACAATTTGGGTACCATGTGCACAAAGTAGTAACTTCAGGGTACCATGTACACAAACTTGCCAAGTTGGATACTATGTGCAATCAGTCAAAGTTTGAACTAGGGCAACACGCGAATTTTCCAAAAAAAAAAAATAATAATATATATAGATGTTGAAAAAATTAAAGCACATACTTGAGGATTGATTGAGGCAGCACAGTGCTGTCTTCTTTCCCCGCGCAGCACGCAAAACGACAAGCGAGTGAAGGGTAGCGGAGCAAAACCAAGGCGAAACTGCAAATTTCGTGGGAAAGGGCATCTAAGCAAATAATCTTGTAAAACTTTACCCCCAAACCCCCTCCCTTCTTCCCTTCCCCTCTCATTCCTGCTCTCTAACTTTCTCTCTCCTCTTGCTCCACACCCAAAATCCGTACTCACTCCATCAATTTTTCTTCGCGCAATTCCATCTCAATCAATCGATTATATAACCTCAATCATTCTTCCTGCTGTCCAAGATAAGAAGGTTAAGTAATTCAAATTCCGATTTATGTAAGTTAAATTAAATTTTGTATTTATGGTTTCATTTCTCACATAATCTGTGTTTATGATTGTTATTGTTAGTTGAGAATCGATCATCCCCATGTTTTAATGCTAGTTTTTGCTAGTTTTTGCTGATTGTTAATTAGGTCTTCAGTCTGCACCTCCTTCTATGCCCAAAAGGACACTATGATGTCTTACAAAACTTTATTCCTTACACAGTTATGTATTGTACATTGTAATCCTGGAAAATCATTGCATCCAGATAAGAAATTAACTAGACATTACAAAAGGGTCAAGAAAGTGGATTATTAGTGCTGTAAATCGAATCCTAAGAGTCCTAGTAATATTGTGGGGGAGAGTATGTGGTGTATGCTTGGTAGGATCCTAATTAGTACTAGTGATTTTGATAGGATTTCGATGTATGTTTTAAAAGTGTTTGTGTAATGTGAGAGGGAGTAATTTGGGGGTGGGGGGGAGGGCATATAAGCAAGTAATTAAAAAAAAGAATAAAAGAATAAAAAGAGAACGACCCATTACTCATTTCATTTCCTGAATATCAATTCCTCTCTCTTCTCTTCTTTTGTCTCTACCCAAACTATTATGACCAATGCAAATAACGTAGTAGCAACTAGCAAGGTAAGTTGAAGTCAGATTTGCTGGAGAAAATATGCTATATTACAAGAAGTATCAGTAGCAAGGTAGTACTAACAACCCTTCCGTACTAAAAGAAGTTATTATGTGCTTAATTCTCTTTGTACGACCTGAGAAAAAGAAAAAGGAAGGATAGAAAAGAAGTGAGTTCATTTGTGGTAATAGTTATTAGCTAGTTAACAAGGTCAGACAAGCGTTGGAAAGTTCTGAATTCTGATGTACTTGCCCGTTCTATAGTTTAGTCCACTGAACTTGCGTATACCGAGTATTAGGATGTATCTGATCAACATTGGTTTACTACTCTGATCAAATAATAGGACATCCTTTTTGGTACTACTATTGTTAAGAGGAATGATAGAGGCAGCACCGTGCTGCACTCTAATCCCGTGCAGCACGCATACGACAAAGGAAGGGAGGGGTAGCGGAGCAATTTTTGAGCAAAGCTGGAAATCTGATGGTGGAGGGCATGTGAATATATACTGAAAAATGGAACGACTCAACACTCTTCCTTCCTCTCCTTTTCTGATTGTCATTTTCTCTCTCTTCCATCTCCTTCTCTCTGCCCAATCTATCTCTCTCCTTAGCTCAGATAAACACTAACCCCAAATTACTCTTCAATATTCTCTCTCAATTTAATAAACTCAATCCTCTACAATGGAGGTTAATAAGGTTGCTGATATGTAAGTTCTTAATTTATTTATTTATTTTTATTTTTTTTTGCATCCGTTGTTAGTCATTTTGATTTTTTGTTGAATTTCAATCCTCGTAAATTAAAGCGCTGTTTTTGCATGCGAATTTTCGTGGATTGTTAATTTGGATTTTTAATTTGGGGATTGTTGATTAGGGTTTGTGATTTGAAGATTGTTGAATTAGGGTTTACGATTTGGGGTTTGTCAATTTGAAATTTATAAAATGTGTTATATCAATTGTTCTGATGAGTTGCAGATTTCCATTTTATTAGAGGGTTTGTATATCGGATTTATTTGGGCCACTCTATAGAATTTAGCTTTGTAGAGTGCATATTGTCAGCCAACATTTATACTTTGTTCAGAAAGTTATACATATTCGCATCTACAAACAAGAGAAGAGTGGTCATGCTGTATTTTGCTTAGCTGGTCTTTTGTCTTATAAAGTAGTTGTGTTATTGCAGAATAGAACTCTTATGTTGGTGGTTGATTTGTACCTGGACTGCGCTTGATGGTTGTGAATGACGATGTTGGTGCGAATACTGAGTATATAAAGTTCTTTCCCCTTTCTCACCCCTCATTTCACTTTCAGTATTTGCTCGGACTAAAACTCTGTCGGCTCATGTATATTGTTTAGTGTTATTTTTGGTTTGAATATGTAGGGCTTTAGTTTTTTCAGATTGTTGTAGGTGGGTCAGTTTCATTTTCTGCATATTGCTATGATGGTAATAATAGAGATGAGTAGTAGAACTGGAAGGCTACTGAAAGACCCAACTCTTTTCTTATCTCTCTCGTTTGGTGCTTGAGTGTTGGGACATTAGGGGCATGCTTTATTCGACTGTTAATTAGTTAATTAGTGTTAGTTAGAGTAAGCTAGAAAAAGGATATATTTAGTAACAGAGCTTTTGTGAAAGATGATTCATTAAGGGTCGGAATATGCTTAGAACATGTCAGCAATTAATGCAAGTGTTCCAGATGAGCATTCTAGAATGTCATAACCAGAAAAGTCAGCTCTTTGTTGTTTACTTGTTTGTGACTCTTGATTGTATGAAAGTTACTAGATCTCAGGTAGGTGCTATGAGAACTTACAAGTCTGTAGAGTTGTAGACACTTCAGTGTCTTCTTTTATCTTGGGACGCATGAGAGTACACAGAGTACAACTGGATGAAACGAGGTAAAGTCGTAAAGCATATAATCTGTGCAATGCTTTAGTTGTTACTAGTGTGTTTAACTTAAGATTTCTGTTAGTAGCGTGGATAGATTCGCGATGTATGATGCATTTTTTGTTGAACAGTTGTTAATTTAATCAGAGCATTATGATCTATGATTTGATTGTTGTAATTTTAGCAGTCGTAAATGTGTGGACCAGTGGACCTATGACTATAGTTAATAAACTTTGACGAGTTCTGAATTAATTTTCATATTCTGCAGGTTCAAAATGAGAGAAATCCTTCACATTCAAGGTGGATAGTGTGGTAACCAAATTTGCCCCTACTAGAAAGTACAGCGGAACTTCTGATCTACAGCATGTCATTGACCCTAACAACTTTTTGTTTGGACAGTTAGGTGCTGGAAACAATTTGGCTAAGGGGCATACAGCAACGGATCTGAACTCATTGATTTTGTTCTTGATATTCAGGAAAGTCATGATTTTGTAAGTGTTAGCTTGTATGTTATTTTTAGTCCCAAATTCTGCTTCTTCATACAAAAGTGGTAGCACATAGCAGTCTATCATACATTAAAATTACTCTATGATCATCGACTCTTATTCTATTCATGACCTATTTTAACATACGTTGCAGGCTCTTTCCAGACCCAAAATGACCGACTACATGATAGTATCGTGTACAAGAGGTAGAGCTTGAAGATGATGAGTTTCTTGAAGATTTCTTTGGTCCTGATTGTCCACAATCACTCCAGGTAGCTATGTTCTACGTCGCTTTGTTTAATTTAATAGTTGGCAATGGATTTCTAGACCTTAGAAATGTTTTAATGAACGCTTCATGTAAATGCCCCTATATGCATTGCTCTGTAACATTGTGTTGTGAGCTTCAAGTGACGGTGGCTACCTTCTGGTAAAATAAAATACATTAAATTGTATGTTTTCTATAGTTAGAGATTGTGCCTTTTAAAATGGGTTTGTTGCAATGGAATATGTGTGTATGAAATGGTAATTCTCATTTCTTATAATCTTAGCATTCTGTCAACTGCTGGTGTGCACCCATGTAGTTTTGAATATGTTCGACTTAGAGCCACCAATCCATTCCCTCCGCCCATGCTCACACACATGCATCCTTTTTCACACTAACTTATCATTTAATTTTGAGCATGATCACGTGAGACTTGAGAGTGCTGTTTACCAGAGTGATGATCACATGCATGCATGTATGCCTGTATACTGTTTTTTGTTCTCTGTTGCTGCTTCTGCTGTTGTTTGTTAGTGCTGTCGTGCTGCTTATTCTATAGTGTTTCTGCTGTTCTGTTTCCGTTCCGTAAATTTTGCTGTTCTGTTTCTGCTGCTGTTAAGTTGCTGCTGCCGCTGCTGCTGCTAATTTTTGATGTCACTGCTGTTTATTTTCTGCTGCTGCTGTCCATTTTCTACTGCTGCTGATGTTTTTTCGCTGCTGCCTGTGGGTTCTGTTTATTTTTATGCTGATGTAGCCTGTGGTGTTCTTTTGTTGAAATTTTGTTTTTCCAGATTTATGATAAATGTTTGTTATGCTCTTGTCAATTAGTCCCATGTTAGTCGCTTTGCATCGTTTTAGTTTCAGTAGCGGATTCAGATCGATTCTAAATGGGATCAATTGAAGGGTATTTTTTGTTCACTATCTATAACCTTTTGATATTCCTAATTAAAAGCCTATTAGCTCAATCGGGAGAGCTCTATGCTATTAGACATGCATAGAAGATGTAGGTTCGAGTCCTACATAGGCTATTTGTAGATTTGAGACGTCTTATCATTCTTTACGATAACAGTTGTCGATCGATGCTACTATATGTTCTTTAAGATAAATATATCAACCATGGTTGTGTTTGGATTAGTCGTAATAAGCTTCTATATTTTTTTAGTCCCAAATTTTGCGTCTTCACACAAAAGTGGTAGCAGATAGCACTATAGCAGTCTATCATATATGATGCCATTCAATCCCCACCACGCACCATTGTTAGTTAGTGACGATGTTGGATCAAACAAATGAAAAGTCTTGTTACTTTCAAAACTAAGATGTCTTTTATTGTGGATTCGCTATGCATATTGAGAGTATTATGTAACTTATCTTGTTCTAAAGTGGCTTTAGGGTCGGTTTGGTAGTGCATTAGTAGTCAGCACTTCGTGTTTTCACAAAGCCAAAATGCTAATGTACATTTTGGAAGTTTTTCTTTTCTTAGTAGCATTCGGGAGCATTCGGCAAAACGAAACTTTCATGAAACTAATGTCAATTGGCGTCTCATATGTAATTAGGCTATTTATATTATAAAACATAAAATGTATCTAGCTCGTTTCATTTTTCTTGGTAGTATTATATTAATATATCTCTAAATAAATACACAAATTTTTAAATACGTTACTCTTGTATCTTAAGCTAGCTCTGTGTAACTTGATAAAAAAAATCTAACCCAAGTTTGATAATATGGATACAACTTGAGATTTTAAATTAGACTTTGCCTTATAATATATTTTAGACAAATTAATAATGGTAACCTACTTCTAATATGTAAAACGTAAAACTAGTTCGGACAATACAACAATACTTATGAGTCAGATAAAGATAGTTTCCGATAATACAAGTGCAACATGAGATAAATAGCCTAAATGTGTGTAGCCAATCAACGTGGAGTAAGTTTTATATTAAAAATAGCCATAGAGTCAAGTTCAAACTTATACCTCTAAAGTTCTATTTGCCAATAAATTATCATCAAATTGCCCGTTTTGTTCTGAGAATGCTCTACCAATTCTGAGCGAAAAGAGCTTTAACAATGAGCTGAGGTTTCGTTGATTATTGACAATCACATGAATCAGTGTTGAAGTGCTATCAACTCTTTAACTCTTCGAGGAAATATTTTGGTTGATCATTATCTATATATATAACCTTTTCATCAACAGCTTGTTAGATTATTGAGTAGTCATATTAGTTGAATCGGAATTAGGAAGAGCACTATGCTATTACTTATGCATAGGCGATGTAGGTAGGTTCGAATCCTCTATAGGCTAACTGAAAAATGGAGACATTTAATATTATACTTTATATTTTAGGTATCTCATTTAGTATGTAAAACTGTTTTGTTATCTATAGATGGCCTATGTCTCATTTACTAGTATTGTCTGTAGACGTTGAATATTATTCTTTATATCATTTATATTGTCAATCGATAGCCTTATATGATTAAGTTTGAACTTGACTTTATGGCTATTTTTATAAATCTTACTCCACATTGATTGGCTACGCATATGTAGACTATTTATCTCATGTTGAACTTATATTATCGGGAACTAGCTTTATGTGTCTGATTAGTATTGTTGTATTTTCCGAACAATTTTTGCGTTTTAGAAGTAGGTTTTACCGTTACTATTTTGTCTAAAATGTATATAGAATGTTAAGTTGTATCTATACTATCAAATTAAATTTGGGTCATATGTCTTTTACTAAGTTACAGGACCATGTGATGACTCTAAGGTATAGTATGGTGAACTTATGCCGATCTTATACATACCTAGATGAACTCTTGATGACCATCGTTTTCTTTCACAAGATGTCGTGATGTATAATTGTTAGGAGTAAATGTTAAGATGGTTGTTCTGAAAAAAAAAATTGTTAAGATATTTGGTGCTCCTCATATAAAATTATCTCGTAACACTCCATCCGAAATTGGCAATATGAATTTGATTCGAGAATATGAAATTATTTCAATTTAGACAATAATACTACTAAACCTACAACTTCATTCTCAATCTTAAAAACAGCGCCTGGACAATATAATGATACTACAAATGCACATAAGGCTCGTTTAAGACAATATAAGTTTAAAAATGTTAATTATACTAAGAGTACTCGCCTATACTAGTATATGCTTAGCCATTTGGGAAAGCTGCGGGATTAACACTTTCTGAAACAATTACTAGTTAACTCACTTCCCTCCACACTTCATCAAGCGGTCACGGTTATTGATCGTTGGTGATTAGGTGGAGGAGCTCGACTCGTCCCTAAAGCCATCGAAAAAACCTTGCTCATTTAATCAGGCTTTGGTCCTCACCTTTTTGCTCTCCTCTCCCTTCCCCCCTTCCTTTTCTAGCTCCCTCCTCTCTCCATCCACAACCACCATGCACGGCCCCACCACACAGCCTCCGCCGATAAATTCCACGCATGGGTAAATACACTTTATTTTTGCGAACACCTCATTTATGGTAGTTAAACAAACAATACATTATACGGAGTATTAGGTAGCGTTAGACAAAGATAAGTTATATTAGGTAGCGTTTGACAAAGAGTAAAAAATACTTCTCCATGTTTACTCACCTCCCCTCTAAAAATTCAACAGTCTATTTGACAGTTAATGTTCAAACTTAAAACCTTTTTTCATCATTAATTATGTCTAGATAACATAAGAACACTACTAAGATATATACAACCAATTAAAAACATACTTATTTGACAACATAATTACACTGCTCAATAATATAGAGTCAGTCGTAGATAATATTTGTTTGATACTCAGCACAGTGTTTTATGACTTTGTACATTAATACAAAGAAAATACATAAGAGCATTTTTGAAGTTAATATATAGTTACATAACTCAATATACTAAATATGCATAGCGAATCAACAAAAGTCCCGTACTATTAAAAGTCACAACACAAGTGTGACAAATCCAATTCGATCTCACCTTAAACCTACTAACAAATCATATATAAGACGACATAATAATGCTACTACATAAAAATATAAGGTCATTTGTAAAGAATAGAAATTACTATAACAAAACAATAGAGTAAAAATACGAAATCAGGAATATAATACAATTAAAATAGTGTCACTAGGGTTAGGACTTTGTAGTTAGTATAATACTATGCTATTAGCTATCCATGGAGGATTCAAATCTAAATGGAAGAACATATGAACGAAATGAAGACCCTATATTATTGCTCAGTACTAACTACTAAGCATGTCATAACTACGATAGACCCTGTATTATTGCTCAGTGTTATTATGTTGTCGTAAAAGTTTTAAAAAATATTAAGTCATCTATTCATAAGCCATAAAGCTAGTTTTTTTTTTAGATGAAATTACATCATCTTCTCTAAATAAAGACGGAAGGTTGAAAGGGAAAGAACCGTGAATAAAGTTATATCCTAAAAGACCTAAAAAAAAAAGTTATATCCTACAACAAATTGGTGATAGGCGCACTCCATCTAATATATATATGTAATCCTGAACCCGCTCAATTCCCACGCTGACACGTGGCATATAATAATATTATTATACTTTAAATAAGATAGGATATGGTAAGTAGATATATATGATGATGTTATTTTAGGCTAAAGTAAATATATATGGTAAGTAGATATATATGATAATATTATTCTAATAAAAATAACATTATTACTTGATTTATGGAAAATAGTTATATGATATAATAATTACTTGATTTATAACAATTTGATCAAATATCCCACGGGTGTTACAAAATGGGAGTTTCGATTTTGAAGGTGATTTTTCCTCTATTTACATGACAAATATCCCACGGGTGTTCGAAATGAGATTTTAGGTTTTTAAAGATGAGTTTTCATCTTCATGTTTTATATGTGACTTTCCATCTAATTACATTACAAATATCGCACGAGTGTTTGAAATGAGATCTTAGGTTTTAGATAATAATTTCGTTTACGTAATTTTAACATTTAAACATAAGTAGCCCGGGCGTTGCACGGGCCATCAAACTAGTTAACTTATAAACTAATTGCATCACCCTACTTATATCGATGCGAGACAACACTCCTCAAGCCCATTGTATAACGTTCACTAATTACGGCCGACCCAAATCGAACGACATTATTTTTCAAATTGCCGCTGACGAGCTTGATGGATCGCATAATTAATGTTAACCAAATTCTCCCTAATTCACTACACCTTGTCAATATAGATCTAGTTAGGCTATATGGGAATTGAACCCATATCTTTGTGCAAAACGCACATTGCTCTACCCGTTTTGAGCTAATAGCCTCTAAAGTAAAATAGATAATGAAAAATTACTTGCTGAGCACAACAAGTTGGCCGTTGGATTACCCCATAGGATCATATGAGACTTGAGAAAAAGTTAAACGAAAAATTACATGGCTCTCATAACCTTAGGGATATCAGGCTTATCCATACGTGACAGTGGCCATGACCACAGAGGGCAACCTATTGAGTCTACACTTAATTCACTTGACGGAGATGATGCACATGTTCTTAGCTGCAGTGGTATCAGTAGAACATCATGAACTTGTGTCCAGCACTTCCTCCATGTCCTGATGACACCCAAAACAAACATCACATAAACAAAAGGTTCGATACAAAAACCATTACAAGAGTTCATTTTTATCTACTCTCACAAACAAGTGCCTAGTGCTCACAATGCCAGAGTTCATTTAGGCTAATCTACTAGACACAGATACTTGAACCATGCATACCGTAGCCATGCTGCCCAACACACCACTCAAATTCGCAAAGTAAGGACAGCTTTGAAGAAATTTAGAAAAAAATGTAGAACAAAGCAGCTCAAAAATTTACCGCAAACCACTTGAATCATCAATGAAATTTTCAATTCCACGCAAATTCCTCGTGTCATACTGGATAGCATAAAACTCCTCTCGGTAGCAAACGAGTTTACCGGTTCATAATGAACATATCAGTTCAATAAATCAAACTATTCAAATCTCTGTAAATTGACTTGAAAAATCATTCATAACACCGCTCTTGGTAGCAGGTGATTTCACCAGTTTATAATACAGATATTCCCAAGCTATTGTTTCTCCTCATCTTTATCTTCTAATGCAATACAAAAGAAACCCACAAATTTCGGAAATGGAATCATAAAATGCTGCACTTTAGTCCGAACCCAGTATAACAATCATCCATAAAACACGGGGAACCAGACCCTAAAATTTGTACTATAAATCATACAAAAAAACAACAAAGAAAAGCTAAGCACGAATTAGAAAGGATTAGGATAATGTAATTAAGTTGCCCTTATTTGAAGTCAAGCTAGGATTAGATAGGGGCCAAGTTGTTGGAATTAAGAGCAATGGAATGCTTTCCAATTATATTTGTACTCAGGTAGCAGGAATGCCTTGTGTTCCTGGGTTGGGTTTATTTCGTATTTTGCTTCCCACTTTCTCCTTACATAATACTAGTATATTCTAAGATTTTAACCACAAAAAAAAAAAAAGTGTACGACAAGCTGGCTGCTACATATGGACTACGGCTAGCCACAAAAAAGGGGTGTGAGTTGTAATCCTTTTTTTTCGTATGTTGAGGCGACAGCGTACAAACAATAAACAGCTTTGCTTAATGACAAAATGAAATGATCCATAAATCGAAGTCACCTAATATGCAGCCAGCAGCCTAATGATGCCAACACCCCTATGCATCCATGCATGCCTAGCACATACTCTAATAATGTATGTACCTTAAACCTGTGATTAGTTGTTCTTAGTAGAAGATTAAGAAATTAATTAACGGAATCAAGAAGTTTACCATGTCCATTCACTACATGAGATATGCATACATAAGTCAAATTAGAAACGAACTATCAGTATTGAAAATAGAGTATTAGTTAGAGAAAATACTGAAAGTGAAAAGAGGAGAGACAGAGAACTTTATATCGCCTCCCTAAGTTCAGATCAACCACCAACATCAGAGTTCTATTTTGCAATAACACAACTAATTCATAAGACGACTCAACCAGCTAGGTTAACAACGAAATATAGCTTGACCTCTCTTCTTTCACTGGTTAAAGATAATTTTAAATCACAAATGGCTCAGATTTAGGAAGAACTATATCATATAATCAAAAGAAATTTAAAAATATGCAAAGCTTTCTAAAAAGTAAAAACTGAAACTCAATTCTTCTCAAGCACACCCTCGCCCATTATTGTACACAAAATTTCATGTCCAATCCCTCACCTAATAGCGTGAACATAAAACTGATGCAACCCTAAAAAGTGAATTCAGAAAATGCATGAATCACTAGGCATTGTCGGATGCTAACTGAACCATTCCCAAATTGCATGTAACAATCTTCAAATCACAAACCCTAAATAACAATTCCCAAATTGCAAACTAATATTAACAATACTGGAAAATTTGCATACAAAACGGGGCTTTAAATCAAAAACCATAATTAAGAATCCCTAATTAACAATCCCTAAACCCTAACTAAGAATCCCCAAATCAGAAACCGTAATTAAGAATCCCCAAATCAAAACCCTAATAAGAATCCCCGAATCAAAACCCTAATTATTAAGAATCCCCAAATCAAAACCCTAATTATTAAGAATCCCCAAATAAAAACCCTAATTATTAAGAATCCCCAAATCAAAACCCTAATTAACAATCTGCGAATCAAAAGCCTGATTAACAATCCCCAAATCGCAAACCATAATAAACAATGCGCAAAGGTAGCATGAAAATCTGAGCTATACAACATGAGAATGATCGAATCTCAACAAACACTCATAAATACGAATTATGTGAGAAATGTATCCATAAATAATAAAAAAAAAACAGATTTAACTTACATGAATCAGAATCGGAATCGGAATCGGAATTATGTGGATAGCAGGATGATTGATTGAGGTTATTATAGAAGTGTTTGATTGAGATGGAAATTTCGATGGAGTGAGTATAGAGGAGAGAGAATGAGAGATAGGCAGAGTGAAGGAAAGAGGAAATGAAAGAGGCAGAGTGAAGGAGAGGCACGGGAAGAAGGGAGGGACTTTGGGTGCAAAATTTTATTTGTTTATTTGATTAGATGCCCTTCCCTCCAGTATTTGCTATTTTGGCTTGATTTTGCTCCGCTACCCCTCATGTCCCTTGTCCTATGCGTGCTGTATGGGAGTAGCGCGCAGCACTGTGCTGCCTCAATCAATCCTCTGATGTATACTGCATAAAGAGATGTTGTGGTGTAGCATGTAGCTAGGTGGAGTACTAGATTTTTTCCATACAAATCCGTTCAAAAAAAAAAAATCCCTAGAAGTGATAGGTTTGCGGAGTACTCACTAGTCACTACTCGGCCTTTCTACGTATCAGTATATCAGTAATATCACCCCTTTAAATAACACTTTGGTAGTCTTATGACTAACTACATTAGATCGAAAGATGTAGCCGTAGTTGTAGCCGATAACATTTCTACTGGATGTACTGTTTCTATTAGTTAGTGTTTATTAGTTGTAGAGATAGCTGTACTTGTTCATCAGTACACATACATAGCAATAGAGTATTTACCAATATTATGCTACATACATGATTAATTTGCTGTAAATAAAAATCGGGCTTTCCATGGTGGATCATTAGGATACACTTAGCTAACGGTGTTAAGTTTCCGTTACATATTTTTGCAAAATACAAACCTCGGGGGTACCTTGCGAATTTCGGAAACCTCAGGGGTACAACAGATAAAGTCGGGAACCTCATCAGGGATACCTAGATAATATCCCTATAATTAATAGATAAAAATATGATAAAGTGTCATGTACAACCCACGAGCTTTTCATCTTGTTAAACTAGCGGCGAAGCCAACTGGTGGCGAGGGGTGGCGGCCGCCACCCCGGCGGGGGAAGTTTTTTCAATTTAGTATAAGATGTTGTTAGTACAGTGGTTAGAGTGGCAACATTGCAACCTAGAGGTTGTGGGTTCAAATCTGCTTAATAGTTTTTTTAAATTGTTCCAATACTTAATACTTTTTTTCATAGCAAAGGGTGTAGGGGCTCAGATCGTATCTCGCCTCCCCACCAATTTCTTGTAAATTATTATTGACTAGGTGAAAAGCTCGTGCGTTGCACGGGTCACTTTATCATAATCTCCTATTCTTAATTATTTATTAATTAAAATAATTAAATAAACATGACAAATATTTAAATATTTGTTAGTAAAATGTCTCTTAATCTCATTAAATCACTTATGTCATCGTACGAAGTATTACTCCGTATACTCTATCTTTAGATAATACTCTTTTTTTAAGTATTTTTCACAAAAGTTTTAAACTTGTTACTATATCACAACCAAATCAAAAGTATGTGTAAATGGATCTTATTTTGAAGTACATTTCGACACGAACTTAATAATACATGTATCGTAATATTCAGATATACGTAGCCCATGTTATAATAACAGTTTATATTATGTTTCATGTTGATAATTGTTTTACAAAAGAGTTTTACAAATATTGGACTGTCTGTGAATTTTTTAGTGTCTTAAACTTGTCGGAATATCTTAACCAAAATCATACTTAACTTTTCAAACGTATGTGTAAATGGATCTTATATTGAAGTACGTTTCGGCACGAACTTGGTGATACATGTATCGTAATATTCCGGTATACGTAGCCCGAGTTATAACAGTTTATATCATATTTCATCTTGATAACTTTACTACATAAGAGTTTTACAAATATTGGATTCTGAGTGTGCATTTTTTAATGTTGCATGTGGATTATCTTTTATACTTTAAGTGAGAGTTTAACATTTCTTGGATTCTCTCCGTGCATTTCTCGACCTCTCGACGCCCTCTTAACTTTTCAAAAGTAGTGTAAATGGGTCTTATATTGACATACATTTCGACACGAACCTAATGATACATGCATCGTAATATTCTTATATACGTAGCCGGAGTTATAACAGTTTAAACTTTACTACATAAGAGTTTTACAAATATTGGAGTCTGTGTGTGCATTTTTTAATGTTTTATGTAGATTATCTTTTATACTCTAAGTGAGAGTTTAACATTTATTGGATTATCTCCCTGCATTTCTTGGCCTCTGGATACCCTCAATGCGCTCCAAATTGTAAGCTTTTATATATATATATATATTAGATTTTTAGTGATAATAATAATAATATATTATGGAAATCTATCACATGAGAAGTATTAGTTTCGTGAGAAATGAGAAGTGATCTCATCCATCCATGTCACTTGATCTAAAGGGCCACATTAAAAACAAAATAAAGGAAAATTAAAACTAAAAACACATCCAAACCCCCAAATGACATCTTCTCTCTCCTCCCTCTCCCCCTCCCTCCCTCCACGACCCTACCCCATGCCGCCCACCACCACCAACCTCCACCGCCGGCGTCCACCAGTAACAACCATCTGCGGGCAAATCACCACCAGCCGACTCGTAAGACCACCGCGAGTCTTCGACAGCCGTTATCATCCTCCGTCGACCATTGCTTCACCGCGAAAAACGCCTTCTCCTTCTTGCGTTTCGTTTTCGTTACTCTCAGATCCGGCCGCCGCCTTTGGAAGCCGCCGTCTATCGTCACCACTACTTCCTTCCTCGGACCTTCTCGCTTCTATCCCCGGCACCGCCGCTCCATTTCGCCGCGGTGGAGCAAATAAACGAAAAAGTGAGAGGTGAGGAGATGGAAATGAGAGGGCGGAGATGGTGGATGCGGTGGTTAGAGGACAAGCGAGGATTCGCCGGCTCTTCACGGTCAGTTTTCCGGCGACTGCGGTATGGGCGGGTGGGGGTTTGAGTGGTGTGAGAGGAGAGAGAAAATGGTTGGTGTTTTTTTATTATGGGCTCGTGATGGGTCGACGGGGGCCGGGACCACCACCGGTGCGCAGGCGTCAGGACGGCGGTCACGGTGATGGTGGCCGGCTGGATTGCAGTGGTGGTCGGTGCGCGTGACGGGTGGCTGGGCGGAGGTGCGGGGTGGTGGTGAGTGGAAAGGGAAGGAGTTGGGAAAAAATGTGGGTTCATTTTTCAGTTTTTTTTTTTTTTTTTTTTTTTTTTTAAATTGAAGTTATGTTTTTTTATTAGTATAGTTAAGTTAGAGTTACGTGGTTTAGTTGGTGGAGTTAAGTTAGAGTTACGTGTTTTAATTGGTGGAATTAATTGGAGTTACGTGTTTTAGTTGGTGGAGTTAAGTTGGAGTTACGTGTTTTAGTTGGTGGAGTTAAGTTAGAGTTACATGTTTTAGTTAGTAGAGTTACGTGTTTTAGTTGGTGGAGTTAAGTTGGAGTTAATTTAATTTCTTTGAATTTGGTGGAATTACTAATAATATTGGAGTTGGACAATTTACATTATTGAGTTAACTCGCTAGAGTTATGCAGTTTAGTTACTGCAGTTATCACTTATCATTTCTTACCAAATTACCACTTCTCACTGAATGTGAGCCCAATATATTATTATTATATTATATATAAGTTTAACTTTAATTAGTCAACAATGAGAGGATTTGAACTCATGACATTAAGACGGAGCAATTGTTCATACCAACCAGTAGGGTACAAACATTTCATGCTACCTAATGCATGTCTTTGATATATATTCCCATTTAAAATGTTCATTTCTTCTTTGCTACTTATATTTTGTTTTACAATTTCTTGTTCCATAATTTGTTGAGCATGTACGCTTTATTCGGGGTATCCCGTGGTGCACCGCCTACCACAAATTCTTCGAAAACATCTAACTATTGCCTTAAAAGTTCCAAAAAATTGGGGGGGGGGGGACTTGTACTAAAATGGTTACCCCAAGTTTTTGGGGTTAGATTTTCCCCTGCCTCCGTTATGTTTCTTATTAAATAGGATTGTATAGTATCAGTTTTTATTAGAAACAATGAATGATTCCTATATTGTCCGTTAGAGATAGCGCGTATATATATAGTTATAATCCGCAATGACCCCAAGTTTACGAAAACATGGCTTTGCCCTGAGTTAAACTATAATGATCATATCATTTATCTAAATATCAATTACATATAGTAATGCATATTTGACAACTTGACATATTATAACACTCAGTTGAAATCATCATATACAGACGCAAACGGACGGGATATGAATCACATGATACTTTCATACTTTAGCGTCAAGCTAAGCCTGCATATATAACATTGATACAATACAATAACGACAAACATTGTTGACTTTGACTTCAAGGAAATCCAAATAAACTTATCCTACGTAACCTACAAGAATCTACTGATGATCAATCAACATTTTGCATTAACACTATTTTAACAGCTTGATGTCACATGAAGACAAGCGACCAAGATTACACAACATTATGCATGGCTTTCACCAAGTCACCATTTTCGTACGTATATGGCAGGAATCAGCAATAATTATTATCAACTATATGAATGTCACATTAATTAGTAAATTAAATGCGAGACATAAGCACGATGGAGAGAGCAACATTGTAATTCAATAATATCAACTAGCTAGCTCGATCATCAATTTGTATATTAATTTACATATAGTTTGAGCTTCTTGCATACTCAACTTAGTCAACTATCTCTCTATTATCATTATTACAGAAAATAACAGATTGAGCGAAAAACAATGGCTTCTTCATCTTCGTTACATGTTGGTTTGTTCCCTTTTATGTCAAAAGGTCATGTAATTCCACTACTACACTTAGTTAAACTCATACATACACATCGTCCGGAAGCAAAGTTCACCATATTCACCACTCCTGGTAATAAACCCTTCATTTTATCTGCTCTTTCTTCCCTTCCTCCTCAACTGATCACCATCATTACCTTGTCTTTCCCTTCGATTAGCGAAATTTTCGCAGGAGCCGAAAGCACTGATCAACTCCCTTCCATGTCACTCTTCTATGATTTCCTAAATGAGGTTGAGAAACTTCAGGTTGAGTTTGAAATGGTTCTCGAAAAAATCCAAGTGCAAGATCATCCTATCACTTGCCTTGTTTCCGATGCTTTCCTACACTGGACGTACGATTCTACCTCGAAGCTTAATATACCGAGGTTAGCCTTCTACGGAATGAACAATTATTCTTTGCTTCTATACTCCATAGTGGATTATACTCGACTTTTCTCCAAGGTCGAGTGTTCCGAGGATGAACTGATCGAGGTCCCGGACTTACCTGGGGTACGAGTGACGAGAAACGATTTCGACAGCCCGTGGAACGAGCCGGAGCCTCAAGGTCCTGGAGTTGAGTATGTTATGAAGTGTGGTATGGCTACGGCTAGTAGCCATGGTTTATTGGTTAATAGTATTTACGAGTTAGAGTCAAAATATGTGGATTATTGGAACTTAAAGTTTGGGCCTAAAGCATGGTGTATTGGACCATTATGTTTGGCTGAGAAGGCCAAACTTGAAGTGTTAGAAAAGCCTGTTTACATAGGCTGGTTGGATAAAAAGTGCGTCGAGAAAAAGTCTGTTTTGTATGTCGCATTTGGAACTCAGTCTGAAATAAGTGACGAGCAATTAAAGGATATTATGATCGGGATAGAGAAATCGGGGGTTGACTTTTTATGGGTTTTGAGGATAAAACCTGGCCAAGAAGAAATCATTGATGGGCTTGAGAAAAGAGTTGAAAATAAAGGGCTAATTGTGAGAGAGTGGGTTGATCAAAGGGATATACTAGAGCATGAAGCTATTAAAGGGTGTTTGATCCATTGTGGATGGAATTCAGTGAGTGAGAGTATATGTGCAAGTGTACCAATCTTAGTGTTTCCAATGTTAGCTGAGCAACATTTGAATGCAAGGATGATTGTGGAGGAAATCAAAGTGGGCTTGAGAATGGAGACTTGTAATGGGTCAGTTAGAGGGTTTGTGAAATGGGAAGAATTGAGTAAGATGATTATAGAGTTGATGGTTGGGGAGATGGGGAAGATGGTTAGAAAAAATGTGGAGGAACTTGCTATGATGTCTAGGAAGGCTATTCAAGAAGGTGGTTCATCTTGGCATAATCTTGAGTTGTTATTAGTTGAGTTGGAAATGAAGAAAGTGGAAATTAATGAGTGAGGTAGTTGATGATCATGGTTTGACTTATGGGTACGAAAATCCACATGCTTAGAGTCGGTCCGGCCCTGGTTCGATTCCTATATCAGATTCCCATATCCGCACCCTTAGCTGCTCCTATGTAAAAGAAAAATGAGTGAAGTTACGTTGAAAGAAAAACAAGTTTAATAATGTACTAAATGTAGTTATGTCGATGTGGAATGCGCATGTCAAAGATCCATGATCGCAGATCGCTTGTAAATCTAAGTCAAATTTGTACTCGGTACGTTATTCGTAATAGAATCACGTTGTCAAATCGCGAGCAGAATTGTACAATAGTGCGTGATTTTAAGGTATACTCCGTATAAGACACGATGGACTAAAATTATTGTATCATGCATACATTGAATTTCTAATAGAAACAATGAATTGCAAAAAGTATCTAATCGTAGCAATAGCATTGGTCATAAAACAAAGAACGGAAAATTCACGTGGTAACCCTGAACTTTGCAAAATTGCACGTGGTGACCCAAACTTGAACTTTGTGCACACGGTGACCTTAAATTATATATTTT
The DNA here is from genome assembly GCA_963457585.1 of Spergularia bocconei. NCBI lineage: Eukaryota > Viridiplantae > Streptophyta > Magnoliopsida > Caryophyllales > Caryophyllaceae > Spergularia > Spergularia bocconei. Next base: position 8,646,135 of record OY734951.1, on the reverse strand, counting down.
GTGCACGTGGTGACCCTAAAGTTTAACTCCGCCAAGTTTTGCCACGACTAAACTCTTAACATCAACTTTTAGAAGTAGTAATTGGATATTTATAAGTCACTTAGCATTAATTTAAAATCATATTAACACATAATAAACTTCAAATAATTAAACGTTTATAAAAAAAAAAAAAAAAAGGAAATTTTCCGAGGTATCCCTAAGGTTTCCGAGATTTTCAGGTATACCCCTCTGGTTTACGAGTTGTCCAGCGTGCCCTTGAGGTTTGCGAAATGGGGTTTTTGTGTTTTTCTTACTAACGGACGTCAGGACCATTAACTACTTTTATTTCTTTGAGATAATTAACATAATTAAACATTAATCACCTTAACTACCTACTTATTCTACAAAAAGAACAAAAAAATAAATCAATAACTAATTAAAAAAATCTCTCTCCTCCCACTTCAATTCCCCCACCCCTTCCTAGCCAACCCAACCACCACGCAGTCATGGCAGCCAACCCCACCACTACGCCACTCTCTCCTGACACCACCACTATGGTCGCCAGCCTACGACCACCGCAATACCCCACCCAAGACCGACCCCCCTCTCCCCTTCTCTCCATTTTTTCCTCAATCTCCACTCTCACTTTTTAGTCTTCCACGGCCACCAGCACCACACCAGCTACCCCTAGCACAACCATTAGGCTCGCCAGCCTCCATATGTCGGAATACCCCACCCACGGTCGACGCCCCTCTCCCCTCCCCCGCCATTTTCTCATATTTTCCTCTTTCTCTTCCACGGCCACCAAAAATGCATGGGGCGGCGTCGAGAGAGAGGAGTGGCATGATGTAAGGGGGAGAGAGGCGCTTGTGTTATTAGTGGTGGTGGGGATGAACGACGGCGGAGATGGGGGCGGGGCAAGCTGGGTCGTCGTTGGGTTGTGGATGAGGGTGAGGGGAGGAGAGAGTAAGGCCCTGTTTGATAGGACTTATTCGCAGTAGTATTCAGATCAGTTCAGAATCATTCAGATCAGATCAAATCAGTTAGAATCATTCAGATCAGATCGATCAGATCGGATCAGATCAGAATTGTTCAAATTTTTATCAATGTATTTGGTCCATAACGGATACTAATTCGTTGAAATTCAATCAAAATTTCAACACATTCAGATCTGTTCATATCAAAATCATTTAGATCAGATCAGTTCTGATCAGATCAGATCAGAATCATTCAGATCATATCAAATCAGTTCACAAAGATGCAGTCCTATCAAACGGGGCCTAAGTGTTTTTTTTTTTTTGCAAATGGTGTAAATATGTGATTAAGGGTCAAAGTTTCAAGAAAAAAGTCAAACACGATTAAGGGCTAACGTTGTTAGACGCCGTCAGTAAAAAAAGCTCAAAAAAACGTAATTTTGCAAAGCTCAGAGACATGCTAGACAGGTCGTAAAACAAAGGGATATACCAGAAAAACTCTGAAACCTCATGGGTACATTGGAAATTTTGCCAAAAAAAAACATGATGTTTTGTAGAGTTAAACACTTCAAATTAAAGTTATGATAAAACTTAATGGAAATATGAAGGCGTTCAAAGATATTGGGTCACCTTTGCACAAAATGCATAGTTGAGGCTTACCGTGTGCACAAAGTTAAAATTTGGGTCACTACGTGCAATCTTACAAAGTTTAGGGTCATCACGTGAATTTTTCGAACAAAAAAAATTGAAGAGTAATCTATGTCAACAAAAATATCCCACATTTCTCAAGAATATTGGCCCAATATAAACCCCCTCTTAGAAAACGAGCTCACATGCCCGATTGTTCGGCAGGGTTACATCTTAAACTCAATCAGCATTTGGCAAGGGAGGAGTATAAACTAGATTCAACTCTTCTATTTTGTTTTTCAATGGGGATACTGTTGAGAATTAGAGTATGAGAATGGTGTGAAAAGTTTAATCATTCTCATTAATAAGATGGGTATAAATACATGATACAAGAGTGTGAATGCTAATAACAACCTACCTAAGTTAGTTAGGGTAAATCCTATAAAATAGGTAACAATATAAGAGATAATACAATTATCCAAATTATCTATATTACAATATTAACAAGATATTATATACTAGGAAATTATCATTTTCTTATACGCCCCCGCAAGATGGACGTTCGAAGAATAAGACCAATCTTGGATAACATAATGAATGACCCCCTGAATCGTGAGTTGTGAGCACTTGATGAGTAGTGACATGTGAAAAGATGTTGCAGCGGAAATAGAGAATACGGGAAATGGTGTGGCAATAGTTGTACGAAAAGGGAGGATGAATGTAATGCCTTGAGTGGAGGTTGGCCGAGATGATTTTTTTTTTTTTTTTTTTTTTTTTTAAGAAAGCATACAAACAGAGGGTGGATGAGAGTTTGGGTTTGAATGAATAGAAAATTATTGCGAGGCCTTTGGATGGAGTTATGCTGAGAAGGTGAAGGTTTGGGATTTTGATTTTCCTTTTTTTTTTTTTTTTTTTTTTTTTTGAGTTTGTAAAAGGGTTTGGGATCAAGTGTTCCCAGTTTGAGCATACAGTGATGATCAAGTGACGATTGGAGGAATGGTGTTTAAAAGGGTATGTAGGTGAAAGAAAATATTTGAAAGAATAATGTTTGGCCTTTGGATTAGAGTTTGGCCGAGAGTACAGTGAAGTGCTTCTGTTGTTGTTTTTTTTTTTTTGTAGAAAAGGAAAAAAAACGTGGTTTTGAAAGAAATATAAGTTTTTTTTTTTTATTGGTAAAGAGTGAAAGGAGGAGGGTTTTGGGGAAAAGAAATCAGAGTATTTGAGATGATAAGATTGCACGTAGTACGTAGCAAAGGAGTACAAGATTTTTAGTTTATCAAGAATTAGATCAAAGAGTAGGGAAAAAAGATGAAAGATTAAACAAAAAAATTAAATTAGAAATGAGAGGGTTTAGAGTAATTGACTTCAAATAAATGGTAAAGAAGTGATTTCAAAGAAAATGGTAAATAAATGATGGCATGAAGAGAAAACCGTGAGCGTATGATCACCAAAATTCCCGGATTTTGATGTAAGACGATGATCAAGTTGACGATCGAGTGGTCATCCGTGGTCCGATTCATACGAAATTTGGCGAGCATGTTGCTGACATAAGGGTCTTCGATCTGAACGGTGGAGATCGTGATAGAGCATCAGATTTGGAGTTATTTGGAGTTATGAGAGATTTTTGAGAGACTGATTTTGAGTGTTTAGAAGGGTTTTGGCCATGGGTTTTGGCCGTGGTTTTGGAGGGTGAGAGGGGTGGCCGGAGCAGAGGGTGGCCAAGTTTGTGAGGTTGGCCGATTAGAGCTTGGCCATGGTGGAAGAGTGTTGAGGGTTGGCCGGAGGGAGGGTGGCCGAGGGTTTAATTTGAAGGTGGCCGAAGGGTTGAAGCTTTTCAGAGGGTTAGGCCGGAGCATTGGATCTACGCTCTGATACCATGTTGAGAAGGAGAGTATGAGAATGGTGTGAAAAGCTTAATCATTCTCATTAATGAGATGGGTATAAATACATGATACAAGAGTGTGAATGCTAATAACAACTTACCTAAGTTAGGTAGGGTAAATCCTATAAATTAGGTAACAATATAAGAGATAAGACAATGATCTAAATTATCTATATTACGGAAATCTATCCAATGAGAAGTATTAGTTTCGTGAGAAGTGAGAAGTAATCTCAGCCATCCATCTCACTTGATCTAATGACCCACATTAAAAACAGAAATAAAAGAAAATTAAAACTAAAAATACACCCAATTCCCCAAATCACTCACATTTTCTCTCTCCTTTCTCCCCCCCTCCCTCTCTCTCCTCGGCTCTAACACCCGAGCCACCACACCGCCGCCGTCGTGTCCACCGACGACAGCCATCGCCGGTAATGAAACCACCGGAATACTCTTCCGACCACCGCGAGCCTTCGTCTGGCATCAGTCTCCGCCGTCGAGCACCGTTTGGCCGCAAAAATCGCCTTCTCTCTCTTTTTTTTCGCGCACATTTTTCCAGATCTGGCCGCCGGCGATGATAACCGCCGTCGATCAACATTTTTAGCGGCCTCGCCTCTCTCACTCGCTCGATTTGTGATGCCTCATTCCTCTCACTCGTTCGATTTGTGAGAGAAGAGGAACGAGTCGTACGTCGGGCCTGGAGGTGGTGGTCCGGTGCGAAGACGACGGACAGTCGGGCGGTGCACGTGGAGGTGGGGGCAGTGCGGGGCTATGGCGGAGGGAGGGATGGGGTTGGGTTGTGCGGGAGGAGAGACAAAATGGAGGAGAGGGGGTAGATGAGGGTGATGGTGGCGTCGAGGGTTGTAGGATGGGGCACGGCTCGGACGCGGTGGCTGTTGAGGCTGCTGGCGATGGAGGTGCAGGTGGAGGGGGGCCTGGCCAGGCGGAGCTGTGGCGGGGGGAAGGGTGGAGGTTGGTGGTGTGGGAGGAGAGAGAAAATGGTGGTTGATTGTTTTTTTTTTTTTAATATTCTTTAGTTTTCTGAGTTCTTTTAGTTACGTCGTAATTAATTGGTGGAGTTAGCTAAAGTTACGTATTTTAGTTAGTGAAATTAAGGTGGAGTTACGTGTTTTGGTTAGTGGAGTTACGTGTTTTGGTTAGTGGAGTTAAATTGGAGTTACGTGTTTTGGTTGATGAAGTTAAGGTGAAGTTACGTGTTTCACTTAGTGGAGTTAAGATAGAGTTACACGTTAAATTAATAGAGTTAATTTGGAGTTACGTGTTTTAGTTAATAGAGTTAAGTTAGAGTTACGTGTTTTAGTTAGTGGAGTTATGCTAAAGTTAATGGAATTACGTTAAAGTTGATAGAGTTAATAATATTATTGGAGTTACTAATTTAGTTAATAGAGTTAGCGATTGGAGTTAAGCAAAATAGTTAATAGAGTTATGTTACTGGAGTTAAGCAAAATAGTTAATGAAGTTATGCGAATGGAGTTAATCAATTTAGTTCATGGAGTTAAGCGACTGGAGTTATACAGTTTAATTACTACAGTTATTACTTCTCATTTCTCACCAAATTATCACTTCTCACTGGATGTGAGCCCTCTATATTACAATATTAACAAGATATTAAATACTAGGAAATTATCATTTCCTTATAGATACTTCGCACAACTCATATCAAGTCATTGTCACTCCAACATGTAGTATTATTTGTCTATATTTTGAGCTGAGACAATTCTAGTTGATTTAGTGTATACGGAGTATATTTCGAGTCAAAACACGTAGAAACGCAGTAAAGGAGCACACAGTTATTAGGTAACCCCCCCCCCCCGCCCCCCTTCTATAGAGTCCATACTAATTGATTCTAAAACCCCACTGTTTATTATGTAAAAAAGTCAGCACATGCCCATTATGTTAAATAATAGTCATACAATCACACAAAAAGATAAAAACAATACCCACCCTAATATTCTCTCTCCTACCCACCCCCACCGACAACACCCTCGACGCCACCACAGCACCGCCAACCTCTGACTCAAGCCACCACCATATCCTCCTGCGACCACCGCCCCACCATCCACGCCCTCGTCTCTTGCCGTGGGCCACCCAAAGCTCACTTCTCTTTTTTCTCTCACCCAACATCACTCTCTCTCATCCCACCTAATAAAGCCAACCCGACGACCACCGCGATCACCATATTGCCAACCCTAATTAACACGAACCACCCATCCGACCACACCAGTAGCGGCATCTGGGGCCGTCGAATCATCTACCGTCATCAGTGATCGTCACTTGAGGGAGAGTGGGAGAAATGAGGAGAGAGAAGGAAGGAAAGAAAGAAAGAATGAAGGAGAAAGGGATGTGCGTGGTGGCACGGAAATAGGGGGTTGGGGTCGCAGGAGTATGGGGTTTCTGATGGTGTCGAGGATGGCTTCAACGGTGGTGGGTGTTGTCGTGGTGGGGGATGATGGCAGCGGCGGCTGGGATTGGGTGGTGGGTTGGGTGGTGGGTCGGGTGAGGGAAGTGAGAGGAGAGAGATATTGGATTTTGGTGTTTTTTTTCCTCATTTTTTTGTTTTTTTTAATAAATTGGAAGTTCCATCATTATTTTATATCACAAAAAATGATCAATTTGACCACAAAAATTATTTATATGAGAGTGATAGAAAGAATGAAATGATAATGAAAAAATTAAATAATGAATCATTAAGGAAAGTAATGAGAAAATTTAAGTAGTGATTAAATCGACTAAAATAACGATAATTTTGAAAAACAAAATGTATCATATCAAAACTAGTGATTAAATCGACTAAAATAACGATCAAATTTGAAAAAAAAAATAATGACTACAAAGTGGTACATAATGAGTGATAATTTGAATATAATGAGTGAAAATTTTCCCAAATTTCACTCATTATTTCTTAAATTTCACAAGTTTCACTCATTATTTTCCAATTTTCACTCGTTATTTACCAATTTATAGTAATTATATATATTCCATCATCATTTCCCAATTTACACTCATTGTTTCTCAATTTTCACTCATTATATTTACCAATTTACACTCATTGTTTCTCAATTTTCACTCATTATTTTTCAATTTTCACTCATATATTTGCCACTTTATAGTCATTATATATATTATCCATCATCATTTCCCAATTTACACTCAATGTTTCTCAATTTTCACTCATTATATTTACCAATTTACACTCATTGTTTCTCAATTTTCACTCATTATTTTTCAATTTTCACTCATTGTTTCTGGATTTTTACTCATTATATTAATAATTTTCACGTATTGTTTCTAGATTTTCACTCATTAGTTTTCAATTTGCACTCATTATATACCACTTTATAGTCATTGTTATTTTCAATCATTATTTTCCAAATTTACTCATATACTTCATAATAATTATTAATTTTCAATCATTCTTTCCAAATTTCCACTCATTTATTTTTAATTTTCACACATTATCTAATTCGAATTGATCATTTTTATTTAATATATACTTCATAATAATTACTAAATGAAAGTGCTGAAAATTAATATATATTTCACAATTTTCAATAATTATTTCTCAATTATATAACAGTTTGTAGTCATTATTTATTTTCACTCATTATTTCTCAATTTTCAATCATTATTTCCCAAATTTTACTCATTATTTCTCAATTTGTACTCATTATATATCACTTTATATTCATTATTTTCCAATTTTCACTCATTATTTCTCAAATTTTAATCATTATTTCCCAAATTTAACTCATTATTTATCAATTTGCACTCATTCTATATCACTTTATAATCATTATTTCTCAATTTCACTCATTATTTCTCAATTTTCACTGATTATTTCTCAAATTTCACTTATTATTTTATCAATTTGCACTCATCACTTTATAGTCATTATTTCCCAATTTTCACTCATTAGTTCTCAATTTTTAGTCATTATATTTCCCAAATTTCACTCATTATTTCCCTATTTTGACTCATTATATACTACTTTATAGTCATTATTTCTTATTTTTCATTCATTATCTCTCAATTTTTACTCATTGTATACCACTTTATGATCATTATTATCTAATTACTTTTCATTATTTATTTTCAATCGGTATATGGTACCCCGGGGGTACGTAGCTCTACGTACCCCCCGGCTAAACTAATGGCCCAAACTCAAAGATGGCTTCTGTTGGGCCCAAATCCAATAAAAGAAACAAACAAAGTCCAATAGCAAATAGTAATATACAAACAAAAGGAACCCCACTCAAATTCTCTCTCCTCCCATTTCCCTCTTCCCCCTCCCCGACCACCAGCCCCGCCATTTCTCGCCGCCACCCAGCTCTGGCCATTTCTCGCCGCCGGCACCACTAGATGACCTCAACCACCATCAATAACACCACCTTTACGTTCCCCCTCATAACCTTATACTCCCTCCTTTCTCTCTCCTCATGTGTTCTCCTTTCCGGCGACATTACCTGACCACCACCTCCTACCACTCCGGCGACGTCTAGGAAGGGAGCGCCGAGTGTGAGCGTGAGGGAAGAGGGGTTGATTGAGGGCTATCAAGGAGGTGCGCGGGAGATATAAGGAAGGTCATACCTCGTCGCAAAACATGGGGTCGGGGGCCATGGTGGCGCACATGAGGTCGCCGGAGTGGTGGTGGTCCCGATGTCCCCGGTCTAATTCGGACAAGAAGTCTTGCGGCGCATGGTGTTGTGTGGGTGATGGTAGCGGCCTAGCGGCGGCTGTGTGGTGGGCTAGTTGGTCTAATTTTGACCACTCATTATTTCTGAATTTTCAGTCATTGTTTATTTTCAGGCAGTTTCACTCATTATTATTCGATTTTCACTCATTATTTCTCAATTTTCACTCATTATTTTGCGATTTTCACTCATTATTTCTTAATTTTCACTCATAATGAGTGAAAATTGGAAAATAATGAGTGAAAATTGGGACATAATGAATGTAAGCATATAATGACTTAAAGTGGTATATAATGAGTGAAATTGAGAAACAATGAGTGAAAATTGAAAATTAATGAGTGGAATTCGGGAAATAATGAGTGGTCAAAATTGTTACATATAATGAATGAAAATGGGAAAATAATGAGTGAAATTTAACAAAAAAATGAGTAAAAATGGAGAAATAATGAGTGAAATTGAAAATAATGAGTCAAAATTGTAAAATAATGAGTGAAAATATATAATGATTGAAAACTGAGAAATAATGAATGCAAATTTCAATCATTATTTCTCAATTTTCACTAATTATTTCTACAATGAGTGAAATATTGAAAACAATGAGTGAAATATTGAAAATAATGAGTGAAAATTGGAAATTAATGAGTGCAAATAAATAACGAATATAAAGTAGTATATAATGGTTGGAAATTGATAAATAATGAGAGAAAATTAGGAAATCATGAGTGCAATTTTCACTCATTCTTTTTGGATTTTCACTCATTCTTTTTGAATTTTCACTCATAGCTTTCAATTTTCACTCATTGTTTTTGGATTTTTACTCATTAGTATTCAATTTTCATCTCATTCTTTTTGGATTTTCACTCATTAGTTTTCAATTTTCACTCATTGTTTCTGGATTTTCATTCATTAGTTTTCAATTTTCACTCATTTGTTTTTGAATTTTGACTAATTAGTTTTCAATTTTCATCTCATTCTTTTTGGATTTTCACTCATTAGTTTTCAATTATCACTCATTGTTTCTAGAATTTCACTCATTAGTTTCCCAATTTTTAGTCATTTGTTTTTGGATTTTGACTCATTAGTTTTCAATTTTCACTCATTGTTTCTGTATTTTGACTCATTAGTTTTCAATTTTCACTCATTCTTTTTGGATTTTCACTCATTAGTTTTCAATTTTTACTCATTGTTTATGGATTTTGACTCATTAGTTTTTTTTATTTTTCGAAACGGGTAGCATAGATAAGCATAAACTAATCATAGTACAAGCGTTATTAGTTTTTCAATTTTCACTATTTCTTTTTGGATTTTTAATCATTGTTTCTAGATTTTCACTCATTAGCTTTCAAGTTTCACTCATTCTTTTGGATTTTCACTTATTAGTATTCAAATATCACTCATTAGTTTTTAATTTTCACTCGTTACTCACTCATTGTTTCTGTATTTTGACTCATTAGTTTTCAATTTTCACTCATTGTTTCTGTATTTTGACTCATTAGTTTTCAATTTTCACTCATTGTTTCTGTATTTTGACTCATTAGTTTTCAATTTTCACTCATTGTTTCTGGATTTTGACTCATTAGTTTTCAGTTTTCACTCATTGTTTCTGGATTTTGACTCATTAGTTTTCAATTTTCACTCATTCTTTTTGGATTTTCCCGTATTAGTTTTCAATTTTCACTCATTGTTTCTGGATTTTGACTCATTATTTTTTCAATTTTCACTCATTCTTTTTGGATATTCACTCATTAGTTTTTCAATTTTCAGTCATTCTTTTTGGATTTTTACTCATTAGTTTTTCAATTTTCACTCATTGTTTTGGATTTTCACTCATTGTTTCTGGATTTTCACTCATTAGTTTCCAATTTTCACTCATCGTTTTCAGATTTTGACTCATTAGTTTTCAATTTTCAGTCATTCTTTTTGGATTTTTACTCATTAGTTTTTCAATTTTCACTCATTGTTTTGGATTTTCAGTCATTGTTTCTGAATTTTCACTCATGTTTTTCAGATTTTGACTCATTAGTTTTCAAATAATTACTATAAAGTCATCATAAATTTGTAAATAATGAATGAAAATTATAAAATAATGAGTCAAAATGGGGAATATGACTTAAAAATTTTTTATTCTCTGATTTAAAAAAAAAGATAAAAAACTTGTTATTCTCTGTCCTCCCAAACCGACCCAACCTCACGTATTCACCGGTGCTCCGGCGACTCCCCACCACCAGCACTGCTACGTCCAGTCTATCCTGCAGGTGCTCCGGCGACTACCTCCTCCCATCATCATCCCCCACGCCTCTCCACTTCCGCATCAGATCTCTATTTTTACCCTCGATTGCACACGCGACATCCCATCCGTAGTTCCTCTACCCTACTAGCGGCCCCATCTGGTCGTCTATGGATTCCCGATTCGTCAAAAAGGAGAAAACGTAAGGAGAAAGAAACAAGGGAGTGAGAAAATGGGGGAGAAAGAGAAGGTGGCGTCATGGGTGGATGGTGAGCTTGTGGTCGCCGTATCAAGGCGGTCAAGAGGGTGGTTGTTTTGAGCCAGGGACACGGTGGGGCTACGGCGGGGGAAAGGACTGGGCCACTGGGCTGGTCGGGACTCGGGAGTTTGAGGAGAGAGGAAAGAGGAAGATGTAGGAAATGAGGAAGAAGGAGAAGGTGGCGTCATTGGTGGTTAGAGGGACCGAGGTCGCTGGAGATTGTTGTCGTGACTGTGGTGGCTATGGTGGTGTTAACGGTGGGGGACGCCGGGGAAGTGGCCGGGGAAGGTGACTCGAGTGGTTCGGAAAAGGGGTGGCAGGAGGAGAGAGAATATGAAGACGGGGTGGCCTGAGGTTTATTTTTGCTTTTAATTGATTTTAGTTGTTATTGGGCCTAATTAATTATTGGGCTGAAAACTGATTTTGGACTGAAAATGAACAGTGACACGGGGGGTACGTAGAGCTACGTACCCCCGGTTTACATAATAATTTGTGATTTATTTTCTTTTTCTTTGAACCCCCTCCCCTGCCCTTTTCGCTCTCCTCCCCAAACCCCACCCCCACCCGACACCTCCACTCAACCCCATGCCACAGCCACCGGAACCCTCTCTGACCACCACCATAACCGGCGAATCTACCATCAATCGGACGACCAACCTCCGGCGAGCCGGCCTTCACAGGTACTCGACACCTACTCGCTTTCATTCTCCTCCATTTCCTCCTTCTCACTCTTTTCTCTCTTTAGATTTCTTCATTCTCCGGCGACAATGGTGGACAACGGCGACCACCACTAGCATCCTCGCCGTTGCCTCGGTCCCCCCTACCCGCGCGCCACAACACGGCTTCCCCCTTCTTTCTCTCTCTTTTTTTTTCCTTTCTTTCCTTGTTGCCTTCACCCTTTCAATTCATTGGCGGCATCTAGCCGTCGTCGAGGTGGGAGGTAGAACTGGTTGCGCGGGTTGGGACGAGGGGAGATTGTACTTGCGGTGCCGATATGCGGTGGTGTGATTGTGGCGGGCCTGGTGCCTCGTGGAGGGGAGTGGGGAGTTGAGGAGAGAGAAAGTTGGGGGCATTTTGTTTTTTATTTTATTTGGTTGATAAGGAGCAGTGGGTCTATTTGTATGAAGGTTTTCTTTTTGTTTTGGGCCGCATTTTTTGCAAGATAAAAACCCAAAAAAAACGATTTCGAGACATTGAACCCCTAATTGAACCGGGGCTACGTAGAGCTACGTACCCCCGGTGTACCATATACCGATTGAAAGGAGCAACTTAATTTTTAGATTTTCGACTTGCTCTTAGCATAAAAAAAATAATAATAATAATTAATCCGAGTCACTAAATTTTTTTTTGATCTTTTGTTTGTTACTTTTGACAACCTGGCAATATGTTGGGTAGTAGATCAAGTAAAAAAAAATCCGATTGTCTTAAAATCAAGTGGTAGTAGATCTGTGGATAGAATGTAAAGCTATACTCCGTATAAAAGAAGTACTGCTTTTACATAAAGTGAAAGGTTCTTGATTTGAAAGTATCTCCCAACATGTCTAATCAAAAGTAGTATACTCAGGGACAAAATGTGCACAAAAGTGTAAAACTCAGGGACACCATGTGCAACGTGTTTTTCACCAATAACATAATTTTGGGGAAAAAAATTCGAAAAATCAATAATCGAAATTATTTTTGGAAAAATCAATATTTGGATTTTGTTTTGAATTTTTTCGGAATTTTTAGAGAATTTTATTTTTTATGTTCTTTTTATTAAATATAATTAACAACACTAATTATTTTCCCACCAACCACTAATGACGTCCACGTCATCACTTAATGGAACTATGTTATCAGAGTTAGACCCAGGGACACCATGTGCCGCGTTGTGTAAAATTGAGGGACACCAGAGAGTAGTAGTTTCAAAAGTAGGGACACCATGTGCAAAACGTCAAAATACAGGGACACGACGTGCATTTGCCGAAAGAATTTTACTTCACAACCAAGGGAACGAGAATTGGGGCCACGATGATCATCGAAAGCTTCCAACTCTACGACACGAATAGAGACAAAAAACTCAAGATTAAGTAAATATTCGCAATTGGCACACTCTCCATTTACACAATTACATTACTGCAAAAACCACCTAATTATTTGTACTCTTTAACCTATAGCTCATACGTATTTCAGCCCGACTACCAATTATATCCTCTAATTTACACAAGTAATAAAGGTGTTGACATAGCACTCTACAATTCAACGCAAACTAAAAATGTTAACCCACATTTCTACTCTGTATCCCACTGGATTACTAACTCTATGAACATCGGCTAAAAAGTGAAGTATCTCATAAATGACTGCAACGAATCAATTTAATATACGAAAATCACTACATCATATTAAAAAAAAAAATTAACCTTCGGAGAAACTCCTCCCTTGTTAGGAGACTCATCAGTTCCTCTGTCAGGACTCAAAGGTGGAGAAGGTTGTAGACTCGGCACGGTAGTCCAACGAGCCGATCGAGAGTAAACTCCCACTTGCCAAAGAACGGTGAATGTCGAAATACCATTTGATGTGATTTGCAGAGAAGCATAAATTGTAATCGTACCTTCACCGGCGTTGAACTCGACCTTGAGGTTTTGAACCATAAAATAGAACGGCGTCGAAAAAATCTTCGTGTAGTTAGAAATGTTGTAGGTTTGAGCTACAAGGGTGCCGTTATTCAACTTATACAATTGGAGGAATGACGGAGTTGTAAAAGCCGTGTATAGTGTTATAATTGAATGATCATAAGAGTGGCAGAAATGGTGGAAAGTTGGTGACATGAATCAAATGAAATGGAGGGAGTTTTGGGTTTCAACTTGTAACATAATTCTGAGATTTTTTGCATCTAAATCTCTGTTAGAGTTATATTTTTTAAAATCTCATGTGGCGATTGATTCATATCATTATCAAAATATCTATAATATATAACATAACATGAGTGTATCACCAATATATTATCAATATATCATTCTGTCACCCCTTTATTTTTATTCGATTCACATCGTTTCTCCACTAGTTTCTTACTGATACGCACCACTTTAATGTGGTTTGACATAGGTTTTTATGCATTGAAATAACTTTTGAATCGATATATTAGCTAATTATTTCGCTTATATATGTGTATAAGAATTAGTGGTATATGTATGTAATTATAGTCCCGGATCGATGTGCAAGTGTGTGGGACGATAATGAGGCGAAAGATGATCCAGGAGCAAAATGGCAAGATTTGACAATTTTTGAAGTTAGGTGGAGACATATTAGTCAATTTGCGGAATTTCAGTCCATTTACATAAGGTCAACTTTGAAAAATTAATAACTTTCAAACTAGTTGGAATGTTGCAGTAAAATCAATGGCATATATATAAACTACATGATCTTAGGTTTTCGGGAAGTGGTTACACGTCATAACTAGATAAGTAACAAATATGTTATGAGCGTTTAAAAAAATATCGCTAGAACCAGTCAAACTAGTCATCTTAACACCAGACAACTCAAACCGCTGGACAAGTCGTTTGGATGTTGGAGGACTCGTCCCGAGTTGGACGAGTCGTCTCACAGTTGCGTCGGTTAAATGCGGGTTTCCAAATCTTATCTTGTAATATTTTAGTATAGTACTTTAAACTTTTCGGCAATCCTTAATCACTATTTTAAATCAAATCCCCAAAAGGGTTTATTAGTTGTTGGGACATAGGGTGTCTATAGATTACGGCGGCTTTGCCGGCGGAAAGGGGATTGTGCATTACTTTTCCGTCAAATTTATTGTTACCGGAAAGGACTGTGAAGGTGGTTTTGATGGTGGTCATTAGAGATAAGATTAAGATTGACTAGTGCAGAAAAATAAAAGTTAACTAGGTATGATCTCGTGCTCCGCACGATCGTTGTGTATTTTTTTTAAAAATTTGTTTATGTGGCTATGTTGTGCTATATAATTTTAAACTTTGGTGGTTTTACATGGTATTTGGTTTTGATGTTCTTGTGAATTGATTAATATACTACTTTTATTTTCATATTGTTTTTAATTTTTTTTTGTAAGTGGTTGTTGCTCATAAAGAAGTGGTATTAACCTTGGTAATTGGGAGATGGATGAAAGATTGACTTTGTATCTCTCATTTGACTAAGTAGTAATAATAAGAAAAACACTAAAATTCATGCACTACAAAAGGCGTAACGTAACATGAGGTGTACTTACTCTTATATTAAAAGTTCATGCACAAACATAATGTACATCAGTACATGTGTGACCGTATGCATAATGCATTGTGAATGATATGGTCTAAAACTTGAAATATACAATGTCCCTATTGATTCATGCACAAACTAAATGTACATATGTGACTTTATGCATAATGCAATATGAATGGTATGAGGATCCCCCTGGTGCTCTAGTGGTGAAGGCATCGTCCTTCCACCCAAGCAACCAGGGTTCGATTCTCGCCTCCATGGGAAAAGAGGGATCCCCTTACCTTCCCCCCTCTCTCCCATGGGTTGGGCCTGATCCTCGGGTGGGCTTATTCCTGGCAGTAGTATACAATGTCCTAAAAAAAAATAAAAAAAAAATATGAATGGTATGACCTAAAACTTGAAGTATACAATGTCGCTTTTGATTTATGCACAAACTAAATGTACATGTGTGACTTTATTCATAATGCAATGTGAATGATATGACCTAAAACTTGAAGGTATACAATGTCCCTACTTTGAACCAATAAAAAATGGGACAAATGTCCCTACAACACTTTTGCAACCCAAAATTATATAGAGATATAAGATAGGATTTAAAAAGAAATAAAGTTGTTATTATTTATTTATTTTTATTTTGGGAGTAATAAAACTATTACTGGGAAATGGGGAATGTATTTAATGTTATAGATTGCCCATGACCACTTTTTAGAAATACTCTAAGGTGTCGTTTGGATACCCTCAAAATGTATAGGAATTTTATTTTCCTAGTAATTGAATTATCCAGAGTTGTTTGGTTACCATAAAGTGTAGGAATTGGAAATTCCTAGGCATTTCCAATTCCTCCAAAGTGTATGAATTTAATTACCTGGGGGGGCTAGGTAAGTAGAAATTCTCATGATAATTGAATTCCTTTGTTCATCCAAACAAAATTCTCCAATTCTCATACTTTCTTAATTCCTACGATTTGCAAGTTTATGGGAATTCCGACTTCCCGTGTGTATCCAAACGACACTTAAATAATAATACCAAAATTATAATATGATAAAATCTTATTTCGATACAAATCTAACCGATATGACGGCGTTTGTCAAGGTCAATGAATATTTCAGCCGTTTTTAGGAATCATTAGATGTTAATTTATGATCATGTATTTTCCTAAGTGGCTAAGTTGAGATCCGAGTAGTTCGCTGATGAACACGTCATATATATGCAAATGATTACAAGTAGGCATGCGTCTTCGGACTCATCACTAAGAGCCTACATCTCAGGTGTTTACTCGATTTGATTTTCCGTTTCCTGCTCCAATGCCGATTATGTAGTAGCGTATACTCCGTATAATGTAATTACTTTTATAAGTCTATATAATTACCGATTTATGTAGAATTCTGAACAAGGAATCTCATAAACCCCAAATTATGTATGTACTCCAGATTGCACTCTACATAATTTGAAGGACAATGCTAGAGGTTTACAGTGTAGACACCCAAAAGTGTCCACAATCCGCAATAATTTTATTACACTATCAAAATTATACTACTCACACGATTAATTTTACTACCTGAAGTTTTCATTACAATTAATTTTACTACTCTAATCTCAATTTTACTACTACTAACTCAATTTTACATTGTAGACAAATTAATTGTGTATACACTGTAAACCTTTATCAATATGCTAATTTGAAATGTTGAATACGGAGTAGAACTTAGAAACTATTTTCGCTAAATTTTCACATTCTTCGGTTGCACAATCCATCAAAAAGCTCAAAATTGTTCAAATTAGTCAATGGCTTTTCTATTTCATCAAAGAAGAGAGAGAGCCAAGAGACAGAATCCACAATAATGTCATTCATTAATTCCAGTTACAGCAGAATGCCGGCCAAAATGAAAATTTCATGTCACTCATTTCCACATTTTGGGCATACATTAACCCCACATTCTTTCTCTTCTCTTCACCTCCAAAAACAGTCGATAAGTAGTCCCCCAAAAAACATCACACTCTCCCACTCTTTGCTTAAAATCCCACCTTTCATATCTTCCCCACTTCATTTCATTTTCAATCCATAAAAACAACAAAATTAAAAACAATCAAAGAAAACCCACACACACTTTTCTTTTTTTCTTATCACTTTCACTTACCACCTTTTTTGTATAAACATGCACTAATTCCAACCTCCCTTCTTTTGTCTCCAAACAACATTACTACTTCTTCTTCCAAGTTCTAATCATTCCTCTGTGTTTTTCTGTTTGGTCTTCTCATTGTTTAATGCTAGTTGGCCTGTTAAACTTCCACAGTAAACCCAAAAAACTTCATTATTTAATGAAGTTTTTACTAATTACTACACTTTTCTGTACTATATAATAAACATTGAAAAGGGTACTTTGAGTTTCTCAGCAAGTTTTGATCTTTCTCCATTTTCTCAACTCTAGAGTGAATTTTAGCATCTGGGTCAGTGTTATTTTCCTCATTCAACCTCAAAAAATTACCAAAAAGTTCATTTTTTCTCATGGTTGTTTGACATTCTAATTATAGAATATAAACAATGGATCTGGAAGGTAACAACAACAACAACCCATTTAAGGTAAGGCTTTTGTTCTGTCCACTTTTGATTGGATTAAGGATGTTGTTTGTGGGACCCAATGTACTTAATGATGTTTTATGTGGTGTGGTGTGTTGCAGAAGGAATCATGGAGAACAGTGTTAACTCTTGCTTACCAGAGCTTAGGAGTGGTGTATGGTGATTTGAGTACTTCACCATTATATGTGTACAAGAGTGCATTTGCTGAAGATATACAACATTCTCAAACAAATGAAGAAATATTCGGAGTTTTGTCCTTTGTTTTCTGGACATTAACCTTAATTCCACTGCTTAAGTATGTGTTTATTGTGCTAAGAGTGGACGACAATGGGGAAGGAGGAACATTTGCATTGTATTCGTTGCTGTGTCGGCACGCCCGTGTTAGTTCTTTACCTAATTGTCAGCTTGCTGATGAAGATTTATCAGCTTATAAGAAGAATGATTTTACTTCTAATGATGATAAGAATGCAAGTTCTAGTAGCTTGAAGTATACGTTGGAGAAACATAAGGTTTTGCATAAGGTTTTGTTGATTTTGGCACTTATTGGTACTTGTATGGTCATTGGGGATGGAATTCTCACCCCTGCTATCTCAGGTGATTATTCAATTATCCCTCGTTTGTTTTATTTATTTTCGACATTTACGGTTTCATATGACGATTCATGTTAGCCGATAACCCGACCTGAAATCGATATTTGGGAAAAGGGTTTTGTTTTTTGGTATTGTTTGTTTTGTGTAGGAGTTTAATTGCTGTGATTTTTTGACTGGTTGCAGTTTTTTCTGCTGTTTCTGGCCTGGAACTTTCCACAATTAAGATTCACCATGAATGTAAGTTCTTGTCCTAATTTTTAGAATGTCAACGAATCTGGAATTATCGAAGTTTAAGATCGAAATTTTTTTGCACATTGTGATTTTATTCTGATTCATCATGGTTATTTTTCGAAGTGGTGATTGTTCAGTGAATTATGAAGGTAATAATAGATTGTTTAGTAATAATGGAGAATCATAATCACATGGGAATATAGTAATTCAATGGACTTATCACTTATCCGTGTTCGACTTTTTCAAGCATCTTAACAAATAAGATAATGTATTTAGCACCTTCACCATGTAAATCTGTGGGCAAAGTTTGTGAAAAGCAGCTCATCATTAAGAATAATGATCATTGTTTAGGTCGGTAATTAATCAAAAGCTGGAATTCGGTTTCGGCACATTTTTGTTTAATTATGTAATCAAGACTCAAAGAGTGTCTACCTGTACCATGTAAATCACAGGAAAAATATATTGTGATTGATACTCAAGGTGTGGTGGGGTCCATGAACATCATGTTGATAGACTTTTGGTCTCTTGCTCATGCCAAACACTATCTTGTGCCTAATATGCAATTAGTTGTCAAAATCAGGAATGACAAGTTTGCATCTAATTTATGGTCTGGTGCTCTTGATCTAAATGTTGGCCTGGTTAGGCTGAGAAATGGTAGATACTAGTCTTTTTCTGAATAATTTTGTTGTCATTATTGGGTCAACAATATGGTAGTTTAGCGGAAATCCGACACATGGACATGTTTTTTGAGAGGTTTTCTACTTTTCTAGTATGCTGGTTAATATATTTGCGAGGTTTAAGCAAGTTAAAATGATGTTTGTGCTGTCTCATTAGTTTGTTGTAAACTCACCTACCACGAAAGTTTGGACATAGTTTTGAACATTAGGACCTGGTGATAGTTTCGATTTTTAAACGAGTCTTCAACTTGAATTGTTAAATGGTTGCCCTAAAACTTTACCTTTGTAGGACCGCTTAGTGTGTTTTTAGCGAAAAGAAAATGTGTTGTAGAGATTCATGGGTCAGTGGTTTTATTGGTCCCTTTAGATGATAGAAACAATCTTTGATTTGGTAATCTGATCATATATTGTCCTGGCTTCTCGGTCGTAGAATGGACAACTTATATTATTAGCTTGATTGAGTGTAAGTGTATTGTTTGTATATTGTTTGTATGATTTGGTGATACCAGTATCAAAGTTTGAGTTGTTGGAGATAACCATTGAAAATAAAGCACAACATGAAAAAGATGTTTCAGAAGAAAAGTAGTCAATTTTGTCTATAGCTTTTAGACCTTCACCAGTTCTTACATTCCTTCCACAGTTCTTTTACATATTATATTTTAAGTGGAATGCCATTCTCATGTTATATTATGGTAATGGAGGTTTGCCTCACCTAAACACCAAGGTTATGTGTAACTGTCACAAATGAGACGTGCCAGTGTTTGCTAGAACTTTGTTGGTAAACATGTTAAACTACTACACCCCTAACAATGGTGTCAAATCTGCCCCCTTTACTTTTCATGGTTTCAAATCACTATATACTGCCAAGACAAGAAGCTAGCCTTATCGGTGGTATTTGATCACTAATTTGGACACTTTTTTCTGTACAACTATGTAAAATGTTTTCGTACCACTCGAACTTCGATTATTCTCGTTTACAGCCCCTTATTAGGTTGTACTGTGTTTGATTGATGACAATTCCGCCAATCACATTAGCTTGACTAGCCTACGCTTCACCCTTTGTTTTCTTTTCTTTTTTTTTTTTTTTTTTTTTTTTTTTTTTTTGGTTGTTGATGAAGGCCAATCGAAAAAAGAAAGCAAGAAATTAAACTACATTAAGGATCCTCAGCCTGGTAGCCTGACTCAACCACCTAGAAGTCTTAGCCAAAGAATGAGCCAGCACCACCATTTTTCTCAGGAATTTCCTGATCTGGCAAGACAAGAGCTTCTTAGCCTCCTTGTGACATACCCCAATACACCAACAAACAAAATCCACTTCCCACTTGCCTTTGCCTTATCTAGATAGCAAAGAAAAATGTTAATCAGTAATCACATCAAGCTTTTCAGCTTTGCATTATGAGACTAGTGTCAGTGCTTTTCTATCTAAATGACTGTACATGAAATTGTTTTTCAAGAGGGATAAGGATATTTCTGTTCACAGCACTGCAGCACAAACTTGTTTGTTTTTCATTGCCATTGAAGTTTTGTTTCCCTTTTAGTACATGTGATTTGCTAATGTTAACTAGCAAATGAACCTTACAATGACAGAAGTTCGATTTTTCCTTCTCCTGCGACAATCATGATGATTTGTAGGAATTTCTTTCACCGTTTTGCTTTTGACGTGTCATTTTGTTAGGCATTTACCAATCTCGTCTATATCAACTAAGAAACTGAATAATCTAACTTTGAGTTATACGTTGGCATCGAGGGTGTGGTAAAGAATATATTCTTCATAATGAGCCTATTATAACTAATCAAAATTTATAACTTTTGCAGATATAGAAGTGCCAATTGCGTGTGTCATTTTGATCTTACTGTTCACATTGCAACATTATGGGACTCATCGAGTAGGATTTCTGTTTGCACCAATTGTGATAACGTGGCTGCTGTGCATTAGCACAATTGGTGTGTACAACATTGTACACTGGAACCCCCATGTTTACAAAGCTCTGTCTCCATACTACATGTACAAGTTTTTGAAAAAAACACAAAGAGGAGGATGGATGTCTTTAGGTGGAATCCTTTTGTGCATGACAGGTACATGACAGTTAGGCTAAGAGCTCATTTGATCAGTCACAGGGAGTTATGGAGTGTTCTAATGTTTATTTGTTTCTCTGATGTATCAGGGTCGGAAGCTATGTTTGCAGATCTTGGACATTTCTCGCAAAAATCTATTCAGGTATCTGCCGCCAAAGGATTCATTAGTGTCTTTTAGTTTTTCCTTGGGGAGGGTTGGTGTGTCTGTATTTCAATTTTTTAGTGTGTTTTCTTTGCCACCCCACCAGTGCATAGGTGCAGCTTATCAGCCCATTTTGGTTCAGTTTCCATTTCTCTTATTGGATTATAGACGCAAACTTATGTAACAAAGATTGTTAGTTCTTGGTTTGCTGACACATTATACCAACAGGTTGCCTTCAGCTTCTTTGTTTATCCATGTCTGATCTTGGCATACATGGGACAAGCAGCTTACCTGTCAATGCATCATGATCTGCAAAGTGATTATAGGATTGGCTTTTATGTATCAGTACCTGGTAAGAATTATCGCTAATTAACTCAATATCAAGATCAGCTTGAAACTTTTTCAGTGCATTAAAGTTGTGTCGTATCTGGCGGTGGGGTTCACAGAGAAGATCAGATGGCCAGTTCTAGGTATTGCCATCCTTGCTGCCGTAGTGGGAAGCCAAGCAGTCATTACTGGAACTTTCTCGATTATCAAACAATGCTCTGCATTGGGCTGTTTCCCTAGAGTGCGGATTATCCACACATCCTCTGAGAGACATGGTCAAATTTATATCCCAGAGATTAATTGGATATTGATGGTGCTGTGTCTAGCTGTTACTATCGGCTTCAGAGACACAAAACACATGGGAAATGCATCAGGTAATTTCTATGCTTAATCCACTGCTTCAGTATATAAGTGTTTGGTATATACTATTGGTTATCTATCCTTTTTCCTCTTGTTCTGTTATTACCTTTTACTTGTGAATTTGACAATGGTTAATGATCAAGATTTATCCACAATCTGATTCTAATAACGAATTGCTATTACTGCCTATTTTCTTGGTGGAGCAGGTCTGGCTGTCATAACGGTCATGCTGGTAACGACCTGCTTTATGTCTCTGGTGATTGTATTATGCTGGAGGAAAAGTGTCTTTGTGGCTATTGGGTTCATATTCTTCTTCGGAACAATTGAAGCACTCTACTTTTCAGCGTCGCTTATCAAGTTCCTTGAAGGGGCATGGGTTCCAGTTGCCCTCTCGTTCATTTTCATGATAGTTATGTACGTATGGCACTATGGTACGCTGAAAAAGTATGAGTACGATGTCCAAAACAAAGTTCCAATCAACTGGCTCCTTGACCTGAGTCCTAATTTGGGGATAGTCCGAGTAAAAGGTATTGGGCTTATACAAACAGAGCTTGTTTCTGGCATACCAGCAATTTTCTCACACTTCGTGACAAATCTCCCAGCATTTCATCAAGTGCTAGTCTTCTTGTGCATAAAGTCTGTGCCAGTCCCCCATGTTAAGTCTGAGGAACGTTTCCTTATTGGAAGAATAGGCCCAAAGGAATACCATATTTACAGGTGCATTGCACGGTATGGTTATCGTGATAATCACAAGGATGAGTTTGAGTTTGAGAAGGATCTTGTTTGCAGCATTGCTGAATTCATCCGTTCTGAAAAGCCTGGAGGTAAAGATATTCAAGGAAACGAGGATGAAGAGACCCTTACTGTCGTTGGCTCGTTTTCAGCTAACAATGGGGTTAAATTATCGGAAGATGAGGCAGCTAATGCTGATGCTGTCGTTACATCTGAGCTTCAAAAAGTAAACTCTTTAGAGAAGCCACGGAAGAGGGTAAGGTTTGTCGTCCCTGAAACTCCACAAATCAACCATGAGGCACAGGAGGAGTTGCAAGAGCTAATGGAGGCAAGGGAATCAGGGATGGTTTTTATACTAGGACACTCTTATGTGAGGGCAAAGAGTGGTTCGAGTTTGATTAAGAAGATTGCGATAAATTATGGTTACGATTTCTTAAGGAGGAATTCTAGGGCACCTACATATGCTATCAGTGTTCCTCATGCATCGACCCTAGAGGTCGGAATGGTGTATCACGTTTAGTTGTCTGTGGCACCAGTAGATGTCTTTTGTGCATTCCCTGTTTAGCTGAGAGATGTAATTCGTGTACATGTTCAACCAGAATTCATATGCTCAATTTTGGGTTTGTGAACTGCCTGACAAATTTTAAACAAAGGTCAGGAGATCACAAGTGAATGTCCTATTCCTGTGATTATCTTTCGAAGCATAAACTCACTTCTACAGTTCTACGTGCATAGTCTTCAAGCAGACGCTTCTAATACTTATATGCAGGCGACAATTAAGTTAAGACGGACATGATTTTTGGAGTGTTGGACATGTTTTGCCCGTCATACCTTGCATCGTCACCTTTAATTCAATCAGTATAAGTTTGTCCGCTTTGGGCAAAGCCTTTAGCAAATTCGATTCCATGCTTTGCTGCTAATTAGACCGGTGAGTCTCTGATTCATTGTTTCTCCGATGTGAGATTTGGATTTGCGCATTCACACTTCTTTATTGGATAGTTCCGCTAGCTAAATCACAACACTCAAGTGATATTCTGACGGCCTCTTTCTCTCATTAGACACTTCGTACACAAAAGTGCAGGTGCCTCATTTCTCAGTACTTTTAAGTTTTAAACCATATCCCCCTAAATAATAGATAAAATTGCGAAAACATGCCTGAGTATCTGAGTATCATAATCATATTGAAAGAATTGAGTGCTAAACAAGTTACGAACATTTTGAGGGACAAAAAGAATTCACACCCTCTTTTTTTTTTTTTTTTTTTTTTGCTATGTAACAAAGAAGTAGGACAACCTTCTGTGAAGAAATCAAAGCAAAGAGCATATGATTCCCTCTAATTAAAGCTCTTCTTTTTAATTTCCGTTCTATTTTTTGCATGTCCCTTCTCTTGAACTGTGAGCTCCTGCTCCCTATTTCCCTCCTCGTCCTGATACACACACTGACACATACATAAACTTCATCATTTGTCTCAGTTTATAAGCAAAAACTTCTTGATCAAGTTTACAGGAATAACTTGTTTCATCATGCACTAGTTTTTCATCTCTTAATCTTATCTTACTATAGTAGAAGCAGTGATGTCTACTAAATGGGTTGTTTCCCTTGTCATTGTTCTGATTTTCGTTACTGGAGTTTCATCAGTTTCGGCCTCGCCTCCTGCAAGTCAGTATAGTCTTTAGTTTCTTCCTACAGAATCAATTCCCTTGTTTTTCCTAGCATTTTCGCGCTGAACATTGGTATTTTTTGTGTCTTGTATGGTAGCAGGGATTGTTGCTGGAATTGTCACAAATGTAGTTTCTACGCTCTTCAAATGGCTCTGGTCATTAAGTACTTCAACACTTAAACCCGAGAAAGGTCAGTAAATTTGTTCAAAAATTCTTCTTTTTGTCCCCAGATTTCGTGCTTCAGACAATGCTACACTGTTGCTGTTAGTCAAAATTACAGGTTGTCTGATGGTTAAATGGATGTGCAATCTGCAGTTGTTTCGACACGTTCCATGATGAAATTTGAGGCTGGATACGCAGTTGAGACTGTTTTCGATGGGAGTAAAGCCGGGATTGAGCCGTATTCTGTTGTGGCATCTCCAGCAGGAGAGCTCCTTATATTAGACTCTGTCAACAGTAATCTGTACAAGGTCTCAGCCCCTTTATCCAGATGTAAGTTCTGTATATCCACCACAAATTATAAGTTTTTGTTCTAATATGAGGCGCAAATGCGAGTACACTTACAAGGTAAGGGAAATGCAAGTACGAGACTCAGTATACCTGGTGCGTGATCAGGACACTTCAAAGTGCATGATCATCAGTATCTGTAGTATCAAAGCAGTCTTGATCAAGGGTTAAAGTTTATACTTTGTCTCATACTATTTTATTGAGACAAATACTGTACTTTAACAGAGAATCTGCAATTGTAGTTTGTCTTGCATCTACTTTAGAAAGATGTTGTCTTTTCACTTTAGTGTAGGAGAAGACTACCCTTTCTTTTGCACTAGGCATTCTTGATTTTCCCATTACTTTCTAAACTAAATTTTCGTTATGCCCCATATGATCGAAATTGAATTTTTACTTCCCATAAAGAAAATATAGGAGTACAAGCAAAAGGCGGCGACCATTAGGACGTTGCATTGTAAAGTTACCGTCAAACTTAAGTATCGCGTACATGACAAGTATATGTCATGGATTTGTTTTTCTTTTCTTTTGAGGTCTTAACGGCTGCGTTATGTAACCAGATAGTAGGCCAAAGATCATTGCTGGATCACCAGAAGGTTACACAGGGCATGTAGATGGGAAACTAAGAGAAGCAAGGATGTACAACCCGAAAGGGATTACAGTCGATGACAGCGGAAACATCTACATTGCTGACACCATGAATATGGCCATCAGAAAAATAAGTGATTCGGGTAATTTTCTGCAAAACCTTTTTTTTTTTTTTTGTGATAGAGCTCGTGTAGTTTGAATATCGCAAAAAAAAAAAAAAAAAAAAAAAAAAAAAAAAAAAAAAACACGGGTGCAATGAAGCTTAAATGTGTTGGTTATTCAGGGATTACTACAATAGCAGGAGGCAAGTGGAGCCATGGAGGGGGACACATTGATGGAGTTAGCGAAGATGCAAAGCTTTCTGATGATTTCGACTTGGTTTATGTTCGGAGCAGCTGCTCACTCTTGATCACTGATAGAGGGAATCAGGCAATCCGTGAAATTCAGCTTCACAATAGTGATTGTTCTTATGAGCCTCCAGTTCCACTTGAGGAGCGTGCTGAGGAGGAAAGCTTACACTTAGGTATAGCACATATCGATTACACACATCTGTGCTCATAGTTCAGAAAGTCGTTACTTGCTAGATTCTGGTCCAGCTTAGAGTCTTAGACAGAAAGAAGGAAGATTGATTAGTCATAAAAATTCTTCCACAGGTGTAGCAGTCCTTGTAGCAGCTGTGTTCTGTGGCTACATGTTAGCATTGCTCAAGCAAGGAGTGCAGGCCTTATTTTCGACAAACAAGGTAAATCACCTTAAAATGACATTCTAGGTCAGGTAGTTTCCTTATGTACTAGTGTTTTTTTAACTGTCCCGCTTTAAATGACAGGATCCAAGAGCACAGTATAACAACCGTGCGATGACAGGTCCATATCCGAGACCACTAAAATCAGTGAGGCCGCCATTAATACCACCTGAAGATGAAGATGAATGTGTTGACAATGAAGATGAAGGCATCATTTTCTCATTTGGCCGTCTCATAATCAATGCCAGCTCCTCAGTGGCAGAAGTCTTTGCTGGGTTGTTATTTTCGGGATTCAGAAAGAAGAGAGCACGGCATCAAAATCTAAGGCATCTGCAGCAGCTCAATAGGCACACAAATCGTCCATGGCCTGTGCAAGATGGCTATTACATTCGAAATGAAGATGAGCCACCAGGATTAGAAACTATAAATCCTGCCATGAGAAAACCATATCCATTGATGGATAAGCCTCAACAGCAACCAAGGCAAAGCCAGAGTTTTTATGACGCAGAGGACGATAAATTCTATGAACATCAAGGACAGAATCCTCAACAGACGCAAAAAAAGAAGCAGGAGGAGGAGAACCAGCAGCAGAGGCCTGCTTCAGCTAATCCGAAGACTAGCCGTGAAAAGAGCCCAGACAAGAGTGAAATTGTATTTGGGGCTGTTCAAGAACAGGAGGGAAGACGTGAGGCAATGGTCATAAAAGCCGTTGATTATAGTGACCCTGCTTACAGTCATCACAACATTCGTCCTCGATTAAACTACATGGGCTACTCAGCCTATAGCTATGGGTAGACTTAGACTGTGATGCAAATATACAGAATACATGTACCACATAAATATAATTTTGATCGAGAGTGATACTTAAGTTTCATAAGAAAGGATTATAATTTACAGGGTATGCTACCTAGCTAAGAGTCCACCAAGATACGAACTAAGCTGCTGTCATCTTGCAGCAAACATGAGATTTTACAGAATCGCCCATGCTAAACTATGACATAAGATTTAAGGAACCTAAATCAATACAATAATTTAGGATCTTAAAAAGCAAAATCGAAAAAAGCGCAAAGAGCTTACAGGAAATGCTCAGCTTCATCTCGTAACCTTACTCTGGACCACAATGATATCTTGAAGACATATTGTGTACAAAACTATCATCGCAACCCACTAGAACTTATACTTCAGCGGATTGAGAAGATTCTTGAGTGTCCGTATCAGCATTTTTCAATAGAGGGGCTCTCTGGTCACAGTGAAACTCTGATGCAGACTCCTTCTCTTTGGCTTGTCCCCAAATGACTGCATAAAATCCAGCAGCAATCGCCACTGATCCAATCACACTGCAGAATAATGAAACATGGCTTAAGCATGATCTAGAAGGAAAGCAATGTTGCTATTTAGTAATACCTATCATTGTGCAGAGTGTAGCTAACTTATTCAAGTCAGAGTTAAACATACAAAGCAACAAAACGCTCAATTTTCTCAGTGGATGTACAATATAGTTTTATACAAATGGTGGTTAGTCATGTTCATAAACTTCAGCTGTTATTGAGCTTGAAGCTTCACATTAAGGCAACAATCTTCACATTCAAGTTACATCCTACTTCTAAGAATACACTACATACAATGATAACTACCAAAAGAAGGAAAAGAGAATTTACATATATGAACTGCATATGGAATAGTTACATACCTGCCAAGATATAGATTATCGTTCAAAAATGTTAACCCCATAAGCACTGCAATGACAATTGACAAGGGCTTATATGTAACAACGTAGACAGGCCCCCTTTCCCTTAAGCACCATGTAACAACAGTATTCCGGAAAATAGTGGTCGATACTGCCTGCAAACGAAATTATAATTGGCGTGACTTGAGAAACAACAAAGGCAAGTTCATCATAAATGTTGGGATAGTCAGTGCTTACTGCATATACAATAGCAGATATCTCAATTCTGTCATGAAGTTTCCACGCATTAGGGTCTCTCTCCAGGAAAAAAGAAGCTACAGCAGATAGCAGGGTGCCAAATAGGCTGTAGAAAAAGACTAGAACAAATTCATCTGGGCATTCCTTGGCAGTAGCCGCCTACATGATCAGAAGAGTTTTCTGTAAATCAGTATTCTCCGAGAAATGAAGACAAATGATAATTCTGTTTTACTTAGATGGACATAGATGAAGCAAAGGCGGATGATTACCTGAAGAATGTTGCCTATTGATGATAAAAGGCTTGTAATTAGTAAGAGAAGGCCGCCAAGAGCCCAGCTTGAGGACTGTGCAAAAAGCTTTTTAGCAGAGAGGGAAGGTGATTGAGATATCAATGCCGGACCCTTGTACAGTGTCACCACCATAGCTCCTGATATAGCTACAATTGTGCCTAAGCATTTAGCCTGGCTGGTGTAATTCCTTATATCAAGTTTCTCCATCCTTCATAAATGATCCACACACAAATATTAAAACTTTCTGTCTTAATCTGCTAGAAACTTATATCAGGACTACAAAACTTTCCCTTTTGTTCATTTTGATATTTTCTTTCCTAAGGAGATAACATTCCCAGCAGGACAACACCAATGTAAGATGGTCTTATATAAAACTCTTCACTATGAGTAACTCATTCTCTATGGTAAGGGACAATGAGGCACGAGAGAGTGGCAGAACAATGAAGGGAAGACAGTTTAGAACTTGGGACCAAAGGTGCCCGATAGGTTGCGAATCTAAAAGTTCAAGAATGAAAGATCAAAATTGTTTGCAAGAAAGATGATCCTGAATTACAAGGGAACTTTATTAGCTCTGGAATGACTTAGAAGAATTGAATTTCCAACTAAATATAAAATGTGTTAAATATGTTGTATAGCTGATCAACATATTCTGCAAGGACTATCTCTGGGGTATTGATTCCAATCAGAGGAAATTCATGTTCAAAATTTGGTCTAAGTCTTGAACACCAAAAGCGGAAGGGGGGTTTGGGATTAAGGAGCTACTTTCATGGAATAAATCTCTTTTGGCAAAATGGATTCAGTCAAGTCCAGGAGGTTTATGGCTGGACCAGATTACAGCTCATAAGCTTGCTAATCGCAATTGCAGGGCTGTTGTAGCAAATACTAATGATTCTGAAAATTGGATAGGAATTCTTTCAGCAAGGCCGTAAGGGATGATACCTTCTCTAAACCAGACTCAATTGATGCTGCTAATGCTACTATTCTAAGCTGGGAAAAAGGAGGGAAATTTAGAATGAAGGCAGCCTGTGAATTTCTCAGGGTCAAAACAGCAAGCTAATAGGGTATAAAACATTGTGGAACTCTGTTTAATTTTATCCTAGGCATTGCTTCATAGCTGCTCAGGCAAGGCAAAAGTGTGCAGTGGTCTGATTTTTCTAAACTGATCCACGCTCTGCTAAAGGAATGCAGAGAGCCATGGACATCTCTTTTTTAAGCTGACCGTTCTCTAAAACTGTATGCAGGAGATCCTAAAGTGGACTGGTATAGCTGCTTTTTTCTAAAAAGGAAGCTGCCATGGAGTTCTAAGATCAGTAGGAGCCACTGGAACTCTGGAAGTTAAAATGGTACTCAAGTTCCGGGATTCTTGGTGATGTTCATAATTTTGATTGGATTATTGGCAAGATTGAACTCATAGTTAGTATTAGGATGCCTGCATGGGCGAAAATTTGTAAGATTGTTGATAGCCAATGCTATCAATAAAGATTAACATTATTTAACCTTGTTTGGGTTCAGCCGACATGGGCGAATCTAGGGGGTAGCCTGGGGTGCACCGGCTACCCCAAATTCCTCGAAAACGTCAAAATATTGCCTAAAAATTTCCAAAAAAATAGGAAAAAAATTAAAAAAAAAATTTGTACTAAGAAGGCTACCCCAAGTTTTTGGCCAACGTCGCCATCTTAAACATAGCTTTGGGGGCATTTCAAACACTAAACATCAGCAAACAATCCCTTTTCTATTTAAAAGCCCCCTCATTGCCAAAACAGAAATGCAACATATAATCTGCAGAAGTCATGCATAAAAACTTGACAAAATTTCACCTCAAAAACACTGCTAAGATGAATGTGAAAACTGGGATAAGGTTGCCAATAGCCGCGGCCAGAGTAGGAGAGCTATAACTAATACCAGCGAATGCACATATCTGCAGCAAACATATCCTGCAAAAACACATCAAATAAAACCCATTAACAACATCAAATTCATGTTACTCCACTCAATGCAGCAACAGTAATAACGACAAAGCCTTAGTCTCGGAATGATTTTGAGTCGGCTAACATGAACCGTCATATAGCACACATGACACAACTACACCACTTAATACAACTAGAGTAGAATTGTAGAAATAAGTGCTTACCCAATTAACCCAAGAAGAAAGAATTTATAAAGGAGTGAGAAAGTAATGGGAACTCTCTTGCCTCTGCATAAAGAAAAAAAAAAAAAAACAAATACACATGTCAACTAAAAACAACACCTTAATCCCGAAATGATTTGGGGTCGGGTAACATGAATCATCATACGTACCTGAAATTATTATAGAAGAAAAGAGGTAGAAGAATAAGAGTGCCAAGACCATTGTAGTAGACAACAAACACAAACTTGCTCATTCCTTTATTCATGGCTGCTTTACTAAGTGTTGTCAAACCCACTTCTACACACTCCACTATTATCATTGCCATGAATGGTGCTGCAGCTTTCATCACTGTTCTCCACCCCATTTATTTTTTTCTTTTCTGGGTCAATGATCATTCAAATTTGGTGGAAGATTATGAGCTCAGATTACATGATTCCCACACATTGTTGGGTTGATTTTGGGTTGACTTTTGCTGGAAAATGTATAGAGGAAGTTAATTGGATTTAGACCAGAATTTGTGTGAAATTGGACTTGTTTTGGCCACATGGTTTTGGTAATTTTTTGTTGTCATTCTGATGAGATTTGGTACAGTGGACCATTACTCAGTAATTAATAATCAACTGCTGTCTGCTCAAAATCAGTCTGCCAGATAGTGTGGCTGTACGAAACTTGTATGACAGGAGTCATGATAGACGTATATACAAAAACATGATGTTTTCAACGTACGGTAAAGATCCCAATACATCCGTTCCTCATTTACTCCGCATTACGACGGGAGTTTTTGAAGTATTGGGGTAATGTTGTTGTAATATACTAATCGACCAAAGTTCAGGTTAGTGAAGATTGGTTTCATAAGAGGCAAAGCTACCAGTATGTCATGGCCAATATAGATGCCAAAAAGTAACAAATCAATTTAATTTTCTTGGTCTAACTGCATGATTGAAAAGAATGCCGGATTCGATAAATAAATAAACATAAAAGAACTCAGTTGCAAACTAAAATTATCATGTCCTCTCCACATTTGTAACACAACTTCCTATATACAATTTCCATGGGAGAGCACGTAAAACTAGGCTAAACATGTTCAGTCTTAGTTACGGAGTACATCATTTTTCAGGTAAAATTATCAAGGTTTCCTTTTCTTCTTTTTCAGAAAGGGGATAGCACCGAAAGGGTTCACAAAAGCGGGAGTACTGTGATCTCCAACAGTTTGTGTCTGTCCCACGTTAAACGGATCAGTACCTGTTAATTCGTGTTGCTCACTTGGATTTACCTCGGACACGAAAGACGAACTATTCTGCAACACTTGAACACCATCTGGTGCAGCAGCAACCGTGGGGGTTAGGGTTGGTGCCACTTCACTGCTGTGTTCATCAACTATATGGCCGGCTTCATGAGCTTTACTCAAAGTAACAGAGATGTCAGTAACAGTGCCAGTAGATGCACCAGCACCACCACATTCTAGGATATCCAGACCCTCATCAGCATCATCCGTGCAAAAGCCACCACCCATTTGCAGATATTCACTACCATCATCGACAGAAGTACCATCGGGTCTATCACATTGGATTGAACCAGCCCGATCACTGGTTAATCCTGCATCATCTTCGTCAGCACAGAACCCACCACCCTCTACCAGGTAGTCTCCGCCGAAGCCATTTCCAGGAAAGTAATCATCAGATGTAACTCCTTGCGGTCTGCTAGCATCAATACTATCATTTTTAAGAGCATCCTGACACTCCAATGATATCTGCTGTCCAGTGTCATCATTGCTGCATCTCTCACTAGTCGTGGCAGGAGACATTGTCAAATCATCACTTTCCTCTTCTTCCTCCACATAGCAGGTAGTTCTGCGGGCACGCTTCGACTGCATATAACAGAAGTGTCGTCAAGAAACGGAAATTAAGGAAGCGACAACTTGACTCCCTTGTTCCCACTTGGGATTATTAACTTGAAACTGACAATGGCGATCATAGTGTCCTGCTCTACTAGTTCTTAAGGTTTTGAGTTTCTACAAACACTGAATTAGTCTATTAACAAAGCTGAAATGACAGTAACTGACCAGCAAACCAAATGACGACAAATTTGAAACAAAAGGAGAAAAGGTGATGGCCATAATGACCCAAGTCCTCCTCCCACAGCGCTTTGATTATAAACAAACACGATTAAAAGAAATCAAAAAAATTGTAAAGAGCTTTGCAAAATTGATTTGGTTTTAAATGAAATTTCTTGAAGAAGCATCAACTGATCCCTGACCCTTAACGCTCTCTTGAGAAGTCCCGACAGATGACTATTGTATGGATTAAGAACAGTGCATAGCGGCATAGCCATTATCTTAAATATCATCAAACAGCAAACCCTGTATCTCAAATTTGTGAGATTGATTTGTCGATAATTCATGGAGTTAGAGCTCCATACCAACAAGCTATTGTTCAGCATGGGCAGTTGTGAAGTACTGGGATACAGAAAAATGAATAAAGAGCTTACCCGTCGGACATTAAGAGGGGCTGACTTTTCAGGTTGCAGCACATGGTCATGCGCATCACTACTTCCAATGAGGTTATAAGTACTGCTCTCGTCAAGCTCAGAGTCGGAACTGTCCTTTCTCCTACCTCGTCGGACAGCTTTTCCACTACGACCTCTTGCTTTGCTCAGACCAGTGCTATCCACTCTCGTTTCTTCCGCTTCATCGGTCATCTGCATGCTTTCACCCTCTTCAGCTCCTAGTTTCTTTGACTTTGGCCTTCTAGTTGAACTAATTCTCTTTCTAGGTCCATCTTCCTTTTTACTGCCACCTTTTTCCCTGGCGTTCCTTCCTCTTTTCTTCACTTGTTTAAGCAGCTCTTCGGAATCATCAGTGTTAGCCAAGGCACGTTTGCCAGTTATTCCTTTCACAGCTTGTCTAATTCTCTTGCTACGTATGTTTGCAAATTTCTCATTAAAACTGTAAAATGCTTCCAGCCTTAATTGGGTCTTCACAAACAAAACAAAACAGAAAAGAAACAAGTAAGATGTGTGGTCTTCGCTTGTTAAGAACACAAATTGAATAGGTATCAAGAGTGCATTGAAAAACATTAGACATTCTCTGATGTGATTTAAACGCCCATTACAACCTAAAAATTTGGGTAAACGGAACCCATATCCCACTGGGCGTGTCAAGGCCATATAATATTTGCGAAAGACCTCGACCACCTACATTGACATGCTCAAACTGTACCCGTCACCACCACCAAATCACCAATAACCCAAACAACGGAGATAGAAGCAGTGAAAAAAGAAAAAACTTCAATTCATGAAAAATCTTTGAATTTTATTTCATAGAATATCTTTCCCTTGTTGCTGAGAGATTCTTAACATTGCTTTAAAAAGGGCAGCCTGGTCACACATTGGCGTCCCCGCAAAAGAAGGGTCCGGTCCCACCAAAAAAAAGAAAAAAAAAACATTACCCCAGTGCCTCAAAGGCTCCTGCTAGGCCGCCATAAGGCTGGGTAAGGGAGGTCGAATGTACGCAATCCTTACCCCTACACTGCAAACTGAGGGAGGGTGCTTACAAATGACCCCTAATGAAAATTGCTTCACGAAGTCATTGATAAAGTTCATTTAAAAAAAAAAAAAAAAAAAAGAGAACCCTCAAAAGTCACGACTAATAAACAGAATCAAATCTATCAAACAAAACTATATGCTGAACCAAACTTAACACAACAAACAAAAGAACCTAGTAACAGTCACCAAAGACTCCACAAAGCCAACACAAACTACGCTACTCAACAGAGTTCGTTAACAAACTACTTGTGCCAGGCCTAAGCTTCTAATTGCTAAGTGTGAATCTCTGACCACGCAAGTCAAACTAAGCCCAACAATTTCAACAAATGTTTTATCACAAGAAATAATCTATACTTTTACTTAGGTAATTCAGTATAAGATATTAATTGAAGGAGACAAGGGGGTGACACCCCTGTGATTAAAGACACCATGTGGGAGACGAGAACATATGAAAGGAGAGCTGAGAATTAGGTTCGCAAGCTATCATGAATACTCATAACTAGAAATGATCTCAGAAACGAAATCAACAAAAAAAAAGAAAATGCAGAAGGGAACCATCTCAGAACAATACCAGCCACAAAAAGAAGTTTGGAGGGCAAAATAATAAAAGCAAACACTAACTATGGCCCCATCACGAACTGGTTACCAAATGATCCTTGAATAGTCAGATTTCAAGACATGGCATTGCATGTCAGCTCTTGCAATATGTCTGAAGTCTGTACAAATTTATTGCAGCATTCAGCAATTGATGACTGTACACGCCATTATGTACCAACTCCAAGAATAGTCTTATCAGACAAAAAGAAAAAAAAAAAAAAAAAGATTCTTAACATTGACCGAAGATCATCAATTCTTGCATATTCTTGTTATCCCTTCCTGTCTTCATTTTCTGTAAAGTGTGGGGCATTAAGAGAGACCCTAGGGCTAAGGTGGGGGGGGGTCTAAGGTTGGCTGTATGATCTATTTTTTTCATAAAACCTATTTCAACAAGCTCTCAACGAAACAAGAGTGCATCAGTACAACCAGCATAGCAGAGCAAAGGGCCTACAAGAGTGGTATGCAATTTCGCTGTAACATGGACTATATAAAACATTCACAGGAAGCCAGGCTAATTATTTACAAGTCCCTCTTTCATAAAATCCTATCGTCTTCTCTGGAAAGCAGTATCCAGTATCCCTCTTCTCCCCAAACCTTCCCCCACATTCCTCTAATTCTCCAAAATTATGATTTGATTTGACAGTCCGCGTGCATAAAATAGGGGTCATTTTAGGTTGCGGAGATTATTCTGGCCAACTCAGACATGGATGAGCGGGATGCATGCTCCATAGCTAAGGTAGTAACAAAAGAACAATAGAAGGCTGCATTGAGCTTAGAACCACCAACCATTCAAAAAAAAAAAAAAAAAAACATTGTAAACATCAAATCTTATAAAACAGCAAGAAGCCAAGTTTTGAGAGTAACTACATAAGCATGAACACACACGGGAGAAAGGCCCCTAGAACTATGTCTACGAAATTTTCACACTTTCCAAAAATCACTCACACAAATGCTTAATTTCAAAAGTCTACCAAAATCGATTTTCACCAGAAACAATATATACATTTGTAGAACATTTTCAGGGAATCAAATCAAATAAAATCCAGATTTTTCCAAGACTTATAACGAAACCAACCTCGTGCTTGTTATACTCCTTTAGAACAGGAAGTAGCAACTCATCAGCTTTTTGATTCGCCCAAGAAAACTTCTCCGAGCATAATCTGATAGCAAACAAAGAATACTAAGTGATCCACATTTCCTACTGTAGTACTGGCCAAAACATCTTTCTCTACATTAATAGTTTTAGCAGTAAGGAAGTAGAGGGAGGCAACAGAGCCTGCAGTTAGATATGCTTCAGTTCAGCCGACAGAAACATGTTCAGTGACAGAAGTCTTAGTTAGCCAAGTCCAAATTTATTAATCTTCCACATGTGTTTAGGCTTAACAGTGAAAGTAGAGCCTGCAAGAGCAAGTCATTTAGTTTTCATTTTCCAGTGCTATTCAATTATAGATTGTTCATGTTTTCTTCTGGGGGAATCCAAGGATTACTCAAACTATCGGAGGATCTCATCCAACCTCATAAGCTTGACAGAGAATGCAGGAAAAGCACACATAAATAATGGTCAAAATCATCAACAGAACTTGCCTGCGAAGAGAAAAAATATCAGGCTTGCCCCAAGCAAAAGGCTCAGCTGATTTATCTACTTGCGGACTTTTGTATGCTGAGATTACGGCATCACTTGGAAAAGAAGCAGGGATATGCCAATTTTTGCTAACATTTCTCTGTGGATACAGAAAGATTGAAATCAAGTTCACAACAGATGTAGAAAAAAAAAATGGAAAATCACAAGAATTGTCAACTCAAGCATTACATGCTTATTCATGAAGAGTTCTTTTCTTTTTCTGCTGTCCGTATCCTCATCGTCCTCGTTTGCTCCAGAGCTGTTACAATCAGCTTCTAGAGTTCCTTTTGACCCATTTTTCTTCGCACTCAGCCCTGATTGCCGCCCCACCTTCCCGAGAATGGATGGATCAGGTGATTCTACCCACTCTCGAAATTTGAGAAGACCATTGTCCTCAGGAAAAGCATTTACTACCTCAATAGCATTGACTATACCAATTCCACTGAACATTCGCCCAAAAAAGAAGAAAATTTTTTTAGCCAAGATTGTAGTTAAACCCCCAAAGGCAGAAAAGTGACCCAGGAAAAAGAAGGATACAGGAGAACATATTAAAAAAGAGTGAGCATAAATAAAGGGCCTTGGATACCCGTAGGCCTAACATACCTCACACCTTCAGTATAATCACTCCCAAGCAGCAAAGCCATGTGAATTAACTTTTCTGTGTTCAAACCTAGCTCACTTTCAATATCCTGCAAGGCAAAATTATATGAATTAAGAAAGAACACAGCAGCATCTACAATGAAAAAGGAAGAGTCTAGCAACAGATGCCAACCTTCAAGAAATAAGTTTCAACATACTTGCGGTCATCAAATATATTTTTGAAAACGCTTTGGGCTCCAAATAGAAATACATCAGAATCGTCTGTGACAACTCCATCCACAAGGTTTGCAGTCTCCAAAAAAGCACATTGCGCTTCCGCCTCCATTGGTGCGATAATATAGGGTAACCCAAACATTTGAAGCAGTTCCTATTTTCAAACAAGCAAAACAAAGTTTGTCAGCAGTTACTTTCCTGTAATTAAAGTAGAGTAGTTAAAGCTTCAATTGAACGTATCCAAGGGTTCTCTTTGCAAGTTAACACCACAGAAGGCAATATAGAAAACTTCATCCATTTTTCAAATTAAACTAAAAGTTTTCTTCAATGAATGCACAAAAAACCCAACCATGGGAACGGACTTTATGAGGTAAAAGTGTAAAACACGTCCAACACCACCACCACAAGCCACTCAAGAGGAACATTTTTATCTTTTGCCATAGGTCATACATAGTTGTTTAACGAATATTATTTCAGAACTCTTAAACAGTAGAATAGATCATTTAGTTAATCAGGATCATATTAAGTTTATTTTAATATGGTCTACAGTTTACTCGTATGTCACTTTCAATGCAAGTCCAGCTTCACAGTTGAAATATATTCCTTGATTGCAGACCAGAACTAAATGCTCAGGAGCTTCTCCCTTTACCATGCACCATCGATAGTTCAAGATAATAAGATTTTATGATACATCTTACGGCCCTGCACCAACCAACTATTTGAAACTTCCTAGTTGGGCACCAACCAACCTTTACATTTTGTTACCCTAACTGGAAAAACTTCCTATCCCACGAATCCAAAACACATTTTCAAAAGCCGAGGTTGGCCAAATAAGCAGTAAGAGAGCTATCCTAACCCCACACTTTTTCCTTCAGACGCACCCTTGTCCCACTTGCTTTACTCTTTCAATGTCATTTATACCTGGCCTTCCACTTACTTTTCTTTAGCCTAAAAGTTAGGTCCAACAGAAAGGCGAGAGGGGAGGGAATAAGGGTATATGAAGTACAGCTTCAGCTCAAAAACAAAAACTAATGTAACACTTACTTAAGGGGCAAAATGAAGACAGTACACATGTAAGCTAGACTACTAAGGTTGAATCTTTAAGCATAAATTCAGAAAGAAAATAAATTGCCAAGACATAATGATTAGGAATTTGCTCCAATACTAAATGAAAATGAAAGAAAGAAAGATACCTGACATTCCACAAACATTTCACTGTTAACAGAATCTGCATTGCGTTCCAGCTTTTTCTGCTCATTCTCGAGGTCTTTAAATTCCTTACCAAGTTCTAGCAACTCGTCCTCCAAAATTGCACTTAAAAGATCACCATTCCTATCCACATCATCCTGGGCAGTAAACTTTAAATCCTGATCTCTTTCTAGTACACTAACAAAGCTAATATCATCTTCAGGTATCTGTCTGTGGATATCAACATGTGATGTCTCTACTGTCGTCGTTGGTGCTCCATGACCAACGGACATATCAGATAAGTTGGTGGTAGTGTCCTCATTTGTAAGGTCGTCATCAACGGGAGCCTGTAGAGAACTGGATAGATTTCCAAAAGTCGTTACAGTTGGTATACCTGACCCGTCATTACTCAAATTACGAATTTCGACACTCTCTGTGGAAGTCTCCGGATGCTGAAAACACAAGTTGTTCTCATTACTTCTAGCAGTGGTTAAGTTGGTTGTAGTAACATCAACTGCAGATTCTGAGAGCCTGTCAGAAGTACTAGGAGCATAAGCATCCTTCAAAGCCAAGATACTCGATTGATCATTTTCAATTGCAAAGGGCTGTCGTGGCACATTCGCAAGGAAAATATCGCCTACTGTTGAAGTGAGCTGAGGGCTGGAGCTTCCTAATTCCAGCATATTGGACCCAGAGTTTGACTTCCCCAGATCAACACAGTTAGTGCTTGTTTTCTCAGCAGTTATATCCTCGAGACTCCTCCGTATAGCATCCTGCAAAGCTGCTTCTTCTTCGGCAGACCCTTTAGAAACAGCCTTTGAGACATCAACTGAAATTTCTTGCACTTCTCTAAAATTGTTAGTGTCATCTTTCTTCCAATCTGATTCAAACTCATTCTCTTTGCGATTGTCCGCAAGATTTTTCATGGCTTCTAACTTGCCATCAGATATATTAGATCCCTCCTTCCATGCCACATTTGTTTCCACTTTATTTCCGACAACTAAATGATTACTTTGTTCAACATTGGTACCATCTTCCCACTCAACATCTGAAGCAGAATTATCATCGGAACACAAACTCACGGGACTTCCAGCAACCAGCCGACTGAAAAACTCATCATCGTCGTCCACAGACATGTGCTTGCCATCATCACAGAAAGATATATTTATAGTGCTTGCAGTCTTTGGTGCATCTTTACGAGCTTTGATATCTAATAGTGACTTCTGGGGGCTATTATGATTGCAATTAACCTTCTCTATAGCGTCAACAATTTGGACTTCACAATCAGATTCTGAAGGGCCAACTGCTGAGTCAAGTTCAGTTTGCACATTTGTATCACGTTCAGATTCTTTCATCAAATCAATGTTCCTCTGCAGATCTCGTGTCATACGGATACCCATAGCCCTTGTTCTATGTATACGTTTACGCCCTTTTTCGTCAAGATAAGTTTCAATTTCGCCAGCAAGTGGTTCAGCTTCAGCATTCGATTTAGAAGCACTTGCGGCAATGCCATCACCTATATCTGATGAAGACTTCCTTTTCTCTAGTCCTTGCTGCTTTTCCGAATAATTCTCAGCTCCACTTGATGCAAGAGCTCTGAAATACATGGAAATCAGCAGGTACCATTGAAATTCATGCATATGGAATGCTTCAACCAGATGACAAACCTAACTATTTATAAAGCATATAACCTATTCAACCAGATGATTCTAGCTGAGCTTACTGTTTATCCCCAGAAAAGGATGAAGAAAAAATGAACTCTCTATTGGCTTCAGACGCTATGCGGGAAGTCTGAACACCACCAACTTCCTTCCCAGCAGCAGCCTTTTGCACTACATCAATTTCTCGGCGAAAAGCAACTGTTTTAAGATAGGCCTCAATTTGGAGTTCAGAAAACTTTTGAGGAGCCTGACAAGTACCAAAAGCATACATGTGACACAGAATATGAGGAATTATTCATTTAAACTTTTACCTATTGTTTTATCAAGGAAATGAATTAGTTGAAGATAAGGGGTGTTCTAAGAATATACCATATTAGTTCTAAGAATAATTCACTGGCTGAATAAATGTTTATTTAAGAAATATTAGTTGAAGATTAGGGGAGTTCTAAGAATACACCACATTGTGTTACAATGATGTTGTAGAAGACAGTAGCTCGATTCAGCTTTTACTTAAACAACTTCAGTTAAATTGACCAGCCTAATAGAATTAAGGCCAAAAGAAAAGGTCAGCTAATTACTAGACATGTATTAAACACATTTGCACCCAGCTACCTCAAACTTGTCTTAAGTATGCAATACACTTATGCACAATTTCCGGCCGAGACATCTGGAATAAATCCATTTCACTCAAATTATTTCGAATAACTTTTAGTTTGTTACACTCTATGAGGATTAACATAATATATCTAGACCCCCAATATTGGAATACTGAATCCCACAATAATGCATAGAGTCCTTAAGAACGAACGGAACTAATCACACACATGCCTTAATACACTGTAAAGAAACTTGTGGAAGCTACCTTCTTTACTTTCTGATACTTCTGTCTGTTCTCAGCCATCAATCTTTCCCTCATCTACACAGCAACATTAAATAAGTATATGACCCAGCCAAAATAAAACAAGTAGACAGAAAGAAATTATGAACCCAAAATTATAGTAACCTGAACAAGAAGATCAAGCTGCATAGATGGAGGCAAAGCGGCTAACACAGCCGGATCCACATTCGTGTCTGTTATTGGCTTCAAAAGGCAAATGAATCAAAGTCAGCAGACTGAAAGACACCCATAGTTCACTGCTTTCCAGCACATGAAGTCACTGACAGAAAGGTCCTAAAATCTAAACTAAAAATCGGATATTTAGTCACCTTCCAGCATATATATTGATGTTTGATGATTTACTTACTTTCCAACAACAAAACCTCAACATTTCACATACAACTAACCAGCTAACAAGGTTGTATGGACTGCTAATACATGCTGGATCCACTCCTCTTATTCGACTTTTCCTTGTATCATATATTCAAACGAACCTCACACCGAAATAAGCAAGGTTCTAAAGATTTTATTTCATCCATACTAGTTAAAGCAAAGAAAGTTTTTATACTCTCTTTTTTATTGCATGTGTTAAGCAAATTGGAGGGAAAGGCAAGGGACTAAGCTCAAAATCACACTTTCTCAAAGTGCATTGGACCTAATGCGCATCAATTTAGAACAAAGTAAATCCTACGCAAGGCCGTGGATTTTCAACATATCAATACACTATATGACAGTCTAGACGGAGCTGTATTCTTGTCGGCGTGTCTCTATATCCTTAGCTTGATTTCAAACTTTTTTTTTTTCCTTAGTTTTGAGCCTGTTAATTGTTATGCTGCTAGATGTGGTTTAGTACCGTTTCTCTTTATTTGACGTCAAACTTATTTAAAGGGTTTTAAACTTCTCCGTTACATTATATTCTCCCTGGTTTAAACATTCTCAGGGCTCACACATGCAGTTTCATACGATGATTTCTGTTAGCCAACCCCAAGTCATTTGGGGTCTAAGGCTTTGTTTTTGTTGTCATTCTTATTGACAATCTGACAGAATTTCGGACTTTCGCTTAAACTGGACTTTGCACATGACGAAATATCTGTTAAAAGCAATTTCATAAAGTAGGCTTTTTATATATCACTATAAATATGCATCAGAATTTAGTTACATATCCTCTACCCAACCCGCTACTAATAGCTCCAGGAAACTGCAAAGGGCCAAGACATCTAACAATTACCATCTAAAGCCATTGCTTCAGCCCCTACAATAACCTTAAGCTTTCGACTCACATGGAGCCAAGGC
Organism: Spergularia bocconei; assembly: GCA_963457585.1. Classification (NCBI taxonomy): domain Eukaryota; kingdom Viridiplantae; phylum Streptophyta; class Magnoliopsida; order Caryophyllales; family Caryophyllaceae; genus Spergularia; species Spergularia bocconei. The sequence goes on along the minus strand of OY734951.1, from coordinate 8,604,126 downwards.
AAGAAGGGCCAAGAGGTGTCAGAGCTGAAATCCTAGAAACCCCTAGTTACCGCTAGTGAAATTTAGTACAAGTCAAGATAGGATGAAGATATGTGCTTTATGTAAGCTTCACAAATGGGATGCACATGAAGGAGCACATTTACAATACAAAGCCACTGTTTGGAACCCAATCGCCAAGGCTTTTAGTTAAAATGACTCTTTCACCCACCGGGATCAGCCTCTCTTTGATCTTTTATTGCTAGTCCCCATAAAATGGGATTCAAGAGACAGATCAGGGCTACAAGAAGGTTCGAGTAACAGCAAACCATATTTACATTCCCCTGTTTTGATGCTACAAAATTCAATTCAAAACAACTAACCAGTGGCAAAGTAAAGGGATGTGCAGAAGCGCCACTGCCGCTGCAACAAAAGTTCACTGGATTCAAGAAGGAAAATTTTTTTTCTGAAATCAACCCCCCATAGTCGTATAACTGAGCAGAAGTGAACCCCACCCTATTAGAAAGTACCACGGCTGTTTATGCTCAGCTCATCAAGCGCAGAATCAAATGCCACAGAGGGCAGTCATGTCACCTGACAGCTGATTTCGCTACGACAACTAGCGAAGATTTCAAACATAGTTTTCAGCAATTCAAAGTACAACTACATGTAACTCAGTGAAATTGTATGAAGCACCTACTTAGAAAATCGTTCTGTCAAGGAATAAAAGGAACACAAAAAGCATATCATTCATATGTGAAGTCTGTAACTTGCACAAGCAAAATAACAAATTTAATATCCGACAAACAACGCACCACTTAATTATGGAGTAAAAGTGTATACCATCATCATCTCTTCATCATCATCACCATCCTCATCTTCCAATGTAATAGCTGCAGCAGATGCAGATTTGGACGTAGATGTGGATACAGATGCAGATGCATTACTGACCGGGGCAGCAGGGGGTGAAAAAGCTCTATCCAATTCACCACATTCTTCAGCTAAAATAGATGCTGCCAACCTGATTAAAGCACAAAAGGTCAGAAACACTTGAAAAACTCTTACAACAGCCAAATGTACACAGGGTAATACATTAAGCGTGTAGAGTAACAAGACACTCACATCTCATCTAAGTTTTCCTGATTTTTAACACCTAAAGCTGCATCGCTTTCCCTCAACGTGTCAGAATTCTCCACCATAATTTCCTTACCCTTCAACTTGCTCATGTCTTTCTGACCCTTGAGATTTTCAGCCAAGTTATTTAACCTCATTGCTTTCATCTACAAGAAAAAAACATCCAGTAAGATGAGAATGTTAGAAACAAAAACACGAGAAAACTAAATACACAATATACTCAAGAGGCTATTTGAGGTTTCTCTCCTTTCTCTTTCTCCAAAATCATAAATGGATTACCCAACGTGTCTTTTCAAGAGCCACCAAACCCGCACCCGCCCCCATATATGAGAATTCAACACTTTCACCTCACACCGTTCCAAAGCATATGACAACCATTCATCTTTAGTCCTGCTTCCCACTGCACTAGAAAGCGTCATAACATATTTTTACACATGACATTCCACAGCACCGTCTATAAAGGACCGAAGCTTGGATTTTGACTAAGAGTTATACATGAACGAGAATGACAAAAGAAATGAAAAAACAATACGATCAATTCACCGAATTCAACAGTAAACAAGCATGATCAACAGAATTTGACGAATACAAAAGATCGAATAAAGTTCAATAGAAGTTCATTGTCAAAGAATTTAACAGTAAATAAAAACACCTACTTGGTTTAAAAACAGTTTCTCAGCAGTCTTGCGGATTTTGGCCTGAGCATTCTCCCTCTGCCTCCTCCTAGCAATAACCGTCCTCCGCTTCAACGCGGGCGTAGCTCCATCAAACACGAAAACCGGCTTCGTACGAAGAAACAAAAGCTTACAAATACGGCGAAAAAAACCTAACAAGTGAGCATTCCTCACCATTTCCCCCTTGTCATCCCTCATCGCCTTCATAAACTGCACCATCCATATACTAGCATCTAATTCACCAACAAACATCATCAATTAAATTAAAATAAAAATCAAATAATCAAATTCATAGTCCTGTTGATCAGAAATTGGGGGAAAACTCAGAGAATTAGGGTTTTGAAGAGAAACAAAAAGGGGGAAATAGAGTGAGAGAGAAGATACCGATGGCGAGGCGCTTTCCGGCGAGAGTTTCGACGGATACGCGGCGGCCGACGGGGGCGAGGAGGTCCCACAAGCCGTGAACTCCCATTTGTGTTGTTGTGCGAAACTCAGAATAATGGGGAGTCAAACCAACAACAACAACAACAACAACAACAACGTTTGAGTTTCTGTGGCCGACTCAGGTTTTTGCCGCCAAGGAGGTAAATGGGAGCCCGATAATAGCTATTGGACGATAGGGCAGTAGAAATCAAAATTTTGGGCGTTTCTCGAGGCGCTTGAACTCTTTTTTTTTTTTTTTTTTGAGGTAAGTCAGTGGTTAAGCATTTAAATCAAGCTCCCCAAGGGATAACACTCCCTTCGGAAAATTGGTTACAAAGATTTGTACACACCCACTATGAGGAGAGAGTCGAGCAACAAAATGAGCGATGGTGTTTCCAACTCGTCTAACATGACTACAAAGGAAAGAATCAAAACAAGGAATAATTGAGCATATATCATCAAGAAAAAGATCAACGACACCTTGGCCTGAGGAGACGTTTTGCAGAGCTGAGATCATATTAAGAGCATCACTTTCCAACACAACATCATTGAACACCATGTCACGCGCAATCTGCAAATCAAACCTTCCCGCAGCAACCTCGGCCAGTCCTGCATCCCAACGATATTGTAACCTTCTAACCGCTATTGCCACCACTTTCCCTCGTTCGTCACGACAAACAACTCCCAACCCTACTCGTTCACCATCAAAAGTAGATGCGTCAGTGTTAACCTTGATAATACCAAGAGGGGGGGAACCAGTGAGAACGAGAAGTAGGAGGTCGGTTTTCAGGATTATCAAACACGGGGGGAGCATAAGCCCAGTAATGCTGAACAAGTCGTGAATAGCCAGCAGTTAAGGTATCCAGTTTAGGAATGGTCTTGTTGAAGATTTGCTCGTTACGGCATCGCCAAGCAGCCTAAGCGCGGCCGAGGAAAAAGCACAACTCATCATGACTAACCTTTTCAGAAGCCCAATCAAGAAAAATTTTAAACGTTGATGTAGGGCCTGCCCGCACAAGCTCCCTGTCAGCACTAGAATCCCTTATGTTTCTGGACGACGAACACCAAAAAATAGCATGCATAACGGATTCTACGTTGCCACCACTGATTGGGCAGATAGGGGACTGGACAATGTGTCGAAAATGAAGGTTTCCCATGACTGTAAGACTGCCCACGCACGCCTTCCAGATGAAATGTTTCAGATTCGGGAGAGTACTGAGGTTCCAACTTTTAGTTCTCGATTGGTCCAAAAACTAGTCTTGGGTTGCGATGCGGAATCGGGTTGACTTAGTATTGGGTTGGGACCTCATTTCTATAGATTGGTGTTTGGTTCACCCCAATAAAAAGCATATACTCCCTCCTACCCAAAGAGATTTTCCTCGTTGGGTAAGGCACAACAACCAACACCCCAATTAAACAAACCCTAATATATTACTCCCTCCATTTCAATATATATGACGTTTTAAAGTTAGGAGACAAGTTTTGACTTTCAATTTCATAAAAAAATATATTGTCAAAAATTATAAAAATTATACCATTGGATTCGTTATGAAATATACTTTCACAAGATCATAATTTCATAATTTTTACCCTTATATTTTGAGAGATATCGAAGGTCAAAGAAGTGTCTCGTAACTTGAAAACGTCATATATATTGAAATGGAGATAGTAATAACTAAATAATTAATTAAACATACCAATTTGTTTAACATCTAATCCCACCCCTCCCTTCACCCATCTTCAACTGATCCCCACCAGCAAAACCACCAGCGACACCATCCTCTTCTCCAATGAGACTCACTAATCGCATCTTTTCTCTTCATTCTCCGATCAACCGCTCTTTTCGATCTTCCGCGATCAGCCTCCATCCTCTTTTGCGATGAGACTCTCTTCTCCGAATACCCTCTCTCCTCTTCTCCGATCAACCTCTCTTTTCCGATGAGATTCGCTTCTCCGATCAACCTTGTTCGGCCCTCTTGAAGATCTGAACTCATTCTCCATCTTAAATTCGATTTTTCTGGGTTCGGGAATAGCGAGGTAGCGATTTTTCTGGGTTCGGGAATAGCGCCGCCTCGAGCTCTTCTCGATCACTCTCGCATGTTCGGGAATAGTTTCGTTGTTCGGCTTCTGACGACGTGCTGTATCTCCTCATCGGTCATGAAACAGTGAGATGGTGATGGTGGTCGACAGGTGGAACTCGTTGGTTGATAGAGGAAGTGGATCAGGGTGGTCGGAGGAGACGATCGGTGCTCTCGATAATATGGGGGAGGTGGTTGGAAGGAGAGAGAAGATGGGATGTGCAAGTAGTAATTAGGGATAATAGCCCCAAATCAGAAAATAAGTAAGGGTATATTAGTTCGTGGCAAATGGGGTAAGTTTCAAAAGAGGAAAATCATAGTGAATCGTCCCAAAGAGGACTACATGAAGATATCTTTAGGTAGGAGGGAGTACTCCCTCCATTTCAATATAAATGACGTTTTCAAGTTACGAGACAAGTTTTGACTTTCAATTTCATAAAAAAATGTCTTGTCAAAAATTATAAAAATGATACCATTGGATTCGTTGTTAAATATACTTTCACAAAATTATAGTTTCATAATTTTTACCCTTGTATTTTGAGAGAAAATCGAAAGTCAAAGAAGTGTCTAGAAATGTGAGAAAATAATATATTTTGAGAAGGAGGGAGTATATTGAAATAAATCATAATTTCAAGTCACATTAATAAACTTTTCATAATAAAATCAAAGGAAAAGGACAAGTTGCAAGTTGCAATACCCATGGATCCATGATAAATTTATCATATCGTCAGGTTTTTCCATTGACGGTGGTCTTGAATTGTCTTCCCAAATTAATGACAGTTCGTGGAACTCCGACCGCGGAGGCCACAGATTCGATCATGGATGAGGTGGTGTGTGATCGATCATGGCTTGTCAATTCGTGATGTTCATCAAGTTGCTTCAACTTCATCCATATCCTCTTTTTTGTTGTGCTGGTGAGTGGTGAGAATAACAATGGAGTACCATAATGTCACGTTAGAGACTAGAGAGATGATAATCTCTTGTTATTTTAGTAAGGCGGGAGTCTCTGGTCTTGGCATGGTTGTCTGGGATGATATAGGAGGAGTCCGAGTCCGAGCCATGGCCTGCGTGCGGCTCGCTGCGCGGCGGAGTCCGAGAGTGGCTGAGGTGGCGGCTGCTCGCTTTTGTCTCGAGGTTGCGCATTAGCTAGGATTTACTAGAGTGGCCCTGGAGTGTGACTCACTTGAAGTCGTAAAGGCAGTTCGACAGAAGGAGTTTAGTAGAAGGGGGTCAGGCCTTCTTGAGGAGGATGTTTGTTTATCCTTGAGGTCGTTTATGAAGTCTTGTGTTTCTCATGTTATGCGGGTTGAGAATTGTGTTGGTCGTCTTAGTATTAGTGTGGGTGATCGCATTGTACTTGTTTCCGATTTTTCCCAAGGTATGTTGCCTTTTGTGAAACTTGATATGATATAATCCCCTTCTCGGTTGGCCCTCAAAATAAATTACAACTTACTACAAGAGTACAAGTCATTTCTAGCCTAATTTTCTTCAGATTGCTTCGTTTTTATTTGTTTGTCATGTTCTCAGGTTGTTCTATAAATAAGTTTTCTCCTCATGAGAGGCTCTCTGTCCCATCCTTTTGTCTCTCCTTTCGGAGGAGTTTGCTCTCTTTGCAGGTGGAAGATATGCTCTCAAATGGATATGTATGCGGTTTTGTACTTGTTGCTGATTTTTCGTCTCCCAATCGATAGATCTTATAGAGTTCATATTTCTCAAAACTACTCAAGATCGCAAGACCCCTCGTTCGATCAAGACTGCTCTGAGCAGCGATATCATAGAGGGTATAAGGAAGTGATGTACCGCCTTTGTGATCGTAGTTCTCATGGATTTGAGTTTTATTATGTTTATCAGATTTGTATGACGAAATTATCAGTTTATCTTGTAGATGGCGTATGGCTTTTATTAATGAATGAGCGGTATTTTCCTCTAAAAAGAAAAAAGTTAATGAAGGGGTACGAGGGCAATAATGGACATAGGCCCGATCGATGGGACTGCATATTTATGATCTGAACTGATCTGATTTGAATGACTCTGAACTGATCTAAAATTGTTGAAATTTTGATTGAATTTCAACGAACTAGTATCAATTATGGACAAAATATATTCATAGTTATTTCAACATTCTGATATGATCTGATCTGATTTGAACGGTTCTTTGATCTTATCTGATTAAAATGACTCCAATCTGATTTGAATACTACTTTTAGTAAATCCTATCAAACAGAGCCATAATTAGTTAAAAATGGTATATTATCTATATAATATAATTAGCGGTGCATTTACAACACTCTCAGACCGTCCACATCGTTGGTGACATCAGCGACACGTCATAGCTAATGTCATCAACGACTATTTAGGGCAATAAAATTATTCAAAAATAATGTTAATTACCCTATTTAAATGATACTTTAATTAACTTAGTATGTGATATATTAACTAGCATAATTTCCATCAATTTCGCGCGAAAATAATCTAAATAAACGAAATTAGTCATATATTAATCCACACTATCCTAAAATGATACCATAATAAACTAAATTTGTGAAGAAATGAAAATAGTATCTATAGCTGAATTTTTAAAAAATGAATAAAATCTTCTACATAATCTTCTACGTAATTTTTACATCAATCAATAATGTATATAGTAATGTTATAAACGGGAAGAAATAATAATATATATGGATAGAATGAACTATATATATGATTTTGGGGTTTTATACATATAAATGTGAAATAAACTTCTTTTGCCATTACAATTTGCATTGTTTCCGAAATTGGAAAAAAAAGCCCAAATATTTTAACTAAAGAAAGAAATAAATAAAAAATAAGTTGATCAAATCATCCTTGCGTATCTTTACCATGAATATAGTGTGGAGGAGTCAATCATGCCTAACATGTCCACTATTTATACACTACAAAATCACGCCATTAAGGAAACGACGGTTCATGATTAATTATTTCCCATTGTTAATTTACTAGGTGTTTGTGTACTGTTAATATGTGTTCGTATGTGATTGTGTTGATGTTTCAGGATTATTCATGGGTTTTGCTTTCTATAATTTCGTAATGTCGGCCGAACGATGAAGCATCAACGGGATTTATGATCGCACGCATGATCGACGCGCATCATCGATTCATGACGGATTAATATAAAGGTTCGCGTTCTAATTTTTAACTTTTTAACGGCATCTAAACATTAAAATTGAATCGTTCTAATAACATCTATCATCTTCCTTATCCTTATTTTGAACTGTCATCACCGATTCACAGATTCAATTCGCCATTGGAAAGGTAAATGTCGAATATCATTTCTCAACTCAAGTAACTTTTTATTGTTAGCTTTTTTTTTTGGGAATACAATTAACAGTTAAATTGGTATATGCGTTTGGTTAGCCGCTCAATTTTTTGTGATCATTGATTTTTTTTATTATCACGTTGGTCCGCAAATTATACCATGCTCCCGGGAGCACAAGGAGCATGGTGGTCCTCCTCACAATAAAGGAATGGAGACCACACTTAAAATGATTTTTCATTTTTTAATATGTGGTCCCCACTCATCTATTGTGAGGAGGACCACCATGCTCCTTGTGCTCCCGGGAGCATGGTATAAGCACTGACGTTGGTCGATGTATATAGTACGAAGTATTGAATGGTGTAAAATCTCTATGAGATAATGTGTAATCTCACCCTTTTAAAAGGATTTTGACTTCTTGCAGGTTTTTCAACGAGGCTGCTTACATTGGTCACTTAATCCATCAAGCCAAAAAAAAAGGAAAAAATCATTGTTGCCTTATTGTTTGATTAATTTGTTTGGTTGTACACTACGGGGTACTTCATATTCTTTTTTCTTGTGTAATTATTATCTACTCCCTGTTTTTCCACTTCAAATGAACCCTTAATTTCTAATAAGAGATTTTTGAATATGGGGTGTTTGAAATAGGACACTAGGAGTATTTAGTATAGTATTATCTACATTCAAAATAGATGTGGACAATCATGTTTGGCATCCTAATGGCATTTGGAATTAATTAAAAGTTTTATTTCATTTTTATTATAACAAGGGTCGAAGCATCAAAGGACTTTATCTTGGCAATAGTATTTCTATGGCAACAAATTTAGTTTAAGTGTAAACGTAAATACACATAAATAAGAAGAAAGAAAAGAAAAACAAGTTTTTGCGTTCTTCTATAGGAACTATGATGGATGGATGCATGCAAGTAGGGAACTATATGGATCCACTTCTCATTTAACTGAAAGAATACTTTGTTTTTTAGTCTTACACTCCGTAATTATTGTTCTAATACATTTTGGCTTTATTTAAGAACTGTTTGCATTTTGGCAGCAATATTCAGCTGACCATACTTCATCGCATTCGCACTATAATAACATTTTAGCCTTTTAAGGTCCAATTTTTTATCTCCAGGAACTACAGTGTACCAAAACTATTATGTCTAAAAAATGCAACTACTTCATGGATGGGTTATCTCGAAAGGCAATCAGGCAACAAAATATCCGAGATATAAAAAAATTGTGACTTATCATTAAAAATAAAGAGAGGCGACCTATCAAGTATTTCGAAAAAATAATAATGCGCCGGGTCAAATTAGAGAAAGAAATATGTGGGATAACAATCCGTGTCACTACGGGTCTCAGGTCACATAAAGCATTGTCATTACTCAAGAAAAATTGGTCTAATTGATTGAGTTAGGCCCTGTTTGATAGGACTTAATAAAAGTAGTATTCAGTTATTCAAATCAGATCAATTCAAATCAAATCAAATTTTTATCAATTTATTTAGTTCATAATTGATACTAATTCGTTGAAATTCAATCAAAATTTCACCACATTCAGAATAGATCAGTTCAAAGTCATTCAAATCAGATCATATCATATCATATTAGTTCAGAAATATGGAGCCTATCCAACAGGGCCTTACTCGGTCAATTAAGCTTTTAAGTTTGAACAGTTTAACAAAATGCAATATATCTTACAAATATCCTCATATAATTTCCATATAAACGCAAATGTAGGAAAACAAAAAATTGACAATGAATTTTGAAATCAACCATATATTCTTTCATGGATTTATGGGCTATAGTATACGGTCTATACCCTAATATTCTTTGCTCAGCACTACTACTACAATATAGATCGAATTATTGAAAATGTAAAGGAATAAATATTTTACAAAAGATGTATAACATATATAGTTGGTATTATACGCCAAAGAAAGCACATGCACCATAAAATATGGTCCGAACTTTTTCGATAGGCATAAAAGCATGATTAGTTCCACAAATTTCACGGGTGAACACTGAACAAGTATAGTTAATATTACATATCAAATGGGTAGGTCTGGTAAGATATGTGTGTTAAGATATGTGTGTTGAGAAATCGATAAATAATGCGAGATCGTGTCGAGTTAGGTCAAAATATGGTACTCTCCAAAAATAAACTATCCTAACATCCGAAAATCTGAAACAAAAGGTACTCTCCAAAAATAAACTATCATAACATCCGAAAATCTTGACAATTAATAATATTTTTTCATAAATAAATTCACAATGTATTCTAAAAATATATCGGTCAAAACTTGGTTTAGATTATTGTCGACTATAACTCACAAACAAAAATTCGTTCATGGCCCAGTTTAAGCGAGTAAAATCAGCCATGTCATTTGTCGGTAAAGCTTTTGACATGCATAATAATTTTTTGCTTTAATTAAGGTAGAAAATAGAATTAATGAAATATCATATAACAATCATTACAATTTGCACGACCAAACAACTTCGGGCAAACACTGGTCGGATTAACAAAGGATCGTGTCGAGTTAGACGATAATAAAAATTTTGGCTTTCCAAAATTTTCTTTTCCACAATAAATACAAATACCCCACGTCATGTTTGAAATGGCTGAGATAGATTGAGTAGTATAAATTCCCAATGTAAACGGTGCTAAACATGATAGTAATAAGCGCAAATTATATCGTGCACCAAGGTGCACAATGAGTATGGTGCACCTCCTCATAATAGAGGAGTCGGGACCACACTTAAATAATTTAAATTATTTTAAGTGTGGTCCCTACTCCTCTATTATGAGGAGGTACACTATACTCATTGTGCACTTTGGTGTATGGTATAAGCATTGAGTACTAAGTAGTGATATACTCTACTAAAGATATTAATTAGTCAATTGAAAAGAAAAGAACACAACAACTAATTGAAATTATTTCCATATATAATTAAATACAGAAATTTACAGAAATTATAGGAGCTGGATATTTGGAAATAAAGTACAAAATAAGTTATTAGAACACGATTACTAATTAGTTATTCTATATATGTTGTTTAACTTAGAGACCAACGACGGTAGGTTAGATCCAAAAGTACATGTATCTAAATGAGTTCTGGTTAATACGAATCACAGGTCATATAAAGCGGGTTCATAACTAAGAAATTGGGCCACAGGACATAAAAACGGGTATGGCCCAAAAAATATGTGTATCCAAACAGGGTCGGGTCCGATTCATGAACTCAAGAAGATTTATTTTTATAACTCAACTACGGGTCAATTGGTTGGGTCAATTTAAGTCCAAAAGTACGTGTATCAAAACGGTTCGAGTTAATACAGTTTATGGGTAATAAATAACGAGTTAATGTCCCAAAAATAGCAAGATCGTACCCTGTAATGTTGGTTACGGGCCATAAAAGTAGGTTCATGGCCCAAAACACAAAAGATGTTTTTATGGGTCACTTTGGTAAATAGATCGGGTCAAGTTAGACAAATAAGTATAATACCCTTGCAAAATTTGGGGCCAAATTTGATAGGGGTCTGGTTTGAATCTAGGGTAATTTGTCTAAATTTGGGGTCAAATTTGATCGACGGGTCGAATCGTGTTTGAGATAGCACACATGCATGGGTCAATATATATGGTGCACATGTAAAGATATAAAGAAAAACGGGTTAATAACCCACAAAAGCGTGTGAGGTTAGATATGATCAACTTTTCGCAGGTATAGCTTTGTTGGTCTGTTTTCTTTACTTTCATACTCATTTAATAGTTTCACAATATTTAACAATAATATCAACATATGTAAAGCTAAAAATAAAAATAATATTATTATCATTTTCGAAACACAGCCTATGTAATAGTATTACAACTATTGAAAGAGATAAGAAATTAAAATTAATATTGTAAAATAAATAACTGCCATTATATTTGAAGTTAATTTTGCTGAATTGATGTTTGTTATAACTTATATTCCATATATACTTCCAAAAAGAAAACTTATATTCCATATAACACCTGTTTTTGTTGACTCTTAAGTTTTTTTTTTTAAATTTAAAACAATTGTTTAAAAAATTCAAATTTCATTTATTTGGTTGGTAATATAAAGTCTATTCGTGTTTTACTTACATAAGTATCCAGTATCTAAATTGATAGTGTACAATTGTTTAAAATATCCAAGTTGGGTGTTTATTAACTTACAAGACAATATTCGTAACACTTACATCATGTGAATAAAGTGATATGAGTTTACGCTGTTTTGTATCACATTTCCTTAAAGCTGTGTAATACGACAGCCCGTGCAATTTTGCACGGGTCATTAAACTAGTTATATATACTAATAGGCAAACTTTTGGACAATTCTTAAGCCATCCACGTCACTGCTGATGTCACTGATGATGTCAGCGCCACATCATCACCTGCCACATAACAATTCTGAAAAAATGATGTTATGTGGGCTTGAACCTGTGACCTCAAGGTTATAATGTAACACTTCAACCACTGAGACAATGGATGTTTTGTTGATTCTTTTATTAGCCAAATTATACATAAAGGATATTAATTCCTAATATTTCGTCCAAATAAATAACAAAGATTTCACCCAATAACTATTCTCATATATTCTACACTAAGTTATATGGAAATAAAATTTGACCATTTCTTCAATTTTGACCGAAATTTTACCATATATAGTAAGCATATGTATTCCATGAATACCAATTAGAGAATGATCATTTCTTACGTGGAACAAGGAATTAGAGATTATCGTACGTTTATGCTGGAAGTAGTTGTACCGGTAGCTAAAGCCAAAACTTAAGACGCTAACAATAAGTTACGCGGGTGATAGCTACAAAAATGTTCCGCGGGTGAGTTAGCTAGGACCATTATATGTTAGCAAATTTTTAAATAATCGTAGAGTAGAGTTTAGGTGATGTTGCTTACATTGAAATTCATGAATCGGCGTAAAATATTTAACTAATTCTCATACTTATTAACTTGTTTTAATTGTAGCGAATTGGGCATAACTCCTCTAAAATGATATTAAATTAAACATGATGAATTTACAATGAAATGGAGTGTCCCGTGCAATTCTGCACGGGTCAACGACTATATACGGCTATACGCCATCACTGTATTAGATGCAAAACCTAATACTTTCTAAAATTTTACTAGAAAGAAGTTAGTGACTTCATCTCCATTTCAAAAGTTACAAAATATCTAGCAAATGAAAAGGTTTTAGATGAAATGAAAATGAATTGCAATTTATCATTAGGCCTGGATTTCAAGCATTCGGGTTAATATAGATTAGTGGTCAGGAAAAACGGGACCTAAAAATAGATCGGTTAACGAACTCACGAGTCATAAAAAGTGAGTACGTGACCAAGGTTTATTTTTAACATATACTTATTTTGTTTATTCTATTTTTTTCGTTACGTACGTCTACTATTGTTTTTCGTTTTATTTTAATTGTGATAGGCATTTCCTATATCCGAACAATAAAGTATATATTATAAATCGAGACATACCAATGTTATAATACAGACCGTGAAATTTTGCACTTATCAACAGACAATGTGAAAGTATATTCGGATAGGACAACCCGTGCATTTTTGCACGGGCTAACGACTAGTGAGTATTAAACGGACGTTGAGTATTAAACGTCAAAGTTTTCAAAAAGACGGTAAAAACCGGTCTGAAAATTCGTAATCCACATACTAAATCCGGTTTAACGAAGGCAAGAGAAGCAGGTCTTTCTTAGCAAATCCTGACAACATCATCTCTCTCTCTCTCCTCTGCTCTCCCAGCTTCACTCTTCGATCTTCTTCCCCATTAGACAAATTTCTCTTTTTTTTCTAGTTTACCCTCGCCACATTTTCTAGCAAATTCTTCTGATCGAATCTGACATCGTTGCTGTACAGGTATACATGATCAAATTTGCATCGAGTTGTTTTTACCTTTGTTCAATCTCTACTGCCAATTTAAACCCATTTTATTTTGTGGGCACTTGATTAATTCACTAAATTTTGCATCTTTGTTGATGAATTATATTATTATTTTGGTTTAAAACGGGATTTAGTATGTGGGTATAGGCTAATTTATGATAATAGTTTGATTAATTTGTGTTGTTGACATACTTTTCCTCAGATTTTGGATCAAATTGACATACTTTGTCCAGTGTTCTTGAAACCCTAGTTTTTCGGGAGGCGTTGGGTCTTTCAGGTAATCCGATCACTCGCTTTATCTTCATTGATATTCCTGTCATTGAGTCCAAATTTTGTTTAATCTAGTCCCAATTGGGGAAATAAAACGTCACGTACAAGCTGAGATGCGCAATGCAGCATATATTAGTCCATAAGCAAAGATATTCATAGCTGATTAACCTTCCTGCAAGGCTGTGAGCCCGTGACTATTTTTCGCCTACGCCTAAGCTATCAAATTGATATAACTTTGTTTAGAAGGCATGTTGCCTTTAGAATGGTCTTTCCCTTGTTTGCCTTGGTGTATGCGAAACCAAACAAATCGGCTGCAGTTGTTTGATCAGATTTCGGGTTAATGTCACCATCTTGTTCTTTAGAGCCTAACCTTTCAGTAAAACGGATCCTGTTGCTAGTCTCCTTTAGCAATCCGTCATGTACAAAATCACTCTATCAGGCAGATATGGTGCAAGGGCGTGAGTGCGTGACATCATGCTCAAGAATGACAAGATCAACACTCAATATTCATGGTTGATTAGAATTTCTGATTGGTGCTCACTGAATGCTGATTTTAGTTTAAAATTTTTGGGTGGAGTCTTGGTTGAATGGAGAATTGGAAGGAAAGTTGTGTGGGGAATTGAAGGGAAGTTGCTGAGATAAATTTTCAATCTTGAAGTGCAATCTTCGTAGTTTTTTAAAACTGTTTTTTCAAAACTGATCACTTTCACGTCCTGATAATGATTAGTTCTGGTTTTGTAGGGGCCTATTGTTAGTGTTTTGCAGCCCCCTCAATTCTTCAAGACGGCCCTGATGTCAGGGTTCACCAGGCTTTGCAAAGGCCTAGCGGTTGTGCTCGTTGTTGGGCACATCGTAGTCCAGCTCTTTCCTCCAGCACTTACCTATCTTGCCCTCATTCCTGCCAGGTACATTATACAGTCTTTTCTAATTTTCTGCATATTTCTTCTTTGTATAATCTAAACTACCTTGTTTAGAAACCGCGTAGAGATCCAATTATTTTGGGACAGCTGAAAAGAATGGTAAATACCCAACTTGTGTACAACTGTTGCACAGAGCCTCACTGTTTTCTTAATTTTTTTTTGTCTGTGTGTATTTATCAAATATTAGCATAAATTTATTTTTAGTTACATGTCTCTATCTGATTTTGCTATGAGGAAACAATTGACTGTATACTTCACAATTTGGTTGGCAGGACTATTCCTTTTGCATGGAATCTCATAACAGCTGGTTACATTGAACAGACACTATATGGGGTACGCACAACCGTTCTTTCTAATACCTTATCTCTATCCATTTGCTGGGACATTTTTATCATTTATTGATTTAAGAGCAAAGATGATAAACACCACCTTTTGAATATTTCATGTTTATAAAGCACCTCAGTATATACTGAATTCTGAAAAACACCTCCAAGATGGAATCTCCGGCCAATAACCTGGCATCTGGATCGTGGAGTCCGACAGCTCTGCCAACGACCTTATCCCGTACTAAATTCCCTCATTCGTTTTCCGTCTTCCCCGGATCCCCTCATTAGTTTTTTCTCTCTGTCCCTTTCTCAGCTTTGTCTTATCTCTTAAGGCTCAATGTTTCACTTGAAATTGGCTTCTTCTTTTGAGCATTGATTGTGGGCCCAACTTTCTGATTGAACTTGAGATAGGGGGTCGGTTACTATGTTTTGGGGGCATGGTGCATTGGGGTTAGTTGCGGGTGGAGCCGGTTAGTCATATTGGGTGACTTTAGGGTTGTGAACGACCAGAGATCGGTTTCTGGTGGTGCTGTACAACGTTTCAACGAGAGAAGCTGTTTTATTTTATTTTATTTTCTTTTAGTTTTCTTGCAGAATCAGCGTAGAAGGTGTTCTATAAACATGAAAGCTTAAAAGATGGTTATCAATTCATCTTTCAATGTTAGTTGATTTGTATCTAATTGATGTCCCTCCCCCCCTCTCTCTCTATCTCTCTAGGTGGTGGTCAGTATACTTGGTCTTCTATTTATCGGAAAGATTCTTGAGCCCATCTGGGGTGCCAAGGAGTTTCTCAAGTTTATCTTTGTTGTCAACTTTCTCACCTCCGTTTTTGTCTTTATCACGGCAATTGCACTGTACTACGCAACAAGGCTGGAAACGTACCTGTAAGTGTTTTGCAAGTATCCTTTGCTATTGAAATGTTTGTAATTTCTTTGCATGCTAGAGAAACATGTGTACCATATCGGACTTATAACTGGCATACTACATCACATTAAAAAACTTAAGGTTATTAATCATCCTGAAGTAGGAGGACAGCTTGCACATAAAATCATGTCATAACTTCTCAAATCTTCAGAACTATATGTAATGGAATCTTATGTTGTCATATTTGTGACTGATGATTTACTTCTTATAAATTTCACTTGAATAGCCTTGTTCTTCTCTAGATTTTGACATTAATTGTTTATGAACAAACGGTAAGGAGAGTTAAATTGGGCAACAGTATAAAAGGAGGAAAGACCATGATTATAGATAAATTGAATACTTTCTGGGCTGCTCTTTGTTACCCGTCGTTGATAACTATTTTCATCTTCTTCTGAGACATTTAAGGTGGTCATGTAAATTTCTCCATTTGAAGAAGATCTCATTCAGGATCCCTTATCGAGTTATCATTTAGTATTTTAGTTGATGTAAGTAAGATGTTGTGCAACAGTTGCTGATTTGGGACTCATTGAAGGGACTAAGTTCTTATCTAGCTAGAGACCTAGAGTGGCGAATAAGTTAGATGGGTAGAAAAGTGGCCTCTCAGTTGGGAGGTTGATTAATCTTGCCTCTCTTCCATGTCTTTCTGTTATCTCTCCTTGTTTAAACTAGGTTTACGGGTGGCAAATCAGATTGAGAAAGTCATGAGAGACTGTTGGTGCTTGGGTACAAGTGATAAGAGAGATCATCTGGTGAGATGAGATGATTTTCTTTAGACCCAAAATCTAAATCTTCTGGGGTTTGGTATTAGGCAATGGTTTTCTTCTAGGCAAGTGGTGTTTTCTTTTAGAACTTCTTCTTAGTGCATCTTATAATTACAGTTGGTATGGTATGGAAAGTAATGGTTGGGATTCTTTGCATAGTTCTTGAATGTATTGTTCCATTCATTTCTAAGAGTTCAAGAGAAGGTGTTGCCGTGTGATTGATAGGTCACGGGTTCAAGTCCTGGGAGCAGCCTCTTGTCAATTAAATTGACAAGGGAAGGCTTGCCCTCATTACACCCTTGTGGTGGGACCCTTCCCCGGACCCTCGCTTGTCGGGGACGCCAATGTGCGCCGGGCTGTCCTTTATCATGGAAAGTCATGAGTGTTTTGCGATCATATTTCCCTGCATATATGGTCTTTGTACTTCAGATAATGCCTTCATTCATAATTTTGACAACGTGGTAGGGTACTTTAGGAGGGTTGTTTCTAGTTGTGAATAAAACTTGACAATCTGACTTTGGCATGTAAAGGATATCCGATTTTGGTAAGACTTGATCTGAATCGTAGTCCAGCTTCAAGTCAGGTCAGTGAGGGCGACCGCAAAAGTCACCAAATGGGTCACCTTCCGTTTTCCTCGTTTTGAAGGACGTGGGAGACTGGAGCGAAAGTTATCCCAGGCCTTCACCGAGGTATTGACGGACATTCTCAACTAGCGCAGAACAGTATCAATGCAAAGAGATCGGCAGTGTATTCACTATACTAAGATTCTGATCAGGAGACATTAAACTATTAAATTATTGATCAATTTTTGATTCAAAGGGTATCGTCCCATCTTAGTTGGAAAAGCAAATAACTTTTTAAGGAAAACATTGAGTTCTGTTTGCTATAGTCTTTTCTTTCCCCTACTTAGAATCTAGAAAGTAGTCATTTGATCTAGTTTACTGATAGCCTAAGTCAGGTTGGTTCGCTCCCCACTCTTGAAATCATTATTCAAGAGGGTCTGCTTATGAGTCGTAGATAGTTGAGTTGTTGACCTATACTATTAGATACTTTTCATTTGACCAGAGATTCTGGTAGTAAATATTTAATGACAACTCTTACTAGATCAGCTGCTTTTATGGTTTTAGTCATGAAAAGATGAAGGGTAATTGACAGGCTAAGCTGTTTTTGCTGGACTAAGGTTTTGTGCAGAATATTAACCTTCTAATCGTGTGTGTTATGTGCTAGAGAAATGTGAGATGGGTGCATTTGTTCCTCCATTGTGGTATTGCTCATCTATTATGGTTAAGGACTTAGGGTTATTGGTGTTTTGTCAAGAGCATTGTGTATGCCCCTGGTTCAGTGACACCAAAGAGAGGATGCTATTAGGGAGGTGTCTGGTGTTTAGCTATGTTTTGGTGCATTTGGTTGTAGTGAAATTCTCGCATGTTTTTAAGGGAAAAGGCGCAGTTTCGGTTACCCATGGGGAAGCATTGTTCTACCTTGCTTCTTTGTGGGCTAAAGTTTGAAGGAGGGAGGGGTTTCATTTAAGGGTATTCCAATTTTGTTCATCCAACAGAATTTTAGACTTCTGTGATTGTTTGCCCTTGAGTACCCCTTGTCCTCTTTTGCTTCTTGTTTGCTTTTAGAATTATATCTAGTATTCTACAGCAACAAGCCTACTACAACTTAGTCACAAAATGATTTGGGATTGGCTGACATGAATCGCCATGTGAATAATTCCTCTTGACCTGCTTGTGATAACGAAATAGGTACTGTAGAAGTACAGATTCATTTATCGGGCAGTGAAACATGCTATCACAAGCGGGCATGCTTGCATTTAAGTATATTTGATTCCATATAACAGGGCCTACTATCTGGCATGTTTGTAGGCACTCAAAGGGACGGAGGTATGAAAAAATAAAAAAAATAAAAAAATGCAATGAGATGTTTTATTTGGCCTCAGTACAATTCAATTACTTAAAGATGTAATATACATTGGAGTTTTTGAAATGATAGTGGGCAACCCGTATTCTGTTTTATGTGGTTTTCGGTTCTTCAAAGGTTGTAGTCCTCCGAGCATCTCTAGCCTTAAACGGTCAATACTACATGCATTGTTAGCTACGAGTAACTTCAAATCCAGTGTAAGGTTGTGGTCTGGGTTGTTCAATTCACTTATCTAGTAGTCAGGTTTGATTCGGGTAAGTTGTGTCCGGTCTGTTTCAGGTATTAATTTTCTTCTATATTTTTCGGGTGTTTGAATGGTCTTGTTTTTAGCTCAGATGAAGCAAAGGGTTTTAACTGTTATTCCAGTCTCTTATGCTATCTGTTTTTTTCTTTCACGTTGTGCCTATGTATCAATGTATACTTGGCTACTTGTTTAGAATAAGAATAAGATGGCTACTTGGCTAGTTCTTCTGACCCGTGTTTGTTGGCTCATATCTGTAGTTACATGCCTATGTGTGGTTTCCATGGAGTGCTTTCAGGCTTTTTGGTTGGTGTCAAGCAGATTGTACCAGACCAGGAAGTTCCTTTATTCGGTGTTGTGAGACTTCAAGCAAAGGTGGGGTACCAGTATACGAGGCTACCGTTTCCCATCTGAATGAACTTTTTATTTATCATGCTTTCTCTGTTGTCAAAATGCAGTGGCTACCGTCTCTTATGATTGTTCTGTCAATCGTTGCAAGCTTTTTTATGGCGGATTCAGCAGCATACCTTCCCACAATAATTTTTGGTGCATATATGAGCTGGGTCTACTTGAGGTTCTTCCAGACAAAATCAGAGACCTACTTCAAGGGTGATCCAAGTGATGAGTTTTCTTTCTCTAGTTTCTTCCCCGAAATTATGAGGTATCTTCCTGGTTCACTTAATTACCTCCTAAGAATTTAGCTACTGTTCATCTAAATTATGCCTTTTATAATATTGTTCCTCGTTCTTGCAGACCAGTAATTAATCCTATCTCAACTATTTTCCATCGGTTACTTTGTGGAAGATCAGCTAGCTCTGATGATGCCCAGGATTATGCCCTCGGAGGAATCCCACTGCCAGGTTCTGATCCCATTGAGGCATCAAGACGAAGGTAATTTTTTTCTTTTTCTACGAGTAGTTTGTAGACATGACTTTGTGTTTCAGGGGCTCCTTGATCGGGTTGGGCTTTTGTTCAATCTGTTACCTGTTTACCGAAAGAAGCAGGCTGATCATATTTAAGGAATAAACTCGGAGCCTTCGTACATTAATATGTGATCTGGCTTCGGAAGAACTAAAAAATACATATTTTATCCTGTATTGGGACCAGGAAGGGGAGTATCTTCTTTACTTGCCCCAACCCCTTCCTAGACTTTTCTAAGGTCTGGTTGTGAAACGGAAACAGTCAGTCATCCACCGCCATATACACGTTCTTTTTTTATTAAAAACTTTCTTGCCCTTAAATAGAACAACTCACCCAAAGCCATTAAACCAGGGCACAAGTTCCAGGAAAAAAATGATGGCATAAGGATGTCTTTAGGTGTGGGAACACGGGAGAATTCAAACTAAGGGGGTTATTCATACATGGCAGTGGTAAGAAATAGGACTAATAGAGCCGGAGTCCACTCGAAGGTCCTCAACCCATCATCTTCTATTGTAATTTACAGTTTTATTAACCATCAAATTGTCTTTCCTTCTGATCTACGATGTGATTTCATCCCCCCCCCCCCTCCCCCTTCTATTGTCTCCGTGATCGTACGGTTGGGGGTGAAACTAAGGTAACCCCTGGGAGTACAATGTTATAAACGGGACAGGGGGGGGGGTGGATTTTCACCTTTGATGTTTCATTTTAATATACACAGCTGTTAACCTTTGATATTAGTCCTGCATTGATTCATATAACAAATAGCATTTACACAGCCGTATAGACCAGGAAATAGTTTGCAAACAACCATCAAAAGACCTCTGAGAATATCTCCTAAATAAAGACCTTTGAGAGGCAAAATCTTACTGGTCTATGGTAGATATTACTGTTCAATGATGTTGAAACTGTGGCTGTTTTTAAGCTTTTTACCTTAATTTTCCAGAGAAAGAGGTGCTCGAGCCCTCGAAGAAAGGCTAGCGGCCGAGAGGTTGGCTGATTCTAAGAGCGTGGAGCCGCAGCTAGATGCCGCTGAGAACGTCTAACTTAGAACGCTCTATGTTCTAGAAGATATGGGTCCTTGGGGTCCTTACTCATTTTCTGAACCAGCTGTGCAGTAGATACATCATAATGGACTGTAGAGGCGGACATTTCTCTAGTGGAAGAAGAAAAAAAACTTGAAATTTCAAGAAAACATTGGTTCACATCTGTTTTTTTTTTTGGTGGAAATTGGTTGGGATTTTTTTTTTTTTTTTTTTTTTTAGGAAACCGGTTGGTGTCATACTTTCTTAGTAGCGGAAATGGAGATTTATTGTTGAAATTTTCCGTAGTACAGTGACCGAGTTTGCCAAAACAGTCCCCTAAATTTGTTTGTTGCAACGATTTTGTAACTCAATCCTTGTCATTCCGATCCGTCCTCTGTGCCATTCTGATCCTTGTGTTTTTAGATCGTTGTAGTTTCAGTTGTCTTCTTTTGAACTGTTTTAGACTTTTAGCCTCACCTCTGTCCAAAAAACGAAAGTCCAAAGGGATTGAGAACAGATATATCTCACATTTGCTGTTAGCTGTGAGTTTTGAAGAATTTCATTACTTAAGGCAGCAGGAATTGCAGAAGTAATGTGCAAGCCTAACTATCTTGTTACAGTTGACCTTTTGTGAACGTCGGAAGGAGACATGGGAAAAAACGTAGACGACACATGCACAATAAGGTGTCACTAGCCACTTCGTATATGTAGGCACACATTAAGGGGGATGTTAACGCCAGTTTTCAACTGGTACATGCACCAGACACAACTGGCGTGGATAAGTTGAAATCGGGTGTGAAATTATGCCTAATGCCTGGACTGAAAGTAATTCACTTCCTACTTTCCTAGTATTTACTCTTTAACACCTCCCGAGCTTTAACGAATCTGTTGCATTGGTCACTTAATTATATCCGGTATGTTTTAAACGTGAAAACAAAAACATGGTTTATGCCTCCTTCCACTGAAGGTCAATAGCGGCGGCCAAGTTGAGAGAGGATCTCTGACTTCATTGGACGGGAACTGATACAAAACTATGAATAGATGGCTGGCTGAACGTTAGGATGAAAAAAAACAATTGGTTAAATATCAAATGAACAATGATTATTATATATTGTAATTTGTTAGAGATACACTCTTAAGCTAGAATTAAAGAAATGAGTTCATAATCTCACTCTAGATTCACTTGAAAGTTGTTTCAAATTTTGCAGTACTGAATTCAATTGAGCATCGTAGGCAAATTAAAGAAGCTCAATTGTTGAACGTGGAGTAATGATATCAAATATGCTATTGATATGCTATAGCCAATGTATACATACCTGAAACCACAGGATTTCATATTGATCTTTACACTCCCTCTTGTAAGTTACATTTCCCAAGTTGGTAAATCTTACTCCTCTCATGAGGAGTGTAAAGATCACTATGGGGAGTGTAAAAATCATCACCCGCATTTTCGTATCTACATTGACTTTTCTACTATGTAGTTCCAAATTACCAACGACACTCAATTCACTAAGTAGCTTAAGCTAAATAGAACTTGAAGTTATGTTGATCTTTACATGAAGGATTACATTTTGTCGAAAACGACATGCTTGCTAGCTTTATCGCTTAAACTCCTAAGTCCTAATTATAACGCAGTTTTATTTCAAAACTTTGCTTTTTTTCCTAAGCAAGTTTCTCAAAATAAATAAACTTACATATGTATAGCACGATTAATGATTGTTAGTTTATAACAACATTTACAATCTAAAAGGCTAATTTAATAGGCTAACGGTCTACATAAGCTTCAAACCTTTGGAGGAGGAAGCAACCATTTGGCGGCATCAATATAATCAAGGCTAATGAATTGAGCAGCTTCTTTGTCACTTAGATGCTTCGCAAACTTAACTCTACCGGTAGATGATGCACCGGGGCCAGTGTTCTTATACTCTCCAAAGTATACGGTCCTACAACATGAAATATAATAAGTATTATCCATCAAATAGATATGAACTCGTAACTATAAATGAATCTAATACAGTATTTGATTTAACTCATCGAAATTCAGTAGATATCAGATAATGTAAGTCAATTCTAATCAAGAAATTGTAGTTCAATATTCAACTTGTTTTTCAATTAGTCTATTCATCTATTTCGTTATTTTGTCAATACCTTATGAACAAGTTGGTTCAAAGCAGACGAGGTTAAAACAAATCAAAATGAAACTAAAGGAAAGCCATAACATTTCTACGTAACTTGAGACATGCAATTTAAAGGAAAATGTAAAAATTTATAAGATAAGAGTGTAGTGCTTACTTTTGTACTGCTGGTTTGTTATTGTCTGAAAACCCAGCAGGATGGACAACATCACTAAGGTCACAGTACGAGTAAACGGAACGAGCGGCTTCCATCCAAGCTCTAGCCAAGTAAGCGTGCTGATGACCATCTCCGGTCACCTGACAATGAACAAACGAGTATCCACCCACGCCGTCGTCATTTTTCCTTGCATGAGCCACAATGAATGCCATTGCGTCACCGGATAACACCCTTATCTCCGAATTCTGAAATCGATAAAATTTACGTGTTAGTTACTTAAAGCATCTCCGATAGTAATTCGAGCAATTTTAAGGCTAGTGCTT
Source organism: Spergularia bocconei (assembly GCA_963457585.1). Taxonomy (NCBI): domain Eukaryota; kingdom Viridiplantae; phylum Streptophyta; class Magnoliopsida; order Caryophyllales; family Caryophyllaceae; genus Spergularia; species Spergularia bocconei. Next base: position 8,580,684 of record OY734951.1, on the reverse strand, counting down.
TGTTTTTCTAAGCTCGGTTGCCTGGTGAGGCGACAACGAGCTACAATGCAGAATTATTGGTCCAGTCTTTATAATTTTATAAAGACAATTATAAAGACTGGACCAATCAGGCCTTGCTCTAGCCTCTTTAGGAGTTATAACTTCCTTGGTCGCTCAACGTGGTTATTTTATTAGTTTGTGCCAATTTTGTTAGAATACGAAATTGACACAAGGGATGAAATTTATTTACCAAATAAATTGATCGAGCTTCACCAAAGATAAAATCAACAGTTCCTTCAATGTAGCAATCCTTGAAGAAATGGTCGCCCTTATCATCACATATGGTGTCTTGAAATCCAGTGAATTTACAGTTATAAAATGCAGCTGAATCACCAGAGATTCTCAATGCAACTGCTTGTGCACCCTTTCTCTTGCCATCTGGTCTTGGAGCAGAGTTCTGAGTAAGAAATGTATATCATACGTCAAGACTCTTAATCATTCAAATTAACTTACAAAGTTACATGAAGGAATAAATCACGCATGCATGTACTATTCATCAATGTTAGTTCATTAATTAACATATGTTATTTAGGTTTATGTGTTCTTTTTATTAAAATCGCGAATCAGATTCGTAAGAAGTTGAAGTGTACCAATTCAATTACATCTTAAAACTTAATTTTCCGAGTGCACTTTGTTTTTTCATTTAAACTTGCATTGGTATTTTTGAGCCTACTAAATATCGATCGAAAATATTTGACTAGATAGAAACGTCAAATTCTACAACTTGATGTGAGAGAGGGAATTATTAGTTATCTCATACGAAATATAAACAGGAAGACATATATGTACGTGTATATATATTTCATACCGCGATAATAAGGTTAGCAGCAACGAAATAGTCAGACTCCACTATCAAAGTTGCACTATCCACAGTCCCATATTCAGCAGCCGTGCCATCGAATGTTATAACTGGCCTATTTTTTGGATCGCTACCGTATAAGGTGATATAGGGCTTGAACCTCTCTATCTTTATTTTCTCTTTATATTGCCCAGGAGCTATTGATATAACCACGCGATTATTATTACCGACGTCAATACTCTTAATGGCATCGGTGATTGTTTTAAACTTCGAACTTCCATCTTTACTAACTTTGATTATTTCCACCGCGTTTTCAGCTTCCACTAAACTCGGCTCTAAAGTACCTTTACGCTCACTGTAGAGTACAAAATAAATGGGAAATGAATCTAGTAATTTAAAAAAAAATGTTTATTTTAAGTCATAATACTAGTATAACATTTGTCTTTCGACCTACAAAAATAATCATTTGTGTTTCATCAATTTAATCGAAATACAAAAGTACAAACACCACCATCACCACCACCACCACAAACAACAACAACAATGACAACAACAACCAACAATTATTAATAACAATATAATAACAACATAATAAAAACCCTCTCTAATTATCTCCCCTCCCCACCAATTTCTTGTAAATTATTATTGATTATTCATCATCATCATCATCATCATCATCATCATCATCATCATCATAATAATAATAATAATAATAATAATAATAATAATAATAATAATAATAATAATAAGAATAATAATAATAATAATAATGCATTTGATTTAGTATCTCAGGCTCCCCGCTAGTTTCATGTAAACTATTATGGCAAATTTAATGAAAATAACCCAACGTTTGCAACATTTTCATAGAATAACCCAACCTTTCCAGTTTAACAAAAATAACCCAACGTTTTATTTCGCGTCACACTAATATCTCGAACTTACTAAAAATGGAATTTCTAGCACTCCAATTCTCAAGGGGTTACTTTCTATTTCACAAATTTATAATTTTTTCATTAGCGGCTTTTTTTATGTAGCTACATTGTTCTAAGTATTTTGCCTTGTTTGACATTTAACTTTTATCTTCATCATTGGTCAAATTGTCCCAAAATGCACGAGCATTTTTGTCATGCAAATGAATCTATGAATGAAGCCAAAATAGATTTTTATTTAGAGGTAGTTGTGATTTTGATATAAGTTCATTTCGATTGAGGTTGAATAGATGTGTTCTACAGAATAAGGGGAAGGTAGTTATTATAAATTACTTATAAAATAGGGGGAAACAGAAGGGAAAAATCGTCAAGGAAAGAATCACATAATTTGTGCAATATGCTTAATTTTGTTTTCCTTTTTTTTCCCGGCCCCTTGAGATTCGGAGTGCGAGAAATTCGTGCTTTAGCAAATGTGGGATATTAGTGTGACGCGAAGTAAAACGTTGGTTTATTTTTGTTAAAGTGGAAAGGTTGGATTATTGTATGAAGATGTTGCAAACGCTGGGTTATTTTCATTAAATTTGCCAACTATTATTGATTCTTATTGCATATTATAATCAAAGTAATTGAAAATAGAAAATAATAATAATAATAATAAGGGCAACAAATTATGAAATTAAACATACGAAACAAATGCATCAATAATGAGTGATAATGTTGAATATTTGTTCAATGCTTACCAACTTTACTAATGATACATGAAGGTGATAGTAAAATGTCATGCCAAATTGTATTCAATGAGTTATAGATATATGTATCAAAAGTTCGTAAATCTATCTCATTTGAATCCTTAAAAGAAAAATATTATGCTATAATAACATGAATACGAAAAATTACTTGATCACAGAACAATAATGACCCTTACCTAAAAGGTTTGATAGTGTCTTTAAACCACTTCTGGATTTGAGCTTTGTTACTTGGAATTAATGTTGTTGCACTACTAGTAAAAGATAAATCAAGAACAATAAGAACTATTGCTAATATAACCCCTAGACTTAGTTGTTGCTTGTATTCTCTCGCCATTTTAACGTAAAAAAATTGAAGTTATATTTACTTTGTCATAAGATGTGCATATTTTATAGGGGTAAATAAAAACATAGATTTGAAGATCTATTTTCTAAGGCTATAATTGGCATGTTGATTTGGTAAAATAAGATTTTTTCTTAATAGTAAAACGATTGGTTTAATTTAGCTACTGGCCAAAAATAGTTGCCCACATTTTCTAGATTTAATCAAAATATAAGGCATATAAAAAAATTGGAGTGGGAGAATTATTTATAGCCACATCAATTTTTTTAGAATTGACTTATTCTTCCTTAAAAAAAAATCAACTTCTTTATTTTGTGAGAAAATGGTTAAATGAAGTAATAAAATACGGATTGAGATCCATCCGATAAATAAATTTGAAGTTTATTCTATCAAATAACGACCTAAAAAAATAAATTGTCTTTTTCGATTTGTTTTTAAAGAATTACGCTGTGGAAAATAAATATATGTATAGTACGTAGAAGTGAACTAAATCAACATTATTGTGTCTTGATTAAAAAATAATATAATAACCATTGAAAAACATTTTTTTTATGGTTTGTAATGACTTGGAGATTATTTTTTTTTTTTTGAAATAAAAGGAATTTCAATAATATCGTTGGCAAACGGTACTTACATCAAGAATTGAAATGATACAAATATCATCAAAAAGATCTAATTGACACAATCCTTCGCTAATTAACAAAATTGATCCCTCGCACGTCGACGTCTTTGCGTCTTTCATCGGCAGTAGAGATCTATGTAACTCGACAAAGAAAAGGCAATTGACGTAGTTAACGATATTTGATGCTGAATTCATTGAGGATTACCGATCTGCGAAAAACTTCCGTCTTGGACAAATAGGGAAAAACTCCACTGATCAAGAGATCAAACCTCACGAAAGAGCCAATAAGACCTCACAACGAAGTCAACAAAACCTCACAAAAGAGCCCAAAAGATCTCACAATGGAGTCAAATTACCTCACAAAAGAGTCGCAAGAATCTCCCAATGGAGCCAAAAAAACCTCACAAAGGAGTCACAAAGTACTCACAATAATGGAACCAAAAAAAGATTGAATGAAATCAATCAATGGTGAAAGTTTTATTCTGCAAAACCAAAATAAACCTATAAATCAATAATACGATAACTAGGGGCTTACCAACGGGCAAAGGATCCGATGACAGCCCCAAACTAATCAAAGAGGAGAGAGGCTAAGAGAAGGATTTTTTGAGAGAGAGGCTAGGGTACGGTTTTTTGTGACTTGCAGATTATTGAGTATTTATTAGACTGAATTCCAGTCTCAAATACAATTTGGTTCCAAAATTGTGTTACGTAGAATTTTACAGACTCACATTGAGACTGTATACTCCATTTAAAACTTCAAAAAGTGCCCACAATATGAAATTTATAATAGAATTTTTGGCCGAACTACACCTATTAAAAAGAAAAAAAAATTGGTCACACCACACCTAATATAATCCATTTTGTTGCAACCACACCTAATAACATTTTTTATTTGGTTAGACTACACTTATATCAACTTCCAACCTTATTTTCGCCTATACCCACCCAATGCTGCCTCTTACCCACAAAATGCCGCCCTGAGCCACCCATTGCCGCCCCTATCCCCCCCACTACCACCCCAATTGATTTTTTTTCACCCAATTCGATTTTTTAAATTGCTCAAAAAATTTCCAGTCTTTCTCCGCCCCCCTCTTCAAATCACAACACAAATAACCTTATGTTGTACACAATCGAAGTTAAGCATGCAATTGACGGAGGGAGCATTAAAAGCTTAAAGATGATGATGGGTGATGAAATCGGGTACGATGATGATAGGTGATGAAATCGGGTATGATGATGCTAGAAGATGAAAGAGGGAGAAGAAAAAAGGGCAAAAGGTGCATATTTTACAATGGTTGTTTTTTTGTCGTCACGTAGTAGTGGTAGGCATATGGTGAGGGACGACTTTAGGTGGTGCAAGCGGCGGCATTGGATATGTAACACCTCGACTCATCGCCTGAGCCGGAAGTAGTCACCTATGGCAGCTCGCCAGGCTGTGGGCTGACCTCACAGACCAACACGGGTCCTTTCGGTGCATTTTGACCTCACTCATGCGCACCCTGGGAACTTCCCAGGAGGTCACCCATCCTGAAATTGCTCCCAGTCAAGCACGCTTAACTGTGGAGTTCTTATCAGATGAGATTCCTAAAAGGAAAGTCGACTTTGTTGGTATGAGCAGCACTATCAATCCTTTTTAAGCAATTCATATGAGTCATTTATCTCTTATAACCTTCCTCTGAAATTTGGGGTATTACAGGATAGGTAAGGGGTGACATTGGGTAGATGAAGGCTGGTAGTTGGTATAAGATGTAATCCAACAAAAAAACCAGATTGATTAGGCGTGGTTGGACAAAATTGAATATATTGTGTGTGGTGACACCAAATTTGATTTTGAATAGGTGTGGTTCAACCAAAAATCCTTTAGATTGTTTCGCGTTTCTCAACCAACTTCTTGTAATTTATTATTTATACTTAATATATCAATAACTCTACACAATGAATTTTCTACAGACCTAGATAGTTTTGACACAAAATGGAGTCTCATGCAAAATATAGATTGGCTCAGAAAAGAAAAAAAAAAGAATTTTAAATTTCTCTTGAATTGAACGAGAGTTTCTCTCTCACTCTCTCTCTCTCTCTCTCTCTCTCTCTCTCTCTCTCTCTCCCCCTTTCAAGAATATCCAAACTATCTATTAGAATGTGAAGAGCTATTCATTGCCCTAGTTTCTCCAGTTTTTGCACTTGTTTCACAATAATGGAGACTCATTATTTGCCTCTCCAATAATCTATCTCCAGGCCACAAACGAGTACCAGCATCACATTCAAGTTATCTCCCCCTAATCCAGGTCACTGGTTTTGCAGAGGAATAGGTTCAATCACAAGCACAGAGTTTACATGCATAATTCCAACATGATTAGAGTTACTAGTTGAGACACTAACATTCAAAAGAATTGGGGTTCATACCTTCAATTGCCTCTACAGATGGTCGAGGGACTAATTATTGCTCCTTCTTAATTAAGTGATCCAGATTATTTCGTAGCAAGGTGTTGATGAGAAATGGTGATCGCTTAGCTTTGTTTCACCATGGCCTGGGTTCGTCACAAGATTCTCCATTATTCTCTACAATACTAGTATAGAAGTTTCGGAATTTGATTGTGATGATGCCTTTTGTATCGTTAGTCGTCCTCTCTTGGCCACGTGAGCAGGTAACACCAGATTATGGAAAATGGTTTATGAAATTTGGTTTTCTCCCATATTGAAAAATTAATTAAGGCTCTTTTGATACTTTTATAATAAATTACTACCATTATACTACCCATAAGGCCCTCACCTATTAAAGCTTGGTAGAGGATTTACGGGTTTAAAGGTGACTCAACTTATTGGGTTGTGTTGCGACGTATATATGCTGGGTTGAGCAAGCTTAAAGTTTGCCCGTACAATGATGGCTTGGAGGGTAAGCTACCCCTTAGAGAACTTGACTCTAAAGGTCCTATTTTGACAAATAACTCTGTTTTTTTAAGGCAGATTAATCTGTCAGTAATCGTATCCTTAAACGTGGCAAAGCTGACCCAAATTCGAATATTGGATTCAAATTACTTGACCCAAACATTCACATTGGACCTGAAATTGATAATTCGAATTCAACCCCGAGGCCGAACCTGACATGACCTCGCCAATCTGAATGTGACCCGAATATTGTTTGACTCGATACTAACCCGGACCAAGTATGACCCGATCTAAACTAACTTAACCTTAATAATTAGTTTAAATGGCTTTGTTGAACAAAAGATGTCCTGAATTCACTTAGTGTAATTCTATGGTACACGACGTGCACCGAAATGTACTGTAATAAATATTAAAAAAATAATTTAAGTTATTTTCATTAAATAAATATAATTAATTAAAAATAGATAAAATAGTTTATTTTCCTTTTGCATATTCTCTCTCCTCTCTCCCTTCTTCCTTCCTCTCAGCGGAGAACTGACGCTCACTTCGCCGGAGTTCGTCACCGGACATTCTCCATAGCCCCGTACATCCTGCACATATCCGGTCCAAGTTCCCACCTAAGAGCCGATCTCACCCTCAGTCTCTCACCGTCAACAACTACCCCTCGGGCCGTTCGGCGAGCATGACCACAGCCATCTTCACCGTCAACAACCGTCCTCTACGCCGCCCCTCCACTCTGATCATCCAACTTTACCTTCGGCGATCTCCCCAAGGCGACTAGTCGGCATCCACTCTCCTCCTTCAACCCTCTCCGGCCACCTCCCGCTATCTCATCAGCCATCGACACTTCCTCCGGCAAGTGGGTCCGCCGTCATCACTTCCTCCGGGGCTCCCACTACCGTTTCCTCCATCGGGTTGCCTTCTCCGGCGAAATTTCCCGGCGACCACCATCTTCCGGCAAGGCAAAAAGTCTTCTCATTCTTTTTTTCTTTAATATATTTTACAATAATATCCTATTTATAATATTTATAAGTTAATTTAAAAAATATAAATAATTAAAAATAAATGAAAGGTGTTGATCTTCTCCCAACACGATGTACGGTAGATCTAAGGTTTATTACGGTGCATTTCGGTGCACGCCGTCTACCGTAGAATCCCTCACTTACTATAACACAATGATAATCACTCAAGTTAGCAATAAAACACGGAGTATGAATTTAAGTTAATACGGGAGATAATTTAAGATATCCGACATTAATATGATCAAAATTGACTAATACATGACACAATTTGCATCGTCCAGATTCAAACCCCACCAGATTGCAGTTTGACCTATAGTTGACAAATCCGAAAGGTTACCGAATCCAAACGCAAGATATATTCATCCGAAAATTGATCGAATCCAAATTAATCGCACCGAAACTCCATCTCAATGACCCGTTTGCCAGATGTGCGCACACTCATAACCACACTTACTTTAAGTCATCAAGATACAGTTACCAAACGAACTTTAGGTTATCAAAACACAATTACATAGCATGCACATTTTTCTAGCATGCACATTTTTCTGGTATCTGATTTGGGGAAGAAACGTGTCACCAACTCACCATCAAGCTGAAGTAATTGAATGTGACCCTAATTCGAGCCCCCAATAATAGACATTAAAGTAGAAGTTATCTTAACAATCAATTTGCTCAATTGTGTCCTGCGCATAACACACGCCATTAGTTGACTTTTTGCCAAGCCTAGGTTTTGTATCTTACAGTAATTTTTTAATTGTTCCATCTAGATCTAGGAATAATTTGTTTCTTTGTCTCGGCCTGATAGATAGGCAATATTCTTTACTCATATTAATTTTTTTTTGGGTTTTTTAATGTGTTCGGGCACACGTTAAAAATTCATTTATTTACTAATTCAGTAATATTCATACTTGAAAAAACAAATTATGGGACCTAATTGATTGACTCAGCCTCGTAGTTAAGGAAATAAATTTAATATTACCATGTGCCCATTGGGCATTGGACCGACGTTAGAAAAATCGTAATATTTTTTACTCATATTTGACTAAGTAATCCTTTACCCAACGGCAAATTCCCATGGTGCCCCCGAACTATGTCAAAATGCTCGTGGTGCCCCCGAACTTTGCCCCAACCGGCACATGGTGCCCTTCCCACCCCTCTCCGTTAACACCGTCAGTCCCCCAACCGTTAACTGCTGACGTGGCAGTGATTAACGGTTGGCGGGAAGATTAACGAAATATTTAATAATAAAAAAATAAACAAAAAAAATTTCAAAAAAAAAAACTTTCAAAAAAAAAAAAATTTTTTTAGAAACTCGAAATAATTTCACAATAAAATTCAAATTTACAAAAATAAGTGCACATGGTGCCCCTGTACTTTACCCCCCAGTGCACATGGTGCCCCTTAACTTTACCCCTGAGTGCCCATGGTGCCCCTTAACTTTATCCCTCAGTGCCCATGGTGCCCCTATTATTCTTTTGTAACGGCTAGTTTGAAAAATAGCCGTTGTAAACTGCACTATTATGTGTATTTAAACAACATTCTACCCCCAATGAGCTTGTCAAACACACACTATCTTCTCAAAACACTCACAACCTTCCTAAAACACCCATTGAAATCAAATCAAATCCATGAACTCTAGTTCATGTTATGGGAGTTCATATTCGAAAGGTGTCTTCGTAGACAACAAACTCTGTCCTTACTGCAAAGTGAGAACTGATATAAAGTCTCCTGGATCTACAGCTCAAAATCCGTCAAAGCTATATCACAAATGTCCAGAATGTGGGTGGTTCGGTTGGTGCATTAGCAAAGTGGAAGACCTACCCTGTGATGCTGCTGATTCTCACCCGCAACAAGCCTCCAACAATCAAATGGAGAAAAGTGCTGCAGATTTGAAGAAGAAATTGAAGGAACAAACTCATAAGATAGATGAACTTGTTAAAATGCTTTACACGAGCATCAAAGTAGCCATTCTTATGTATCTATTCCTTTTGTATGTTGTAATGAGCAAAAATGTATGATTGGACAAGAATTTATGAAATAAAACTTAATTGCATTGAAAAAATCTTGTTTGCCATTGCCAATGGACTCTAAAATTTAAAACAGGCATGTCTTGTCTAACTTTGCAAACATAGCCATGATAGACATTGTTGGCTACACAAAATGAACCTAATACTAACTATGTCCTAGAAGCAGCTCCTTTCTTGTTCTTGACAGCCACAGATTTCCTTCTAGGAGTTTTCTGTTAGCTTTGAGATGCTTGAGATGGTCCATCTTGGCTTTGAGATGCCTGAGATGCTCCAGCTTGGCTCTGAGATGCCTGAGATGCTCCAGCTTGGCTCTGAGATGCTCTCTTTTCTTTTTGGGTTTTCCCCCCCTGGCAATTCCTCTTGTTATGTCCTTACAGGTGCTGCATTGATTGATGGTTGTCCTTTTAGGTCTTGATTTGGGATCATCTGCACTCCTCTTCCTCTTCTTTGTAGGCCTGCCAGACCCTTTCTCAAGTACAGGTGGTTTCACAACCGGAAAATCAAAAACAGGCCACTGGTCCTCATCAGGCATTGGATGGACATGATCAGCATAAGTGTACTTGTAACACAATCCCAAATAAAAGCCATTCACATAATGTACAGGCTGCTCTTTGTTGTGGTAGATAGCCCTACAAGCATGCTTGCAAGGAATACCTGTTGTTTGCCAAGAGCCACACCCACATGTACCCTTCAATATGTCAACAGGGTACAAAGCATTGTTGTCTTTTATCTCAAACTCCCCACCACCTGCCTTGATGACATGACAAAACCTACTGTCATCAGCATTCATGTCCACCTTCGACTTGGCATAAGGGGTGGCTGAGTCATCATCCACAGCAGCAGCCATGTCCACTCTTTCTGCATACTTGTCCATGTGATAACTCCTTATACCTGACATGCAAAACACATTAATTAGGACAAAGCCAAAACAAATAGAAAATAGGTTTAGAGAATGGCAGGGTCACCATGGGCACTGTAATAATACCTTCAAGTAATGATAAGATAGGCAGCTCCCTCTTATCATTGATCAGAGAGTTGAAACTTTCCACAAAATTGCTTGTGTTGTGATGGCAAGACACTTCAGGGTCAAATTGATGAAGAGACTATTGGTGCGGAACTTCTTCCAGGTATCTCACAGCACCAGGTGAAAGTTCTCCAATCTTTGACATTGCCTTATAGAACTTGTAATGTGAACTGGCATTGGCTGCACTCCAGAAAAGTTCATGGTAGGCTGGCCCCTTATATTCCTTCTTAAAATTCTTGTACAAATGCTGAGCACAGATTCTTCTAGTTGCCAAAGGGAAAACACTCATCAATGCAGGCTCCACTCCCTTCATTCTGTCACTTATGAATGTCCAGACCCATTTTTGGCATTGTTTTGCTTCAAAAGCAATCTTCAAATTTCTGAAGAAATAACTCCATGTCTCAAGATTTTCTTTCCCCACAATAGCGTAAGCAATCAGGTACAAATTGTTGTTTGCATCTAGAGACAGGGCAGACAATAGAACTCCCTTATACTTCCCTTTCAAGTGACAGCCATCAACTCCAATTATTGGCCTGCATCCATTCAAGAATCCACTAATCCATGCACTAAATGAAATGAAACAGGCTTTAAATCTGGTGTGCTTATCTACCTTATGCCAGGTCACCAAACTCCATGAGCCAGGGTTTGTTTTCTTGATTATTTCAATGTATGGAGCAATCATATTGTAACTCTGCTCATAACTCCCATAAGTCTTCTTCAAAGCTTCATCTCTGACCTTAAACATTGTTCTCTTGCAAGTCTCAATCCCAAACTTGGACATGAACAAACTTTGCATGGCCTGCACTGGCAATTTAGGATGTGCCTTCAGCTCATCCTTCAATTTCTCAGCCATCCACTTAACACCAGCCATTGAATTTTTCTTCATTTTAAAGCATTGTATATGGCTGCCTGTGATACTCTTAACTGCCCATGAACGCTTGTCTGGCAGTTGTGAGGCATGTATCCTCCAAGTACATAGTTTCCCTATGCATGATGCTGTGTATCTAAAAGGATCCGACTTGTAAACAACAACAGAAAACCCCTCTTGCATGCAGTAATCTGTAAACACATCCAAGAAATGCTTTTTTGACAAAAATATATCCCATACAGTTATCGTAATCTCTCCCCATCTCTGAGGTATGTAGACAGAACCAGAATCATAAACCCTATCCATAAGGTCCTCTTCACCCTCATCTTCAGTTGGTTTTCCTATAGCATCATGAAAAGGGTGTTGTTTTCTGTTTTCCCTCACTAGCTAATTGTCAGACCCATCGACATCTTAATAGACTGTGATTCACTTCCACCCTCACTATCAGATAGTATGATGAAGTCACCATCCTCACTTGACTCAGAATCACTAGATGAAGCATCTTTGAATTTGGATGAGGCAGCCACTGGTGCAGCTCTCTTTCCTCTTCTCTCACTAGTCTCACCTTGCTCCATATCCACACCCACATGTGGTTGTTGGCTCCTTAGAACGTAAATTTTCTTCCTTCTTGCTGTACTTGATGGGATTTTAACATTATCTGGAATCTCCCTAGGTGCTCTTTTTTTTTGGAGTTCTCTTCCTTTTGTCAGATGGTTTTTCTTGTGTTGGAAACCTATCATTTGTAGGACAAGGTTTAGATCGAGCAAATGGGGCCTCAGGTGTTTTTGGTGTGTCTGTTTGGGGTTGTTGTGTTCTGTTTTGTTGTTGTTCAGGTGATTTTTGTGGTTCCGATTCATGTTGTTCACATTGAGGTTCCTCATCTTCACCTAAAGGTTCCTCATCTTCACCTAAAGGTTCTTCATCATCACCTAAGTTCACATCATCGAACCCCCAATACTCACCGTTCATCCCCCAATACTCATACTCAGTGCTATTTGTATCAGTGTTAACATGAGGGACTCCTACAATCAAAGGCTGAAACATAGAAGCATTTTCATCTGCCTCTCTTTCACGTCTAATCCTTTCAGCCTCCTCTCTTCTTCTAGCTTCCTCCTCTTTATATTTCTTTTCTTCCAATTCTTTGTTAATTCTTTTCAATTCAGCAGCTAGCCTAAATTCCTTAATAGGATTGCTTGTCTCTTCTAGCCATAAGTTTATAGTATCCAATGTAATCAAATCACTAAACATGTTCACCAATGCACTATCAGAGGTAATCTTAATCCTCCTCCCATTCTCTCCCACATAAAACATGTCATAAACTTTATGAAGCATTACATCTTGTTTATGACCTTGCTCATCAAAATCATTTAACAAGTCTAATATAGACGCCTTATCCGCGTCATCAACACGATAATCAAAAGCTTTATCTCTGTAATGGACGCATAACCAAAATCTATTCATCCTACAAATGCATCCACAAAACAACAAATCACAACCACATTCACCCAAATATAATGTACAAACCTAACTTCAACACAACCAAACTGCAAAACCATTTATCACATAACATATTTGAAACATTTTAACGCTAAACAAATCGAGTATAACAGAAAAGTTAAATTAACTACAAAACCCCTAATTGTAAACCCTAAAATACCCAATTTTATACAAAATTGACATGCAAATCAATCAGCGAAAGAAATTCAATGATGGAACATCATATTCAGATCATATACATGTGATTGAAAAAAGAAATAAATTAAAAATTGAAAACGTATTTTTTACCCAGAAATATTGAAGAAAAGTGCGATTTTTACCTTAATTATGGCGAGTCCAAGACGTTGATTTGGCGATGAAGCTTCAATGAAGATGAAACGAAGAAAAAGTATGCTTTTTGATGAGTTTTGATGAAGGTTTTGGTGAAGAAGTTTCGCCCAAAACAGAGAAAATAGGAAGAAGAAGAAGAGGGGAGATGAAAGGTGTTTTATTCCCCTAATAAATGTATTAATTAACTGTTTTGTCTTTTTTTTTCCCAAAAAAGAAATAACTGTCTTGTCGGAGGGGCACCATGGGCACTGCGGAGTAAAGTTAAGGGGCACCATGTGCACTGGGGGGTAAAGTACAGGGGCACCATGTGCACTTATTTTTGTAAATTTTAATTTTATTGTGAAATTATTTCGAGTTTCTGAGAAATTTTATATTTTTTGAATTTTTTTTTTTTGAAAATTATTATTATTATTTTTTTATTATTAAATATTTCGTCAATCTTCCCGCCAACCGTTAATCACTGCCACGTCAGCAGTTAACGGTTGGGGGACTGACGGTGTTAACAGAGAGGGTGGGAAGGGCACCATGTGCCGGTTCGGGCAAAGTTCGGGGGCACCGCGAGGTACAAGTTTCAAACATAGGGGCACCACGAGCATTCTGACATAGTTCGGGGGCACCACGTGAATTTGCCGTTTACCCAATATTTTCTCATGGTAAGGCCCTGTATGATAAGACTGTATCTTTCTGATTTGATTTGATTTGGTTTTATTGACTCTGATCTGATGAAATCCAATTTGAATGACTCTGATCTGATATGAAAAAAATTCGGGATTAGTGTTAATTATGTTATGATCAAATTACTTAAATCTGATCTGATTTGAATGCCTATAATCTGATTTGAAAGACTCTGATCTGACCAGATTTGATTTGAATAATTTTGATCTGAATTTAATAAACTAGTTTTTTTACCCGTGCAAATGCACGGGAATTCTAAATGCTCATGTGAAAATACTACTGTATTATGTTTGAATTTTTGAAATATTAAAAACTTTTTGGGTTTAAGTATTCTCTTTACACCCGCCAAAACTTCTTCTGACCTGCTTTTTTCTGGGCTATGGCCCATTTTTTCTAGCTCGGACCCGCTTCTTACCCGTATTTATTGGCTAAACCCAATTAAGTCGACTGGTTCGCCCATGTTTAAAACAAATTAGGCAAATGTAAGGGAATTAATTTTAGTGTAGAAAATAAGTTTTGAAGAGAAGTTTAATAAAAAAAAAATTGAAAATCATAATCTGATAACAATACTATTATTTACATTAAAAATGCGGGATAATAACTATATATAATATTAATTTAATTATCAAAAAGTCGTGAAAATGTATCTAAGACCCGTATTCAAACTCCAAACGCGACTTGAACATGCATTTGATCCGACTTTTAGCGACATGACCAATTTTTAAATTAATCCTACCCGTCTACAGGTCCACTTCCATGTGATCTAATTTGTTTTAAAAAGTAAGTAAAATTTAAAATCTAGAAACCCCCTTCACCATTTGACTCACCTCTCTAATTTATTGCCAACTTATTTGAACTCTGACTTGACCCCTTCATCACCCGTTGACTTTTGTACCCGAGAACCCTTATAATGCTGACAACTTTCTTAGTTGATCTCCTTCTTGGTCAATTTTCGTAGCCATTTCCACAATTCGTTGTTAACTCGTATACGCGGGCCTCTACATAACAACTCTCACCTACACCATGAACTTTATTTCCTAATTTTTGTTTGCTAACATCCTTAGTCCCTTACAACATGTTTTTAGACATATACCCACTCACCCCTGATCAAGTGTTTTAGCCAACTCTCAATATTCACGAACTTCTTAACTAACTTCCTTAATCGGCACTCCCAACACCCGTTACATTTTCTAAACGATATTCAAATTAAGGTTTAAACTGGATTAATCAACTTTAAGTTTCAAAGAAATGGTATCTTCATTAATCAGCATCATCATTCAACATGCTCTTATTAATGTTGTGCGAACTCAACTTTTTATGAACGCCATTATTAAAAATACGGTTTTGCTAACGTGTATCCAAATGGCACATGTGAAGAACTCAATACTCAATACCTCCCTTATTTGAATGGGATTCTCCTCAAATTGTAATTGAGATCTCATATTTTGTTTTTTTTTTTTTAAGTGAGAATCTCACTCAGATAAGGAAGGTTTTGACTTCTTATCATGTGTCATTTGGGCACATGTTAGAAAAATCGTTAAAAGTAATAAATAGGTTACACGTAATATACCTCGTACAATTAGGTTGTAATAATCTTCGCACCTAAATCATGTAGGTTTACGAAGACATATCTATTATATATTTTTCGAGTATAAATTTCTTTATTCATAAAAAGGATGATAGCATTTTTAAGATCAAAGTTTGTTGACATTATATTTAAAATGTGGGTGTCATCAATAACATAACAGCATAGAGTAATTCTAAACTCTGAAATTCCATTGAAAAATAATATTTATTGTATGTATATCATGTCATGCTTAAAAAGGAATTAATGTGTGCAAGATCACATCACATATGAAGAAAATGAAAAGGTATCATTTCATTATATATTTGGTAAAAAAACCTTAAAAATAAAATAAAAGACAGCACATCATTTTATTTTTGATCAGAAAAGATATCATATTATTTTATATTTGGCTACAAAAGATATCGTATCATAATATTTTATTTCACATATTTTGTTGAGATATTATAAGAATATATTGGACCAATCAAATGCTACAACTCGTATACGTGTCAACTTTATTTAAACTGCTTTCCACGTCAGCTTTTTATGCACGCAATTATTAAAAGTAATAGATACTAGTTTAAATGTTATATCGTACTTAATAATTATTTCTTTCTTTTTTGAATAACGGTCTAGTTATTAAGGTGATCGAACAAATGTGGACTCTCCCTATGTTGCCCAAAATCCTTTTGTTGGAAAACCCGTGCGCGGGACACTTTGTTATATTTCTATTTATTAATTAGTTTATCTCTAAATAAATAAATTATTATGAAAACTGCTGATTGGATATATGTTACTTATGATGTCTCCTTATCTCCCTACATCACTTATGTTACTTTATATTTATGATTCTCCATTTTTTCCAACGACTAATGCATATGGATCGATATATCTTAATCAAAATCATGTGTTTTTTTTTTTTTTATAAATATGCGTAAGTGGATCTTATATTGATGTACATTTCGACACGAATTTAATGATACATGTATTGTAATTCTCTTATATGCTTTGCCCAATTAAAACACATTATATTGTGATTCATGTAGATAGATTAATGTGAGCGTTTTATAAAGATTGGACTCTATCCGTACAAAATATTTTAAACAAAATTCACAATTATCTGAACATTATCTTTCTTAAAATTATGAGAAAATTTTATTTCTCTACGACTTATTGTGGTAATTTCTACATTTATAGACTCACCGTATGCATTTGTCAAAAGCCTCTTAACTTTTCAAAAATATGTGTAAATGGATCTTATATTGAAATACATTTCGACACGGTCTTAATGATACATGTATCGTAATATTCTGATATACGTAGCAAAAGTCATAACAAATTTTAAATGTTTCATTTTGATAACTTGATGTGAGAGTTTTACAGATATTGGACTGTCTCTGTGCATTTCTTTATTTCTAGTGCGTTGTGGGAATTTCTTGATTTATAGAGCGCCGTATGCATTTGTCAAAAGCCTCTTTTATATATATATATATATATATATATATATTGATTATCTGATCTTAATATTCAGTTTATTAAGTCCTATCATACAGGGCCTAAGGCCTTCATGGCTTCATAACCCGAAAAAAACAACAGTAGTTCGTTTTCAAGATTAAACATAGTTCATAGATCGGACTGGGTGAAAAATCGTATGCTTAAAATTTATGGCACAATGACCAGATCAAAAAAAATTTGATTCACGTTTTGTCCTCGATCGCAACTCAACTGTATCAACTAATAATACTTATTTTATATATAGGAAATGTATCAAGTCAGAATTGAAATCATTGTCAGAAATCGGAAATGATAACACCATATACTCCCTCCATATTATTAGGTTTTTATTTTTTGCATTTGCATTTGCTTTGAATCTATGAGAGGAATTCAAACTAACTAAATGAAATGGAGGGATACTAAACTGTCCAGCTCCACTAAGGCCCTGTTTGATAGGACTTATTCGCAGTAATATTCAGATCAGTTCAGAATCATTCAGATCAAATCAGGTCAGTTCAGAATCATTCAGACCAGATCAGATCAGTTCAGAATCATTCAGATCAGATCAGACCAGATCAGAAATGCTCAAATTTTAATCAATGTATTTGGTCCATAATTGATACTAATTCGTTGAAATTCAATCAAAATTTCAACACATTCAGATCAGATCTGATCAGTTCAGAAAGATGTAGTCCTATCAAACGGGGCCTAAGGCCCTGTATGATAGGATTGCATCTTTCTGATTTGATTTGATTTGATTTTAATGAATCTGATCTGATTTTATTGGCTCTTATCTGATGAAATTTAATTTGAACGCGTCTGATCTGATTTGAATGGTTATGATTTGATCTGAATAAAATTCGAGATTAGTGTTAATTATGATATGATCAAATTTCTTAAATCTGATCTGATTTGAATGTCTATGATCTGATTTGAAAGTCTCTGATCTGACCAAATTTGATTTGAATACTTCTGATCTAAATTTAATAAATATGATCTGATCTGAATATTCCGTTTATTAAGTCCTATCATACATGGAAGGCCCTGTATAATAGGACTGCATCTTTCTAATTTGATTTGATTTGATTTGAATGAATTTGATCTGATTTTATTGATTCTTATATGATGAAATCCAATTTAAATGACCCTGATCTGATTTGAATGACTCTAATCGGTCTGAATAAAATTCGGGATTAGTGTTAATTATGATATGATCAAATTTCTTAAATTTGATCTGATTTGAATGCATCTGATCTGATTTGAAAGACTCTTATCTGACCAATTTTTATTTGAATAATTCTGATCTGAATTGAATAAATATGATTAGATTTGTATATGCAGTTTATTAAGTCCTATCATACATGGCCTGCATTTTTCTGATCTGATTTGATTTGATTTGAATTGAATAAACTTGATTTGATTTGATATGAACTGAATTTTTTGATAAATTAACTGCATTTAGACGAATTAATAACTAAAAGTACACTAGATTCATTGATTGCTATTTGGAAAATTCTGATATATGATTTGATTTGAATTGAATATATAAAACTGATTTGATTTGATTTGAATAAATCTGATCTGATTTGAAAAACACTGTTTAATAAGTTGAATCGCACAGGCACTAACTAACTCTTATAATTTCAGTAACTATAAGACTTAGCTCCAGCCCCGCCCCACGCCTCCGCCCCACCGCATCAAACACCGTTATCGGTGATTCGACGATTGTCCGGCTGTGGTAAGGTGGTGATCTGGCCGTGCCCTTCCCTGTTAGCTAGAGTTAGGTTAGTGGAGTTACGAAACATTTTGGAGTTAGCGGAGTTACACCATTTAGTTAGACAGTGATATATAGTTGTTGTAGTAGTTTGACAGTTTAGGCATGTATGATAGCACTTAATAAACTGAATATTCAGATCAGATAATATTTATTCAATTCAGATCAAAATTATTCAAATCAAATTTGGTCAGATATGGGTCTTTTAAATCAGATCAGAGGCATTCAAATTAGATCAGATTTAAGTAATTTGATCATAACATAATTAATACTAATCCCGAATTTTATTCATATCAGATCAGAGTCATTCAAATCAGATCAAAGTCATTCAAATTGGATTTAATCAAATCAGAGTCAAATAATCAGATCAGATTCATTCAAATCAAATCAGAAAGATACAGTCCTATCATACTATGGCCTTAGGCCCTGTATGATAGGACTTAATAAAATTGAATATTCAGACAGATCATATTTATTAAATTCAGATCAGAATAATTCAAATCAAATTTGGTCAGATGAGAGACTTTCAAATTAGATCATAGACATTCAAATCAGATCAGATTTAAGAAATTTGATCATATCATAATTAACACTAATCTCGAATTTTATTCAGATCAAATCATAGTCATTTAAATCAGATCAGAGTCATTCAAATTGAATTTCATCATATCATAATCAATAAAATCAGATCAGATTCATTCAAATCAAATCAAATCAAATCAAATCAGAAAGATGGCCTGTATGATAGGAATGCATCTTTCTGATTTGATTTGATTTGATTTGAATGAATCTGATCTGATTTTATTGATTCTGATCTGATGAAATCTAATTTGAATGACTCTGATCTGATTTAAATGACTATGATCTGAATAAAATTCGGGATTAGTGTTAATTATCATATGATCAAATTTCTTAAATCTGATCTGATTTGAATGCATCTGATCTGATTTGAAAGTGTCTGATCTGACCAAATTTGATTTGAATAATTCTGATCTGAACTGAATAATTCTGATCTGATCTGAATACTCTGTTATTTAAGTCCCATCATACAAGGCCTTAGTAGTATATGAAGTTACCATTTCTGGATTCTTACAATAATATAAAGTATATATTATGACGAAACTTTGTTGTTAAAAGTTTGAAATTGTACTCACCTTTTTTCATAGGAGCTTCACATCCCCGTTTTGAGATGTGTTTTCAATGGAGGTTTTGTTAGTAACCGACTTTCACTTGGTCATGTTTGATAGAACTTAATAAAAGTAGTATTCAATTCAGTTCAGAATTATTCAGATCAGATCAAAGTCATTCATATCAGATCAGATCAGAAATGTAAAAAAAACTATCAATGTATTTGGACCACATATAATTGATACTAATTCGTTGAAATTCAATCCAAAATTTTCAACACATTCAGATCATATTAGAGTTATTCAAATTAGATCAGATTAGATTAAAGTCATTCATATAAGATCAGTTCAGAAAGATTCAGTCTTATCAAACGGGGCCGTTGTCTGTTTTTTGGGGAAATGAGCAATTTTTTAAAATTCTTTTTGTGAATATCCACCAAATATAGACAAAACAAAGGGTTGAAACTACCTCCCTACCCGAACCACCCTCCTGCCACCTGTAAATCTGTAACCACCACAGGCTGCCCCCAACACCACCAACACGAGCGTCGATCGCCGCCCACCATGCTACTCACCACACTACTCTGATCTACATCGCCCCTTCCCGTTCTCGGATCATCCATTTTCTTCTCCTTCCTTCTTTCTCTCCCATGTCAATGATAGATATCCGTTTTGGCGTCCACTGTGGCATCCTCGCCATTGGCTCGACTAAAAACTTGCTCTCCTTGTGGGTTCATGCATTTAGAAAAATAAGCGGTAGCCCCGATTTACTCATTTTCAAAAACGGCATTTCACATAAAGCATTTATAAAGACAAGAGGTACCATCTTACCTTCATACCAACAAATTGTTCATAACTACTTATCTAAATTCTTTACCATGCATTAAGCCAAAACTTTATTAAATCGGTCCTTAAGAAAAGTTATAAAAGTTTGAAAACAGTGCTTATACCATGCTCCCGGGAGCACAAGGAGCATGGTGGTCCTCCTCACAATAGATGAGTGGGGACCACATATTAAAAAATGAAAAATCATTTTAAGTGTGGTCCCCATTCCTTTATTGTGAGGAGGACCACCATGCTCCTTGTGCTCCCGGGAGCATGGTATAATTTGCGGTTTGAAAGACTATCCACTCGGACACATTCTTCGTTTTACCCCTGCCAAGTCACAACATTCATCACTTTACAAGAGAAGAGGCCATCAACTCCTAACAAGTCATAGTCACATACTCACGTACAAGAGTAAATAATGGTGCTCCCACTAGCTCAATATGCCCGCAACTTTTAAAGACCACAAGCAAACCACACACCCCCACCATCCAAATATCGTGTCATAAATCTTTATATAGTATCTTCCCAAACACAACACAAAGAGTTTGGTCTATCTATTACCTTGTATCCTCTGCTTTCTCTAGAGAAAATGCAAGGGGGGAACTTTATCAAAGATGTTCTTCCCTTCGCACTTATGGTGGCTCTTGAGTGTGCAAATGTTGGTGTTAATGTTGTTTTTAAGGCTGCTACTACCAAAGGGATGAGTTACTATGTCTTTGTTGTCTACTCTTACTCTATTGCTGCCTTGGTTCTCTTCCCTTCTAACTTCTTTCAAAGGTAAATTCTCATTATGTTCCCATGAATTATTAACGTTTTGACTTTGCCACATGTCGAGGTCTTATGATCATGTATGTTCTACTATCTTTCGTCGACGAAGATAGTAATAATTCTCGCAACTTACATGTGGGTTGTTGTCGTTCTTCGACGTAAACCGGTTTTAATCAAAGGTGATGGCCGGGATCGGACTTAGGACCTAATGTATCCAATAAGTCAACTACTAGGCTAGACCATAGAAATTCATTGATTGATCATGCATGTAAGTAAGATGATGATCATATATTGTGAAAATATGCAGAAGAGCAATGCTTCCTCCTCTTGGTTCAAGGATCATTGGCAAACTTTTCCTCCTTTCACTAATTGGGTATGTATGATTCTCCTATCAGGACATTTTTGCCTAATTTTAGTTTTCTTATTTTTTTAATTTCATGTTGGTGTTTGTTGACTTTGTTTCGTAATAATAATTTTCTCTCAAAACACCTACATTTCGGTACGCTGGTAAGGTATAAAATCATTAACGCCTCATGAAAGGGTTTCAAGTTTCAACCATATGCTTAAAGTTCACTCGATATTTATGCAAAATTCGTAACAACCCGTTCTACTATCATCATAAGATTTTGTGAAATAAAAAGTTTCGAGAGATGGCATCCACCTTCAGTAACACGCGACTTGCGAGTATGTTGTTTTTCCCACTAGTGCATTAGTGCTTCTCGTACACGAAAGAATAGTGTGTCAAATCAAACAAGTAAAAACACCGCTAACCCGGAAATTAAAACTAGATACCAATACTGATTTGCTTAAAATTAAAGTCTCGCGTATATTTATTGGTTGATTGATTGATTGATTGATTAAATAACAATATGGTTGGTTTTTTTTTTTTCTTAATGTGTGACGACAGGGCTGCATGTCTATTGTCTGGGTATAAAGGAATAGAATTCGGTTCACCCACACTTGCTTCTGCAATGAGCAACCTCATACCGGCTTTCACTTTCATATTGGCCATCATTTTCAGGTTTTTCTACAACTTTTGTCAACTTTATATCTCTCGGATCTAATTATAATTTCTTTGTTGCGTTTGGGATTGTCAAACTTCTTAATTTGTTGCATCAACGTTCACATCACTTACTTATATGGACCCACCTTTTTGAGCCTACCATTTGTTGTTTAGTGATAAGCGTTACTTAGTCTGTTGTTTAGCTATTAATTGTTTTTAGACAAGTAGACAAGTGAGTGATCACACCAAATACCAACACACCCATTTTGCTATTGGAAATAGATTGTAATTGCCGTCCAGAAGATATTGCTGTTGCCGAGCGCACGTAAGCACCAGCAGGTTGCATGCTGCTCGTGATGTTGTCCCAATCCTGGCCGAGTCGTCGATGGTTGCCTTGAACTTTACGTTTTCCGATCTTAAGTTACTTTTAAGACCTTAAATTACTCAAATATGTACAAAGTGAGATAAATCATAGATTTCCGAAGTTTTAGTATGGTGTCTTCGCAACTTCAAAGATCGCATTCTTAAATTCACCCCAAAGTGCAAATCACATAATAAAACCTTATAAAAGCTTGTCATAGTTTTAGTTCCTTCGCATCTAAAACAAGCAAAACTTACATACCATGCATGTTAGTTTTAACCTTTAAGGATTTCTTGTGGCTGTGTTTTTTCGAAGTGGAAGTAATGTTTTGTTTGTAACTTGTTATAAATGCACAAAACAGCATAACAACGCCTTAGTCCCGAAATATTTTTCGGTCTGTCTAACCTAAAATGATCATATGTGAGCAATCGCCAAAAAAATGATGGCGTAAGTTAAAAGTACTGTAATCCTTCCACATTGAAGTGTACTAATTAACACATTATATTGTGAGTAATAGTGTAAAAAGAATAATGTAAATTATCTGTTTGACTTAGATCTTAACAGCTCTCTAATTTGGCCTTTGGATCTTCTCAAAAAATTATACCAAACAGGATGGAAAAACTGGTTTGGAGAAGTTCAAGCAGTCAAGTCAAGATTATTGGCACAATCGTATCCATAGCAGGTGCATTGGTTATCATTCTTTACAAGGGGCCATCTGTTATGATCTTAAATCCGAAACTATCTGCAACTTATAACAACTTATTGCAATCATCGAATTCCAAGTGGATTATCGGCGGCCTGCTGCTTGGTGGCGACTATATTCTTACTCCAGTCTGGTACATTGTACAGGTATGTAGCTCCAAGTGATCATTATTGTACATTTGTACCGTCACCAAATCACGAGGAATCGTACCTATGTTATCCTCGTACATATATGCATCTTGTTGTGACATTCTATTATATTTTTTTTTTTTGTAAGAAAGTTGTGTTTTATTCATCCAAAATTGGGAATAAAGATTCTTACAAAATAATACCCACTAGAGGCCTCCTAGAATAACAATTATCCTAGCATTTCATCCTGTACATCACTCTTCCAAGCATATAGCCTTATACAGACTTGCAATTTCACTTGATTCACTATCCATTCCTTTGTATGGTCTTTATCCTGAAAAATTCTAAGGTTTCTCTCCATCCAAATGTTATAAATTGTTGCATTTATGCTTGCTTTCGCCCACTTGGTAGTCCAGTGTTTTCTTCTCTTTTTCTTGCTGAACCATAGGAGCTCTCTTTTCAGATCCCAATTCCTCTTGCTTATACCCAGCCATTGCAAAATAGCATGCCAGATATCCTTAGAGAAATCACATGAGAAAAACAGGTGCCTGTGGTTCTCCTCTGCCTTCCTGCATAGTACACATCTGTTGGCCATTAGCATACCCCTTCCTTTCATCTTGTCAACTGTGGCTAAACAGTTCTGCACTGCTAGAGCTGATATGAAGCTGTGTTTGGGTAATGTCACTCCATCCCAGACAGCCTTATGCCACTCAACCTTACATAATTTTTTTCCGAAAACTGTCACAGACCTTGACAGTTTGGAATTTGTCTGCTTTACTCCAGGACTTAACCATATCAGTAGCCTTTTCCTCATCACCAACCATTCTATTATATGAACTGGGGATGTGGAAAGTATTGTCTAGCCATCTCATCGCGATTCATGTCCAACTGAGGCATATCTAACAATTAACGTCATAATGGTAGTAGCATCGTTTTCACATTCTTTACGTGAACACGATTTCAGGCACAGATCATCAAGGAGTACCCTTCTGAACTTGTTGTAGTCTTTTTCTACAACTTCTTTGCAGCCATTATCACAGGAGCAATATCATCAGTGGCAGTACCGGACAGGTCTGCTTGGATATTAAAACCGGACATAACTATGGTTGCTGTGGTGTACTCTGTAAGAATTAGCATCTCTGCCTTATAGAAATTTCTTTTAAAATGTCCCTTCTATTATTAGGCTTATGTGTGTTTTCACTCTCACCGCGTAGGGCTTTCTAGACTCCTGTTTGGCCAATACTATCCATACATATATCTTGCGCCGAAAAGGACCATTCTATGTAGCAATGTTCAAACCATTGTCTATAGCAATTGCTGCTGGAATGGGAGTCATATTCCTTGGTGATACCCTTTATCTTGGAAGGTATATGAGAGCTAACCGAGCTTTTCTTGGGTCTTCCTTGAGCTATTAGAGTTCTCCCTCGAAAATTTGATACGAATAAAATACTTGTCTTCAGTATATTCACCTAAGTGGTTCTCATTGCAGCATAATTGGAGCAGCAGTTATATCCCTTGGATTTTACGCTGTGATGTGGGGCAAAGCAACAGAGGAGATACACGACGATTTTGTACCTACAGACCTGGAATCCTCCTCATCTGATCATAAGGCACCCCTGCTGCAGAACTCATGACCTGGAACTCAAGATTATGCAGAACTGTCAACTAATTTCCTCAAACAGTAGAAAATAAGCTAATTTGAAGCTGATCAGATGCAGATACTAGTATTACTCATTGCAGTAGTACGCGACTGTTGAGGCTGTATAAAGTAATGCCCTACCTCAAGACTCAAGCCAATCTGATAGCTGTGTCCATATATTACAAGATAGCTTCCGAGTCCTAATGTCGCCGAACTATGGTTGGTTGAGTCTTTCAGATTTCAGAATCACTGTAAGGCGTAACCGGTCTTCTTGTATGTCATGTTCATACAAATGACAGAAAATGGGGAAGACATTGAAAGCAAGTTCCGTATGTACAGTAAGAACTATGTTTTGAATAGTCAATCATACATGTAACCTAATCAAGCAGCAACTGCACAATGTAACTGACGAGCAACATTATCACACTGATTTTCTTCTTTACAGACGTCGTCACAAATTGCAGCCTTCAGTTAGCAAATACTCATAGAGTTGTAGAGCGAGTATGATATAGCAGCTAGTGAATTGTGAGAACAATGAGATGTTTAGTAAAGATCTATGAAGTTCTTAGTCTAGATTTGTTGCATTCAACATTATCACAATGATGTGCATTCAACATGTTTGGTTGGTTCTTGATGTGGGGAAGGTTCATATGTTTTGATCAAACGAGGGGAGCTATAGATAAGATTTCTTAAATTGCTGAAAACGTCCTTATTAAGCTTTCCAACAAGCTATGGAATGAAGGCACTAAAATCTCCATTTCTACTAAACCAAGGTGAAATTTTGAGTTATGTATGTTTCAGATTAAAGCTAGCATACAACAACAACAACAACAACCAAGCCTTATTCCCAAAATGATTTGGGGTCGGCTAACATGAATCGTCATCCAGTAACCGTCTTGTGTACGCCAAGAAATTTCGAAAACGTTGTAAACATTTTGGATATATTTAAACAATTTCAAAGGAAATTTAGAAAGTCGTCAAAATAAATAAAAAGGTTTAAAAAAATATTGCAAAAAACAGATGAACTTTGAACACAAGTTAAAAAGTTTTAGAAAAATAGTTGGAAAAACCAAACAAATAAATCAAAAGGGGTCAGAAAAAGTCCTCCACATGGATAGAGTCTCGCCACCCTGCCCTATCCAACACCATACTCTCTTCAAGCCCTAGGAAGCTCATATCACTTCTAATCACCCTCGTCCAAGTCATCTTGGGCCTTCCCCGACCCCTACTAATATTATCACTTCTCCACCCTTCTACTCTTCTAACCGGCGCCTCACTAGGCCTCCTCCTCACGTGACCATACCACCTCAGTCGGTTCTCCATCATCTTATCCCCTATGGGTGCAACCCCTACTTTCTCCCTAATAACTTCATTTCTCAACCGATCACGTCTTGTATGTCCACACATCCACCGTAACATGCGCATCTCCGCCACACTCATCTTATGAACGTGACACTGCTTCACGGCCCAACATTCCGTGCCATATAACAGTGCCGGCCTAATTGCCGTTCGATAAAACTTACCCTTCAACTTATTGGGCAATCCTCGATCACACAGAAGTCCTGTGGCATTCTTCCACTTCAACCAACCTGATTTGATCCTATGAGCCACATCTCCATCCAATTCTCCATCCTTTTGAAGAATCGATCCTAAATATCGGAAAAAATCTGATCCCTGAACAATCTTTCCATCCAACATGATCGTCCCCGTCTCCGTTTGCCTAATGCCGCTGAACTTACACTTCAAATACTCGGTCTTGCTCCGACTCAACCGAAACCCTCGAGACTCCAACGTGTCCCTCCATAGCTCCAACCTTCTCTCCAAATCCTCTTTCGTTTCTGAGATCAACACTATATCATCTGCAAACATCATGCACCATGGTATATCATCCTGGATTGAACTCGTCAATTCATCCATGACTATAGCAAAGAGAAACGGGCTAAGTGCGGACCCTTGGTGCACTCCAATGGTAATAGGGAACTCTTCTGACTTCCCTACACTAGTCTGCACACTCGTGCTAGCTCCCTCATACATTTCCTTAATGATGTCAATATATTTTTGCGGAACTCCTTTCTTAGTTAGAGCCCACCAAAGCACTTCCCTTGGTACCTTGTCATACGCCTTCTCCAAATCAATAAATACCATATGTAGGTCCTTCTTCCTATCCCGATAAGTTTCCATTGTCTGTCTTATGAGATGAATTGCCTCCATAGTTGACCTCCCCGGCATAAATCCAAATTGATTCTCTGAAATCTTCACACTTCTTCTTAATCTATGCTCAATTCTATAGAGTTAATACTTAATATGATATATCATGGGTTGTATACTTGCATGAATTATTTTTTGTACGGAGTAAGAAGTTATGCAGTCTTCAATCTAATGCCAATGCAAGAACACAATAATAATCATCCAAATGCATCTCAATGCGTGTAAAGGTCATGTCTGGTTGCTCACTCGACACCCATGCACCCTCAGTACTAGTCACCTAGTCCTGTCTATTTTTTTTCCCCGACGGGAATGATAAGTAAGTTCTCATTGAAAGAGAGCCAACGGTACTTGCAACAAGGTAGGTCCAAGATACTACCACAAATATTACAATCAAATTAGTTAAATAAACAAAAGGTCAAACGCAACTACTTGCACATGGATATGAATCCAACTTAACTTATAGATAGATGTCATCACATCTTTTGAGGCGGATATAAATTACTTTGAGCTCGTTTGGATTGAGGGATGAGAATTCGAGGGATAAGAGGTGGGAATATGGGAGGGATAATGAGGTGCGAATTGGGAAAATAATCCCACTCCCTTGTTTGGATGAAAGGTGGGAATTAAGGTGGAAAAAAAGGTAAAAGTTTTTATTTGACAATTTTACCCTTTAATAAATTACTCTCATTTCTCACTTAAGTAATGGCAATTATGTCATTTTAGCTAATATATTCCCTAATTCCTAATACCTGCCCCCCTAGGTAATAGAAATGTGGGAATAGAATTCCCAAATCCTATATCCCACCTAACCCAAGCACAATTCCCTCTTGCCAAACATGGGAATAGTTTGAAAATGGGATAAATAATCCCATCCCACCTCTTATTCCCACAATCCAAACGACCCCTGAGATGTGCTATTACAGTTTTAATGTAGATATTGACAGAGTATAGAAGACCATAAAATCTCCAATGCGCAATTCCCAATGATAGATCTGAAAAATTGATCTCAAATCGAAACTTCGGATCCAAGAATCAAAGATGAAACATTTCACAAAGTGACAAACAAGAACTTATATACACGGAGAAGAAACACCACTCTCGTTAGTCTCATACCAAGAGGGAAAATATTTATATTGCAAGATCTATTGATACACAAACTAAAAAGCATAAAAGGAGGAAAAAAATTCAAATCAAGCCCGAAATGACCAAATATGGCCAACCCCAGCGTGACTGGAGGTTTGGAGGGGACTTTTCTTCGGGGGTAGTGAGAGAAGGAGTGGAAGAGAGAGAAAAGAAAACTTTAACCTTGCGTTGTCACCTTTTCCTTGGATGACTCTTGCCTTACCCTATTTGCCTCACCCATTGTGGGTGGTCTAAGGTCATGATCATGAAATGTATAGAACGAGAGTACCGTTGGTGTAAAATTGAGACATGAAAAAAAAAAAGAGACTAAGGAAGCCATCTGGCATTTGTCGGACTTTAATTTCTCTATCTTTGCTTGTTTTATTTCTAACCATTGAATCCATTGTTCGAATCTTTACGACAATATAGACATGTTTATATCCAATCCTCATAGTAAAAATAAGGGAAAATTTCCAACATACCCCTTGTTCCGGGTAGTAAACAATCGAGTATTTGTATGAAGAAGGGGAGACCTCCTTATGCCTATCTTGATCTAAGCTGCACAGTGAACAGAGATTACTAGCCCCGGGGGGTGGTGTCGGGGACCCCCTCCGATGACTAAGTCAGAGATTGTATGTAGGAATAGTGAACTTAATCTTATGTATTGCCTAGTTAATCCGGAGATGACTTACCTTCCAAGTGAAGGTGAGTTGAGTATTTATACTGATTTCATATTGATCTTGTGGTTATATGAGTGACACGTGTCAACCATGTGGTGGTCGATGTCTAATGAGCCGTTAGGGGGCAGCTGGGTCAGCTAGGAGCCTTCAGGCAGATAAAGCCTGGCTGACCTATGCTGACCAGCTCTCCCAGTCAGGTCAACTCAGTTTGTCCCGTGCTCCTTGGTCAACGCTGAGCAAAATGGGAGAGGACAGGGTAGGTCCTGTTTGACCCCCAACAATAGCCCCAACTGAAACTCCTAGATCAAGAAGATAGGGGTTTCAGTTTTAATTCAAAAATCCCCTTTGAGCGGGAAATTCAAATCGTGGGGTGCAAATGGGCTTACACGCGTCGTGCGCAGGCCAAGTCTTGAGGAGTGCAACCGTCACTTCGTGTAGGCAACCGTTTGAGTGGTTATTTAAGAGCCCACAACGGCTTTCTCCATCATTATTTCCTTTTCCAAAAACTTCTCATCTTCTTTTCTTTACTTTCTCTCTTTTTCGACGTCGGAGAAGCCCAGTCAGCCTCCCTTCTACCGCCGTTTCCGAGGAGATTTCGAGGTAATTTCTCCTTCTTTCTTTTATGTCTTCGGATTCATCTGAGTCTCCTCACCAACCCTTGATTATTCGCCGTAGTGTTAGACAATATGTATTGAAGCCGATTTACATCGACCTGTCCAATATGAGTGATGTGCCCTCGTCGAGTCAGGCCACCCCTAGGCCAGTGTCTGCCCGCCCTCCGAGTACGGTTGACCAGAGTCTTCCAGTGCCCTCGGGGAGGCCAGCGATTAGCCTGGAGTACTATGACGCCCCTCTCAATACCGAGATCTCGCCTGACTTCATTGAGAAGATGTCCAGGCCTGGTATGATGGAGAAAGCGAACGAGTTCTTCAAGGTTGGGGGAGAGTATTTGCTGGAGCTGCTAGCCCGGGCCTCGGTTGTGACAGATCCGCCGCTGGGGAGGACGGCGGTGTTTGTCAAGCAGTTGGAGTTTGGACTGCGCTTTCCACTCCACCCCTTCTTTGTCTTAATCTTAACGCGGACGTGCGGTGCGATTGCCCAGTTAGCCCCAACGTCCATCCGAACTATGGTGTCCTTTGCGTTCGTGTGTTTGTACAAGGGCTTCCCCTTGTCTGTTTCTCTCTTCAAGAAGCTCCACCGCCTTCAGAGGATGGGTCACTCTGAGAAGGGGTGTTATGTTCTTCACCAGATGGCGGGTAAATCAACGGTGTATCCCCGCGTGGAGACAGCCCCTTCCTGGAGGGATACCTTCTTCTGGTTGAAGGTGCCCGCCGACGTCAAAGTGAACCGGTTTTTTGAGAATGAGATGAATTGATCTTTCAAGACGGGGGCTGAGGAGATCCGTGATGGGATTGTAGCCCAAAATGACCCTCAGCCCTGACGAGGAGGCAGCCTACCAATTCTTCACATCGGACGGCACTAGGCAGCGAGGCCCTTCTGTTTGGCTTCCTCACTTTGATGCTATAGTTGCTGAAGACTTGCTACAGGCCGTTGGCCTGTCTCCAACTAATGGTCCAGGTGTGTATGGGGGGTAGTTGGTGTCTGCCAGGTTATAATTGCCTTTTTGGTCCCATCTTTGTCTGACCTGCTTCTCTCTTGTTTTAGGTACTTTCTAGTGGACCGAGGAGACATTGAGGAGAATCAATTGCAAGCCTGACGGGGCTCCCTAGGACAGGCCACCAGCTGTACCGGGCAAAGGTGACAGGAGGAAGAGCCTGATGGAGGCCGTGGATGATTGGGGAGCTGGTTCCTCTCCGACGGGTCGTGCTGCACCGACTGTTGCTGCTACCAGGGTCAGGAGGACTCCTTGTGTCCGGGCTGCCCCCTATGGCACGGTAAGACGCATAGTCGTGGAGGCAGAGGAGGAGGAGCAAGGTGTTCGGCTACCTGCTGAGAGGGAGGTTCCTGAGGAGGTGACTGCTGATGTGGAGCAGATGGAGGTGGACGTCGACCAGCCGACCGCTGATGGTGATCAGTCGGCAAGTGGAGCTCACCAGGTGTCGATGGATGGGATGGCCGTGGAGGAGCAGGCTGCTGGCAGCGTGGAGCAGGCAGCTTCTGATTCGGCCGCTACTGCTGGTGGGATGGAGCTGGACTTCACTGACAAGGCTCCGGCTGCTCTTTTTGGAGTGATCAGGCAGGTTGTTATGGGAGAAGAATGGGTGGATGATGACGATGATGATGATGGTGCTCCTTTGGTGGGAGGTAAGCGTCCAGCCTCCCTTACTGACTTTGGTGGGATTTTCAGCGATGAGGAGGATGAGGATCTGCCTCCGGCGGCTTGTAAGAGGAGGTTGGATATGCCGGCCAGCTTTGAGGTGGATGCTACTGTGATTAACTTGGAGAGTCCTCCTGTTAGCAAGCAGCCCTCAACTCAGCCCCGGGTGGCTTCCAGTGGTGTGCCCAACCAGCTTCTGGGCGAGGGCAGCTCCACTATCTTCAGGGGGCTGGAGTCTTTGAGCTCCCTTCCTAACCTAGGGAGTGGTGAGCATTCGCCTCCCCAACCTGAGTCTGAGTATGTTTTTAATGCGAGGGGAGAGTACTTGGAGGAGCCAGTTGTAGAGGTCCCTCGCCATGTCATGGAGAATTTGTGCGGGATACCTAATCATTTAGCCAGCCGGAACAGATTCAGGCCTGTCATTGATGTCTGCTGCGATGAGTCTCTGAATGTGGCTGACCCTGAAGAAGGCAATACTTGTGCTTGGCGCCTCTTCAGGGGCCTTTTGCTGCCTTTGGACCGGCCTACGGAGTTAAGGCACTCTGTCAAGACTCCTTTTGCCTCTACCATGCATAACTTAGCCCTGGTTAGTTTCTTTCCCCTTCTTTTTTCTTGCTCTTTGTCGTGTTCATTCTTCTCTTCTGACCCCTTTTTGTTTCGGCTTGGCAGACTGCTCGATCCACTCTGATGGCTTGTGAGCTGGGGGCTACCTACCAGGCAGAGGTGGCGAGGCTGACTGAGTCGCAGGGCAGAATGGAGGAAGAGATGGAGCAGCTGAGGAAGAGAGCTTTTGAGATGAAGGGGATCCTGGAGGCTGCTGCTGCTGAGGCTGAGAAGAAAGCTGACAGTTGGAGGAGAGAGGTCGAGGATGCTAAGAAGAGTAT
Source organism: Spergularia bocconei (assembly GCA_963457585.1). Classification (NCBI taxonomy): domain Eukaryota; kingdom Viridiplantae; phylum Streptophyta; class Magnoliopsida; order Caryophyllales; family Caryophyllaceae; genus Spergularia; species Spergularia bocconei. The sequence continues at coordinate 8,548,313 of OY734951.1, read as the reverse complement.
GGTTGATATGTCTGACCAGGTAATGTCCCTTGAAGTTAGCTTAGATCAAGCTTTTGAGAAGTCCCAAGCTGCTGATGAAGAGATCAAGAGACTTAAGGAGCAGCTGGCAGCAGGGGAGATGGAGCGGCTTAAGGCTGAGCTTGCTGAGCAGATTGCGCTGGTCAAGAGCGGCCGGGAGGAGCGAGAGGTTGCTCTTGCTGAGTTTAAGTCCCGAGCCAAGGCTGAAATGAAGCAGCGCTGTTGGCAGTCCTTCGAAGGTGGCTGGGGAGCTGCTGCTGCCGCCTTTGCTCACCTATTTCCTGCTCGCTCTGCTGAGTGGGAGCAGATGGAGGAGGTGAAGAGATGCCAGCAGCCTACCTGGTCTTTGCTCAAGAATCCTTATGCTGCTCAGGGGCCTGTGGGTGCCTCTGCCTCTCCAGTGTTGCCGAACCTTCAAGCTGAGACCACCTAGGCAGGTGGTGCAAGCGTTGTGACGTCTCCTGCTCCGGTTGACCCGGGGCAGTCTGCTCGGGAATAGGGCTCTTGGCGGCTGCTTCACAGTCCAGAGTCCTGCGCATCATCCTGAGTCTGCCTACCTAGATTTGACCTGACCCTTAACTGCTTTTCATCTAGTTTGTTCTTTTGCTTCTTTTTGTAAGGTAGGCCGTAGTAGGTCTCTGGTGGACGGCCGCCGATTTGTACTTGTCTTTTTTGCTGCTTTGAGTCGTGTAATTAACTCTTTGGCTGTATTTTGGGTGTGAGTGTGCTTTGTAATTCAGACATATTTTGCTGCCCTTCTTTTGGGAGCATTGATGTAATTTGTGAGGCTTTTCGGCCTTCTATGTATGACAGATGCTCTTTTGCTTTTTTCCGCGTTTTTCTCCTATCTGCCTTTGCAAGTATTTTGAATGCTCTTCACGCTTTCCATCTTGCTACTGGTGGCTTTTTTAGGAGTGCGCTTTTTCAGCTGTCCTAAGTGGTCCAGGATTAAGTGACCAGGGAGCAAGGAACTACACCTGGCCTAGCCGTTTTCTCCTACCAGCTTGATCGACACAGGTAGCATTTTCTAGGGTTTGTCTGCTACCAGGTCTCCCTGATCACAAGCGATGGCAGCTGGCCCTTGGCCGTTTCGGGGTTTTTTTATCAGCAGGAACCTGTCTAACTGTATTCCTTTCCCCCTCGCGTCTACCATCTGCGTGGGCTCTTATGGTGTGTAAAACGACCCATGTATGGAGCAGCTTCGGATAGCAGCCCGGGCTAGATGTGTGTTTGCTCATCGGCCTTCCCATGCCTAACCTATACACCTAGTTCCTTTAGGGAGAGAGTTAGTCCTCTGTCCCTTTTGCCGTTAGTCGCTTGTTGTCGGGTATCGTTAATTACAACGGACCTTCAAGCCAGACTAGGCATGTTTTTCTGAGTTTTCTGTTCTCTTTTGGGTCCCGCTAAGGTCTGGCAGGGTGAATAGCTGTTTGCCCTTGGTGAGGGTGTAGTTATGTGTGCTGCCAGACGGCTTAGGTAGGGTACGCTCTTTCTTGTGATAGCTGCATGTGTCTTAGCGAGCTATGTAAAGATTGTTGAGCACCAGTCGTGTGCCCGTATTGATGCATACGGGTGTGCTGGTTTGTTGCCTGGCAGCTGTGGCCTTATGGCGGGGTAGACTTGGTCAGGTAGCTTGCTCATACTACCTGGCTGCTTGTCAAGAGTTCGATGGCCTGCCAGGTGATTTCTGTTGTCACCTGGCATCTTGCCATGGATTTTGTGGCTTTTGGAGGGCAGATTATGACCTGCCTCCTTGCCCCCAATTTTTGCCTGTTTTTCGTAGCGAAAAAATGGGTGTAAAAAAATGCGAGAAGTAGACACCATGATTGGATTTTCAAAGGAGCTGTTTATTCATTGTTTCCGTGACCCAGAAATACATAGTTTGCTATTTTCGAATAGCTTTTGGTATTTGTTTTGGATGCTTTATCGGAGCTTACAATTTTTACAGGCTACCTCCTACCTCTAAGGATAGTACTTCTTGAGATTGTCGGTGTTCCATATAGACTTGAGTGGTGTGCCGTCCATCTCGGCTAGCCGGAAGGTAGCTGGTCCTTCTTTCTTGGTGATCAGGTAGGGTCCTTCCCAGTTTGGGGAAAGCTTGCCATCGATGCCTGCCATGCTGCAGGATGCGGCTTTCCTCAAGACCAGGTCTCCCTCGTTCAGCGTTCTGACTTTGACCCTCTTGTCGTAGGCTCTCTTGATCCTGTCCTGGTAGACAGCCATGGTGAGCCTTGCCTTGTCCCTTACTTCATCCAGTAGGTCGAGGGATGTCCGCAGGGAGTCTTCGTTGGTTGCGGGTTCGTAAAGCTGCTCCCGGAGGCTGCTAGACCCCACTTCCACAGGCATGACAGCTTCGGTCCCGTACACTATCCTGAAAGGTGATTCACCAATAGCCTCCTTCTCAGTGGTACGGAGTGACCACATGATCATTGGTATTTCTTCGATCCAGGCTCCTTTGGCGTCTTCCAGCCTTTTCTTCATTCCGTTGATGATGGTTTTGTTGGCTGCCTCTGCCTGCCCATTGCTCTGGGGATGGCAGACAGCAGAGTAGCCAAACATAACCCCGAAAGTTGTCATCCATCCCTGGAGTGGGCCGTAGTCGAATTGTGAGCCATGATCCATGATGATTACCTCTGGCAGACCGAAACGGGTGAAAATGTTTTTCCACACCACCTTCTTGACAGCTTCAGCCGTGATGGTGGCTACCGGCACAGCTTCTATCCATTTGGTGAAGTAATCGACGGCTACTATCACCTATTAGACTGACCCTGCTTGCTTTGGAAACGTGCCGATGATGTCCATCCCCCATTGAGTGAATGGCAGGGGGTTCAGGGCAGGCATTAGCTCATTGGCAGGTAGGTGAATGACGGGAGCATGCACCTGGCAGTTATGGCAAGACCTGGTGAGCTCTCGTGCATCCTGCAGCATGGTTGGCCAATAGTAGCCTGCTCGGAGGGCTTTGTGAGCAAGTGTCCTGGCTCCCATGTGATGGCCGCACAGTCCTCCATGTATCTCTCTGAGTACATAGTCGGAGTGGGTTGGCCCAACACACTTCAAGAGTGGGTGGGAGAAGGACTTTCTGTACAGCTCTCCTCTTATGATCACGAATCGTGATGCTATCTTTCTGAGCTCCTTCCTGTGGTTTCTGCCAGCTGGCTCCTCCCCTGTTAGCTTGTAAGCTATGATGGGATCCATCCAGCTTGGCTCTGTCTCAACCGACTGGATTTGCCTGTCTTCAGATATGCTTTTGCTGCCTCGGATATCTACGAATACTAATCTGGATACATCTTGGAGACTGGAGCTGGCCAGCTTCGACAAGGCATCTGCTTGATGGTTTTGGGAACGTGGTACTAGCTAGCTCCACTTTGAGGGAGCTAAGTGTTCCCGAAACTTGCTTGAACTTTGCCAACTACTTTAACATTGTGTCATCTCTTGCTTCGTACTCTCCCCTGATCTGGCTGCACACCAGCTGGGAGTCTGTTTTGATGACGACATGCTCAGCCCCGGCTGCCACGCTGAGCTCTACCCCTGCAATCACCGCTTCATATTCCGATTCATTGTTGGAGGCTTGGAACATAAACCTTAGGGCATGTTCGAATCTATTCCCTTATGGCGAGATCAGGACTACTCCTGCCCCCGAGCCAGTGGAGGTGGCAGATCCATCAGTGTATACCTCCCAGATGTTATGTTCGGCTGCCTCCTCATGATGTGAGCATTCGGCTACGAAGTCGGCTGCTGCCTGGCCTTTCACGTGCCCCCTGGGCTTGTATTTGATTCCGAACTCTGACAGCTCCACGGCCCATTTGGTGAGCCGCCCTAACTTCTCTATCTTCTCTAAAGTCTTTTCTAGAGGCTGGTCAGTGCTCACTGTTACTTGATGAGCCTCAAAGTATGGTTTCAGCTTTCTGGCAGCTATGACCACAGCGTAGGCTGCCTTCTCCACTAGCTTGTAATTCTTTTCGGACTGAAGGAGGGTGTGGCTCACATAGTAGACAGCTTTCTGCACCTTCCCCTCTTCTTTGAGCAGCACAGCGCTGACACTGGATCCTGAGACAACTATATAGAGGAAGAGTGGTTCGCCTGGGTGTCTAGCTTGGTGAGGTGTTTCTTGAGTTCTTGGAAGGCAGACCTCTGCTCCTCTCCCCAGGCGAACTGTTTGTTTCCTTTCAGTACTTCGAAGAAGGGGGTTGATTTGTCTGCCGACCTGGAGATGAATCTAGACAGGGCAGCCATTCTTCCTGTCAGCCCCATAACCTCTTTTCTGTTCTTGGGTTCTGGCAGGTCGATTATGGCTTGGACCTTGTCCGGATTGACATCTATTCCTCTCTGACTTACTAAGAAGCCTAGGAATTTTCCAGATCTGACCCCGAAAACACACTTTTTGGGATTGAGCTTCATTTGGTATCTTCTAAGGGAGTTGAATGTTTCCCTCAGGTCTGCCAGGTGGTCCTGATCGGTTCTGCTTTTGACGATGGCATCGTCCACATACACCTCGATGTTTCTTCCTTTTTGGTGCTCGAACACCTTGTCTACCAGCTTCTGGTAGGTAGCACCTGCATTTTTCAGCCCAAAAGGCATCATCTTGTAGTTGAAGACTCCGTGGCTTGTTACGAATGCTGTCTTGTTCCTGTCTGGTTCCCACATGGAGACTTGGTGATAGCCCGAGAAGGCGTCAAGGAAGGACATCATTGAATGGCCACTGGTAGAGTCTACCAGCTGATCTATCCTCGGCAGTGGGTAGCAATCTTTTGGACAGGCTTTATTGAGGCTGGTGAAGTCCACGCACATCCTCCAGGCCCCAGATGCCTTTCGTACCATAACCACGTTTGCTAGCCACTCCGGGTAGTTGCATGGTTCTATGAAACCTGCCTTGAGGAGCTTGTCTATCTCCTCCTTGATGGCTGCATCCTTCTCTGCCGAGAATGTTCTCTTCTTTTGCTTTATTGGCCTCGCTTCTGGGTCTACATTTAGCTGGTGGACAGCCAGGTTGGGATCGATGCCTGGCATTTCGTCGGCTGAGTAGGCGAACACGTCCTGATTTTCGCCTAGCAAAGCAATCAAGTTGTGTCTTAGCTCCGGCTCCATGCCAGAACCGATCTGCACTGGTCTGCCAGGCGAAAGCATGACCTCTTCCGTCTCATCGTTAGGCTCTGTCCTTTTGAGGGACCTTTCCTCTTCCATTATCTGCTTCCCCTCTCTTCTGCCGGACCTGCCTTCTGCCCCCACAGAACCATGGTCAATTTCCATGGGTTCTGTCTGAATCTCCCCGGCGGAAGGAGAGGGTGTCTTCTGTGTCTGTCTCACTGCCACCACATTGCATGATCTTCCGGTGGTTTGGCAGCCGAAGAGCTTCTCGGGTGTTCCCTTGTCTGAGATATAAAGGAGGCATAATGCTCGTATTGGCACCAGCCCAAATATCTCATCCAGGGTTACCCTTCCGATGAAGGCGTTGTATGCTGCCGGAGCATCCATCACTACGAATTCTGCCAGGACGTTCCTGACAGCTTCTCTAGTGCCTATCATCATGGGGAGCGTGATGCTGCCCATGGGTTTCACCTCTTGGCCAGAAACTCCAAAGATTGAGCTGTTTGGCCACAGATGGCTCTTTTTGAGCCCCATTTTTTCGAAGGCTTCCCGGTAGAGTAGGTTGGTGTAGCTTCCTGTGTCGACCAGGCATCATTGAACCAGGTGGTTGGCTATGTCTACATGGATGACCAGCGGATCGCTGTGCGGTTGACTGACATGATTGTAGTTTGCCTGCTCCAGCATCAGGGTAGGTATGGCCTCCCTAGGAGCTGGTGGGAACTCTGCCCCCGAGTAGAGGACTTGATTCCAAAGCTCCCGGAGGTGTCTCTGGTGGCCCCTTACTGTCCCTCCGTTGGCAGAGGCTCCTGTTACCACGTGTATTTCTCCCAGGCGTTGACGGGTGGGAGGCCTTTGCTCGTCAGCCCCTGGCTCCTTCTTTTTCACATACTGTTTGAAGAATCCCTGCTTGAGCAGGTCTTCGATCTGGATTTTCAGCATCCTGCAGTCTGCAGTGTCATGGCCGTAGTCCTCGTGGAAGGCACAGAAAAGGTTTGGGTTCCTTTTCTTGCTCTCCATGCGAGGAGGTCTGACCCACTTCGGTTCGTTCTTGTGTATGGCATAGACTTGCGCCATCGGGAGAGTGAGCTCAGTGAAGTTGTCTGTGATCCTCTCCCTCTTTGGGCCTCTCAGGTCTGGCCTTCTATCCGCCTCCTTCTCGACAGCCTTGGATGTTTTCGCAGACCCCTTCCCTTTGTCGCTCCTTTCGGTGGTTCCTGGCACGCTCCTTTCTGAGGGGAGAAGGCTTCTTTGTACTCCTCCTCCCTGATGAAGCCCTTTGCCAGCTTCTTTGCCGCAGCTATTGTGGCTGGCGGCTTCCTTATGAGGTGCGTCTGGAACGGACCAGGTGCCAGCCCGTGTGTCAGAGCAAATATTGCCACCTCTTGTGAACAGTTCGGGATCTGCTGGTATTCGGAGTTGAAACGCCGAATGAAGCTGCCCGTGGTCTCGTTGGGGAGCTGCCGCATAGTGAGGAGCTCGGTGGCTATCCTCTCCCTCCTCTTATTGCCGGAATACTGATCTTCCAGCCTGTTGACGAGCTCCCTGAACCTCTTGATGCTCTTGTCTGGCAGGTTCCTGAACCAGGTCTTGGCCTGGCCTGTCAGCGTGTTTTGGAACACTTTACACCAGACTGCATCCCTTTGCTGGTACATGGACATGTGGCTGTCGAAGCTATGGACGTGCTCCGTCGGGTCGGTCGTCCCGTCAAATTTGCAGGATGGCATTTTGAAAGCCTGTACAGGAGTATCCAAGATTTCCGTTGTGAAAGGAGAACGGACTTTCTTGGGATGCCTCCCACCGGGACTTTCGGCTGTGTGGACTGTATCTCCGTGCTTCGACCCTGAGGCACGGTGAGTGCTGTGGCGGGTGGTCTCATGTCGGCTAGTGTGATGAGACGAGTGTCGAGGAGGAGACTTCGGTTTTGTATATGACTTGGTGTGGGTATGGCTGCTGGTCACCGTGTGAGGCCTGGATGAGGCTCCATGACCAAGGGTGTGAAAGAGATTGGTCGGAATAATCACATTCTCTGCCACCCCCTGAGCAGGGTCTGCCTCGACTACGGTGGCCCCGGCTGCTTCCAAGGTGTTCATCATGGTTCTGTGGGTACTGTACATCGCCTGCACCTGCCCTGGACTTACCGTGGTATGCGAGCTGCTGGCCATACCTTGAGCTGTGGTTGTTTATGTCTCACCGGCGTTGAGGGCGTGATGCCCTGTAGACGGCCCCACCACCATCGACCTCACCTGATGAGGTTGAGGGAAGGCCGAGGCGAGTGGAGTGCTGAAGACATGACTCGGGTTTCCCCGGGTAGTCGCCGGTGGTGTTCGGAGGAACGTAGTAGGAATGGTGGGATTGCTTCCCGCCTCGCTACCCCCTCCTGATGGAGTGTGGAGATACGAGACGTCCGGAAACGTCGGGTCGATGCTCGACGGCGGAGGCAAAGGTCGTTCAGACATGGCTTGTAGTCGGCGCTCCCCACAGACGGCGCCATATTGTTCCGGGTAGTAAACAATCGAGTATTTGTATGAAGAAGGGGAGACCTCCTTATGCCTATCTTGACCTAAGCTGCACAGTGAACAGAGATTACTAGCCCCGGGGGGTGGTGTCGGGGACCCCCTCCGATGACTAAGTCAGAGATTGTATGTAGGAATAGTGAACTTAATCTTATGTATTGCCTAGTTAATCCGGAGATGACTTACCTTCCAAGTGAAGGTGAGTTGAGTATTTATACTTCATATTGATCTTGTGGTTATATGAGTGACACGTGTCAACCATGTGGTGGTCGATGTCTAATGAGCCGTTAGGGGGCAGCTGGGTCAGCTAGGAGCCTTCAGGCAGATAAAGCCTGGCTGACCTATGCTGACCAGCTCTCCCAGTCAGGTCAACTCAGTTTGTCCCGTGCTCCTTGGTCAACGCTGAGCAAAATGGGGGAGGACAGGGTAGGTCCTGTTTGACTCCCAACACCCCTGAGGTTACCGAATTTTTCAGGTATACCCCTCTGTTTTACGAGCTGTCCAACATGCCCCTTAGGTCAATGATTGCCAGAGCCCATATGTGTACAAATGATTATGTTATCAAATCATTTCGTCGTGAAGGCCGCCAAGGTCGAGGGGGATGACAAATGTTGGGCTGCCTCATCCCTCGTCCGGGTGGTAAGTGGTTCTCAAAGGAGGAGACATGGAAAACAGGACTCCATGCATCGTCATACTCAGACATCTTTGGCTACCACACCCCTTCTTGACTTTCACTTTTTATGATGCTATGCCTTCTTCTCATCAAACTTTGGTCCTTTATAGGCTCGGCTTTCTCTGAAACAAAATGTCTTCACTTGGACGAATCGACTTCGTTTGACGAAAATCATTGAGCAGGTGGGTAGTTACCGTAGGGCCTAGCCCTGGCATCTCTTCCAGCTTATATGCGATCACCCCTGAGCTCCATGAAATGTTGAACGAGGTCCTTCTTTATCGGACTCTTTCTTCGTCTTCTATGATAGGGATACTCTTTTGGGCCTTTAGGGTCCAACGCTTCCAAATTGAATAGGGAGAAAACGGAACCTCTTACCCACACCGAAGTGGCGCCAAAAACTACCAAGGTCCAACTCCAAACGAGGATCGGGCCCTTTATCAGGTTCCTAAAACCTGCTCGCCGATCCTTGGGATCCGGGCAAACAAGTGGATGCATGCATTCCCTTAACTCCTAAGGGGGTTTTGAATCTATAACGGCGAACTTGACGCAAGATTTCCGAATTTGTCCCCCTCCGCAAACTTACACGGGGAGGACGATGAAATCCATTTGTCACATCGAAGTGGAGTCGATGATTCCCGTAGGATCTAACACCTTCTTCAAGTCTTCAATGATGGACTCTAACTTGTATAGGAAGTTTAGAGTCGTCACGTCTCTCGTTTGGCATGACATATGGCTCTCAAACAAAGAGGTACGCCAGGTGGCAACATCTCTTGTTTGGCATCACATATGGCTCTCAAACGTGAGGGCGCGGTAATAGCAACTAGGGACCTTTGCTCCCGAGGCGAGCCCCTTTGAGCATGGGGATCTCATCGTGGTAGAAGCACTAATCTTGACAGGCCCTCGAGATAAGCTCTTCTGAGCCAGAGGATCTCATGGGGGACCTAGGAATAATATTGGCAGTCTCCTAAGGCGAGCCCCTTGAGGGGTTCTTTTGTAACTTGGCCCTTCCGAGAGCTGGTGGACCTGCTTGTGAGGTTCGGAGGCCTAAGTTGTATAGGCTCCATAAAATGTTGATAGGTTCTACTTTTCCAAATAGGAGCTATGGAACATAACTTGCTCAAATAAAGAGACATAAGCTCTCTTTTTCCGAACCGAATCTGAGACATAGTGTGCTCAAATAAAGAGCTCAATATATAGGCGTTAGCCACGGAGACTTTGAGCTTGACGCACGTGCCTAATAATATAAGGGGTATTTGTTGAAATAGGTGTCCTCCGACAATAATGCGTTGACTAATTAAATCTAATTAGGAATAAACCTGGGATATATTATATATACTAAGTCAGTTGATTAACGTAAATCGACAACGCTTGGCTGGCTAGAGTTTGACGTTATTGTCGTCTAACGGCGATAATCAACTGATGCCTCTCGGTCACACCGATAAAGATAGTTTCTCCAAATGATATTATATTTGTATGTAATACAATATAATATAAACCCTAATGTATCAGTTAAAGAGTTAACTGATTATATTGATAGTGTTTTATGAGTTCGGAACTCAGGTCGAATAAATTATGGTTTTTGTGCAAATTGTCAAAATTGACAATTAGCTATTTAAATTATTGTCGTTTAGGGTATATAAACGAAAAACGCATTGAGAGACTCGTAGCTAATGGAGTTCTCAAACCATTTGATTTTGGAAGAACATGCGAATCTTGTCTTTTAAGCAAGCTGACTTGAGCACCTTTTTCAGGAAAAGGAGTACGAGCTAGTGATTTGTTGGCCCTCATTCGTACAGATGTTTGCGGTCTAATGACAATCACTGCTAGAGGAGGTTATGACTACTTTGTCACTTTTACGGATGATTTTAGTAGATATGGCTACATCTACCTAATTAAATATAAAAGTGAGGTACTTGAGAAATTTATAGAATTTCAAAATGAAATAGAAAATCAATTAGGAAAGAAGATCAAGGCCTTACGATTAGATCGGGGAGGTGAATATCTCAGGAATGACTTTGATATTCATCTGAAAGACCGTGGAATCATATCACAGCTTACACCTCCTGGTACACCACAATTAAATGGTGTAGTCGAAAGAAGAAACCGTACATTGTTGGATATGGTAAGATCAATGATGAGTCAGACTGAGCTTCCTGGTTCATTCTGGGGTTTTGCTCTCCAAACTGCCATTTTCACACTCAATAGATTCCCGACTAAGTCAGTGTAACACCCCCGATTCATCGACTGAGCCGAAAGTAGTCACCTATGGCAGCTTGCCAGGCTGTGGGCTGACCTCACAGACCAACACGGGTCCTTACGGCACGTTTTGACCTCACTCATGCGCACCGCGGAAAACTTCCTAGGAGGTCACCCATCCTAAAATTACTCACAGTCAAGCACGCTTAACTGTAGAATTCTTATCAGATGAGATCTCTAAAAGGAAAGTCAACTTTGTTGGTATGAGCAGCACTATTAATCCTTTTATACTCATCATAAGCTTTTAATCTCTTAGGATCTCCTATGAAATCAAGGGTATTACACTCACCCCCTCTAAAGATAGCAACGTCCTCGTTGCGCCTGGCAGCCAACCATAGTCCAACTCCAGGATCTTTCCCCCGCTAGGCTGTTGACTTGGGCACTCGTGACCACAGGATCAACACGCGGTCGCATGATTGCTCTGATACCATTTCTAACACCCCGACTCATCGACTGAGCCGAAAGTAGTCACCTATGGCAGCTTGCCAGGCTGTGGGCTGACCTCACAGACCAACACGGGTCCTTTCGACACATTTTGACCTCACTCATACGCACCACGGGAAACTTCCAAGGAGGTCACCCATCCTAAAATTACTCCCAGTCAAGCACGCTTAAATGTGGAATTCTTATCAGATGAGATCTCTAAAAGGAAAGTCGACTTTATTGGTATGAGCAGCACTATAAATTCTTTTAAGCACATCATATGAGCCCTTAATCTCTTAGGATCTCCTATGAAATATGGGGTATTACACTCACCCCCTCTTAAGATAGCAACGTCCTCGTTGCGCCTGTCAGCCAACCATAGTCCAACTCCAGGATCATTCCCCCGCTAGGCTGCTGACCTGGCCACTCCTGACCACAGGATCAACACGCGGTCGCATGGTTGCTCTAATACCATTTGTAACACCTCAATTCATCGACTAAGCCGAAGATAGTCACCTATGGCAGCTTGCCAGGCTGTGGGCTGACCTCACAGACCAACACGGGTCCTTTCGGCGCATTTTTACCTCACTCATGCGCACCTCGTGAAACTTCCCAAGAGGTCACCCATCCTGAAATTACTCCCATTCAAGCACGCTTAACTGTGGAGTTCTTATCAGATGAGATCTCTAAAAGGAAAGTCGACTTTGTTGGTATGAGCAGCACTATCAATCCTTTTAAGCTCATCATATGAGCCCTTAATCTCTTAGGATCTCCTATGAAATTTGGGGTATTACAACCAGCTCCGAAATTTCCACATGAGTTATGAAGAAGAAAAGTTCATAACCTCTCATTTATCAGGATTTGGGGTTGTGAAGCATATGTCAAAAACAAGACTGACAATAAGCTTGCACAAAGATATGATGAATGTCTCTTTGTAGGTTATCCTGTACAGACTCGAGAATATTAATTCTACAATAGTCTAGAGAACAAAGTTTTTGTATCTCGAGATGTTGTCTTTTTAGAAAAGGAATTTATTTCTAAAAGACTGAGTGGGAGAAAATTTGAACTTAGCGAAGTTCAGGAGCCACAAATGCAAAATGAGGCTCAGGATATTTTGCAAGAAGATATTCCTGAATCGTCTTACTCTGTGGTTCCATTCTCCATTCCTAGAAGGTCAGGCAGATCAAGCCACCCACTAGATCAATACCTTGGTGTGATTGAGGATGGTGGTGATCACTTTTTTGCTTTTGGAAAGTAATGAGCCTACAACCTACAGAGCAGCCATGACTGGACCGAATTCTGCTAAATGGTTAGAGGCGATGAAATCCGAGATGGATTCCATGTACGAGAATCAAGTATGGGACTTGGTTAATTGCCTGAAGGAAGGTTCCTTCAGTGCAAATGGATCTTTAAGATCAAGACCGGCATGGATGGAAATTTGGATATTTTCAAAGCTTGATTGGTAGCTAAAGGTTTCACGCAAGTTTATGGTTTAAACTATGACGAGACCTTTGCGCCAGTTGCAATGTTTAGATCTATTCGGATAATCTTAGCGATTGCTGCTTTTCATGATTATGAGATATGGAAATGGATGTTAAAACCGCCTTCCTGAATGGGTTTCTGGAAGAGGAAGTGTATATGGCACAACCTGGGGGTTTTATTGATCCAAACAATCCTAATAAAGTTTGCAACCTTAAGAGATCCATTTATGGTCTTAAGCAAGCATCTCGGAGTTGGAACCATCTGTTCAACCATGTGATTAAACAAAATGGTTTCACCCGAAGTGTCGATGAAACTTGTTTATACATGAAATTTAGTGGGGGTAAAGTAACTCTCCTAATCTTATATGTAGATGACATATTACTCATTGTGAATGATATCCCCATGCTTAACTCCTTTGAGAATTGGGCTGGGAAACATTTCTAAGTGAAGGATATAGGAGAAACGCAACGTACTAGGTATTTGGATCTATAGAGATAGATAAAAAAGAATACTAGCGCTAAATCAAGAAACTTATATTGATAAAATCCTTGACAAATTCAATATGAAAGACTCTAAAAGAGGCTTTTTACCTATTGGAAGTGGGATAACGTTGAGTAAATCTCAGTGTCCAACTGAACCTGAGTATATTGAACGCATGAAATCGAAACGATATGCTTCCGCAATTGGTTTGATCATGCACGCTATGATGTGTACGCGTCCAGACGTGTCGTATGCTTTGAGTATGACAAGTCGTTACCAAGCCAATCCAGGTGAGAGCCACTGGATAACCGTTAAGAATGTCCTTAAATACTTAAGAAGAACTAAGGACACGTTCTTAGTTTATGGAGGGGATTCTGAGCTTCGTGTAAAGGGTTATGCGGATGCTAATTTCCAAACAGATTGAGATGATTCAAAATCTCAATCAGGATATGTTTTCATACTGAATGGTGGAGCCATATGCTGGAAGAGCACCAAGCAATCGGTGACTGCGGATTCTACAACGGAGGCTGAGTATCTTATAGCGTCAAAAGCTGCGAAAGAGGCAGTTTGGATCCCGTAGTTCCTGGAAGGATTAAATGTAGTCCCTACAACAGTGGATCCTATTAGAGTCTATTGCGACAATAGTGGAGCAATAGTACATGTTCAGGCTAAAGAGCCAAAGTCTAGTGACAAATCTAGACATGTACTCAGGAAGTTCCATGTAATTAGAGACTTTGAGGAACGAGAAGATATATCGATTTGTAAGGTTAGGACAGACGATAATATTGTTGATCCTTTAACCAAGCCATTATCACAGGCTAAACATAATGGTCATATTGCCTCGATGGGTTTGAGGCGTATGCCTGACAAGTGTTAGATTAAATGTTATAACAGTTAATAAGTGTATTACCTTTTACATATATGATAATTAAATTCATCGTTTTAAGTTTTATTAAACTCTTTTATTAATTTAGTTTTAATAAAATGATGAATTATATATATGCTCTGTTGATTCCTAATAGGCCATGGAGACGATTTGAACCCTATAAAGTGAACATGATTAACGGTGTATTTTATCTCTAGTCATAAAATGAGGTGACGTCTCAATTGACTAGATTGTAGGTCGATTGGTTGATGACTAGTTCAATGGTCATGGATCCATAGAGATGAATAACCGATTACATAGAGAGACTGTAGATGACACTTTGTCAGATATTTGACCAATTATAGAACCTTTGTGCCTGATCGTGACAAAGGTAATCTATATTATTCCTATTAGTCGATTCTTTCGACCTAAGATTGTTTGTCTGAGTTTATGTAGCAGGCGGTGACTTTGATTTATGTCCTAAGTCGTGCCGGCGAAGGAGGCTAAAAGGGCATCTATTGGGTCATTACCGACTGTATGAAACAAAGAAAATAAGTCCAGAAGGGATTGCCCACCCACATCAGGGTATAATATCTTTGGGCCACTGTTCGGGGTGTTTTTCCCGAGGTGCTGTTGGGACGTCAGGGCCTTCAGTGGATCCGGGCTGCTCGCTTGGTGAGGACCTGCACAAGGAAAGGGAAGTCCAGGACCCAGGGGGAGCCCCCCCGGGGCGGACCCTCCGACGCTCAAGTCAGGGTCCTGCCAAATAGTATTACTAGAGTGTTTAAGAGAGCGAGAGAGTTTAGAGAGGTTTACTGATTATTGTAGAAGAGAGTAGAGAATTATTCCAAAAAAACTTGTTTCTTTCCATAAATAAAGGGGGTATTTATAATACTCCTCCAAGTAGGGTTAGCTGTAATAAGGGCCCCCCTGCCAAGTGTAAGGCTGGCCTTACTCCCTTGGGGAAGGGGTAACCACTTATCAACGACCATGATCTTTTCTCATTAAAAGGACTATTTTACCCTTCATTTAGTCTTTCTTGTGGGCTTTTACTCTTTTCTTATTTGTGGGCTTTTGTATATCTGACCCATCGATATTTTTGGCCCCAACATAAGCCTCTCATGGGTATCCTGGCTCAGCCTCGGCCCCACTTCGAGCCAGGGTAGCCATGACCCTTGTTGGGGGCCCTGAGTTTTTGAATGGGGTGGGCATTTGCCCGATCTTTCCTCCTTCCTGCCGCCCCTTAGCGCTCAGGTCCTCCTGAAAGTGCTAAGGCACACTTTTCTTTTTGAGTTTTATCGGTTTTTCTCGTTCCTTCTTCTTTTGATGCCCAGGTCCTGTTTAGGACCCTGGAGTTTGTTGTTTCCTTGCTTCTTTCTTTTCGAGGACTATCGCCTTCGAATATCGTTGTGAAACAACTAGTTGGCCCTTATTCGAAGGTGCATAGTTCTCGTTTGAGGCACTTTGGCGATCCAGCGGACGAGGCTGGTTTCATTCAAACGCTGCTGAGAGCAACCAGTTGGCCCTTGTTTGAATGGTACCGGCATCGGCCCTAGCCTCGGCCCTTCAGGCTCCTCCTAGAGCGAGGATGGCTGCTTTCAAACATACAGTTGAAAACTAGTTGTGGCCCTTGTTTGAATGTTGACATCTGAGCTCCTTTCGAACTTGGGGTCTTGTTCGGGACCCTTAAAATTTCGATCCAGGACCTTGAAGGTTGGAGAGTCTGAAATCAAGGGCCTGACATACGGGGCCAGAATAATTCAGGGACCTTACTTAGGACCCTGAAAATTTCAGCCCTATGCCGATGGGGCTGACTTCCGGACCAGGGTCCCGATGAGGGGCCCTCGCGATCCGGGAACTCCCATGGGCTGAGGTTTTGAATGTTGGTTTGTGAGCTCCTTCCGAGCCTGAGGGTCTAACTCAGGACCTTGAGAATTACGACCCTAAGCCGAAGGGGCTGACTTCCGGGCCAGGGTTCCAATGCAGGGCCCTGGTAATCCGGGAACTCCCAGGGGCTTAGAGTTTACTCTTTCATCATCTTGACTCTTTTCAACGTTGAAGATCTTGCTTGGGACCCTGTTATGTCCAACCCCGGATCTAGATGGTCAGGGTGGCTGAAAAACAGGGACGTTATCATCCGGGCCTGATCCCTTGTAAGGGGACCAAGTTGATCCGGGAACCGTCAAAATAGTTGGAGGGTCTTTGGGAGGCTAATCGTTTTACCTCCAAATAGGCTCGATCCTTCTTCCTTTGATTGTATTAGTTTTTCCTCATAAATCTCATGGCGCTAGAAGGAGGGCCCTCTCAACGGGGCTCTCCATGGCGCTAGAAGCGGAGCTTGCCGACCAATCAAGGTTCTCTGCTCAGGTACGTTAATGACCCTAACGAGGTCCTCAGGCCCTAAGCCTATACTTGTGATTTTTCATTTTGCATTTCGCGTTAGGATCTCCTTTGGCTCGAATTCCACATTTTGCTTTTTACACCTCAATTGGGTTAGGCCTTCGACCTTCCCAACTTGTAGGCTCTTGGCCTAACTTGTGACTTTTTAGTTAGGGTAACCCTCAGGCTCCCCAACTTACTCAACTCATTACAATTTCTTACTTATTACACATTCTCTAGAGCAGGCCCTAGGATTCCTAGCTTTGCCTATCCCACGTCGATTTTTGCTTTTCACACATTATCTGGGGGAGGCCCTTAGCCCCCCAGCTTGTTCGTTTCGGTTTTTGGCTCTTTACACAGTATATTGGGTAGGCCCTAAGCCCCCAAGAGCTTATTTAACTCATTTTGATTTTTGCTTTTCACTATCTATACCGATAGGCTTGCTATGTACCCGACCCGCAGCGTACGTGTGCCTTCTCGCACACATCAGTACGCTAGGGAGCCGGAGCTACCAAGAGTTTTTAATCATTTTCCGTCGACTCATTTCGATTTTTGCTCTTTGCACACGATGTTGGGTAGGCCCTAAGCCCCCAACAGCTTATTTAACTCATTACGATTTTTGCTCTTTACACACGGAGTTATTGGCCCTTTGCCTCGGTGTTGTTGGCCCCTGGCCGGTGTCATTGGCCCCTGGCCGGTGTCATTGGCCCCTGGCCGGTGTCGTTGGCCCCCTGGGGCCCCAGACATTTCTTCCACCGCATATGTGATCACCTCTTTGGAACTTTAGGGTGCTACACTTTCAACTTGCATAGGGAGGACACTGGAACCTGTTAGCATATTGAAATGCCGCCAACGGCTACCAAGGTCTGACCCCAAATAGTGATCGGACCCTTCCACGGGACCCTTAAACCTACTCATCGACCCTCGTTTTTTGGGCAAACGAGTGCATGTTATCCCTTATCTCAACAACGTCATTTTATTACCTTGCTCGGTATGGCCAATGGAACCTCTTGGCTACACTGAAGCGCCGCCAGGGGCTACCAGGATCCGTCCAAAAGACTAACAAGGTCCCGCCCATAGGAGGTTTGGACCTTTCGTCACAGGGTGCAACCTACTCGTCGACCTTTGGGATCCAGACGAACGAGTGGTTTCGCATCTTCCCTTACCTCCTGATGGGTTCTCCAATTAATAACGGCGAACTTGACACCAGTTTTCCGAGTAGTGTCCCCCTCCGCAAACTCACACGGGGAGGACGACGGAATCTACTGGTCACGTCAAGTAGTACCGAGGGTCGTCAGAGGATCTCACAGGTACACTATCTTGAAATCTTGGGTAGTGGAACCTAGCATCCATAGGAAGTCTAGTGTCATCACATCCTTCGATTGAAACGTATGGCATGATACATGGCTCTGAACAAAGAGGCAAGCCAGGTGGCATCATCTCTTGTTTGCCATCATAATGAACCTCAATTGATCGAAGCAATAATCTTGACGGACTCTTATGATGAGCCCCTTCGAACCTTAGGAATCTCGTCGTGGTGGAATTAATAATCTTGGCAGGCCCTTATGGCGAGCCCCTTCTTTCCAGCATCTATAGGTGACTCTAATCACATATCACATTTTTTATTAGGACCCTTCTCCTTGATGGGTTCCTGTGCAACTTGGCCCTTCCCGAAATTCGGGGAGTCTTCTGCATTTTGACCAATAGGCTCCTGAAAATGTTTGATGGCCCTCCTTTGAGCTTGAGGCATGAGCCTAGTAATATAAGGAGTATTCTCCTTTTACTTCAGGTACCTTGAATTTTTGTTAGCCAAAGCCAAACGCATATTGCACATAATCATAGATTCTTTTATCTTTGTCACACCCTAATTCAAGAGTATTGACAAAACGAGGCATGTTCGCAACCAAAGAAGCCTCTTGGCTAACAAGTATTTCACGGGAAAGCCCCAATAGCATATGCAATCATACGGATTAACATGGATTCAAATTTTCATTTAAGGAGCCTACCGGCTAACAATTTTTATATAGTATGTTCAAACATGTATGCCACTTTCATAAATCAACATACTTGTATCTTAGCCCCTACTCTTAAGTCGAGCCTCTCGGGGTCGATTTGAGAGTAATACAACTCCGCAAGGTCCACATTTGGACACAAAAATTTTTGAGAAAAAATTCTCATCATATTTATCAATATGTAAAACATGGTTCTCAACCAATGCATTCAACATATTATTGGCATATAAGCACAACACAACTTCATTATCATCATCAAACAACATATGTTTATACATTCGTAGCCCCTTTTCGGGATTCTTATGACACAATGACATGATACCCATCATTAACTATCATGATAATCATGAAATCATTACAAAATATATTACGGAAAATTCACGTGGTACCCTCGAACTTTGGTTGATTGCACATGGTACCCAACTTCGCAAGTTTGTGCACATGGTACCCCTGAACTTACTACTTTGTGCACATGGTACCCAAATAGTAACTTCCGTTAGATTTTTCCGTTAAGTGATGATGTGTCGGTTAGTTGTTAGGTAATTAGTTAATTAAATTATAGAATTAATAATTCAATTAAAAAAATTCAATAAATTCTTAGAAAAATAAATATATTTTTTTCAAAATTTTTTTATTAAAAAAATAATTTTTCTTGGGGTACCATGTGCAAAATGTTGTGATCTCAAGGGTACCGTGTGCAAAAAGTGGTAACTTGAAGGGTACCATGTGCACAAATTATGATTTTTTTAAGAGAAAGAATATTTTGTATGAAAAAAAAAACTTGTTTTTTGGATTTTTTTTTTGTTTATGAAAATATTTTTTGGTTTTTTTAAAAAATCAAAAAAAAATATTTTTATTTTTATTTTTTTGATTCTCTTAAAATGGAAAATCATTATTAATATTAACTAATTTACATAACAACTAACTAACACATCATCACTTAACGAAAAATCTAACGGAAGTTACTATTTGGGTACCTTGTGCACAAAGTGATAACTTCGGGGGTACCATGTGCACAAACTTGGCAAGTTGGGTACCATGTGCACAAACTTGGCAAGTTGGGTACCATGTGCAATCAGTCAAAGTTCGAGGGTACCACGTGAATTTTCCGAAATTAATACAAACATTCCATGCTTTACATGTTATTCCCCCAATCACATAAATTTTTGAATCACACTTTATATTTGAACATCAAAAAGTATTAAATTTTTCTAATTGACAATCACATATCAAAGAAGGATTAAGAAGGTACTTATCTGACCATTTGAAGAATAAACTCCATTTAATTTGATAAATAAACCCGTACTTGCTCAAATAAAGAGATATAAGGGCCTGGAGACTGGCCCTAGAACCTTCCCGGAGTCCGGAGGACCTGGGACTGCTCGTCAACGGGGGCCGGTGGAGGCGGCTTGTCAATAGCCAAGGGACCTTTGGCTAGGCCCTCGAAGGTAACAAGTAAAAGAGGACCCTCTAGGTACTTATCAACAAAAATCATCGAGCCCCCTCTTTGAGGCTTCCTTGTAAAGGAGGACCTTTGAGGTTGCTCGGTATTAGGAGACCCTAAAGCTTGACCAATGATGCTTATCTTCCCGCGGT
Source organism: Spergularia bocconei (assembly GCA_963457585.1). Classification (NCBI taxonomy): domain Eukaryota; kingdom Viridiplantae; phylum Streptophyta; class Magnoliopsida; order Caryophyllales; family Caryophyllaceae; genus Spergularia; species Spergularia bocconei. Next base: position 8,528,531 of record OY734951.1, on the reverse strand, counting down.
GAACGGGGTATATCTTGTGGTTAGCTTTGAGCCCCTCGACCGAAATTTCTGAGGATGCTTAGAATAGAAGACCCCTAAGGTTAAGATATGAACATCTCTGAACCAAGGGCCTGGTGGCTAACAAATGAGCTTCTTTCAGAGGATAAGGCTTAACCATCTCGGAGCATGGGTCTGAAACCTGACCCTCAATGGTCCTGGGACCTGACCGTACCCGAAGCTGAGGCCTGACCCTGTACGGGCCTGGGACCTAACTATCTTCGGACCTGGTGACGTGGCGAAGAAATTGAGGCCTAACCATCCACGAGCACCTTTCGCGGGTATAGGACCTAGCCACCTACGGGCCTAGAGTCTGACCATCCACGAGGACCTTTCCCGAGCCTAGGACCTGACCAATGCGCGGGCCTCGAACCAGACCTTCAACGGGCATAGGGCCTTACCATCCATGGGCCTCGGACCAGGGCCTCAATGGGCACAGGGCCTAACCATCTGCGAGCACCTTTCGCGGGTATAGGACCTGGCCATGCACGGGCCTCGGACCAGGCCCTCAACGGGCATAGGACCTTACCATCTATGAGCCTCGAACCAGGGCCTGACCATCCGCGAGCACCTTTCGCGGGTATAGGACCTGGTCAGGATGCTTAGGTCCTTAGGATCCGACCACCTTAGGAGGAAGCAAAATTGAATTTTGTTTCTCCAAAAATCATAATTCTTCCAAAAAAGAGCACGATATTTGGGAAAATTACTATCAACTTCAAGAATTTGTGTATATGGTATATTTTTGTGGATTTGGAATAGAAAGACAAGATTATATTGTGTTTTTGATAAATATTACATCTTAAAAACATCATTCTCAATGAGAATCAAGACTTGGCGTGAAAAACAAGGACAAGGGAATTGCGAATCGCGACGAACATAATCCCCGCTCCCATAGTTCGGCGAGGTACTCATCCTCGATGAACTCGTCATCAAAGGTATCCTCTACAAGTGGGTCCTTTCTCGCGTCCTTTTCAGGAGGCTTGTGGACCTTCTTGGAGGTAGCATCTTCTTCCTTCACCTTCGTGGGTTTAGCCCATTTCTGGGCTCCTACCATCTTGGTCAGATTCCTCGTAGTCATCACCATAGCTTTGCGTCACCGGAATCCACCAAAGTCCTTATGTCGTCCCCACAGACGGCGCCAATTGTTCGGGGTGTTTTTCCCGAGGTGCTGTTGGGACGTCAGGGCCTTCAGTGGATCCGGGCTGCTCGCTTGGTGAGGACCTGCACAAGGAAAGGGAAGTCCAGGACCCAGGGGGAGCCCCCCCGGGGCGGACCCTCCGACGCTCAAGTCAGGGTCCTGCCAAATAGTATTACTAGAGTGTTTAAGAGAGAGAGAGAGTTTAGAGAGGTTTACCGATTATTGTAGAAGAGAGTAGAGAATTATTCCAAAAAAACTTGTTTCTTTCCATAAATAAAGGGGGTATTTATAATACTCCTCCAAGTAGGGTTAGCTGTAATAAGGGCCCCCCTGCCAAGTGTAAGGCTGTCCTTACTCCCTTGGGGAAGGGGTAACCACTTATCAACGGCCATGATCTTTTCTCATTAAAAGGACTACTTTACCCTTCATTTAGTCTTTCTTGTGGGCTTTTACTCTTTTCTTATTTGTGGGCTTTTGTATATCTGACCCATCGATATTTTTGGCCCCAACATCCACTCGAGCAATTGTGACTGGAAATGCGTGCCACGCTCGGAAGAGATCTATGATAGATATTCCGGTCAGACAGTCATAATCTAGATCGAGAAGACCACTTTTGATAAAGATCCAATGCAAGTTCGACCTGAAAGATACTTCGCATTGAGTGGGAGATATAACGGACAAGAGAATCGGTAACGCATGACTTGTCTCGGACAACTGGGAGATTGTTGGAGTAGGTGTCCTCCGATAATAATGCGTTGACTAATTAAATCTAATTAGGAATAAACCTGGGATATAATATATATACTAAGTCAGATGATTAACATAAATCGATAACGCTTGGCTGGCTAGAGTTTGACGTTATTGTCGTTTGACGGCGATAATCAACTAATCCCTCTCGGTCACACCGTTAAAGATAGTTTCTCCAAAGGATATTATATTTGTATTTAATACAATATAATTTAAACCCTAATGTATTGATTATATTGGATAGTGTTTTATGATCGAGTTCGGAACTCAGGTCGAATAAATTATGGTTTTTGTGTAAATGGTCAAAATTGACAGTTACTTATTAAATTTCAAAGAGTTGTAATTCTAGCTTAAGATAATGTAATTAGTAATTATTAATTATATAAATATATAATTATTAACTAACACTTAAAGAAATAAGTGTACAAATTATACTCAAATTGTAATATAAGATGTTAAGGGGTATAATTAGTAAGGGCAACATGGTAATTTAATGACTACTAGCATATATATCTATACTTATCTATTAATTGTCTACCATCCATGCCTACGTGGCAGTTTGTTGTTGCATTCGTCTTACGTGTAAAAAAAAAAGCCATGTCACGGCTTATTTGTCAGCTCTAAAATTGTTCAAACTGTTGCTAGCAGGTCAATACCCACCCATGTCTATCCGTTTTCCCCCTTCAATGCGTCATTCATAGCCTTTCATTTTCCTCCTCTCTTCACATTAAACAATAGAAGATGAACGGAGGCCCGCTCACATATGATCTTCTACTTTCGTCTTCCTCTTCCATGATCGTTAAACACATTAATCACTTTTAATTGAAAAATTGTTCATGAATATTTGAGGCAAATGATAGATGGGGCTTGGAAAAGGATTGCTTCTCCTTCAACTCTAGATATAATTTTCTTGAAGAAGACTTTCGAGGTATGTTAATTTTTGACATTTATCATTCAATTGCATTTGTTTGTTCGAATCCAACTATATTCGTTCATTTTGTTCATGTCTTTTGAATTTGGGTCAATTTTCGAATTTCATCTTAAATCTTCAATTATTTCATCTGATGAACACTATTACAGGATATTGGAAAAAGTTGAGATGGGAAGATTTATGTGGTTCTCAAACATCGCAATGGTATGCATTTCTGATTACAATAAGAAATACTCCTATTTGTTTTGGCTCTTCTATTGTACTATCATCACATTCATTGTTAATTGTTTTCAAGCCAAGGCTTACTATGCTTTTCGAAATTTACATTTTTGGACTGATGAAATTGTATTTAGTTTGATTTCATTGATTGTTCCCACACCATTGATTGCTTTGAAATTGCAGAGGAACTTCGCAACCTTGATTTCTTCGAACAAGAGCAAGATCAAGGTTTCTTTTTTCTTCTTTGTTAAATTTTGATTCCTCACATTTCTTGCTTTCATTTATTCATAAACCTGATATGCTTCACCTCAATTGGAGTAGCTCTCTGATTATGTTGTTGGGGGTATGCATGAGATTCCCATCGTATGCTTTTGCTATGCTTTCACATAGGTACTGTCTAATGTTATAAATTTATGGGTCATAGTGGCAGTTGCGATTTTGTTTGGTTATTTGCGACCAATATGATTACTATCTGATGATCAGATTTATCTCAAACTACCATTATTTCATTAAATTTCACAATGTTCTACTTAAGCGTCAAACCTGTACCTTGCGTCAGATTGATCAGTTTTGCCCAACTTACTGTTTTGATATTTCATAAAGCTTGGTTTTTCTTTAATCGTTTTAATAATTTAACTTTGTGTGTTCAACTCCCAATTACTTACCATGCGAAGTCCAACAACTGAACTCTAAAGGGCTTTGAGTCTCTAGCCTGAGTCCCCTAATAATGTTCATTTTAAATTTACGTGATTCATTGACAGGTAGGTCCTGTTCCTTGGTTGAGCATCATCGAGAAAGTGCACCATGGATTATTTTATAGTGTTTTTCTTGAGTTTCTTGGATTTTCATGTACTTTCACTCTTCGGTTTTGATATTCTAATTTGTTATCTTTTGTGTTTTGTTATGTGTTTCTTTCTTTGCAGATTGGCGAGTAGAACACGTTAGACGCGGTTTGGTAGGTTCATTTTTCACTCCATCAACGAATGTTATTTCGTTCATTGTTTCCTTAAATTTTGTTATTCTACTTTTTCTTATATTCTTTCATTATATAATGTTTGGTATATCCCATTGAAATTGACGGTCTTAAGTACTTGCCACTTATTAGGTGAACTTAGTTTATCTATAGTTTTCTTAAAAGTCAATTGGTGTGCTAACCTACCTCAAATGTTATTTATACAATCGAAAGTTATAAGATTTTGTGGCCTGGTTTGCTGGTATACATCTTATATTGAAGATCAGAGCTAAGTTTAGGAACATGAGGTATTCGCTATTCGTTTTTTCGCTTATACACTTTCGTCTAACGTCTGTTATGTTAACTTTGATTTATCTCTTTGCTAATGCCCTGTCTCATCATCTGTAAATGCCACCTTTACCAGCACTTCCGTGTGCTCTCTTCTTCATTCTTTTTTAGAATTCTGCATTGTAAGTTGAGGTCAAAGATGCTCGCAACTTTACTCCTAATACTACCTGGTTTTATGGTACAAAATTGAATTTATAAAGACAAATCAAATTTTATTGTAACTACGTAGTCAGAGCTCAGTTATGAGGGGATGGATTGGTCGAGGTAGTTGCGGAATCATGATAAGTCGAAATGACCAATCCAAAGTTCATTTCACTGCTACGTATGTAGTAAGACACATAAAAAGAATTACACAACATTACTTAGAAGCTTTTTCTCCCCACTCTTATGGGATGTGTATTGTCTTCTTTTCTACAGTCTTAACCAAAAAATGGCCTCAAACCAGAATGTCCTCTTCTTACTCTTTTAATCTCTCCTCTTGGTTTCTAGACTTGCTACTGCTATAAGCTTCTTCTCTCTCTTTCCAACTACAATTTATTTTCGTTTAGTGTAAAGCGCAAATGTCGATACAATATGAGATTGAGATGATGCCGATATAATAAAAGATTGAGATTTCATAAAAAAAAGGGGGCAATATTTTCAATGTGGCTCCTAAATTTTGAAACATTTAGTATCATGGTCATTCTGCATAGTTGGAGAATAAGTCAATTATCATCTACTTGGTCTTTTAAAACTGGTGGGTGTTGTCGTTGTCTTTTACAAGAAGTTGTTTATACTTGGAATCTGATTTATTTGGTACTTGGGCAAGGCATAATTATTATCGTTCACCTTGGACAAAAGTTTCATAACTAGCCAGAAGAGGTCAGGTCATTTGACGGAAATAAAAGGCACTTCCCAGTGTGTGAAAAGTTTCATTAATTGCATAAAAATTCAAGTTCCCTTTTTTTTTTAAGTTGGGTAGTGCTGGTGGAAGGAAAGTTGACTGGTGGTCTGTTAATTTGCGTGTTATGCACCTGTTAGTTATGTATCATGCTAAACTTAAATATCTTTCTATTAGGCTTTGGGTATAGGCTACAACAAAGGAAAATATCAAATCCCATTGGTTTTCTTGGTATGGTTGTTGAAATGCTACTTAAATATGAAATTAAATCATTGAAAGGTCCAAAGGTCCCAGTCATAGACCTGTTGAGATTACAACAGGAAATGATATGATTCATCGTTTGCTCAACATACACATGAATGTGATTGAATAGAAATGGATTGGTGTCAAGGCAGATGGAGTGCAACTTTGAGTCTTTGACTATATAAAACTTTGAATTGTTATGTTGTCAAGTACCCTGGTGGTTATAAAAAAAAAAGGTCATGAAAAAAGGGGAGTCTTCTTCCACAAGCTAACTTCTCAAGCTTGATCATGGCCGCTAAGAACACGAAAAAGAAAAGAGGTAGACCCAAAAAAATTGTACAATCGGAATCAGAAGATGAAGAGCAATCTAATGATACTAATTTTAATAGCATCGGAGAAAGTTCACCCCAGAACCCAGATGACGTGGATAGTACGACACCGGCGGGAATCACTTTTGGTGATCATCTAGCATCGGCGCTACGACAAAGTGGGTTTCTGGTGAAGGATTCTCAGCCGCAGGTGGAAATTTCAGCTCCGGCTACGGAGAAGATCATCAGGGAAGGTAATAATCAAATCCCGGCTAAACCCTCTGTCAACCCTAAGAAATGGAGTGATGTAGCTGGTAATAAGATTAAACTTGGCATGAAACTGTACTTTGATGAGAATTCTTCTAAATCTGATGAGGTTACTTTTACTGAGGATGATTTGTCTTCGGTTATGAGTATTTGGCAATTTACATTGGTAGAAAATGTCATTGGTGGTCGTCCTAAGCTAAATGAAGTGCAGAATTTTGTTAATAAGGTTTGGAACCATGTTGCTAAGCCTAAGGTACAATACTATAGGAAGGGATGGTTCATGTTTAGGTTTGGCTCACAGAATGAAATGGATGCTGTTTTGAAAGGTGGGCAATGGAAAATTGGTGGGAATACTCTGGTTTTGAAACAATGGAGCCCCCAATTCTCGCAGGAAATTGATTCTGTCTCAAACATCCTAGTTTGGGTCCTATTCCCGGATTTGGATCCCTGCTATTGGTCTAAGGAGGCCTTGAGTAAGCTTGCTAGTAAGATTGGTGTGCCTATGTACGCAGATCATACTACTACTACTCAAGACAGGTTAGGTTTTGCTCGTGTAATGATAGAGGTTGATGTTGCTAAGGATTTACCTGAACACATTGCTATTAATTCACCATATTGTGGGAAAATTCTGCAAAGAGTAGAGTACGAATGGGTACCCTACTATTGCCACAGTTGTGGTAAACTTGGGCATCAATCATTGAATTGCAAACTGCAACAGAAGGCTGGTAGTAGTAAGGAGCCTGCAAAGTCTGTAACTCAGGTTTATAGACCCAAAGCAGTTGTAAAGTGTAATGATGGAACTGGTTTGGAGCAGGATAGTGTGGTTCTGGTCAATGCTGAAAACTTAGAGACTAATTCCTCTATTGTCAAAGATGGTCCTGTGGAGGTTGAAGGAGTCAAAGCTCCTGTTGAACCGGATTCTCCTGGTCTGAATCCATCAACCCCTCCCCCGCCATCTGAACAAATGGATGAATTAGGCTTCAGAATTGTTCTCAGCAAGACTCAAAAGAGGAGTTCTAGGAAAGGCATGAGTGGAAATCTGACTGTTGGCAGGAAGTATGCTCACATGCTTAACCTGGGCATACCACCTGTGATCCTTGATAATTCTTTTGTGGGTTTTGATAAGGAAGGAATTGGGGAGAAGGTCAGACCACCTGACATCTCTTCCAAATAGAGTTGCTACTTGGAATGTTAGGGGCCAAAATGATGGCCTCAAGCAGCATGAAACTAAGAATTTCATGCTGTCTAATATAGATATACTAGGTGTCCTGGAAACTCGTGTCAAGGAAAATAACTTTCATCATATTGTCAGAAGGAATTTCAGTAATTTTTGTGTTGAGAATAATTATGTGCATCATTATAATGGACGCATTTGGATTATTTGGAAGCAGGGGAATGTGAAGGTGAGTGTTGTGGAGAAACAGGCCCAGTTCATCCACTGTCAGGTTGTAAGCTTGCTGAACCATGACACTTTTTTCTTCACTGCTGTTTATGCAAGTAATTCTAGGCATGAGAGACTGGAGCTTTGGAAAAAAATTGGTTGATATTTCCAATAAAATGTCTCATGCTTGGGTGGTGATTGGTGATTTCAACATCACAAAATCAGCTGAGGAGAGAATCAGTTCTCATGTGGCTAGCCAAGGAGGAATGAATGAGTTTTCTGATTGCTTGCTAGCCTGTGATTTGGATGATATAAGGTGTAATGGTGGTGATTTTACCTGGACTAATTACCAAGATGGGAAGGATAGGGTATGGTCTAGGCTTGATAGGGCTTTTATTAACCCTTTATGGCTAGGTAATTTTCCCACTTCTTATGCTGAGGTTCTTAACCCAGGAATATCTGATCATAGTCCTATTGTAGTAAACATTACTGAACAAGGTAAATTGCATAGAAGTTTTAAATACCTGAGCTGCTGGGAGAATCATGATGATTATTATAAAACTGTGCAAGATGCCTGGAATATTCAAGTTAAAGGCACTCCAATGTTCAGACTGTTTGGTAAGCTGAAGAATGTTAGGAGTGCTCTTAAAACCTTGAATAAGAAGCATTTTTCCAAGCTTTCTGCCAGGGTACAGGAGAGTAGGGATAAACTTTTGGAATGTCAGTCAAAGATTCAGCTGCAGCCTCAAAATGTGGAGTTAATGAATGAAGAGCACATGCTTAGGGAGAAATATTGTAAGCTGAAAAGGGCTGAATTGAGTATGCTAGCTCAAAGGGCTAAGATTACACATCTAGAGGAAGCAGATTGTAGCACTAGGTATTACTACTCCAAAATAGCAGAGAGAATACACCATAATAACATTGGTACTATCACTGATGACAAAGGAGTGGTTCATAATGAGGAAATAGGAATCTGTAATGCTTTTGTTGATTACTACAAATCATTGCTGGGTTCTCAGTTCTCTGTTGTGGATTTGGGAAAGTGTAATTTGGATGGTAATACTCTGACTGAGGACCAAAGAAACTTGCTAGATGCTCCTTATACCGCTGCTGATGTAAAAAAGGCCCTTTTTAGCATTAGCTCAAATAAAAGCCCTGGCTTGGATGGATTTTCAGCTGGTTTCTTCAAGGCTTCCTGGGATATTATTGAGAAAGATTTCTGTGAAGCAATTCTAAATTTTATGAGAACAGGGAAAATGCTGAAGCAAGTTAACACTACCCTAGTAGCCTTGATTCCCAAGAAAGCAAATGCAACTACTGTGATGGACTTTAGGCCCATTTCATGCTGCACCACAGTGTACAAAACTATAAGTAAGTTGCTAGCTGATAGACTGAAGTTGATTCTCCCCTCTATCATTGGTGAAGAGCAGGCTGCCTTCACTCAGGGTAGAAATCTTTTTCAAAATATAGCTTTGTCTCAGGCATTGGTCAAGGGCTATAACCAGAAAAACATATCACAAAGGTGTCTAATCAAAGTTGATATCAGAAAGGCCTTCGATTCTCTAAGCTGGGATTTCATTTGCAGCTGCTTAGATAAATTTGGCTTCCCTCCTGGCTTCTCAAGCTTGATTAAGGCCTGTATCACTTCTACCTGGTTCACCCTGAAGATAAATGGCAGTATGAGTGGTTTTTTTCCTGGTAAGAGTGGAGTAAGACAGGGTGACCCAATCTCACCCTATCTCTTTGTTATGAGTATGGAAATGCTTTCCAGAATGCTCAGACAACTCTCTAATTACCCTAATTTCTCTTTCCATCCCAAATGTGCTAAGCTGAGATTGACTCATTTGACATTTGCTGATGATCTGATGATCTTTACTAGAGCTGATACCCCCTCTGTACTAGCTGTTGTTAATTGCTTGGAGAAGTTTGCAGAGATTTCTGGTCTTAAGGCAAACCCAAATAAGACTGAGATCTACTTTGGAGGTGTGCATGAAGATCTAAGGGACCAAATTTTGCAGGTTTCTGGTTTCTCTGAGGGCTCATTCCCATTCAGATATTTGGGAGTGCCTTTGAATAGTTCAAGACTGCTATCTGATATGTATGGTGCTTTCCTGACTAGAATCAAGGAGAAAATTAGACACTGGGCTAATCAATGGTTGTCATATGCAGGAAAATGCTTGCTCATCAACTCTGTTGTGTTTGGAATACAGAACTTCTGGTGTTCTAGCATCCTTCTCCCAAAATGTATAGCAAAGAAAGTCAACAAAATTTGTAAAGATTTTGTTTGGGGTGTTGCAGATGGTGGAAGGAAAATGATGTTCAAATTGCATATGGACAAGAAGAGCATCTGGTGTCAATTTGTTAATTGCTATGTCTTAAAGGGTAAATCAGTGTGGGATATGAATGCCAAAAGCCATGACTCTGAACTATGGAGAAGTATCATCAGTGTCAGGAATGAACTTCTGTCTAAGGCTGGTGATTAGGAAAATGCCAAAATGATCCTGATGTCCTGGATGGCAGGTGATAAATTTAAGGTGGCTAAGGCTTATGATTTCTTCAGAACCAGGTTTAGAAGAAATAAGCAACTGAAGTTGATCTGGGATAGGGTAAATTTACCTAAGCACAGCTTCACTGTAAATTTGGCTGTTCAAGGAGCATTGCCTACTACAGATAATCTGATCAAAAGGGGAATGTACATTGTGAACAGATGTTGTCTTTGTAAAACAGCAGCAGAGTCCCATGACCATCTCTTTTTCAGGTGCTCTGTGGCTCAGGAAATGTGGAGGCAGATTAAGCAATGGATGGAGATCAGAGCTGATACTACTAGCATCAGAGGTAGCTTAAGGTGGCTAACCAAGCATACCAGCAGGAAGCATTGGAAAAGCAGGTGGATGAAATGCAGCTTTACCTCCTTGATCTATATGATTTGGTTTGAAAGGAATAGTAGGCTTTTTAGAGAGGAGGAGCATAGTATAGATTGGCTTTTGTTTAGAATCAAGTTCATTGTTAGTGTTAGAGTATTTAGCCTCGTTAGTGGGGAGGAATATGAGGAAATTGTAGAATTCCTCAATGCTTAACTCTAGTGGTTTCCCTTTTTTTGTAAGCTTTGCTTTTCTTCCCATTTATGGATGAATAAAAGCCCTAACTTTTGCTTGCAAAAAAAAGTACCCTGGTGGTTATGAATGTTTTTTTTATATGTACGTATAAATGCCACCTCTTCTACTCTGATGCATAATGTGGATCGCTCGGTATTTCATTGTTTTAAGGCTTATCATCGGGATTGGACTTGGCCGCCAAAGTTGGAGTCCGTAAGGAAAGGGGCAATCGGTGAGAAGTGTGGGCTGGCAAGGAAGCTCTTTGTCAAACCAAACGGAGCAGGTCTAGGAAGTTTTTGTCTCGCACACATGGCTCCGGTTACTAATGAGGACCACCAGTGGAAGAGCTTTGTTGAATCGCATACGTGATCTTAGGGATTTCATCTCAATTATTATCACAGACCTCACTTCTTGGTTTGAGACGAAATCATGGTTTCTACAATGGCTCCATTTGTTTCTAATGCATCAGCACCACGCACGTACGTGTGCTAATGTATAGTGAATGTCAAAATTGATGTTTAAATAACTGACTTTTGAGATTACATGGGATTAGTGAAATAAAAGAGAAACAGTATGATTAACTCAATTACAAACATACTTCAACTATGCTTTCTAAGTTTCTATATTTCTGAGTTTACGTAGCAGCATTGCATAAAATAGCTTAAATGCCGCCGATAATATAGGGTGCTGATTTTGCCAAGGCAACAACAATTACTGTTGCCAAGGCAAATTTTATTAACTCCCTAATATAAACCACTTAGCGGCAACATACATTCATATGGTGCCAAATTCGTGAAGTTCGACCTATTTATTTCCAAAAACATGGCTAATTTCTCTATACATCTTTTACGTTAATAAATCACTACCCCAATAAACTTAAATTCTTGAACGATCGCATATTCACATGAATATTTACTATTTTAGGATAATCAATAAAGCTACAATAAACACAAAACAAAGTTCATGTCTCATTATTTGTCTCACTATGTGTGTCAAGTTAACAAGGGTTCGGGAAAACATAAATATTACCAAAATAAAACAGATCTTAATTGTTTATATTGTGAATTGCTTAAATCTTATTGGTTTGGTATATAAAGTGAGACAAATAACAAATGATCGTTACTCAAATAAATAACCCCGTGAGATCACGGGGCAAAAAACTAGTTAAAGTTTGATGGTCAAACACAACACACATCATTTTTACATTCACAAAACTTGTTTTAGAGAGAGAATTGAGAGAAAACCCTCTAATTTCTCTAAAAAATCAGCATACTTCTAACTCTTTAAGATCAAGTTTTCTTGGAAACTCAAGATTAAGGAGAAGGATCCGCATAAATTAGCAGCTCAAGATCCTTCATTTGAAGGAAGGTCAAAATTACTCTTGATAAAAACATGTTTTATTACCTTATTTATGCTTTAATCTTACATGCAACTAAAGATCTTAGCTAAACATAATTAAGGGTAACTAAGTACTAATCAGAGGAGTCTAATTAGGGGCTAAATAACTTTCAGTATTCCGCGTTTGCTTCGATAACCCTGAATTTTTTGTTTGCCAAAGCCAAACATATTTCACATAATCATAGGTCATTTTAAATGTTTAACACTCTAATTCAAGAGTACTGACGCAAATGTCAAAGAGCCTCGCCGCTAACAAGTGCTTCATGGGACAAACCCAACATCTCAACCACTATTGAATTTGAACCTGATAGGAAAGAAAGGGTTTAAGAGGTGTTTAGGAGGGTGGATGAGAGACAAAGGTGCGGATCGAAGCCAAGACTTGGAAACAGCTCGGAAATTGCAGATGTCGGTTGGAGTTTCGAGTTGTTTGGCTATGTCTTCCGGCAATTCTTGGGGTAATTCAGAGGACTATGAGATGATAATACAACCTTTTTTGTTCGTATTGCTCCGTTTCATTTGCATCTGATTGCAAAAAAGAAAGAGTTGTACTGGGATGAATGATCAGTTGCTTCTCTAACAAGCCTCACTACTACAGAAACACACATAGACGTCGGACATTTTTGGGCATACACATCGGTTTCAATTTCGACGTTAAGTTGACCCATGTCTATACAATCGGAATAGACATCCGTTATTAGTCCGACGTGTGTAAAAAATATAGACATGAGATTTCCTGAAAAACCGATGTCTATTTGTCTTATAGACATGGGATTTCCTGAAAAAACCGATGTCTATCTATCAAATAGACATGAGATTTTCCAAAAAATCCGATGTCTAAGGTTTAGTTTATACATCAGCTTTTTAGAAAACCCATGTCTATTCCTCCAACCTAATTAAAAAAAATCGCCACTTAACCAACATAATGTCCCCAGTTCGAATACAAACTAAAAAAGCAATCGGATTTTATTATAATGTTAAATGGATACAACTAGAATGTCTTATCAAACTAAGGATAAGATTTAGAATACATCATGAGAAAAGCATTAGAAAATAGATAAGATTTACAAGCACTTGAATATAAATAAATCTTACAAAGGGAAGAACTATAAAAAATACTATAAGGATTAAAACTTGGAAATTTGGAAAGGGTACTTGCAATAAATAAAAAAAAAACAAAGGAAGACGAAGAAAAACAAATGGAAACGAGATTAACAGATTTCATGACAAAATGCAACTTTATTCAAATAGGGTAAAAAAGAAGAACAAAAACAGAAAACTTAGGTCTCGTTCGATATCACTGCCGTTTTCAGTTTTTGGTTTTTTTGTGTAAAAAATTTAATTAAATAAGTTGCAAATATAAAGTTTAATTGTATGTTGCTATAATAGACATACTGAAAATGAAAAATGACAACTGAAAACTGAAAACCACTTTTTCTGGTTGTCAAAAACGGGACTTTGGATTAAAAAAAAAATGAAAACTGAAAACAGAAACGATACCAAACCCTTAAAATCTCTGAAGTTGTTTAATTTATTCTTCATCTCCTATGTTTCTTGCATGTTATTGATTGGACAAAATACATCAAAATATATAAAAACACTTAGATCTAGATCTGACCAAAAACTCAAAATTAATACTAAAACACATACCTTTGTAAGATCGAATCCACGGTGTTAGATTTTAACCCATGAGGTTTTCACTTCGAACTTCGATATCTTGGTCATCATGAATACAATTTATTTCTTTAAATAGTTAGGGTTTGTTGAGGAAGGAATCAATTGAAGAATTGATTTCATATTTTTGAAGGGAAATGTGGGAATTAAAGAATGAGAGACAAGTACAAAAAAGGATGCTTGGCTAAGTGTGAAGAAACATTGGGAAACGGAATAAGGGGAGAAGTTAAGCTATGTATTTTGGAGATGAGAGAGAAAAGAGAAGAGAGAAGAGAGTAGAGAGAAAGTGTAGAGTGAGAAATTAGAGAAAAATGTGTGAGGCGGCTAAGTAGTAGGGTAAATATATGTAAGTCGGGATTTGTTTGTGGGAATGAATACACATGGGCTTTTTGAAATATATGATGTCTATACGAAAACAATAGACATGGTTTTTTCTTAAAATAACTCATGTCTTTTATTAGACATGGGTTTTTACTAAAAAAACTCATGTTTATTCTTTGATTATAATTGCAAAAATGCCACCGGTCCATCATAGACATCGGTTTTGTAAATGTCTATACTTAGTTTTGTAGTAGTGCCCCTAATAAAACCCTAGAAATAGTTTGGTTTAATAGTCTTGCAAACCGAGAGGTTGTAATGGACTTAGTAGAATTTCAGGAAATAATTCGAGAAACTCCTAGCAACTCTAAGATTATGAGTACAATGATGTCGGCACAATTGGCCTTCTCCAACATTTTAGGGATTTAATCTTCATTACTCTGAAAATCTAACATGTTATATTTCATACTACCTTTCTGATAAAACACCCTTGCAAATTTATGTTTTGGGCATTTTTCAGCTTTGACATAATTCTTGTACCACTTTGCCTTCTCGTTCTCAGGCAGGCCCTTTTTATACTCTTCAATTTGTGGTGCTGCAAGGTGTTTGCCGATTTCTAATATCTTACCCAGAATTGTTGATTTCCTATTGTGCTTAGGACCAATTATCAATATGTTGACATCTCGACCAGCATCATCAGCTTTCTTCTTTTTAACTTTCGTACAATCTTCTTTGGCCCGCTTTGATTCCATGTCTGACTTATCTTCCTCCATTGATGCTGCCTTCGATTGAAAATAGGGAGGTTATCATAGCAGCGGTGACGATGCAAATGAAGGGTATGAACTTCATCGATGAATGAAATGAAATTCATTCATGGCATGAATGAATTCTACGCCAAAATATGCACAACAATTGCGGCCCACTTCCCCAACTTCCCTAGTTTTTAGTTTTTTTTACCAATATTTTAAATTAGCATTTATCAAATTTTCCAATGCTCATATCTTATAAAATATTTTATAAAAAAAATATAAAAAAATAAATAATTCTAATTTTCCATTATCTTTTATTTATTTATTTATGAGGTAAGCGTACAAGAAAAGAATAATTAGCTGACCCTTTTCTCCGGGGTATCACCTAACCTATCGGAAGCTTGCTAGAAGATGGTGTGATGACCATATGATCACAACCTATTATCGTCGTGATGTTGAGTACATGTTGATTCAAAACGAAACTTATGAATTAATTGCGGCTAAGTCAGTGCTTAGAGATCTGCAACGTGAATGTCGTGAATGTTTGACTGCAGATCTTGGCGGCCCGCGGTGACATCTTTAGCGGGCCGCGAGATCTGTTTTCCTATTTTCCGTAGTTTTCTTTTACGTTTTTCCTAGACTCTATAAATAAGATACCCCGACCCTAGGTTTTATAATTCAGACTTTTAAGAAGAACTAAGGGGTTTCTATGGATTGTATGAGGAGCTAAACCTTTTATTTTTTTATCTATCGAAACATCGCATCGACAATATCGTGAGTTTGATCTATTCCTGTTATTCGTTATCAATTATTGTCTTATCTTTGCAATTCAATTCATTCAATTATCTTTTGTGATTGCTAGGTGTACAACTAGTTAATTCCTTAGAATTGATTGATTGCTAGTTTAGATTAGTCAAATGAATCCATTGTTTGATTGATCTTTACATTGTAGCAACCCGAATTCATTGATTTGTATGTAATCATCGTTAGTGAATTAGGGCAAAGATTTGACTTACATGTTAAACACGAAACGTGCGTTAGTATTACGTGTCTGTATCGATATTTCTCTAATTCTTATGCTGTTATCGAATTGAATCTAATCGTGCGCTTAGGTTATTTGATAATTAGGGTTATTAGGTAGTGCCGATCACGCCTCTTAGCTATAATTAAGGAGAGATTAGGAAATTCTGTTTCCACGTTAGAGTAATTGAGATTGATAAAGGAATAGTGATAACTAGGACCGATTAGTTTGTGCGTTGTGGGAATTAATTGACCAAGATCCGTTTTATTATTGAATTACATTCTGCAATTTGCTTTTGTTCATTCTAATTAGTTTGATAAACAACAACTCTAAAACCCCCATTACTTGTTACTTGGCACTAAATTCATCACATTTGAACACCCATTTCCCTGTGGATACGATCCCTACTTCCCTACTACTGTTGTTAGGATTTAGGATTATTTTTGGTAGATAATCGCGACTTTAGTCTCACCAACAGGTTTAGTGGTGGTAAAGCAGGCGGATTTGGTGGTGGATGGAACGGCGGTGGCGGGTACAAGTATCGCATCGCTGCAGTATTTATGGAATCGACAGAATTGGCAAAATCACAGCAAATGCGGTCTGCGTTGATTTGTACCCGTGTATTTATGAGTAAGTTTCCATTTCTTTCCTTCACCGACGAAATTCTGTAGTTGTTGTTTCGCTTGCCCATTATATAATGCTCCCGTGAGCACAAGGAGTATTGTGGTTCTCCTCACAATAGAGGATTAGGGACCGCAATTAAAAAATGATTTTTCATTTTTTATTTTATGGACCCCACCTTTTTATTGTGAGTGGGAGAACCATAGTGCTTGTGCTCGCGGGAGCATGATATAATTTACCCAAATTTGACAATCAAATTAGTTATATAAACAAAAGGTCAAACACAACTCCTTGTACATGGATTTGAATTCAATTTAACTTATAGATGTCATCACATCATTTGAGGCGGAGATGAATTATTTCGAGATGTCCTATTACGCTCTTGATGTAGAAAGTGTCAGAGCATAGAAGACCATAAAATCTCCAAAAACCGATCTCAAATCGGAACTTTAGATCTAACAACCAAAGATGAAACATTTCATAATGTGAGAAATAAGAACTCCTATATAGGGAGGAGAAACACTACTCTCATACAAAGAGCGAAAATTATTTATACTACAAGATCTATTGATAAACAAACTTAAAAGCATAAAAGGAGGAATAAACAAAATTCAAATCAGGCCAGATCGACCAAAATGGCCACCCCGGCCTGAGTGGAGGTTTCGGCGGGGGGGGGGGGGGGGGGAAGGATCCTTATTGGGGGGTACAGGGAATGGGATATGAAATGGGACAGAAGATCCTTATTGGGGGAGGGGGGGACTTTTCTTCGGAGGTAGCGAGAGAAGGAGTGGAAGAGAGAGAAAAGAAATTTTTAACCCTCCGTTGTATAGAACGAGCGCACTCATTCATGGACTTTTGTTGAGATTATAAAGGTCAGTCCTAACTTTTGTGCTACTATTAGCCTGTTACGTCTCGCCTTGCGCTTACATTTTGGACTACCGTTGGTGCAAAATGGAGACATGAAAAAAAAAAAAACAAAACAGACTAATAAGTCATCTGCCATTTGTAGGACTTTAATTTCTCTATCGTTGCTTGCTCTTTTCTTTTCAAATAAGTTTATATCCAATCCTCATTGTAAAACAACCATCTGTAAAAATTTAAAACTACCATTTTCTTTTGTGCGATCGAACCTTAATGGTTATTCAGCCTTCATGATCATTTACTAAATTGTACAACCTGCATAATTATCAATCAATTGAGTCTTTTTGTAATAGCCCGACCCCATTGCGCCTCAACCAAGCCAAAATCAACACAGGTGCAAGATCTCCCCCGTTAGACGGCTGGACTGGGCCTAACCCCAGCACCCGGCACGCGGTCGCAGGGTTGCTTTGATACCATCTGTAACAGACCGATCCACCGTCCATCGCAAAACATCCCAATAAGATGGGTAGTCACCTCTTAGACCCATAAATTCTCTCGTGGACTCTAAAAGGTGAAGGCCTTGTTGGTAGAATGATGGTATGGATCTATTATAAACTTATCATATGAGCCTTAGTTTCCCAATGAGGGACAAACCAACTCCATAAACCACTTTCCAAATTTCGTAGTGTTACACTTTTACTCGTATTCCTTAAGTATCTTTAAATTCAATACTCCACTTTGTTTTTTTTTTTTTTTTGAAATAAAACTGAATTTCATTAATATCGTTGCCAAACGGTACTTACATCATTGTAACGATACAAATATAATCAAAAAGATCTAATTGACACAATCCTTCGCTAATTAACAAAATTGATCCCTCGCACGTCGACTTCTTTGCGCCTTTCATCGGCAGTAGAGATCTATGTAACTCGACAAAGAAAAGACAATTGACGTAGTTAACGATATTTGATGCTCAATTCAATGAGGATTACCGATTTGCCAACTACTTCCGTCTTGGACAAATAGAGAAAAACACCACTGATCAATAGATCAAGCCTAACGAAGGAGTCATTAAGACCTCACAGTGGAGTCAACAAAATCTCACAAAGGAGCCCCAAAGGGTCTCACAATGGAGTCAAATTACCTCACAAAGGAGTCGCAAGAATCTCACAATGGAGCCAAAAAAATCTCACAAAGGAGTCACAAAGTACTCACAATGGAGCCAAAAAAAGACTGAATGAAATTAATTAATGGTGAAAATTTTATTCAGCTAAACCTAAATAAAACATATAGATCAATAATACGGTAACTAGGGGCTTACCACCGGGTAAAGGATCTGATGGCTGCCCCAAACTAATCAAATAGGAGAGAGGCTAAGAGGACAAATTTTTTAATACTCCACCTTGATTACACACTAAAACATCAAAAGTCATGATGTCATAAAAAGAAAAACATCAAAAATCACACTATAAAACAAACTTAATTCTCACTCTTTACATTCATACATTTTCAATTTGGAGTATAACAAAAACGAAAATTCGAAACCCCACTATAAAACAAACGAAGAACCGATCTCAAATCCGAACTTCTAACAACCCTAAGATGAAACATTTCACAAAGTGACAAACAAGAACTCCTATAGGAGAAGAAACATCACTCTCATTAGTCTCATACTAGGAGCGGAAATTATTTATACTACAAGATCTATTGATAAACAAACTTAAAAGCATAAAAGGAGGAAAAAGAAAATTCAAATCAAGCCCCAGAATGACCAAGATGGCCACCCCCAGCCTGAACGGGTCGAAGGTTAAGGGGGGGGGGGGGGGCGACTTTTCTTCGGGGGTAGTGAGAGAAGGAGAGTAGAAGAGAGAAAAGAAAACTTTAACCCTCTGTTGTCACCTTAGATAACCAGGAGCTCGTTTGGATTGAGGGATGAGAATTAAGGGGATTAGAGGTGGGACTATGGGAGGGATAAGGAGGTGGGAATTGGGAAAATAATCTCACTCCCTTGTTTGGATAATGGTTGGGGATTAAGGTGGGAATAAAGGTGAAAATTTTTTATTTGACAATTTTACTCTTTAATAAATTACTCTCATTTCTCATTTAAGTAATAGTAATTATATCATTTTACCTAATATATTCCCCAACTCCTAATGCCTGCCCCCCCTAGGTAATAGAAATGTGGGAATAGAATTCCCAAATCCTATATCCCACCTAATTCCAAAGCACAATTCCCTCCTACCAAACATGAGAATAGTTTGAAAGTGGGATAAAGGTCATGAAATGTATAGAATGAGAGTACTCATTCAGGGATATTTGTTGAGATTAATTATTAAGGTCGTGTGGTCCTAACTTTTGTGCTATCGTTACATTTAGCCTTGCGCTTGCATTTTGGACTATCGTTGTTGCGAAATGAAGAAATGTAAAGAAGAGACTAAGGAAGCTATCTGGCATTTGTAGGATTATGATTTCTCTATCTTTGCTTGCTGTTTTATTTCTAACCATTGGATCAACTTGTTCAAATCGTTACGACAATTGGAACATGTTAATATCCAATCCTTATCGTAAAAATAACATTCTGTAAGAATTTAAAAACTTCCCTTTGTGCAATTTCCGAACCTTAGTAGTTTTTCAACCTTAGTGATCATTTACTAAATTGTTCAACCTCCACAATTACCAATCAATCAAGTGTTTTACTCGTGTTCCTCAAACAACTTTGAATTCAATACTTTGTTTACACACTAAAAATGTCAAAAATCACACTAAGAAACAAACTTATTTCTCAACATTCATTACATTTTCAAATCGGAGTATATAACAAAAACGAAAATTCGAAACCCCATGTTCACGCAACAATTCTACTAGAAAGTCAAATCTTCTCTTACACACTACTTTGACTGATAATAATAGACAGCTACAAAACCCACTCCCACATTATTTCCAAATTCCAACCCACTTCATCATCCCACTCTCTCTCTCTCTCTTCAACCTCCCTTCACTTTCCTCCCCCAATCAAAAAAATCCTCAAATCAATTTTTCTAGGGTTCATCCATCTTCAATCTTCCAACAATGTCGCAAGGCTACTCAATCGAGCTCTACTTCGACCCAGCCCTCGAAAACCAAGTCCTAAAAGCCTGGAACATCCTAGCTCGCCGCCAGATCAGCACCCAGCTCATCGAAATCGAGTCTCGGCCCCACATAACCCTCTTCTCATCCCCATTCATGGACCCCACAAAGCTCGAACCTTTGCTCAAATCCTTCTCTTCTAGACAAGACCCACTTCACCTGACCTTCTCCTCAATTGGGTCGCTTCCTGCTCACGACAACCTCCTCTTCCTCTCTCCTACTCCCACTTTCTCTCTCCTCAACTTCCACTCCCAGCTCTGTGATCTTCTCAAGAAAGAGGGTGTTGAGATTTGCGATGATTTTAAGGTTGATAGTTGGGTCCCAGCTTGCCCTGTTGCCCAGGATGTCCCCAAGTCCCGCCTCGCCGAGGCGGTCAGTGTGTTGAGGGACTTGAAGTTGCCGGTTTCTGGGTATGCTATGGATGTTGGTGTTGTCGAGTTTTCGCCCGTAAGGGAGGTTTACTCGTTTATGCTTGGGAATTCTGTTGATGGGTGATTTTGAAGTTTGATTGTAATTGGATGTTGATGATGATGATCATATTTTGTGGGTGAACTTCGGTTTGTTGTTGGTTATTATAAATATAATATATGGAAATGAAAGTTCATCATATTTTGTGGAAATGTTGGTGTAGATTGATGTGAATTATTGTTGTTTAGATCATGTTTAGTTGAGATATGTGTTTAAACTTCAAGTTTAAGTTTGATTAGAATATGTTTTAGCATATGTTTCTGATCAGATTATGTTCTTTCATTTACGTAAATTATATCCATGTTTTCTGCCCGATTTTGGTCAATGCTAGTAGTAGTCTCACCTGCATTGTTGAATTAGTGAGTAATTCCTTCGTTATATTTATTTGTTAGGGTGTGGTTTGAATATGTGAGAGGAATTCGAACCAAATGAAAAGAATCGATAGAGTGGCTTTATTGAGTGTGTGTGTGGTTAGAGACTTGTTGCTTGACATACTGACTTTTGGAGGATCGGGTTTCTGGGGGAGCGATAATTAATGGTCAGTGTCATTGTAGCAGGTCCAGACTAACAGGATTGAAGTGTTTAAATATCGTTTGCCATAGTTGGGAGGGGTGATTGTTGTTCTCAAACTAAATTTGATTTTTCGGAGAAGTGAAAATTAAAGGTTGATTTGTATAGACTTTCGATTCTTGATGCTAAAATCTAGGGAGTACTTGATTCATCTCTCACTGTAACTGACTTTGAGAGGTGTGATTTGTTCTTAATGTAGTACAATATGTAATGCTTAGGTTATCGCCGAGACTTTGTTCAAAGATAGTTCGTTTCCATTTTCCTAAAACTGTGGGGTAAGGGGTGAACCGCATAAAAATCGAACGAAATGTTACTGTCCTCATTTTGTTTGCCCTCATCTCTCATTTGTTGTATTTTGGGGACATAGATTCTGTAGTCATGATTTGGTTGTTGAGTTTTAATGTTTACTAGATGATAATTTTCAAAGGTGATTTGTATGCTTGTTCAATCATTTTCAAGTACAGTATGACCCTGCATTTTGTGTTTTGCCTCATCTAGGACATGGTTTTAATGTCTTTACATTATCCTTGCAAGTGTGCTCTTATACTTTCTCTGCAGCCATTGCATTTAATGGTCCTATCTTAAGCTTTTGCGTAGTTAGAGAAGTTACCTTGCTTGCACTTGACAATAAGGATCCGAAACTGCTCGCAGGCTCGCAGCAAGTCTTATGCGGTTGTATGGGGTAGCCAGGATGATTTACAGTTCATTTGAACCTAGCATGCCTCATGTTTTATCCAAATATCAGGGTATGGGTCTGATTTGGAATGTAATTCACTAAGTAATAGCCTTGACTCTTGACTTCCAGTATTTTTAGAGTTGTGGGTACAATGTCGAATAATAATTGATTACTTTTGAAGCTTTATATTTTCATTCTCTGTGCCCGTAAATCATAATTGTACATAGAAGGTGATGATTGAATCTTTCATATCTTTTTTTTTTTTTTTTTTTTTTTTTCTTTTCCGATAGGTAAGCGTTTTCATTATTGACTTGAGTTAACTCGGTCCATTACTCCATTGTGAAGGTTCAGCTGTTGAATTGATGACATTTTAAACAGTTTTCCTAGCTTTCTTGCCCTCTTTTTTTTTTTTTTTTTTTTTTTTTTTTTTTTTTTTTTTTTCTTTCCTGGAATCTATATAGGGCTTTTAAAGAGCTGAGTTATAGTAGTTATTTATGTCGGTCTGCATTCCAATGAGGGATTATCATTTCGTATTTGGTCTATCTTGACAAGGGCATTAAGACTTAAAAAAAAAAAAACAAATATGACGAGCCCTACGGTCACGCTCCTGTGTCCCGTCTCAATGCACTGTAAGATGTGTCGTTCAGACATTTTTGAGTGAACATACTTTAGGGCTTGACTTTGCAATGTAATGGTGGCTTTGCTACTAGATATAAGTGGGGAAAAGTAGGAGATAAGGTGGTAAGAAGTAATTCTCTTTTACAGCATAATGAGATGTCCAGTCAATTTTTGTAACCATTGATGTCTTTTTTAACCTTTGTAAATTCCATGTTTTCACCCCTGTGACTTGTGTCCCCTCCCATTCATTTAATTTCCCACCCATTTCTTTGCAATCGATCGACCTACCAAACATGCTCATACTATCTATGTGTGGAATCCTAAGGTTTCATTCTGTTATTCTAGTTTGATATAGGTAGGTGCTCAGTAGCTCCAAGCCTTTAGCCCTTTTCTCATTCATTGCAAGCTATGTGTTTGTCTTCATGGTCTAACCTTCACTTCCTTCGATTTCTGTTGAGACATAGAAAGAATCATCCTGAGCTTGCACATTTTTTTGGGTTGGATGGCACCAGTACTTCAAAGCAATGATTGTTGAGGACATTACTTTGTTTGCACATTCCTACATTTATAGAGTTCCTGTTTCAACCTGAAGAAGCTAATGCCTAATTGCCGGTTATTTGTGTGTTTAGATTCAATGTCATTTTTTGTCACATCTTTTTGTTCATGCTAGAATGGCTGTTCTTTCTTCTTTCATGGATGTGCACGCGTTGGACCTTCCTCGCTCATCAATCTATTAAGGTCTGGATGACGGTAAGCACGTCTCCCGTGCCAATTCTTTTATTTGTTTGTGCAGACTTGTGAACTGAGATAATTATAGAACTTTTTTTTTTTTTTTTTTTTTTTGTTTTTTGGCCCGGCTTTATAAAGTTCTATTCTGGGTGCTAGACTGCTAGCTAGTGTGACTGGCCTGGATAGTGTTCTTGAGCTGCGTTGTAGCATGATTATTACATCTGTAATTTGTATTAATTGCTTATAGTCCCGTTAACATGGGAATTGTTGGTACTCTCTCCTTTCACGGTTGCAATGTTGGCCTCCTCCTTTCGTCCCGACAACTGCATATGTCAGTGAGGGAGAATAGAGGTGTGACCTTAGAGCAAAATGGAGTATAACTACCATAGCAGGCTAGCAGCAACTATCTGAACCGGTCTCCAGTGCCCAGTGTAATGAGACCTGCAAAGCAACCTTTTACTGGGACCTGTACAACATTGTGGAATAGTAGTATGATGATTTGCAATGCATTTTTACTAGAGAATGTATGAAATTACATAGGAAAAAGTTGGCAAGGATACTACAGGGCTCATCGTGCGTCATCCTGTCTAACATCAGTGATCAGTCTGCAGACACTTTCGGAAAAGGGGGTGAGGGGGGGGGGATGATAAACCTCTCATTCGAAGAGCCCTACTAGGAACCTGCGACACCCAAGTCAGGAGTCCATGATCGTACGACTTGATTACTTGTGCTGTCTTGCGGTACTAACAGTAGGAAGCCAAACACAATTCTTGCCTGAACCAGAATGATCTAGCCTATAAATCGACGGTGTTTCACGTTCATGTACCTAAACTACAACTTGTTTCTGCTGCCAAAACTGTTCTTTTTTTTTTTTTTGGTACAAAGACGAAACTGCCAAAACTGTTCAGTGTATAATCCTGTACCTGTATCTTCAATAGAGAGGGAACTCATTGTGAAAATCCGACTTCTTTTTGCATAACAGCCAACAAAAAATCATTCCACACGTCAATGGGGCCTGGCAAACACCAATGAGTACAATCGTTGTACCCTCGCATCCACTTATTATCCCAGTTCTCACCGGGGTGACCATCAGGTCTCATCAGCATAATGCGGGTTACATCCAAAGCCCTGAACCGCTTCCCCGTTCTTGCACCCTCTTTTCTCGCTTGCTCCAGTTCCCGCATTTGTGATTCTTCTAACTCTAAGTCGACTCTTCTTTCTTTCGCGTCCACTTCACTGTTAGGACTGGTTCTATTACATGTTCCTCCGGTGTTCCATACCCCATTCTCGAAATGTGAGGGTGAATAGGTCCTTATAAAGCTTAAAAGGCCTTGGTTGCATTCCTTGCATTCATTAATGTGTTTTAACGCTCTTCGTATTGACATTCTCACAGCATAATTGAGGTCGAACTGAGTGACATTAGGGTCAGAGCAATACACACACCCGATTAACTTGCCTTGATTGTACATGTAGTTTCGCCTGAAGAACCAATGACCAGTCGATATAACAGCGTAGTCTAAGCCTAGGAGTTTCGAGGCCCAGTCTTGATCAACCTCATCGAAGTGAAGGTTGAAAACTCCGGTCCCGGAGTTATTCACCATTCGTTCTTCTGTCTTGACAAGAAATTTAGACCAAAAGACCATAAGAGTGAAGTCGGATGAAGGGAAATGCCATGTTCGGAACCGGTCTTCGGAATCTTCATATACGTTTGTTGGAGTCTCTGCCTGCCAAGATTAAGATTATCATGTTGATTGCATCCACAATTGGTAAGAAAAGATAAATATGGAATCTCATTGATTAATTCAGGAGAATGTCATTTAATTAAGGAAGCATTAATAAAATTGAAAATGTTAACTATTTACGAGAATGAAGGGACGATGATGTATAAGGTATTTTTCTTATCATTCTTCATTCATTACCATCTAATGTATGTGTAAGAACGAATTATTTCGAGTTGTTTTCGAGTTATTTTCGAGACTTAGTCTCCAAGACCTTGTCCGTCGTCTTGTCGTCCAAAACATATAAAATCTACGTATACGCGCCATACGAATCTAGTGCTCCACGAAGTTGTAGGAATATTAACAAGGCGGTCGTATATACTCGTTTTCTAATCATGGGTTATAGGGTTAAATCTCAAAATATTAATTTGATATTCTTTGGTTTCAACTTTCAGCCAATCCTAGGTCAAGGGAATATAATATAATGTTGAATTAATTGATTTTAGAACTAATCAAACTGGAGTGATGGTTACGCTATTAATTGTCAGCATATAAAATTAACCGACGATGTGTTCGGCAGTATCAAACTGCTCAGCTACTTATTAGCACGTACCAGGTACCACAACATAGGTAAAATAATCATCCAAATTAATGAGCGCACCCATTTTCTCCACGTAGTGAATTCAAAATGTCAAAGCACGAAGATAATCGTAATTATTTGAAGTATAATTAAGGAGATAAGCGTAATAGGACGGACTAATTGAACGGAAGTGTTAGGGGCGGAGCGACCAAAAGGGGGAGCCAGATCATAGATAACATATAAGCCTTAACAATTATCTCAATAGATAATAGGCGGAGTAAACCGCTTGTTTCTATGAGTAGGGAAGTCTCGCTTTACTTTTCAATGTTTTTTTTTTTTTTTTTTTTGGTACAAAGGAGCAGCTAATGCTGCGGGGGGTAGGGGTATGAGGATTTGAACCCGGGACAACCCCCAAACAGGTTGAGTTCCTATCCACTAGGCCAACCTTGATCCTCGCTTTACCTTTCAATGTGAGATTAAAGCTCATGCATATCACAACACAGAGTAAAACGTAGATTTACGCTACTCGTGATCGACCGAAAATTGAAAAAGAATGTATAATAAAAGTGTTTACCTGAGACAACAAGCAAAGAAGAGACTCCATATGGTTACGTGCAACAGAATCACCAATGAATGCCAATCTCTTTCCACTCACAATTCGTAGAAATTTGTTGGGATTAAACCTTGGAAGATCACAGCCATTTGGTTTCCACCTCCAATTCAAGAATTCAGTGTCATTTCTTCCATGTTTGAAGCAATTCCTTAAGTTTGGGATTGTCTTACAACTTTCTGATGTATAGTGCGACATACTCGAATCATGCACCCATTTTCCCTTAAAAATTTCGCACTTTTCGTCGTCTACAAAATCAAGATGAAAAAATGGGTATAATAATAATAATGAAATAATATAGAATAATTCTACAATAATTGTTCTCATAATGTGCCATCAATTACTAATTAGGGACTTACAATAAGAACAAAAAATGGTTATTAGATGACCTCAAAAAAAAAAAATGGTTATTAGAACAATGCTAACAGTCGAAATAAATTACTAACCTATCGTTACAAATGGCCATGCATGCAAAATATACAATGCCAATCAAGACAATAGCATATATATGTATGGAATAGACTCAACATGACAGATATAGTACCACGGTTCATGTCTTAGTGTGACTTCGCCAATTAAAGTATTAGCTAACGTTTGTATTTGAAAGAGTTAGATTATTATCTAACTAACTTACTAATTAAAGAACTAATCTAGCTTGCATAAGTATTATTCATGTAAAGTAATAAAAAGAGTCAAATATCAAATTGCAGCGCCAAAAAACAACATAAGAGAAAATGTATAAGATTTAAGCTAAGGAAGATTATTACCATGATGGTTGTGACTCTTGTGAGGTTTGATCAAAGGAAGAGTTCTATGAAGAATTCGGTATTGTATGGAAGAAAAAGGAAAAGGATTGGGAGAATAAAAGAGTAGAAGGCTAAAGATGGAGGTTAGACCAAGTGTGCATAAGAATACAGGAGATAGTACTCCACCCTTCAAACAATTATAATGTTTTATGTACTTATTATTGCTCACATTATCATTATCATCATGAATCTCATCATATGATGATAATGATAATGATGAATTTATAGCATTTGCCTTCATCATTTTAAGTTTGTTTTGAAGATGATATTTGAGAGAAAATTAAAAGAGGAGGAGAAGCAAAGAATGTTGTTTATTATCTCCACCCCTGATTAGGTAGTAATGATTTTTGGATGAATGTAGCTTGTGAGAGACACTATATATATGTAGGAAAAGTGTAAACATGAGTCCAAGCCTTGAAATAGCCAGGTTCCTTCTGCTGAGATTAATGACAACATGTTTCATTTGTGGTACCCGAGTACTATCACTACTCGTACATCTTATTGTAAAATAAAATGGCTAGAGGTCTACTTTAGAGCCACCATTACTTTAATAAGTTGTGCAAATATTTTTGTTACACCCATTGCACATAAAATGTATTTGTTAGTTTTGATGATTAATGATGTAGAAAGAACAAGAACATATCAGGCACATCATGATCAGCACTCGATCTTCCTCACAAACAATCACATGCATACTCCGTATATCAGAAGAGACAAAGCAAGACTTTAAAGATATTTCTCTCAACTGTACAATGTCCAAAGTACGCTCGGCCATGTACTAATGTACTATCAACATCCGAGGAAGATCAAAAGAGATGTAGTTAGTTAGAAACCCAAGCTCACTTTGTTCACTTGGTTGTAGCGCATACACAAATATAGCAAGTGTATGTTGGCCGAAATGTCATTTTTTTTTTAAATAAAACGGAATTTCATTAATATAGTCGTCAAACGGCACTTACATCAAGAATTGTAACGATACAAATATCATCAAAACAATCATTCGCTAATTAATAAAATTGATCCCTCGCACGTCGACGTCTTTGCGTCTTTCTTCGGCAGTAGAGATCTATGTAACTCGACAAAAAAAAAAAAGCAATTGACGTAGTTAACAATATATAGTTGATGTTGAATTCATTGAGTATTACCAATCTGCGAACAACTTCCGTCTTGGATAAATAGGGAAATACACCACTGATCAAGAGATCAAATCTCACGAAGGAGCCAATAAGACCTCACAATGGAGTCAATAAAAACTCACAGAGGAGCACAAAAGGGTCTCACAATGGAGCCAAATTACCTCACAAAGGAGTTACAAGGATCTCACAATGGAGTCAAATAAACCTCACAAAGGAGTCACAAAGTACCACACAATGAAGCCAAATCTAGAATGAATTAAATCAATCAATGTTGAAAATTTTATTCTGCAAAACCAAAATAAAACCTACAGATCAATAATACGATAATAAGGAGCTTACCAACGACGTAAAGGATCCGATGGCAGCCTCAAACTAATCAAAGAGGAGCTGAGAGAGACCGGAATGTCATTGTTGTAACATATATAGTTTTGGTTGTATATCTATATAAAACTTATGTATATCACTCAATGTTTTATAAGCCGGACGGGCGGTTGAAGCGGTTCAAGTTTTGATAGGGTTTGAACCTTTTTGCATATATATTTTATATTTTAAATAATATTTTTATTATTATGATGTCATCCGGTTTTTAAATTTGGTTGAACCGGTCGAACCCTTTGACCCGTCGAATCCCTGAGACGACCAATTTGATGTTCGGTCCGATTTTTAAAATTAAACATTGGTATTACTTGAAACATAAGTGAACATAGAACTATTCTCATCTCAAACTTTATGTCTCACTTTACAGTTTCTCTTTAATTACAATGACTATTACAGTCATCACTTGATCTACAATGGATGGCTTCCCTGTCCTCAAGGCCAAGTCTCTCAAAATCATCATGGTATCACAACCTTGAGGATTTAGGGAGCATGAGTTGTTCAATAATTTTCAGTTCTCTTATATCTTTAATTGTTCATCACCAACACTCAGTCAAAGGCGGATTCGAGGATTTGCTGATAATTTCCAACACTCTCCCCGCAAACCTTCAGACAAGCCAATGCCTAAAACTTAAGGAGAAGTTTCTAAAAATAGTGAGGGAAACTCCACTAATTCATTCTCAATTAAAGGTATGGATCTTAATGATCCTATGTGCTTGCATCCATCTGCCTAGCTACAGGCTTGGTGGTAGACTCTAAGTTCAAATACATCTCCACCTACTATCAGTGGAGGAGGGAAATGTAGCTGAAAGTTAGGATTTCTCGCTGTTTACGGAGATCAAAGACTAATCCAGTAAAAGCTGCAGCATGGGATTGGTGTAACAGCACTTTAGGTGGATCGCTTCACTAGAATATGGACAAGGAAGTGAAGAAAGTTGTGTTGTACGTACGCTGAAAAGGCCAAGGCTATCTGTAATTATCTTTAAAGAACCTATACTGTGAGTAATTGAGCAAGGAGGGATCAAACTGTACTGGAAGTTCAAAAAATGTCACAAGGATGGAAGACTCAAAACTTCAAGAAATGTCACAAGTGTGAGTTATGGAGCAACGAGGTATCAAATCGAACTAGATATTCAAGAAATGTCACAAGAAGACCGTGAATGAATATTATACACAACTACAAGCTCTGTGGAGAACTCAAAAGGTTTTAGATGATTGACCTCCAATTACAAAAATGTCAGTGGAAATCTCCAAATACTTGAATGTTGTGGATCAAAAGGAGGAGGAAAGAATGTTGTTTAAGTTCATAAATGGTCGTGACTCTTACTACTGAAATGTCAGGAGCAACATTCTGTTAAGAAGACCCTTACCTAGGGTTGATGAAGTTGTATCTCTACTCTTGCAAGAAGAAATTTAGAAGAAAAACTTGAATGTTGAAAGGAAAACTCATCTAATGAGGTTCCTACTTTCTTTGCCCAACAACAACAAAACAAAGTAGTTGGGGACATTAACATCCTGCAAGAAATGCAACTAAAAAAGGCCACAAAGCTGAAGGATGTATATATGTTGGGAAAATGTAGGGTAACATGTAGGGCATACGTAGGATAACCCAAATTTTAGCTCGAAAGTTGACCAACCAATTCTAACTTCTACAACGTTAAGGGCAAGGGAACATACAAGGGAATGAAAGAAGCAATGGAACAATCAATTAAGAAAAACGGCAGCTTCGATCTCCTCAAACCAGCAGTATGATGACTATGAAAATCAAGATGAGCAAGAGAGAGTGACAACTTTCATTAAACATCAATTCAAAAGGTTGATGTCCAACTCTGCGAAAAATCCAATGGGATTTCTCACCACTAACAATGAAATGGAGGTAAACTTTGTAATATCCTAAACCTACTTTCATTTCACAGCAAATCTAAAGATATGGCATGGATAATGGACACATGAGCTTCAAATCAGATCATATGGTTTCTAATGTCTCAAATCTGTGCATTAAGTAAACAACCCATTATCACTCTACCTTATGGGAAATCTATGTGTGTCACTTGTTATGGAAATCTGAGACTTCAAAATGGTGTTATTTTGAGGAATGTCATGTATGTGCCTACATTAAGACACAACTTGATATCTATCCAAAAGTTGGATAAGGATGATGAGTGCTTTGCATCTTTTCTAGAAAATGTGTGAGTTGTTCAGGACTCTTGAGCTTAAAGATTATTAGAGATGTTGGAAAGGAGAACACAGGCATCTACCATCTATGTTATATGCCCATAAATCAAATACACAATAGTATAATTATTAGTTTGGTTAATGCCCTAGACAAGTATAATGAAAATAGACTTGAGGAAAGCCTATGATACTGTGGAATGGAAATTCCTCAGAGAAATGCTGGTGGCCTTGAACTTCCCTATCAAATTTGTTGAGCTAATTATGACCTGTGTTGAATCTCCATCTTTCTCAATAGCTCTGAATGGAAGTGCCTTTGGTTTTTTCAGAGGGAAAAGAGGATTGAGGCAGGGTGACCCTCTGTCCCCACTACTCTTTACTGTTTGTATGGAATATTTGAGTAGAATTTTAGAAGTGATCTCTAAGAAAAGTGGGTTTAGATTTCACCCAATGTGTCATAAGATGAAACTGAATCATGTGTGCTTTGCAGATGATTTAGTAATGTTTTGCAAAGGGAATGCACAGTCAGTTAAACTGATGCTGAGAGGCTTTTCCACATTCTCCAAAGCATCTGGTTTATGCTCCAACAATACAAAATCAGAAATATTTTTTGCTGGGGTTGGAGCTGATGTAGTGAAGGAATTGTTGGATTTTTCAGGTTTCAGAAAAGGAGCAATTCCTTTCAAATATTTAGGAGTACCAATCACTGCTGGTAGATTAACAGTTAAAGATTGTAGCATCCTGGTTGAGAGAATTGTAAGCAGGATTAGAGCTATTGGAGCCAAGAAACTCTCATATGCTGGCAGATTGGTTTTGGTAAAAGCTGTGCTGATTCATTTGCATGATTACTGGGCAAGAATATTCCTCCTACCCAAAACTGTTCTTAAGAAAATTACTAGTATCTGCAGAAGCTTCCTTTGGGATGGTTGTGATCACCTGGTTAGGGTACCATTGGTTTCATGGGATAAGTTATGTATCCTAAAGATAGGGGTGGAATTGGCTTAAGGGATGTCTTCAATTGGAATGTTGCCTGTATAGGGAAGTATGTGAACTGGATTTTCACCAAAGCAGACACTTTGTGGATTAAGTGGGTACATTGTGTGTACTTAAATGATACCACTTGGGAGAATTACTCTCCTCCTACTGATGCAAGCTGGCACTGGAAAAAAATCTGTCAAGTCAAGGAGAAGCTCAAGCAGGCATTCACTGATGGAGTATGGACAGGTTCTACCAAAAGTTACACAGTCAGTGAAGGGTATAAGTGGTTAACTGGGAGCTCTCCTAAGGTAGAATGGGGCAAAACAATTTGGTCCATATATGTTGTACCTAGAGCTGCATTCATTACTTGGCTTACTTTGCAGAACAAGCTTCAACTTAAGGACAAACTGAAGAGAATTGGAGTGTGTGATGATGATGACTGTATCTTATGCCAGTCTGACTCAGAAACAAACTCCCATCTATTCTTCAAATGCAGATACAGTAAGCTATGCCTTGAAGAAGTCAAAAAATGGTCGAGGTTGAATTGTCCTGATGTTGATTCCATCACTTGGTGCAAAAAGAATAAAATGGGCTCAAAAATCAGGAATTTGGTTGCAACTTCTATCATCTGCAGCCTCATATATCACATCTGGTATATGAGGAATAAGTGTAGGTTGGAGCTTGCTATTGTGAGACCGGAGATCCTAGCTGAGAGAGTTAGGCTTGAAGTCAGGAATAGGATTAGGAAGAATACATACAACTTGAAATTGCAAAATAGGGTGTGGTTACAGGAGAGAACTCTGTAGGAGTGGCTTCTGTAGGAATTGGACTTGTATTTTTGGTTCCTTTGGCTGATTATCTTCAGCTACAATTTTGTAATTTGCTCATTTTTTGATATAAAATTTACCTTTTAACAAAAAAAAAAAATGCCCTAGACAAGTTTGTAAGGTGTGGGAAACAACCAACGACAAGTTCACGTGATGCCCCCAAACTATGTCAGCATGAGCATGGTGCCCCTATCTTTAAAACTTGTACAATTTGGTGCCCCCAAACTTTACATTTATAGGCACGTGGTGCCCTTATCACCTCCTATTTCTAACTCCGTTAGATTTTGCATGTTAAACGGTGATTTGGCATACAATAGGTAAAGATTTAATTAAATCTTTTGTAATTAATAACCAATAATAAAAAAAAATCATTTAAAAAAAACCAATTTTTTAATTTCTCTCACCTCAGCCTTACCCCCCCCCCCAACCTCCCTACCGGCCCCACAACCACCGCCACCCACTCCGACCTCCATGCCTCACCCCGAATTCACCACCACTGGGCCGCATACGGCGGCGCGAGCCCAGTAAGGTGGGTCGTCAAGGCTGAAAACAAGCAGAAGAAGGCGAAAATAGGGTTATGGAAAACAGATTTGGGCTCGACATCCCATGTTATTCTATTTTTTTTTTTCATAAAATCGTCGGTCATTCTATTTTTTTTTTCCATAAACCTCCGTAGTTTATATAAATCTCAACTTATATTTAAGTCGAGATTATTTTTACTTAAAATTAAAAAAGGTAGTTCAAAGATAGATATGCTCCAGTGATAAATATTTTTATTTTCTTGATTGGTTCATTTGTATAATTCTAATCAAAACTGATAATGATGACAACAAGAGCAATAATTTCAGTCAATAAAATAAGAAATGTTAGAATATTAGAAAATATAATAAGTAATTGTGTTCATGAACTTCATGTTTTTTTTTTCTTTTCAAATAGGCTTCCAAATTAAATGAATTAGGACTAGTTTTAGCTTTTTTATTTCCCTTTTATGTTATTAGCTCAATTTACTTCAAAATTTTATGATTCATGCATTTCTCTTGTTCTTACACCCATTTAGCTGATTATTCATGCATAACACTAAGGAATAACGCAACAATCTACATTTTCTTAAAATTGTAATAATAAATAAATTTATCTATACATAACTATTAATAGGCTAACATTGCGTCCTACGTGGCGTTCCCTGAGAAGTTTCAGGGAGTTGTCCTCGTGGAAAAGCACGTGTCACTGCAAGATGCTTTCACAACAACCTTATCAATATGATGGAGATATTTATATATCTTTTGCACTGCTCATCTAGACGTTATGAATCACTTCAACTTCTTATACATAAATGTCTTTAATGGCCATAAATTAATCATTATTCATCTTAATAACGATATTAAATATGGTGTCTCTTGGCTCTAATTCACTTACCTATAGTGACGGTTACATCTTAATTCGAATTAGTATATATAGGTAAAGTTTTTATTTTATTTAGGTGCAAAAAACAATCATTTCCTATAGAGTGAGTTCATCAAAGAGAGAATTTTAGTTAGGGGAAGATATATATTTAGAGCGTATTTTTATGTATTCTTCACATTAAGACTTTTTATGATTTACTATCAAATTATGATGCCAAATTGCGAATCGATATTGTAATTGCAAATAGTTATATAATACATAATTTTTTTTTTTGATTCAAGATATGATCATCTTGGTCATGTTATCTTCGCTATTGTGATTGACAACTTTATTTTCATTTTCGATATAGCTAACACGTCAGTACAACAACTCTACATATAATGTAAATTGATCCCGTGAATTCACGGGGCCAAAATCTAGTTTCATTATATTGTGCATTCATCATTGTACTAGTTAAGGCCTTGGGCTAGCAAACCCGATCCGATTCACTTACCCGAAAATCTGCACCAATAATCTTGAAGTTGTGATCAACCAAACCCCATCAGACCTGGCCCGATGATGAGCCTAACCGACACAGTCACACAACCCAATGATGAACCGACCCAATGTCCCGTTACCCGATAATGACCTGACTCGTAATGCCAAAAATTGAACTGACGA
The DNA here is from genome assembly GCA_963457585.1 of Spergularia bocconei. Taxonomy (NCBI): domain Eukaryota; kingdom Viridiplantae; phylum Streptophyta; class Magnoliopsida; order Caryophyllales; family Caryophyllaceae; genus Spergularia; species Spergularia bocconei. The sequence continues at coordinate 8,493,894 of OY734951.1, read as the reverse complement.
CAACAAATGTCTATCAGTAACTAAAACCGATTGTAACCCGACCCGATGCGACACAAATTTGTCCCAAAACCGATCTGATACAAATTGAGCCGAGGAACCTATAGTCAAGGATCATAAACATAATCATTGGCGTTAACGTAGGAACAATATGATCATGTTTGATATATAGGAATGTATTTTTCTGATTTCTTTTGATATGATTTGAATTGATTTGCTTTGAAATGATTTGATTTCAATAAATTTGATTTGCATTGATCTGATATCAGTGTGTTGAAATGTTAATTGAATATAGACAAATGAGTAACAAGAACTAGACTAGATTCATCAATTGTAATTTAAATGATTCTGATTTGATTTGAATTGTATGAATCTGGCCTGACTTTGATATAATGATTTAAATACATCGTTTCTAATTTGAATACACTATTGTTTAAGTTAATCAAACATGGCCTATATAACAGGTTTTGATTTCTGTTTGGAACATAATTCAGACATCAACACTTGCTTTATAAATAATCTTTAAACATTTTCATTTTTAAATAATCTTTGAAGTATCAAAAGGATTTTCATCAAAGACACCGCAATGGAGATGCGTAGTCTACTCTTTTGCTATGTGGCTTTTGTCCTCTTCACAGTTTCCTATTCAAGGGAGCAGAGAGACTTGAGGGGTGTGGTATGTTAATCCTACTACACATATTTAAATCATTATAACTTATATGATGTGAAGCCTTCTTTGTAACTCATTTTTAACTTAATCTTACACTCAATTTTATCTATAGGCAAGTACATATTGTGTAGCAGTTGATGGAGCATCAAGTGCACAATTACAAGGAGCAATAAATTACGTGTGTAGTAAAGGTGTTAATTGCGGAATCATAAAGCCTGGAGGTCCATGTTTTAACCCCAACACCCTAAAATTTCATGCATCCGCAGTATTAAATGCGTATTTTAAGGCACACGGTGCACAAGGACCTTTCTGTGCAGAAGGACCTCTTAAAAACATTGGCGCCATTACATTCACTAATCCTTGTGAGTACCTTTGTTCTTTTCAGAAAACACGCTAAATATTTTAATTCAGTTTAGTATAGAATAACTGTGATCAAATTTAATCATGATATCCTCGATGTTTTATTTATCCTAACATCATAATAATAATTATTTTCTTGATTATACATTTCAGCTCAAGGATCATGCATATTCAACTAATTCAGAGCCATAAGAAGCAAAGCTTGTAGGGATGCAAAATAGCAAGTTTGGGATAAGACCACTTGATCATTACAATTTTGTGAACGATGTAATTGTTCAATTTAAATTCCATAGCATTACTACAACGTTACAATCTATGATGGTCGTACTTCTTAATTTTTTTTACAGAGGATAACAAATATTTTCCCTCTTTTATTCAAATAAATTAAATTCCAAGCTTTATTAGTCTATAAAAGTATCGTGAGCTATATATATTATGAGATTTCTAACATTGGAACTCAAGGTGTTGACCCAATCTAGTTGACCCAAACTTACCAAAAAATAAAAGCAAAATTAAAGCACAAGGAATAAAACATACGATATGTTTTTTTTTATGATATGTAATCTGGTTGTTGACTTCTCTAGTCTCTATGTGTAATTTGGTTGATGGGAAAGCTTTCAAGAATCATTTACAAATATATCAGTTTTCCATTAAACTAATGAGGACAAGGTTACAAGTAATTTTGTGAATAAAATCATATCATTAACAATCCATTACACGATTTGAGTATTTGGAGGAACTAGGTCGTGCCACTCTTCCAAATAAATTCAATACTCTCCTAAAACTATGTGATAGGATAGTAAGTTTGATCCTTATGGAATTAAACGGGGTTATTTGTAATCTAAATGCGCAATTAGATAACAAGTGACAATTAAGGGGGTTTGGATTGATTGAAATGTGATGTTAACTAACTCAACTAATTAAGAGAAATAGCGAATAATCAAAGTGGTGATTTATCAATTAAACAAAGGCTTGGTCGATGTAATTATCGCAAGCAATTCTACAATTGGTCCTTGTTCTAACTCGATTATTTTCTCTTAATCCTTACGTGATAGTAATTAGGCATGATCTGCACTCTCCTAAGAACCCTAATTATCAAACAACGTAAATCACTTGTTTAGTTTTAATTCAATAACATGTAGCATTAAGTTGTGATCGATATCAATAGAGAATCGGGCGCATATCCAATCCATTCCATGCTTTGGCGATTATGATAACCATGGTTCAACATACAAATCACAAGATTAAAGTTCTTAGTATTGCCAAATCAATTAAACACTCGATAATTAAAATGGCTAAAGTGTAGAATTCTAAACCCTAGGGGAACAATTTAAATCAAACAATTTATAAACATGTAATCAAAAGCAATAACAATAATCAAGAGTAAATAAAGAAATTAAGAACTCACAGTTGAATCGAATTGCTAGCTTAGATTAAATCAACCAAGAACGAAAGATTAGTTCTCCCTGTAAATGTGTACCGATGGTTACAATACTGAAAGATTTAATAATAATACAAACCACGAGTTTGGCCTGGTATTTATACCAATAGAAATTGCGAACTAAATTAGGAAAATAAGTCAATACCGAATAATCCGGCCAGCGGTAGCCATGGGTGCGGCTCCCACAGCCGCGGTCTAGGTAAATGGTTTTGACCACCAACCGCGATCGCGACACAAAAGTGGGTCGTCAAGCGCTTTTTAAACGGCTACATCTCCCTCGTTACTTGGCCAAATAAGACTTATGACCACTTCTTGGAAAGCTAATTAAGATCATGAAGTTGTATATACAAGTAGTTTCCCTAAAAAATCCTAGTAGAGTTTGAGATATATGAGGCTTCAAAGTTAACACATGCGCAAACCAACTCAAAACTGCTTCGAATAGCAACATTCTCTATCAAAACATTACAAAGCCACAATATATGAAATGTGGTTCATAGGCAACATAACAATATCCTAGTCGTCTTGTAAATGGCATGAAATAACACCCGAATCCTAGCACATCACTATACTCATGATGCAATACCCCAAGGTTTAAGGAAAAATGTTTTTCCGACATTAGCAATTTGCGGAGGTTTTAAGATGTATATAATAGATTTGACATACGATGTTAACAACTATGCCTTAACACTAAGAGTGCATATGTGCTTAATTGTCGGTTTCATCTCTTATTGGGTTGTATTCAAACGTGTTGTAATTGTGACTAGAACGTCGCAATGTTCGAAATCTCGCGGATTGATAGATAGCATTGGTGATAAGTGTTGAGAAAACATAAGATTGAAGAAACGGTACAACCAGTGGTATTTGGCGGTGCGCCAATAGTACAACGCGGAGCGCCAATGGTATACTGACGTCCGTGATATAAGTGTGTCCGCGAATAGTATGCTGTTCTTCCGGGTTCTTCTTTGCTTGATGTTTGTCTTATTTCCTAATTACTTTTAGAGTGTCTTAGGATATATACTAGCTACTACTTACCTAAACTCATTAGGTCTTTTGGTAAGGTGGTTAATATATAAAACCCACCTCCTCTAGCCTAATTTGGGAAGGGAACACACAAAGAGAGTTCTTAGACTTGCAGATCTAGATAACTGCTCAATTCATCTTGTATCTGTAATTCCCCACCATAGTAAAATTGATTCTTAGCCCATGTGGACGTAGCTATCACGTATTAAATCTTGGTGTGATTTTTCCTTATTGTCGTTGTTTGTTATCGTTCTTACACGCTTCCGAATTTTGCGCCCAATTGCACAACAAAACGTACGGTGGGTCAGGTTATTACACGTGAGTGTGAACGCCTCGACAATTTAAAGCGGTGTGTATATAAAGGTGATTCACTTTATTTAATTTTAGTGGGGTATAAGGTTTTAGCTCGTTTGCATATTACTTTGTTTAAATCCTAATCGTAAGTTGAAGAGTTTATCCTATATATGTTGTGATATGGAGGGGATTTAAAAGAGTGAAGATTTATAGGACACCTTGTGTGTTATAGCTAATCGTGACTCTTTCAACTTGAAAAACCATGCTCAAGAGCTAGAATCAGTCACTGTGGTGCTAGTTTTGGTCCTCTTCCCAAATCATGGCCCCTATCGTTGGTTTCATTCATCATTGACCATATTAAAATTGTGGGCGATGATTTTGCCAAGGCAGTAATTACTACTGCCAAGGCAGATTCATTAAACGTGGTCCATATAATGGACATATTTGCCTTGGAAGATGTTGATTTGCCTTGGCAAAATCATCACCCAAAATTGTGAGCTTTGTTGGGAAACCAACCTGCGCCGATGATTTTACTACACATAAAGCAAAGATTTCTTTTGCCAGAGTATTAATAGAGGTAGATGTGTCTAAAGAACGTTTGGTTTTCCCAACTCTTTTCCCAAAACTTTTCTTTACCTTGTGTTCAAAGTTCATATGTCAATATTTTTCAAACTTTTTTATTTTTGACGATTTAATAAAACTTGCTTTGAAAGTGTTTCAATATTTCTAAAGTTTTACAACGTTTTCGAAATTTAATGGCGTACACAAGACGATTACTAGATGATGATTCATGTTAGCCGACCCCAAATCATTTTGGTAATAAGGGTTGGTTGTTGGTTGTTGTTTATGAGTTGAAAAAACTCCCTGAACACGATTCTAAACATTCCTCAGACTTATAACCGTTAGTCCAAAGAAATCATAAGGTAGATTGGTTTCTAACTGTTAGGCCAATTTTGATCCTCATAAGGCAGAATATATTGTACGAATGGGTGCCAAGCAGATATATAAAACCGATACGCCAAAGGAACCGGAGGCAAAGAAAGCTGAAGAAAGTCCCCTCCTGCTCAGCAACGACAAACAGCCTGAAATTGTGGTATTACTCTAAGTTCGACACTCATAGTCTCATAGCGAAAATTCTATGGTCATTACCGCTAATGGTAATCACCATAAGAATACATTATTTTATTAAGATTTGATATCTTTTAATATTAATTTTAAAGTAGAATATAATATTTTATTAAAATTTTGTTTCTTCTCCTTTTAATTTAAAAATAAAATATCTTATTTTTATATTATTAAAAATTGTTAATCCTAATACATGTTTGTTTTGGTATCTTCTTATATTAATTGATTGAATTGATATTTTTGAGGGAAAGTAGTAACCCTAATTAAGAAAAGACTTCATAACCGTGAGTGAGGTACCCTTATCCACGTGATTTATTGTGATGTGAACTAAACTACCCTTGTTCATTGCATTGTAAGAACTAAGAAGAACAAAGGTGCGGAAACGTGACATTATTTTAGTTCAATGACATGAAATGCCGTGGAAGAGTATATAAAAGTACTCACATTATGGAGGGATAATACAATGGCTACAATTTACAAAGCTATGGCAGCCCAGCCATGATAAGTAGAGTAACTCCGACCACCCATTTATGCGAATCAATCTCCACCGTATATAATTTGACTATAGAAAAAACATTAAAGGTGGAGCGGAGCGCGTCAATGTCGCATGGGACGGGAGGGATGGTAAAAGACAACAAGTCGTCCCAGTGGTGGTGTAGGGTGACGTTGTAGTGGTGGAAAAGTTGGGCTGGCAGTGGTTGTGGGGTGGCCGGGGAGGGGGTTTGGGAGGAGGAGAAAATGAGTTTTGTAATTACTATTGGATTTAATTTAATCAATACAATAATTTTAATTATTTAGGTCAAACCCTATTATGACCCCTAATTAATACCAAATAAAGCTTAAAACAATGAATAAGAAAATATCAATTTCATTCTCTAAAAAAAGATTTCCGATCCTATGCAATTAAAATATTGTATTGAAATATCTATCTTCAATAAAATAATATATTCTTATGATAAATACCGCTAGCGGTAATGACCATAGAATCATCGGTCTCATAGATGAAGATGTATTCTCTTTGGTGAATGTTTAGATTTTAGAAAAGCATGCTCAGTTTATCCACTAGGCTAATACTTATATTAGTAGTCAAATAAATCTTTTGGTCATATATCAACCCGACCCGCCAACCCGACCTGAAAATGACCCGTTTAGCGTAGGTTTGGGTCAATGCCTCCTAACCTGTTTAACTAAATAGGTTGACTTATTCAACCCGTTTAGATAAATGAGTTGGGTTCAGGTTCCGACTTTCAACCTGAAAATAATCCGATCTGACCCGCTTACATAAATAGGTCAAAAATGCGTCAGGTCTAACCTGAGTTGACCCATTTACACGAGAAAAACAATGAAAAATACGAAGAAAATTCATCTAAATGGGTCAAAAATGAGTCAATTCGGGTTGTTTAATGGGTTGGCAGGTCGGGTTGACCCATTTGACCCGTTTAGACCCTATTTAAAGGGGTTGGCGGGTTCAGGTTGCAACTTCTTGACCCGTTTAGTAAACGGGTTTGGTTCAGGTCAGAGGATAGCCAACCCGTTTATATGTCGACCTGGGTCGGGTTGACCCAACCCGACCTATTTGCCAGGTCTAATATATATTGTGCAATAAAAAGGTATATCTAGGTTGCTATATCTAGAATGGCTCAAATTTCCAATGTGGTCTTTAGTCCTGAAGAGCGCATAAGTCAAACTGATCCTAATACTAGAGTAACAATCTTGTTGATCTGCATGCACAGGGAAGTCTTTATACTTCGACTAATAAGCAGGACCCTCCTGCCAGAGTATAGTGCAAGCTAGACAGGGTAATGGATAATCAGACCAATAGAATGCAACATATGGTACAATAGATCACAGTACAGGTACAGTCCAAATGTGACATCAAACAGAGATGTTCTAGATTGATCATGCTGCACAGACTCCAATAGATCATCATCGTCACAGTAAGCTTAATTCACTCGACATGCCTGTCAGCTTACACAGTAGAAAATACACTGCAGCAGCAGCAGCTTCAGTCCTGCTGCAGTACAACACCATGAAAGAATAACACCAAATCTGCCGGCTGTACGTAGTATCAGCAGCCAGAGCGGTATGAATCCAAGATTAAGCAAAACTACGAGTGAGTAAAAGTCGCAATGCTGAAAAATATCAGCCTTAATACCCAAAATTGATTGTTGCCCGAACTAAATCATTATTTCACTTTCATGTATACTATGAAAAACCTTCGTTGTTTCCCAATATTGATGTACTGTATTATGAGCTAAAAGAAACAAGCTAAGTATACCTCAGTTATGTACTCCCTGTACCTGTATCTGTTTCTCCTCGAAACACAAAATCATTGAGAAATTCCAACTTCTTTCTGCAAAACCGCCAACAAAAAATCGTTCCATATATCAATGGGGCCTGGCATACACCAATGAACACAGTCATTAAACCCTTGCATCCACTTATTACCCCAGGCCTCACCAGGGTGACCATCAGGCCTCATGAACATAGCGCGAGTTACATCCAAAGCCCTGAACCTCTTCCCTGTTCCTCGACTTTCTCTTTTAGCCCTTTCTAATTCTTCTACTTGTAAATCCCCTAACTCTATCTCCCAACTTTTCTCCTTAGCCTTTTCGTCACCATAAGGACTCGTTCTATTACAAGTACCACCACTGTTCCATGCCCCATTCTCGAAATGTGCTGGTGAAAATGTCCTTACGAAGGTTACCATACCCTTGCACTCCTTACACTCATTGATGTGTTTAAGTGCTCTACGAATCGACATTCTTAAGGAGTAATTCACCCCAAAGTCAGTGATGTTAGGGTCTTTACAATAAACACATCCGGTTAACTTGCCATGATCATAAAGATAGTTTTCCCTGAAGAACCAATGAGCAGTTGAGATGATGGCGTAATCTACACCAGGAAGCTTTGAGGCCCATTTTTCATCAACCTTGTCCAAGTGAAGATTGAAATTTCCTGACCCTGTATTATTCACCATTCTTTCTTCTGTCTTCACAAGAAATTTCGACCAAAAGACCAGGAGAGTGAAGTCAGAAACAGGGAAATGCCATGTCCGAATTCGATCTTCATCATCTTTGTACACATCTGTTGGGGTCTCTGCCTGCAGAGAACAAATAAACATGACCACACATGCATCAAAATTCAAAACTGTAAAACTTATGTATCAATCAGTAAATAACTCAGCATAAGACTGACACTATAAAGTGTAAACCTGCTGAATAATGCAGTAACATTTCAGGCAATGATATATGTGTCACTCGATGAAAAGATATTCTTGTATTTGACACAATCAAAATAGACACAGAACAAATTCTTATATAGTCCAATGTCCACATAAAAAGCATTGAAGGCAAAGCTAAGATAAAATGGTCCTAGTGAAGCTATTGTTTTGAGGCGAGCTTTTAAGGTTCTAAGTCGATCTGAAAATCTCATCCCAAAAGATTATAAATCCTCTTCCCCGAAACTTGGAATACATGCGTGACAACTAACAAGATAATAGGAACCGGCTACGACTTTATTATACAAGAAGCGCAGACAATTTTTTGAGCCGGTTTGCTGATGAATGCAAATACTATTAAAACTGAAGGACGTATTGATAATTAGTACTCTAATTAATAAAATTATCAAAGTAAACTAGGTAAAATCAAAGTGAAATCTACACCATTAAGTGATGATCACCAATACCATGTGCCACCATCTTTCCTTTGTTTAACAAACGTGTAAGACTTGACATTGATAGGTCCAAACCTAATATTCTTTGGGTTTTCTGATATACTTGTATTGACATGCAACCCCTTATATTTAAGGACAAAATTTTATGTGATAATTCCGCATTTTAGTAATTTCTTCATCTCACACGAAGAGTTAAGGTGATTTCACTACAGTATGATTTAAGCTACACACCTACACCATGCTAAGTCGTTTGTCTAGTAATTCTGTAATTGTGAAAAGTATGCGTGTTTTACAACTTCATTTTTATTCAAATGTCAACCAAACAACGTAGTACAAATCGTTCATATCGTTCCGCTCGAAGTTGTGGCCGTAAGCAACATTTATCAACTTTAGTGTATAATAAGCTACCTCAATTTGCATGGGCACATACAGCAAACACTAGTCTCGTTTTCAACACGCTAAATGTGATTATGCTAAAACCATATATGTCAACACGCATGATCAAGAAGATTGACAAATACGCATAATCAACAAACTACAAAGTCTAATAATGTGACCAACAAGGCTCTAAGTTGTTTCTCCAGCTTAATAATTATGGCCGGGTAGTTCAAACTTAAACTTGAAGAGCAATTAAAGAATGTAAAATAAAATTTCCACGTTAAAAAGTATGACATTTTTGCTTGGATAGTAATCCTAGAATCTATACTTAAACCATTTGTACAATTCAACCCAAAGCATATCCACCAACTACTTTCAAGTCACTAAAACCACGATAAATAAAAGCGTCATGGCTTAGTGGTTAAGTCGTTAAGACTGATGTACGGAAAAAAAGAAAGGCGAAAATATGCACTAACCTCGGAGAGAAGGCAAAGAAGAGACTCCATATGATTTCGTGCAACAGAATCACCAATGAATGCCAATTTCTTTCCACTCACAATTCGCAGAAATTTCTTCGGGTCGAACCCGGGAAGATTACAACTATCAGGTTTCCATCTCCAATTCAAGAAATCAGTGTCATTTCTTCCATGTTTAAAGCAATTCTTTGATTCTGGGATTGTCTTACAACTTGTGGACGTATAGTGCGATACGTTCAAATCTGGCACCCACTTTCCTTTAGACAGGTCGCATTTATCATCCTCTGTAAAAAAAATCTCGACGAAAAAATTGACATAAACATGTGTAATTAGATATCAACTAGAAATTAACCACATTAATGGTAATGCCGCATTTGTATAATCGTGATTTACAATGTTAACAATTCCCACTTAGTAACGCACCCGTAGAGTGGTTATAGTAAAGGGTTAAAATCATGCAAATTTAGTACTACCATAAAACCATGCGCTCATTCAAATCAAACGTAAACAATTCAATGCGACGTACGGGGACGACCAATAATTTTATCCCAAAAACAATCATTCATACTAATGTCACAGGATTTTCAATAAAATGGGTAATTTCCATTTTAACGTACAAAATTAACCCAAAAACAGAAATTTTAATACCCAAAAGAAAATTAATACCCAAAGAATCAACAAAATCAAGAAACACCCAAAATTGAGTGGACATGCATGATACTGTTTATTCCTTAAAAATGACAAAAAAAAAATCACACAAAATAAATATAAGAATCAAAATCTTGCATGAAATCGCATCATTCAATCAGAATAATTCAAAAAAATAATTGCACCAAAAGATTAACAAGAAAAAGGGGTAAGAAAATAAAAATACCATGGTAAATTTGATGAAGGGGTTTGACGAGAGGGCGAGTGTTGTGAGGGAGATGATCATGTCGAGAAGTAAAAAGAAAAGGGGTTGGAGAGTAAAGAAGAAAAAGGCTAAAAATGGAGGTTAAACCAAGTGACCATAAGAAAAGTGGTGATAATCCACCCTTCAAATTATACAATTTCATCCAATTACTTTGATTATTATTATTATGAATTTTATCATATGATGTTGTTGATGATGATCTTTTCATCATTGATTTAATTCTAACATGCAAAAAGAATTGGGAAAAGTTTATGCAAAAAAATAATGAAAAGAATTGGGAAAAAATTGTCAGGGATGTTTTTTTTGGGTTTGAAAGAATTTGATCGATTTAATTTGGTTTTGCAGAGGGTTTTTGGGTTAGTGATTGGGGAGAAGATTAAAGTGAGTGAAGAATGTGTGTGAGTGTGACTGACTCCTGTGATTGAGGTTTTGTAGTTTGGGTAATTGGGTAGTGTTAAGGTTACGCTTTTCCCCTTCATTTATGCACGTGTCTTCTCTATATGGATTCTTATTTTATGATTTTGTTTCCTTTTGTTTTTTGATTGAATGGCTGATTTTGTTCATTAATTACATTTGTATATCACTTGTGATTTCTTACCGGTTTGGATGGTTGACAATTTATTTAATTTCATCGGCATAATTTATTTATTTATTTTGCATGTTTATTTACATATATAGGAGCAACGGGATGGGATATGACTCATATGAGGATTTGTATACGACACACTTTTCAGAAAAGGTGACTTCGGCCCTGTTTGATAGGACTTATTCGCAATAGTATTCAGATCAGTTCAAAATCATTCAGATCAGATCAGATCAGTTCAGAATCATTCATATCAGATCAGATCACTTCAGACTCATTCAGATCATATCAGATCAGATCATAAATGTTCAAATTTTTATCAATATATTTGGTCCATAACTGATCCTAATTCGTTGAAATTCAATCAAAATTTCAACGCATTCAGATCAGATCAGATCAGTTCAGAATCATTCAAATCAGATCAGTTCAGATCAGAATCATTCAGATCAGATCAGATCAAGATCAGATCAGTTCAGAAAGATGCATTCCTATCAAACGGGGCCTTCTTAACCATTAGACTAACCTTAATCCTCATATCGACGCAATTAAGGGTATGCAAGATTATTATATACATCGATGGAGTTAAGGACTTGGGGTATGCAGAAGTTTTATGAGTATTACAAGCTGTGGATCCAAACAAGCTATATAATTATAAGGTGAGATCGTCTTTTCGTATAAAACCACTTGGTAAGTTATTGTAAGAATGCAAAAGGCCGGATTCTCAAGAGGGGATTGAATTGAGGATCCGACAATTTTCAACTTCTTTTTTATATTACCCAATTTATCACGAGATCTGACAACTCATGGAACTGGTGAAATCGAGGAACTAGTTTCTTGATTAAGGACTTGTGTAGTGCACTACTTCCTTATGCGGTTTGTTCGTTGGATGTTGCGTATTCTTTGAGTGATAAATATCTTAATAGAAAATGCTAAATAAATAAATAAAGACACGAGCATTCTACGAGAAAAACCACCAATTGGTGTAAAATGCTCGACCTTCCTTAGAAGGATTTCAACAACTCAAAATTCCTTTATTGAGTTAAGGTAGTACTTTTCTTACAATAGCCTCCACTGACTAACTCAAGTAACCCTACTACACCCACTTATCCCCCGGATTAGTAAGGCCCCCAGTGGGGCGGCTTAGATCTATCACGAATCGCAACTCCCTTTGGCCCCTCTTAGCGTTGTTGACGCTTCTCACTAAGCAGATAGGTACGTCGATTGATAGCACATGAGATAGATCAATCGTTGGGATATATGGATAGGCAGTCGCTGAGACTAGATTGAACTGGGGATAGTGTAGTGGAACCTGGGTAGAGATCTGGTTCTCGGTTTGACGTTACGCTAATTCACAAAGGAAGATGAAAACTCTCTTAGATAAACATAGTTTTCCTCGCGTCTCTCCTATGTTTCAATTTCACGGCCACACATTTTCTAATGATGAAGATGTCCTAATTATAACCATGTAAACCAAGGATAATCATAGATGAAAGAAATATTTTCCAAAAGATATTTCATATAAAAATCGAAAAAATATTTGAACTACTAGTATATAGTATTGAAATATATATGTTTAGTAAAATTACTTTTGAGTATGTATTATTTTATTTTTGATATATATAATGTTGTTACTTTTGAGAATCGACGGGTGGTTCGGTGAGGCGATCTCATACTAGATGAAGTTAAGGTTGAGTGATCAGGAATGGTAGTGAAGCTCGTCTTTTAGACATAGCTTGCGATGATAACGGAATCTCCTTGATTGGCCGGGCATAATATTTTTCCCGCCTTTTGTACGTGGATCTTTCTTCTCTTATATTTTTGCTTCAAATGATGTAATTTACACTCTCATTTTCAGAATAATCTTTCAATTTGTTTTGCTGTTTTTGACTGGCCACATTAAAACTAGTATATAAACTAAAGGAAACACATGTTTGCCCCGAAATCAAGTGAAACTTATAGAATAATAATGCTCTGCAGGATAAAGTATATGTTTATTTTTATACCAGTGAACATTTAATGTGATCTAGTGTGACTCCGATCCCAATATGGCTAGTAAAAACTTATAGGACAATGAGCAGGAATAATGCATTACTAGCATCTGGCGTATTTGTGCTAAGAAAGAAAGTATTTGGACAGTAAAAAACAACCTAAAGACCCCCGAAATTTGGAGAAGCATAATCAGGGATGAGAACATTTCTGAGGGTGGTGACACGAAGAGTGCCATAATATCTGAGAACTTCGGGGTAGGGTCATAAATTTAATATCGCCAAAGCTTATGATTTCTACAGGAGTAAATGAAGGAAACAACTAGGTAGTAAAGTTGTTTGGGACGTCCGTAAAAAGAGGGTTTACACTGGTTAATTATTATTCATGCTTGCTTGTGTATGGCTAGGTCTGAAGACCATCGTCGTCTCTTCTTTAACTGCTCATTTACAAGAGACATATGGCATGTAGTATGAAGTTGGGCAAGAAAGGGCACAGAAGGGAAAGTCTAAGGAGAATACTGATTTGGTATAATGGCCAAACATGAAGAAGGCACTGGAAAAGAAATTAAAGATTAATTACAAGGTGCAAACTGATAACCCCGGTTAATATCATTTGGATGGAAAGAATAATAGTTGATTGCTTGTTTAGTTTTTTTAGTTGACGTTTGGTTGCACGAGGGAATTGCTAATTCACATGAGGTGCCACTTCCAAGAAGATATAAATTCATGAGAATTTCTCAAAAATGTTTGGTTACATGTAGGAAATAAATTCCCACGAGAATTTCCAATTACCAAGGGGGGCTAGATAAATAAATTCCTCCATTTTGCAGGAATTGAAAATTTCCATGATTTTGGGCAATCAAACAACTTCACATTTGGAGGTTTGCGGTAAGCCGACAGTGGTGCGTGGGTTGAAAGGGTGGTCGTGTGGGGAAGGGGGCAGCAAAGTTTGGGGACGGTGGTTTTTTAAAAAAAAAATTTAAAATCTCTCTCTAAGCCTATAGGGTCGCGCCACGAGTCCTGGACCACCGTGTTACATGTAGTCCGGGGACCATAGTATAAGAACTGCCTCAACCAAGTCTTTACTATGAGGACACTTGACACCTATTAATTGGATATCAATAAAAATTACGTAATATGATAGTTATTAACTATTTTATGAAAAATAATTAAAATTTATGGTAGTAAATTAGCTAAATATGGTAATTAGTCTACAATATGAGACATAAATGATATAACTATGGTGGTTCGCTAATTTATGATACCGAATGGAAATACTAATGTGATATAACAGGTGATGGGATAGTAGAATGTAAATGAAAAAGTATACTCCCTCAGTTTCAGCTCAAACGCCACATGGGTCATTTGTATTTTGTATTGGAATAAGAAAATTTAGTACATAAAGTAAAATAGTGGGAGTGAAAGAAAACTGGGAGAAAATAGGAGAGATAATGCGGGGAGTAACAAAAAGTAGGAGAGAATGTGAGTGAGTGAGAAGATTAGGAAAAAGTAGGAAAGATAATGATATCCCAAATATGGGTGTTTGAGTTAGAACGTCTCGAAGGAATATGGGTCGTTTGAGCTGGAAGGATGGAGTAATGCGTGACGTAAAAGCGGAAATCAAATGATAAAGTGATGAGTGAGTAGAAATAGATAATAATAGAATACGACAGGTGACAAAAGTTGAAGGACAAAAAATAATGTATACTATCGTTCATAATAATATTATAACACAAATAAACCTACACTAGTCTTTTTACCCGTGCATTCTAAATGCTTACTTACAAATACTTCTATATCATGTTACTTTTGAAATACTAAAAAATTCGACCTTTGCAAATATAAATTTAAAATTCATTGAGATAATAATAAATTAATAACACCGATAAGTATTCAAAACAACGCCCTCCGTCTTTTTGTTAACATCTCATACTCAAAATACCCTTATGTTAAGGAGGGTATACACAATAATAAGTTAATCAATGTTTTAAAAAAATTACATAGCAAGTTAGATAAGAATTTTAGCAAAATTTCCATATATTAACTGATTAGTGTATGTACCCTCCTCAATTAAGTTGTGTTTTGCATGTGGGGTGTTTAAAGAAAGACGGATGGAGTATTGGTTTGTGTATTTTTTTGCAGACCTGCCCCCACCTCTTGCGACCCGCTTATTTCTGGGTCATGAACAATGTTATATGACTCCGATCTGTTTTTTACTTGCATTTGTAGGTCAAACTTAAATCGACTCATTACTTGTATTTAAAACTAAATTAGGACAAATTTTAGTCTTATGGTTGATTCTATGGAAAATATTTTTTGAAAGTAGAAAACTAAAAGTCCAAGCGCGACTCGAACTTGTATTTGATTCGGCTTGTAGTGAGCTGGCCAATAATATTTAACTTGATCCGACCCGTTTAATAGGTCTACTTATGTGTGATCTTATTTGTTTTAAAAAGTAAGTAGAATCTAAAATCTATAAACCCTCATTCACCTCTCTAACCTCTTACCAACTTATTTGATCTCCTACTCCACCCCTTCACCACCCGTTGACTGTTTTACTCGATAACCCTTCTAATTTTGTTAGTGCGTTGACTCCCTCCCCGATTTAATACTTTTGTATATGATAATTGTCAAATCGTCGTCTCGAAATGTGATAACGACTTACATATACTTTTATGGGGGGATTCACGCCCTATTTAATACTCCCTCCGTCCCAGTTCAAACGCCCCATATTCCATTTCGGGACGTTCCATCTCAAACACCCCATCTATTTGGGAACATATTTCTCTTTCCTACTTTTATTAAATTATTACATCATCTCTCACATTATCTCTCCTACTTTTATTAATCATCACATTCTCTCTCCTCCCTTTTCCCTAATAGTACCCCACTCAACATACTATAACAATTTTTCTTATTTCACTACAAAAATGTCTTGGGGCGTTTGAGCTGGGACGGAGGGAGTATGACTTAATAAAAGTAGTATTCAAATTAGTTCACAATGATTCAATTCAGATCTGATCAGATTAGACTCATTCAAATCAAATCAAATCATAATTGCTCAAATAACGTTCAGGTAGCGTTTGTTAACAAAAATTTGAAAATTTAATTTGTAATTATTTCAATTCCATCAATTGAGAATGTGGAATTCAGAATATAAATCAAATGTTTGGGGAAGGTGGGATTTCGAAATGACGCCTCTTGGAGGTGTCATTTGTTCTTGGCCTAATTGGGTTTGATACAAATTCTAAAGGATTTGACACAAATCCAAATTCTCAAATTTTTGGGTTCCCAAACATGGAATTTGTGTCAAATTTGGATTTGAGAATCAAATCCTTGTTTCCAAACACACTCTCAATGAATTTGCTCCATTACTCATACTAATCCATTAAAATTCAATCAGATTTTCAACAAATTCAGATCAGATCAGATCAGATCAGTTCAGAGTCATTTAAATCAGATTAGATTAGGAGCAATCAAATTAGTTCCGTTCAGATTCAAAAAGATGCAACCTATCAAAAGAGGCTTTAGGTGTATGGCAGGCAATTGTCGTGGGTTGCACCAAATTAATTCAATACTTATCCTAAAACTATGTAGTAGGGCAAGCAAGTTCGTATCCACAGGGAATTAGTTAATGTCTGAGTATGCAACGTCGATTGGGTAACCAATTGGGGGGGTTTTGTTTGAAGGTTGATTAAACTAAGCAATGAACAAATAAGTTGGAAATCAATTAAAAGACAAGCCTTGGTTCTTGTTTCAAGCCACTACCGATTTATCAATTGATCCTTGAAGATCACTTATCTAATTATGTGAGCACTTTGTTGCGAAACCGAAATCTCTATTCTTCATGTACTAGTTATTTAGAACGAATCAGCGTATCATAAACAACCCTAACTATCAATCAATCTAGAACACGCGCCTAGATATATTTCAATAGAAGCAATTAGATCTAGAAGAATATCAACAAAGATAGGCAATTCAAACACACGCGGTTCAAATCGAAATATAAATCAATTCCCTCTTTAATCAATCTAACGTTGAATCAGCAATCAATTAGAAAGATAAAGTTGCTACTTTCCTAGCGATTAGATCATATAAGTTGCTAATACTAGTAGGCCTCCTAGCAAGAACAAACACAATCTATTAGAATTATAGTGCAAAAGAATTGATAATACTCACAATAGGATCGATAAATAATAATCTCACAATCTGGCGATAAACGGTAGCTTCAATTCACAATCACCAAGATGGAGGAATTAGTTCTCCATAGATTTCTTCAATAATCCCAAATAAGTTTTGAGTTGCAAAGTTATGAAATAAAACGTAAAACCTAGGTATTAATAAGGTCTAACAATAAAATATGGTAAATATTGAAATACGGAAAGTAGCTTCGCAGAGGGCCGCGGACCGCGCCAACAGCATCCGCGGGCCGCGCGTTGCTCTCGGGTCCAATCTTCAAACTCGCATAACTTTTTCGTTACTTATCCGGTGAAGGCGTGTAACCACTTTTCGGAAAGGTAAGATCATGAACTTTCATCTCCACTTGGTTTCAATACAAAATTCCAAATATCCTGAGAGATATGAAGCTCCAAAATTTGCCTTGCACAACCGGATCAAATTTCGGCATTCTTGAGATTCCAAATGGTCATAATAACCACTAATTCTTGTATCAAACACAAATCACACCAAGTAACATAATAACCAGTCAAATGATACAAAAATCAACGTTAAACAATTCAAAAACCCGACTTTAACCACAACGAAATAGCGCACATCAGTGTATCATGTTATTTTTGGTTTATAAAATATATATTTAGCACATCATTTTATTTTTGTTCATAGAAAATATCATATTATCTATTTTTGGTTATAAAAGTATCATATAATATCATATAATAAATATTAATTTCACTGAAATCTGCTAAAATACCATTGGAATAATACGGAAAGATTTGTAACCAATCAAATGTTACCTTTTGTACACTTGTCAGCTTGATTTTAATTGTTGTTCATGTCAGCTTTTCATGCACGCAATTATTAAAAGTAATAGATAGATCTTTTTGTAAAACGAGTATAAACAATATAAATAGACAGCCCGAACGTGGGCCGGACATGCAATCTAATTTATCTCCCAAATGCAAGTTCTTAGGGGTTTGTTTTTTGTAAGTTTTTTTTTTGCGTTCTTTTTATTCCCTCGGATGTAACGAGTGAAACCAAGCCGAATCATCGTATCTTTGGGCTTGGCTCGGTAATGCCATTTCGAAGCTCGGTCTCGGCGAGCTCGTCAAGACCAAGCTCGGGATTGGGCTTGGCCGGAGCTCAAGCTCGCTCCCTTGCTCGGTTCCGCAGTCGTGTGTGCAGCAAGGATGCAACATATAATCAATACTATACCTTTAATAGGCTACTTTCGACGCCTACATGGCAGCCTTTGAAAGCATCCACAGCCAAAAAATTCCACGTCATATCCTACGCGTCGTCCTGTTATGCAATTCCATTCTCTCTCCTCCATGTAATCAATCCCTGTAATGTGTAGGCTCAACAATTAAAACATGTCTCAAGACCTTTCGTCTTCCTCATGACATGAGCTATCTACATTAAAATTTATGGGTACTTGGAAAGCCTTTCATTCGATATTAGTACTAAACATATTGTCTTTTGGCTATTGGTTTGCCGATTCGTAGGTTACATTTGAATTCAAGGTACTATATATATCTTCGTAATTTGATAGATATTGGTGTGAAAAAAAATTGCATTTCATTTCATACATATAAAATGAGTTGGTCACAAGAGAGAAATTTTGTTTGCGAGAGAGACATAGACATGTTATTTAGTGATTTACTCGTACAAAGATTTATAGATGTCTTAGAATGAGTATTTGTTATATGTGTCTATCGTAGTAAAATATTCGTAAATCTGTATTTTACTGTGTGATTATAAATTGTTCCAATTTTTTTACAATTGATATAGCTATATAGTATCTGAACTACTACATGCAATAAGATCATCTTGGTTGTGTATTTTTTGATTTTGTAATTGGCGAGTATATTTTACTTTGAATATTTTTAGTTTTCATCTTTCAATATTGTAAGGACATCAAACACATCAATTATTACAAATTCATCCAACAAGAATCTTCATACTCAAATTTGATTTGACACATCTCTTTGAATCGAATATGGTCATATCAAAATCTGCTTAAGGCGTTGATGAAACAAGTATTATGTGTCGTTATTGTTGTCGAGTAGAAATTTTCAAGTTATATGTGTGAGGGTCATCTTTAGGATAAACGAACATTTATTAAATGGAAATACATTCATTTTCATATTCATATGGAGACTTATAATCTTCTTATAGTATGAGACTTTTATACATTAAATTGTAAGGTAAGTTCAAAGGTATTTTTACCAAAAAAATTAAATTGTTTCTCTTTAACCTTTGGTTTGTCAAAAATTTGAGTTACAAACATGTTGTTTCAAAATAGTATATTTACTTTATTTTTTATTTGATTTTTCTAAAAGAAAAGAAAAAAAAAACACTTTACACCAAAATTTAGAGTTGTTCACTTGAGCCCTTTACCTAGGCATTGCTGGAGGAGGAATATATATGTTGATTATTGATACAAATGTTTTACTTATTAAATATGTTATAGAGTGTTACTACCTATATTGGTTAATATATTTACCACCGTGATCTTTCTAAACGCTTTACTAAGTTTTAGTCATAAAGGTAATGTCTACAGTTCGTTTAAAAAGAAGCAAAAAAGACACCCGTGAGTTCACGGGAACAAAAACTAGTTTCTATATACTACACTAAATCATACAACGTAGACACAATACCAATGATTTTAACGTATAAATTATTCAAAATTGAGCATAACTTTCTAAATTAGAAATAGCAATAATAATAATAATTAGCTATTTTGAAGAAAACGAGTTTGGCAAGCAAGCTCAGTTCGTTTACATAATTACAACCGTAATATTCCTATATGGATGTACTAGTTCTTTGACCCGTGCAAAATTGCACGGGGCGTTTTAACTCTTTGATCTTAGAACTGGTTTTAGTTTAGGAAGTTTGTACAGATATCCAATACAATGGCATAAGATGTTAATACGTCCAATTTATTACAACAATGGTGTTAGTTAGATTTTCGAATAACTTGAGTTTTTGGCACACTAAAATAGACTCGATACGCATTGGATAAACGAACCGTATTGAATTGACCAGCGAAAAACCTCACAAAAGAGGTAATTATCTATTTATGTTTGAATATTACTCCATAGGTATTGCTAATTATAGATGTAGTAAACAATATGTTATTGTTTTCCTTCTAAAAAAACAACTAATTAAAATCGTAATGTCACTTTTATCAACCAAATCCTTTAGCCACACAAATGTTGATCATATTTGACCTCGCCCGCTTCTTTTCGGTCATGGATTCGTTTCTTTATTATTATTATTTGTCACCCGTGTTGAACCACGTATTTAATCTCAAAATCGATCTGAACCGTTGATCAAAATGACCATAATTAACACAAATCAGCCTAATTTCAAACTAACCGCAAACTTTGTTGTTTCATTTAATTGGTCTTAGACTTGCATTATTTATACTCTGACCCATTCTAATTTTTTTGTTTCAATTGCCACTCTTTTTTAAATGTATCTCTATATATTACTTTCGTTTTTTGGAAGTTTCTTAACAATTCAAATTAAATTTAGGTCACTTAACCCGTAGTGGTAGGACATTAGTAATTTTATACCCTTCATAACTCATGGGTATTTTGGGCACTGGTGTTTGAGCTAGGGCGGAGGGACTATGTATTTTGTAGATATAATTTTGGTTTCTTAACTTGTTGTACATTATACGACATTAGTGTAAAGTAATTGCTCGAGCGCTTATATGTCATTATGATAACTCTTATGTAACTATCGTGCGATCGGTCTAACAATTATAGTCATCTCCTCACACTTTTTTGTCTTTTAGAAATCAAGCGATATACCACTTTTTAATGCTATATATGACACTCCCTTTGTCACATTTAGTTTTATACCCTTTCAATTTCAAGCCGTCTGAGTGAATAATTTTCCTTTCTATAATTGGGTCATTTTCTTATTGCACGGGATGTTATAATCAAATTATAGTAAACCAATTTTTATTCTTAGGCCCATATATGGTGAGACTACTTTCAAATATTGCCAATCTAATGGATGCGTATTAAGATATAAAGATAAATACGACCGACGAAGTTAAACCTCATAAAAGTTGATTCTATTTGACATTGTCCGATTTTCTTGGTCATTAACCCGTTTTTATTTTTATTTTTACTTGTGACCCGTATAATCTACGTTTTTAACCTCAAATTCAATTCGACCCATTGACCAAATTTGACCCTTATTTAAGAGCATTCACCCTAAATTCAAACCAACACCTTATTGCGACAATCGTGAGTTGACCTGAGTTCGTACTTGACGTGATTCGTTTATAGGTCTACACAAATTTGTTTTAGTATGGAATTTCAAAATGTACGTTTTATAGTATGGTAGACACCACAATTGTATAATATAAAAATAGTGACTACCAGTGATTAAGACATTGAGCTATGTGAACTAAAATCTGAATGTTAAAGCTCAAATAGTGTTAATAAAATATTTCTCTATCACACCATGTACTTTGACGACCCTTTTATCTTTACAAAATAGTAAATGTGAAATAATTAGAAAAAAAAATGGATTTTTCTAATGTGTGCCCATAGGGCACATGATAAGACTTAATTTACTTCCTTAATTATGTGATATTCTTCTAAACCAATCAAAAAGATTCCACAATTTGTTTGTTCAAGTTGAAATATCACTTAATTAAGAAAAAAAAAGGAGATTTATAGTCTTCCTTATTTAAACTTAATGTCCCTGAATCTCTCATAATCCAGGCAAAGTATAAGAAGATCTTTTTATAATTTTATTACTGTGCTTAACATTTGGAATCATATACGGAGTAAGTTTGATCCCTCCTCCTCAGTTCTCACAGGTACCTGACTCTCTCTACTCCCATCACGGCCTATTATCACGCCAACATTCATTAAAAATAAGAAAACTTGATTTTTGATTGCTTGAGCCCCGAAGTTAACCCAAAACATGACGTTATATTACCATAACTTTTGCCTAAAGGAGAAATTACGTGTTTCGTTTTATCTTGGAATTGAAAAACACTTTTGACATAAATTATTTAGCTAGTGAAATTTTTTTCGTACCTTTAGTTGTTTGCTAACACATAAGATTCTTTCTTGTTAGCATGATAACTTTGAACTCATTTGCAAAGTTTAAGAAGATATTTGGAGCTCATATACTCTAGAACGAACCAAGCATAAAGAGATCACAATACTTTATTATAAATGCCTTGAGGATTGTGTGTTGTCATTTTATATTAGTAGAGAGATGTGTAAAATTACTATAATTTTAGAATGTTTTGATTTTCAGTTGAAACATATTTCTTCTTTTAAAAATTACGTGAAAATATAAAATGAGCACTATTTCAGGATAAAATTACATCATTCTCGGAAATTTCATTAGTATGGCAGTTTGTTTTATTCATTCCGCGATTTTATACGATTACATATAATTGATTCCATAAATTCTCAATCTATATTGAGGGTGTAAATTTCTATGCATGCACGAAAATGAGTGATCATTGTTGGCTAAATTAGACTAATAAATTATTCTCATAAGATTTGAAAGCATATTTCAAGGTATACCTTAAATATTATAATATAAAACGTACATATTCTTGCCAAATTTAGTGGTAATAGATATATAATTGTTATAAATATAGCAACACAATATATTAGTACCATAATTACTTGTATATTGCAGGCGTGTGCCTTGCATATGTAGGCGTGTGTCTCCCATTAACACGTTAGAGCTATTTGTAGAAACTTTTTTTGACATCAGCGTCTTACATGGATGGTCTAAGAATCGTTTAAAAGCACGCCTATTAATAAAATACTAGTATATTGACCCGTGCAAAATTGCACGGGCTGTTATATGGAATTGTTGTGAATACTATCTAATTACACTACGATGATAATATTAACAACATTAGGCATATTAATCGATACGTCTTAATATAAGTAGGATAAGATACATGACAATAGGACATTAGACCTATAAAAAACTTCGTCACCAACCTACGAATTCAACTTAATTCCCACCCGTCTTTTAGTACCCACGACACGTATTGGCCTAGGCCTCCTATGACCAATCTCTTTTTGGGTCAACCCCAACCTGACCCGTTAATTCATAATTAAGACAAAAATTTGAAAGAATTAAGCTCAAAAATGAATAAGATGTAAAGTTAACACGGTAAGTCAAGATCTAACTTTTTTTTTGTGATAGTTTGAATTTAAATATTTAAAGTCATACGTGTGTATACTCTTATGATTCTCAGTGTACCTCCCGTTTAATTACCGTGTAAAATTGCACATGCTGTTATATGACATTGTGATGAATACTATCTACTTATACTATGACGATGATTATAAAAATTAACCACATTAATCAATGGGTTCTAAATAGGATTGGATACACCACATTGGACCTACTAAAATATAAACCTAGTACATTCAAATAAAAATGTGTGACACGAAATTAGATTTGTAAATAGACTCTTAAGTCATGGATTCCTTTTTGTATGACTTGTGACTCGATATTTTTAAGAAATAATCTTGTTTTATTTCTAGTGAGGGACTCATCATATCAAACCAAATGTGTTTCGACTCACATGTTTTTGGTCAACTCTGACGACCCGACCATTGAATTGTAATCATTTGATATTTTTAAGAAATAATCTTGTTTTATTTCTAGTGAGGGACTGATCATATCAAACCAAATGTGTTTCGACTCACATGTTTTTGGTTAACTCTAACGACCCGACCATTGAACTGTAATAATTTAATGAAAAGCGATAAAAGAATATATGATTCGAATTAGCTAATAATTTGTCCTTTAGATCATGGCGAAAAAACAGAACAGGATTCGAGTTAACTTACTTATAATTATATATTCTTTTTTTTTTTGTAAAAATATAATTATAATTATATATTCTCGTTTAAAGATATTATACAAAAAACTTAACTATAGTAAATAACTTTTGTTCATTTTTTTATTACCACCCGTGCATGGGCTGTTATAAGATCGACATTCTGAAAAACTGTATTTTATAAACATGTTAAAACTTAATAGCATGATTAACTGAGTGATTCGACTCAATCCGACCCGATTTCGATAGGTAATGGCAATGCTTTAAACGGCTTGTGACCCCTAAGAAACCGAACTTGTCTTAACCCGCATATTTTTTTCGTAAATAAGTGTTGTTGCTATTGTTTTTGGTTATATTTTTTGTTGTAAATAATTGTTGTTGCTATCACCGGTCAAACTAACACATTTAATTACATTTTATGAGATAAAACCTATCTTTTAGTTGATCGTTATTACTCCATCCGTCCCATCTCAAACGCCCATATTCCTTTACGGGACGTCCCATCTCAAACACCTCATCGATATTGGGACATCATTATCTCTCCTACTTTTTCCAAATCTTCTCACTCACTCTCACATTCCCTTTCCTACTTTTTTTTCTTCTTCTGCACATTCTCCCTCCTACTATTTTCGTTATTTAATACAAATAGAGTAATAATAGTTCCACAAAACGATGTTAAAATTTAAGAACCGATTTAGTCATGAATTTACGTTTTTTGGTGTATAGTTAAATTATTTAACCCGTATGTCATTAAAGGTTCAATATATTTAACAATGTAAGACATTATTAATGTTTCAAACTCGTGCTGAATTTTATAAATTGATTTTCATATTTGACATATGATACGGATTTTCAGTAGTGATAACTGACAATTAGGTATTTAGTAAAGTGTTAGCTAGTTTTTTTTTTAATATGTAAAAAAAGGCTATTTAACTCACTGGGCAGTCATTAGCACTTTGATCAATTGTAGGACAAAAGTAGCTCACGGACCCGCGCTACTTTTAAACAAATTGAGCTTCAAATTCTCTGTAATACCACTTACAATCACCGACTGAATCATCTTGTAATATTTCTCATATCCTCTCACCGGTGGCCAAGTTTGAAAACCAATGAAATATAGTCTTATCAAAATCAATAACAATATTAGGATGTCTTCTATTACTGCAACTTGTTAATAAACATTTATAATAAAACATGGAATAAGTAAGGCAAAAAATCCATCAGAAGTTAGGCAAAATCGATCATAATAGAAAAAGTTCAACTTAACATTTAGGACTACTTTTGCAGTGATGCCAAAGAGATTCAAGCAAAGTGCACGTTTACGGCAATGCAATACGTTGCCTCTTCTAGGGAATAATCCAAAACTCGTACAGTACATAGCAGGCTAAGCAAAGATTGACTGTCGAGTCGGCGATGTAGCAGTTCGTGTTACATTGTGGTGAGTTTTCATATGTAATCCACATTCACCTCCTGTAAGTGAAACATGCAATCAACAAAAGCTACCAAACCTGAGCACCCATATGCATCTCACTCACTGCAAACACATTTGATACAACTTAAAACAATGGCAAGATAATCTCGTCACAATATGTTATCAATACAATTGCTTCATTAAGGCCATAAATCATAAGAGGGAGCCTTTGTACCAAACTATGTATGCCTCACGGCTTTTCATCCCCTTTTAAATTAAACTGTATACAAACTGGAGAATTTCACTGAAGAACAGTCGCATTTTGTTACGATAGACACTCCTCCTTCCCAGAGCGACGGTGCAACCGCGTGTTTGGCGTACGAAGATCCTACTCAAGTCGGCTTCAAATTATCGCCAATTGAACGAAGTAGTAGCAACAATGATGAAATAATAAATATCAAATTGACAATGAATATACACATAATAAATTGCTAAGATAAACATAATCAGTGAGATATGAAGAAAAAAAAATGGTTGTGACTTTGTGACTCACACTTGAGTAGTACTCCATTTCTCTGAAAACTCCCGCCAAAGAATTTTCTTTAAATCGAAAAAACAAAGAAGCATACGGATTATACTCATATGAGCGAGTGAACAAACCTGTGATAATCGATTCAAATGATCCTAGTGGTGATGGCGGATCAATCGTAGTTGCGCTAATAGGCTGTAGGTAATACAAATCAAGGTTGCCTCTGCAAAACAAATGAGAAACAGATTAGTGAAGGATGCTGAAGGTGTATTGCAGTTCAGAGGACGAAGCAAAAGAGAGGGAGAGGGTTTTTAATCATAGCAAAAGGAGTTATATCTTTCCCAAATGAGGAAAATATTTGCCTAAGTTTGTTCTTCAAATGCAAATTCACAAGAGCAATATGGCACGAGATTCAGAACTGGCTGGGAATCAAAAGAAGGAATTGGGACTTGAAAAGAGAACTTACTTGGTTCAGCAAGGGGTCCAACAGTAGGCACTGGAAAGCAAGGTGGGGAAGAGCTCGCCTAAATGCCACTGTTTATATGATTTGGTTGGAAAGAAACTCGAGAATTTTCAGTGATAGAGCTCATAGTTTGGAAAACATTGTAAATCACATCCATTTTTTAGTCTGTGTAAGAATGTATGCTTGGAAAGGTGAAAACGTACATCAGGACATTCTAGATAGCCTGGCAAGTTAGTGAGTTGCACTCTAGTGGGTATTATTTTGTAAGATCTCGTTTTATTCCCTTTTGGATGAATAAAATTACCTTTCTTACAAAAAAAAAAAAAAAATATTTGCCTAAGTTCTGTAAATCGGCATAGGATATTGCCTAAATCACTTGATGCAATTCGATTAAATTTGAGAAGTTTTGGATAATGTTCCTTAAATACATTTTAAAAAATTTGAATCCATTTTAAAACGGAATAAGCCGTTTCTAATTTTATTTCGCGATATTTGCAGTATATTTGATGGATATGGGTTCATTTTCAAATATTTTTTCCCTTGTTTTAAGATTAGGTAAAAATAGCTAAACATTCCTCTATAAAATCGTTCCTCCATTTTAAGAGTTATAATTATAATTATGGAAAGACTTGGTCAAACGCAAAGATATTATGCATTTTTTAAGGACGAAATCAAATTTAATTTTCTGATTTATGGCGGAAATATAGAAAAAAAATATTTATTGATTTGAAATCAATGCGTAGAATACCCTGTTACATTAAATTACCAAAATCATAGGCCCTTTTCCATTTTTGTGCAGATTATTTATGTAAGGTTTACACGGATTCTTATTGTCTAAAAAAAATACTCGTACTTTAGATCCTTTATGATATTGCCAATAATAAAAATATTCTCTCCATTTTTGATTATTTTACGTGTGAGTGTAAATATGTAGGGTAAATGCAGTATAAATTAATTTATTTTTAGTATTAGAACAATTTTAAAGATTTGATTGTGATTTGAAAACGGAATATGTGAATTCTATTACAAATTTTATTGCCAAATTTACGGGTGATGACATCAGGTATGACGTGTCGCTGATGTCAACGGTGATGTGGACGGCCTGAGAATGCTGGAAATGCACCGCTAATTATATTATATATAGATAATATATAATATATAAGAGGACCAAAAATTCTAGAATAACCGACGGTTATCGCCGGTTACCAAAATAAACTAAATCCTAACCATTAATTAATTTTAAAAAGATCTTAGCCATTAAATCAAGTTAACCATGGTTAACTTACGTTTTTATAGTGTACCCTCACCACACTGAATTACTATACCTTAATTATATTATTTTCTTGAATTTACTCTCTTTCCACCATTGACTAGTCATGCTCCATGTCTCCCCCTATCTTACTGCCGGCAACAATAGTCCATGTACGGTGGTCGATGAATGGTGGCTGTCAGGAAAGAGAGAGCAGCGCAACCAACCAAACCAAAGGCATAATCACTGCATAAGACGGTAGACACCCACCCTAGACCTAGACTATCGAGTATCGACGTCGAACTCAAACATAGCGTCGGCGCCGCCGACCTCAAAACGTGGATCTTAATGACGCCGTCTCCGTCGATGACGACGACCTAATGGGGCATATCGGCGGGGAATAATGAGTCAAACGGTCGTGTTGACCATGGCAATTGATTTGTCTGGTATCTTGATAAATGATAACAAGACTAAAGGAAGAAGACGATGGCTTTTTTCTGTTTTTTAGTAATAAAGTTTAAACTCCCTTGAAAAATTAACATTAAGAGAGTTTAGCTTGATTGGTTGAACTGTTGTCGTAGCAAAATTGGGTGACGGAGGTCGTGGGTTCTATTCACTTTGTACCCTTACCCTCTTTTTTTTTTTAATTTTTGTCGTGCCAATTCATGTAGAGTGTCACTTGGTACATAAGAATGCATATTTCATTACTTTTTATTCTTCTTACATGAAATAAATAAGGATAAATTAAGAATAAAATTATGATAAACAACTTAAATTTTAATAAGTTATGCATGAGGTCTACGATGTTAGAGGCTACGATGACACAATTAATTTGTCTACCATATATGTTAGTTTCGAAAGAATTCCAATATAGTTAGCTAGTTGTTGCAAGTAGTCGTAAATTGCCGCACGAGTATTAGTATTATTAATATAATAAATAATTTGCCTCTTGTGAGGTTTGAATGGTTACGACAAAGTTTAATTTCTCATAAAGTTTCAACAAATGTAGACGATGAATATTCCTAAATCAAGTATTGTAGTAAATCACAACCAATAATACTCCCCTTAAACTAATGACCAAATATGTGGCCTCTCTTTAAGTGATACACTCTGTCCATAAAACATAACATATTAAATCGTAGGGACATATCATGAAACTCGCCTCACCTAAGGAGTCCATTATCGATAATCTCCATTTGAATCGTGGCTTATATACCACTTGTTGTAATCTACCTCATTATCAGACTCAAGATTAATATGGAGTTGTTAACTTTAGACCAAATAAACCTCGCATAATTTTAAAATTGGTCTGTTAAGTACGTTTTTTATTGGTATATTCTTGTAAATCTAGTCGATAGGAGAGGTGGTCGATTTTGTTTTTTTTTTGTATTTGGAACGCAGTTTTTGTGTTTTTCAATCATATACTCCATTATCTTGTTCGTACTTGGTTAAGAACAAAACTTGAACCCTTAATTACTTGGACATTCTTTGAAAACACTAGAAGCTTCCGATTGAAATTGAATAGGTTAAGAATATCATAAGCACATCTAGTTTCATATAAATCTTTTATCAAATTTGTAGTATTATAAAAGCAGTCATAAACTAATGTTTGAATTGAAAAACAATGAGAAATGGCAATTAGTAAGAATCAGTTTGGCTTATAGTGATGACCACTATAAACTATTTGTACATTTTAACTGTTGTTTAAGCAAATACTTGATATGAAGTTCATTCTTATAATTACATTAACATGAACCGAACAAACTTAAAATAAAAAGATTTGAAAATAAACTTTCGTAATATCAATCAAATTTTGTTATTGGTAAAATCACCAACTCACAAATTTTCAAGCAATGAGGATTAAGATTGGCCTAGATGATCAATTTTATATTTATTTTTCTTCCAATTTTTGGCACAAAAGTTAAAAATATAAAAAGTAGGTTTCAAATTTTGGTTGAAATCTTGCCCCAATTATAATTGCGCCTCCCTAAAAAAAAATTAGTGATTGCGCCTAAAAGATCGAACAACAGAAATTCGAAGCAGCCAGCGAAGGCCCAAAGCCCATATCAAGTTAAAAACGAAAGAGTAAAAAATCCTTCTATACTATTAAAGGAGGCTTTTTTGGAGCTCTCACAATAACCGGGCATTTCTAGAGAGTTTGGTTATATTATATTGAAATATATATCGAGCATGATCTTGAGTAGGACTCTAATACTCTACATAATATAAATATATTTTAAATCTTATATTATATTATTTAATAATGTATCCTAATTTATTTATTTTTGAAAGGAAAAATATATGATAATTTTTAGTACTAAATGTATAATAAATGTACTATGATAAGAATTTTGATTAACGAATTACACCCTAAGATCCTACGTATCGAACACCAACCTAAACCACACTAAACCTTAATATCTTCTATTGGTCTTAGAGCTGCTGGTAAATCGTATCAATGATAGATAGATTGTTGTAGTTATGATTAATCCTACGTACATATACAATGAGGTTATCCAAAAAAACCAAAGACAATATGGGGTCAAACCTTATTTAACTAAAACTTGGTTATATATAATAACATTAATTATAATACAATCTTTTGTACATAATTATTCCTATTACACGCGAGTTCCTCACTAATGTGAACCGACCGCCAGAATTTAAGTAACCATAGATGTTTGGTAGTCTTATATTACGTATATAAAATAGTGTTTAGAATTTTTAGTAGGACATATCTTAGGAGTTTAGGACATTGAATAGGACACATACATGTGAAAATTAATATTCATATATTATACGGATTATCAATCAATTAAGTTGTTCAAACAAAAATTGTCATGTGTTTAGTCGTACATTATCTCACCAATGAAAATTATAGTTTTCATTTTATATAACATTTTTAATAGAAAACATTATCATGTGACCCGTGCATTGCACGGGCCTTCATTCTAGTTAGTAGTATAACAAGACTTGAACCCAAGCTGATCAATAAAATTAGTAAAGTATCAACCAATTGAGATAAGACATCTAGTTGATATAAATCTCTTTAAATATATATATTAGTAATAAAATAAAAAGTTAACCATGGTTAAATTTTATGATGACCGGCGATAACCGGCGGTTATTCTAGACTACTCGATCTACTTCATACTTTGCTTGCAAAAATACAACATATCCCATGCCCAAACATTTGCCTGTCCGTACGTGAATCCGTGAGCAGCTATCGCGTAAGAGCCATGATCGAAAATCATGTACTACTGTGCTAGTAGTATGTGTTCAACGAAATGGGCCACAACAACATCTAAATAGATTTTTGATACGATATGATTTAGCTTGTCCATCCCATGTGTTCGGCTACTCTGTCCACGGACCAAAAAAATAAGATAAATAAAAATTTATCTACGGACCAATACAGGTCACATAAGCCATGGCATGTTTCAAGCCTGCTTCATCATTTCGTAATTAGTCATAGTTTAATAATAATGCTTCAAACGTTCATTAAAGAGATTTTAAGTTATAATCTTGGATCATAATGTTCATGCAAAGGATCTTGAGTTATGATCTCCGATCATAATGTTTGTGAAGATCTCATGCGTGAGACCATGTTGTATTATTCTTGATTAGTATGTGAATTTTTTCAACCACCAACAAGTCAAAACATGCCAAGTGTAAACATGCAAAAACGAAAAAAAAACTGATGAAAAAACAATTCACGTAGATTGAAATCGTGTATTTTTTGGCAAAGTTTGGATTTGATGCGATTAGAACTCACAAAACTGATTTAGACCAGATTGTCCAATCCAATTAACCGGACTAAAAAATCCAACATTTTGAATTTGAAAAAAAAAAAAAAAAAATTGACCCGAAAATTACCCAAAAATTACTTGACCCACACCAAACATAACCTCACTCAAGATGACTTTTTCGGATATGGTCTTCATCGAGGAATTCGGTTGCAAACATTATCATGTCAACGGATCTCCAGGGTGATCAATCTTTTTAATTACCGAATAATCTTGTCAATCAATGAGATTTTTTCAGTGATATTTATAACGTTATAATCCCCGATTGAAATTCAATATAACTGTTACATTAGTGAATTGAAATTCTGGTTTTTGAAGGAAAAAAAGTGACTTAAGTGGTATGAGTAACCCCTATCACTGTCACAAGACAATGGGAGTCAATTGTGGAGCGATCTATGCTTATTTAGCTTGGGCTGTGTTAGGCTGTCACCTTAACAAATTTGTCACCAACACGTCCAAGAAAAAAGAACAGAAAATTATGGTCAATTATTCCCAGAGAGTTTATTCCACACTAGATCTAGGGGACATCACCCTAAAAGAAAAAAAAAATTAACGCTATATTAATTAGCAATATATATCATGATCAGATTCTACTAGTTTTGTGACAAATAAAGAAAACACCTCCACTTTTATTTGTTTTTTAATGATTGAAACTGCCATTTGTTAATCACTAATCAGGCAATACCTCCAAGGGAGGTCATTAGGTCAATATATAGAAAAAGTAAGAAAATCATTCAGTATTAATGAATTATGATGAAATGGCACCAAAATCATAAGAAATTTTAGGTTTCCCCATAAAGTATGGAGGAAACGAAAAAACAATGTTCATGAATCATGGCTAGGTGAAAAAAGATTAAGAAAGAAAATCTACTTGCTTGACTAGTTCCAAAGGTTAAACATAAACCAACAAACTAGACCAACAAGGCCACAAAGTGGTTTATCACCCTATCAAAACTAGACCAACAAGGCCACAACCACACAACAATGCCTGGTTCTCGCTTGAGAGGTGAAGAGGTCAAATGTAGAAAGTTACCTCTATGTTAGAAACGACATTGAAATCGAGTCTGTTTCATGATAACTGATTACAGATAAAAATTAACTAGTGAAGATAAAATGAGAGTCACTCATATCTCTCGCAATCGCTCCGGCTAACAATTTAGCTACGTGTCCCACACCTAGGGGCTAAGGGTTGTCGTATGTCGAACAAAACTATCTTTGCGTTTCAACCATGATTGAATAAAACATGCCGTGGGCACTCTCCCTTCGAAGTTCACTCGAATGACGCCATCGCCCTCAAAACTGATACTCCGTATTTGGCACCAAATACGTCATTCTTATTTTTCAAACCTCACACAACGACCATTACATTTCCTTATTACTTTACTTAACCGAAACAATTATAAATATCTTTCATAAGTCTATAACCTTATAACGATACGGTCGGTTAGAAGAAGTTTGCCGAATGACAATCATAATTTTATAAGGAAAAAGACAAGCTACTTCATGAGTCTTGCTCTAAATCAAACAAGGGTGTGACAATGACATACTCACATACACAACATGATACGCTTGATCTTTACCATATAAATAAAATAAGAGAGATTGAATGCAGGCCACTATGAGGAAGGGGGAGAGGGGGGTCTTAATGACAACTTGAATTGAATTATTAACAGTTCATAGAAAAGCATATATGAACATGTTCTCTTAGTTGTTTATGTGCCGTCTGCATTTTCTCTTTGATTTTGTTACTTAAATAAGTCTAATTCCCCCTCCTTTTCTCCAACCATGTTAGTCTTTGACTTGTCCTCCTCCTCTCCTCTTCTCTTTTGCACATCTTCTTCACCAAATTCTCATTTTTGTAGTATCCCAATTTACCAATTATAAAGTTATACACT
This sequence comes from Spergularia bocconei, assembly GCA_963457585.1. Lineage (NCBI taxonomy): Eukaryota > Viridiplantae > Streptophyta > Magnoliopsida > Caryophyllales > Caryophyllaceae > Spergularia > Spergularia bocconei. The sequence continues at coordinate 8,460,595 of OY734951.1, read as the reverse complement.
TTCCTCTATTTTCTTCACACATTAATATTGCCAATTCTTAGGATTTCTAGAGCACATAAATATATACACATTCATTTGTTTGTTGATTTTTTTGTTTTTGTTTGGAGGGGGTCTTAATAGAATTGCCCCGTTTGTGGCATGACCATGAACATAAATCGACTTGCTACACACGATTTGTATCACGTATAGTGGTATATACGTACATTCTAATTCTCATATTCCCTCCTTTCTTCGGGTCACCCGAGAACAAGTCACTTCGATTGTTATAGGTACGTCCTACATTTCTTCAATTCTTTTATTGTTGTAGACATTTGTGATCATGGATAATTTCGTTGTGGAGACTTCGAAATTTCAAGTCAAAATTAAAACTCACCCTAAACCAAAAAAACGTCGTAAACTTGTAATGTAGGGGTGTTTAATCCAAATCTTATGTGTTTATATCTTAACTATTACATGTTTTGTTATTGATACGAATTCGTTTGTAGTTTGCAGTAAAAATGGCACCAAATACAGTAGTAGTGACATCAGTAGATAAGCCAGGAGGCAGAGCATTCACACTAGAGTTGAACGATCCAAAAGCAGGAGGAAAAATGAAAGAAGCATCACTGAGCCCAAAGCACATCACTAGATTTTTCCTGATAAAACTCCAAAGATTCATGAGTATCCTATCATGGCTAGCAATGGTTACAAAGGCGAAAATCGGGGCGATCAAGAAACGGGTAACAATGTCTGAGATAAGTGAGGAGGAAGGCAGAAGCAGGGGAAAGTTGTACAGATTTATCAGGGTTTGTTTGGTGATCTCAATAATAGGGCTAATTATTGAGATGATTGCTCATTTCAAGAAATGGGATTTGAGCCTAATTAACAATTTTAATACTTCTTGGGAAGTTCCTAATGATCTTTGGCAGTGGTCTTATGTGGCTTGGATGTCATTTAGAGCTGATTATGTTGCACCTTGTTTGGCAATGCTTTCTAAATTCTGCATTGTTCTCTTTCTTATCCAATCTTTGGATAGATTGATTCTTTGTCTTGGTTGCTTTTGGATTAAGTTCAAAAAGTACAAGCCTAAGCTTAAGGATGAAGCTTCCGATCATGATGCTGAGGATCCTTCTTATTTCCCCATGGTTCTTGTCCAAATTCCAATGTGCAATGAAAGAGAGGTAACTTCTTGTTCAATTTTCCCATTTTCAGCCCTTTTTTGTCTAAATCACTGTTTTATTGCTTTGAGCTTGATCATGTGGCGAGTGCATAGGTTATCCCGACTTTTATCGATGCGTACACCTAATTATCTAACATATATATAGAACTGCTATTAATAACAAAAAGAGAACCTTTATACTAAAGCAAACTACCCTTATTTCATGATGCTGATCAGATCGTACGATGTGTATGTTTGGATATTGAATTGCTATTGTTACCTCATTTTAACAGAATTGAACTTATAACATAATATTATCGATTTCTTAAAACTAAAATAGAGTACTCCGAAATTTTAAAAAGCTGGTAGAATCATATGGGAGGGGTGGGTACATGTCACTGCTGAAACACATGCATCAATATTGCCCTCATAACTTCCTTGAGACAATAGAACTTACAACATATTACTGTCATTTCATTGATATTTTAAACTTATGTATCGACATTGCTCCTTGTAAATTGTAAATTTGTAACTATTTCTTTTAGAGAATTGAACTTAATTACCACACAGTAATGTTCATACTTGTTGCCTTTGCATATGTTTAATTTAAAAAATTACAATAGTTTATGACGTATGTGGTTATGAATTTAGGAATGAAAATTGAGGAACATAACATAACAAACAAACAAACAAAGTTTGGACTCTGCTCCATGTTCTACAACGTTTGAATGTTTCCTTTCCCATACTCCCTTATTTTGTCATTATCTCACATGACTTCTTCAATAATTTCCATCAATTATACGTGCAGACCAATATCCTTACAAAATAAAAACTTTTTTTATGACATAACATAGAATTCCATTTTTGTAATATTTATTTTGTTCTTTTCCACACTGAATTTGGTTTTTTTTAATGATTTTTTGTCAGTCAATGATCACCTTGTTTTTATACTCATTTTCTCATTTCACGATCAAATCCTAGATTAATATACTACTTAGTCTAAATGACGGTGGAAGTATGTATGTATGATTGGAAGACTTGTAATTTTATTTTATTGATTTAATAGAAACAAATCGGGCTTAATTACATCGTTAATCGCGATTAGTCAGCTGTAATGGTACTAGTACAACATGTGACAGTAAGTTCAGGTGCTACTCCATATGTGTTCTCAGATACATGCCTATGATCCTAAACTTAAGCTGATCAGCATTAATACGTTAATAAACAATCAGATTTCAATGTAGTCAACGCCCACTACTTGTTACCTTTAAGTATTTCCGCATTTTTTATTACACTCACGCTGTAACGGTTTCATGTAACAATTCATGTTAGCGGATCCCAATTTATCTGAATTTAAGCAATGTACTAACAACATGGCCATGCTTATGAACAATAGGTGTACGAGGCATCGATTGGAGCAGCTTGTCAGCTAGACTGGCCGAGGGATCGATTGTTGATCCAAGTATTGGACGATTCAGATGACGAAAACTTACAGTTCTTGATCAAGGATGAAGTCCTCTCATGGAGTGAGAAAGGAGTGAACATCATCTACAGGCATAGATACATCAGAACTGGTTACAAAGCTGGTAACCTTAAATCAGCAATGTCCTGTGATTACGTACAGGATTATGAATTTGTAGCGATTTTCGATGCTGATTTCCAGCCTACTTCTGATTTCCTGAAACTGACAGTTCCCCACTTTAAGGTACATCTCATGAATAAAAAGAGCATTTTAGTCGTAAATGAGACTGACTCAAAAGTTATCGTGTACTTCAAAATAACACGCCTAAGCATTTAATATTTTTGATGCAACAGGGTAACCCTGAATTAGCACTAGTCCAAGCGCGGTGGACATTCGTAAACAAGGATGAAAATGTTCTTACACGACTCCAGAACATTAACCTGTGCTTCCATTTTGAGGTGGAGCAACAAGTGAATGGCTGGTACCTAAACTTTTTCGGCTTTAACGGGACAGCCGGAGTTTGGAGGATCAAGGCCTTAGAAGACTGTGGTGGTTGGCTCGACAGAACGACAGTCGAGGATATGGACATTGCAGTGCGAGCACATTTGAATGGATGGAAATTTATCTATCTAAATGATGTTCAAGCTCTTTGTGAATTGCCTGGATCATATGAAGCATACAAGAAGCAACAACACCGCTGGCATTCTGGCCCAATGCAGCTCTTTAGGTTATGCCTGCCTGCAGTTATGAAATCAAAGGTAAAATAAACATTTCACTGTACTCATTTTTTATTTTTAATGAATTGAATTGATACATAAATAATTTCAAAAGATCTAAGCACATTTTACCCTATGTTACTACGAGTGTCAGACATGGGTGCATGTCCAAGTGTCCGACACATCTATTTTCTGAAATTTTCATATATTTCGACAGAAATGAAGTGTCTAAGTGTTCTGTCGCACCCTGACACACAACATGTTACATGTCGTGTATATAGAATGTATCATAGGTAAAAAAACACAAATTTTACATGAAACTAGATTGATGTTTATTTTTGCTAATTGCAGATATCAATATGGGAGAAGGCAAACCTAGTATTCCTATTTTTCCTGCTAAGAAAACTCATCTTACCATTCTATTCATTTACACTATTCTGTATCATTCTTCCATTAACCATGTTCATCCCAGAGGCAGAATTACCTAACTGGGTGATCTGCTATGTACCGGTATTCATGTCATTCTTAAACATTCTACCAGCACCAAAATCTTTCCCCTTCCTAGTCCCATACCTACTGTTTGAGAACACCATGTCTGTCACAAAGTTCAATGCCATGGTCTCTGGGCTATTCCAACTAGGCAGTGCTTATGAATGGGTGGTCACCAAGAAGACGGGGCGTGCTTCGGAATCTGATCTACTTGCTGTTGCTGAGAGGGAAACCAAGGCCATGAACCAAGAGAAGATTCAGAGAAGGTCATCAGAGTCTGGCCTAGAAATTTTGGGTAAGTTACAAAAACAAGAGCCAACACCATTAGGAAGTAGTAAGAAAAAGAAGAGGAATAGTCTTTACAGAAAAGAGCTTGCACTTGCATTCCTATTACTCACTGCAGCTGCAAGAAGCTTGTTGTCGAAGCATGGAGTTCACTTTTATTTCCTGTTGTTCCAAGGCTTGTCTTTCCTCATTGTAGGATTAGACTTGATTGGTGAACAAATTAGTTGAGAAATGTTAGAACAAACCCTATGGAGGAAAAGTTGAGTATGTGGTGAACTATTTTTACTGTGTTGGATGTCTAAATTGAAATCCAACTGTAGTTAATTTTTGTATTACTAGTTTGTAGAGAGACAATCACAAAATTTTAATTTTTGAAGACACTTTGTTAATTATGGTGATGATTATGATAATGAATATAGTCATCTCATTGTTCTATACATATATACTCCCTTAGGGGCGTATCCGGTCAGAAGTATAATTTTTGTCAGAAGTCAGAAGTAATCTCAGCCATTGATTTCACATAACTGCACAACCTAAACTGCATAACTCCAATCAACTGTTACCAGTAACTCCAGCCACATAACTCCATCAACTAAAACGCGTAACTCCAGACGTCTAACTCTAGTAATTAAATTTTATAACTCCAGTAATATAAGAACTCCACTAAGTTCAACTAAACTCTCGTAACTCTAACATAACTGAACTAACTAAAACTTGTAACTCCAATAACTTCAACGTAACTCCATCAACTAAAATATGCAACTCCAACTTAACTCCAAAAATTTAAAATCCGTAACTCCAATAACTCCAACTTAACTCCATCAACTAAAATATGTAGCTCCAACTTAACTCCAAAAATTAAAAACTCGTAACTTTAATAACTCCAATAACTCTATAACTAAAATACATAACTCCAACTTAACTCCAAAAATTATAACTCGTAACTCCAATAATTCCAGTAACTCCAATAACTTCATCAACTAAAATACGTAACTCCAAAACATAAACATATAAGTTACCGTAACTTCACTTACTAAAACACGTAACGTTAATAACTCCACAAACTAAAAGGCGTAACTCAAAAAAAAAAAAAAAAAAAAAAAAAAAAAAAAAAAAAAAAAGGGGAAAAACAGAAAAATATAACACATTTCCCCATTTTATCTCTCCTCCCACACAACCCAAACCCGGCCACCCTCCACCACCACTGCCACTGCTCCGTCTCACCCTCCCCCACCTCGGTCGCCAGAAAGGTGAACGTCCACTAACCGCGAACCAATCGCCGTCCTCCGACCACCGCATCCACTATCTCCACCGTCTCATTTCCTCTCTCTCCTCAACTCTCACTTCTTTCATTTTGCTCTACCGCGGCGACATGGAGAGGCTTTGCTGCCAATAGAAGCGAGAACGTCGGAGTAATCAATTAGAGGCGACGATTGACGGCGGCGTTCGACGGCGGCGGTGAGATCTGTCAGAAACGAAAACGAAAATCGGGAAGGAGAAGGCGGTTTTCGTGGCCGAACGGTTCTCGACGGAGGAAGATAATGACCGACGAAGATTCGTGGTAATGTGTCGCATCATCCAGTGGTTTCTTAGTCCCCGGTTGGCAGTTTCCGGTATGCACCGGCGGCGGCGGTTGGGCGGCGGCGGTTGGGCGGCGCGGGGATAGGGGAGGAGTGAAGAGGAAAGGAAAGGAGAGGAGAGAGAAAAACTAAATGATTTTTGGGCTTGTGTTTTATTTTATTGGATTTTTTCTTTTATTATGAAATTAAATATGGACCATTAGATTAAGTGAGATGGATGGACCAGATCACTTCTGACTTCTGACAAAATCATCACTTCTTATTGGATTCATTTCCTACCCCCTTATATATATCTTTGCAAGAAAGTTTTTGACTTGAGTGGAAGGTAGAATTAGTGGATCTTTCAAAGTGAAACCTATAGTGTAATTATTAGGTTTCACCTTAGTTTCCAATTGGCAAAATAAACTCAGATTATTATTAACCAATAAATTCCTTGATTTTTTGGTTCTTATCGCAATTGGGTTTTTTAAGCCCTCTAATGTATTAAAATCCTATATTAGCCATCATCAACATGAACTGGCTCTAATGAATTCTTATGGTAAATTCACGTGACTTTACCGAGGAGTGTTTGGTTACAAGGTGTGAATTTCAAAATCCTTGAGATTCATTTCCCATGAGTTGTTTGGGCATCCTAGTACAAATCTCATGCTAATTATTCTGATGACTAGTGTGTAAATAAAAGAATTAACTAGCTTTTGTGCCAGTGAAATCGCAGGTCCTATTTTTGGCTCATTTTAAATGAATTACCTATTTAAAAATGAAAAATTATTTCCTTAATAAAAATTTATGGAAATCACGGGACAAATTTTGATTTATTTGGAGAATTGAGTTGAGTATATAAAACTTAAATTTTTTTTGTTTGCGCATGCATAGTATTATAAATCACAAACCAAATATTGTGATCTATATTTTTTTTATGCCTTGAGCGGATTTTTTTTATTGTTTGTATTTGATATGTTGAATTTTTACAATGTTTAAAATTGAAAACCAAAGATAAACTTCATAATGAACTTGTGAATCACAAAATTAAAAATATACATTACCAATACTATTCTATTTTATCATAGCAGTTCAAGTACAATCACTATTCGAAATTAGAAATAACAAATTGTCATCGATCAAAATTTGATAGTAAAACATACTTTTATACTTTAAAAAGTAACACTACGATAAATACATACAACTAATATAGGTGGTAAGACAAATGTAGACTATTATGTTTGAATACCCTTGCACCCCTCTTTGAGTACTTTCAATTAAGACGTTACTGATACAATTGGCAAACCAAGAGCCAAGAGACACAATGTTTATCATTAATAAATAAATAAAACCTTCCAATTGCCCACACTTTTATATGGCGAAAGTGGTTTATGACCCCCATACGATTGCCTTTACGTGAAATGTAGCCCCACAAATATTGAAAGGAGGAATTGACCCCCACAAGTTTCACGATTGGTGTAATCGAACCCCGTCCGAATTTATCGCGAGATATTCAATGAAAAAGGTTTTGAGCTGCTATTAGACATGTCAAACGGGTCGGGCAGGCGGGTTTGGGGTTCGGATCACTACGGGTCGGGTCAAATTCCGGTCAAGTAAAATATGGGTCGACTATACGCGGGTTTATACGGGTTCGGGTCGATTTACGAGTTGACCAACGGGTCAAAAATACATGCTCACGCCTTTTTATCTTGGTAATGATTGTAATCAAATTATTATTCTATTACTATTTTACAAGCATTATATGTAGTTAATTATATAATAATAATAGTTTAGTTATATTTGTATCTTATATGTCTTTAATATTTAATTAATATTTATCTATATACTTTTTATTTTTTATTATTTAAATGTATATTTTGCACAATTCATTTGACCCAACGGGTTGACCCGATCCGGGTCGGGTTATGACCCAGACTTTCGGGTCGTTTTCGGGTTCGGGTCATGTTCGGGTCCGGGTTGAGAAAAACGGGTTTTTTCGGGTTTTTTCCGGGTCGGAGCCCGGGCGGTTTTTCGGGTTGGGTCAGTTTTTGATAGGTCTAGCTGCTATCATTTGGGGACTCTCCTCCTAATCTTGAGTTCCAAAGCTAGGGAACCTCCTCCAAATACACCCCAAAGAAGCCTTCCAACAACTTACACAAAAGTAACTAGTTTTAGTGTAAATTAATTCTTAAACCTTATAAGTAATTAGCCAACAAATTAGCTAATAATATACTAGGCGTAGATAGTATTGGGATCAACTCTTAAACAACATGCAAGCAAGAAAACTCGAAGCGAAATTTTGTGATGTTGACCGAATAGATGAAGGCTAGAAGAATCTAGCTATTTTCTTCTTGTTTTTCTCTCCAATTTGTTTGTATTTTAGATGTAAAAAATGATGTATGTTGGTGTTTGACCAAAAAACACAAATATATACTCCCTCCGATCCTATTTAAATTTCTCATTGCATTTAGCACACTCCGTATGGAAAAATATATAATAAATAATCAACAATGATTCATTTTACAAATAAATTTAAAAGTTAATTATCACCAACATCTTTTCTTGCCCTCCTAGTTACTACTCTTAATGAAAATACCTCTAACATCATCTTATGTTAGATATTAGGTAAAATTCATTAATTTGGTAGACTAAACTCTTTTTCTTTTCTTTTTTTTTCTTTTCTTTTTTTTTTTGCAAGCAAAATTAATTAGTAGATTTATTCATCCAATTAGGGAAAAAAGACGAATAAAATTACAAGAAAAGAAACCACCAGGGATCAAGCATTGAGGAGATCCAAGGTTTCCTCCTTTACAACACCCATGAAGATAGCTAACTACTCTTACACTACCATAGAATTTCACTCTATATATCAACCAATCTAAACTATGTTTTTCATTCTGAAATCGCCTGCAATTCCTCTCGTACCATATCGTGTTGAATACGGCTATAAAGCTGCATTTAACTCATTTACTTTTGCGGTGCTTCCTCCTAGCACGATTTCCAATCAATCTCAAAATACCTTTTAGGCTTGTATGTCGAGCAATGTTTATACACAACCAAATTTCAATCCTGCTCCAGAATTCCTGAGCGATAGAATATTGAACGAAAAGATGTTGGTTACTCTTTGCACCTGCCTTGCATAGACAACACCGATTCACTATGATCCTACCCCTTTTAACCGGATTATCAGTGGTGGACAAGCCATCTTGGACAACCAGATTGACATTGAAACTGTGTTTTGGGACATTTACACCGCGATACCATCCAAATCACCTTGTGGCTTGTGCTGCTTATTCATCTTGTATTTCACTATGAAGAAATCATTGGCTTAGTAATCTGAAATTTACCACCTTCTCCCCATGACATCAGTAGCCGACAAGCCTGACTCTGTGAACCTGTTTTTGTTAAAAGCTCATTTCTGACTCTAATGATGCTCTTGACAGCTCTTCCAAAGCTTAGAGTCCTCGCTTCTAGCTTTCACTTCCCATCTTGATCTCCTTTCAAAACATACATTTTTCCAATCCAATACACAATATGATGGTTCTGTTTGACCATACCATGACCATATGGTAATAAGAGCCTTATTCAATCCTAGGATTTCTTTGATATGAAAACCTTTCTCATTTGTAGGAGCACAAAAGCTGAGCCAACTCTTAAACAACATTCTTCTATTTTCATCCGTAATTTCCCAAACAAATTCCTTGCATATCTTGTTGACTTTCTTAATAATTTCCTTTGGCAATATGATACTTGCGCTCCATAAACTTTGCATACCAAAAATCACATAATTTATAATCAAGCATGTACCAGCATAAGATAACATCTGGTTGGACAAGTGCATGATTTTGGCTTTGTTTTTCAGATGAGCGAGGTATACATCTCTGACACCAGCATGGAGTTGTTGAGGGGCACGCGCTGGTACCTAAAAGGGAAAGAACCCTTTGTGAACCCTGATTATTGAAAGATCAAATGCTTAATTTAACTCTTCTTGAACCCCACCAAAATAAACTGCAGTCTTGTTAGGATTATATATCCCAGCAAGATTGTCCACGCATTTAACCACAACATTCACCGAAGGGGTATCAACTCTAGTGAAAATCATCAAATCAACACCAAATGTCAAATGAGACAGCCTTTACTTAACACATTTTTGAATGAAACAAAAATTTGTACATTTTGGCAGATTTCTGAGTAATCTCGAGAGGATTTCCATACTCATGACAAATAAGTATGGTGAAATTGGGTCACCATACCTTAACCCACTCTTCCCTGAAAAGAACCCTTTGATATTCTCATTAATAATGAGGTAGAAGAAGTAGAGGTAACATATATCATTATGAGATAGTATTCAGGGTACCCCTGAATTTTACGACTTTTACCATGGTACCCCTGAGTTTATCGTTATGCCAAGAATACCCCTGTACTTTGCAAAACACATATTTGGACCCAGTTTTTCTATTTTTCACTAACACCACACTAACTCAAATGCCACCATAAGTCACTCCGTAAACAATAAAAAATAAAAATAAACCTAACCCTCAACCACCCTATCTCAATTTCTCACTCCTCATCCAACTCCTCCACAACATGAAGGAAGGAGATTCATCATCACTCTTTTTTGCATCAACCCGACTCCAAGATGCCAAAATTAATATATAAGAAATAAATTAAGCAATGAAATACCTGCAATCTGACTCTTTTCTACGGAATAACGAATGAAGGCGTGATGAACTTGTGCCCACCATAAAAAGGTAGAAAGTTTTCTTTTTTTTTTGTGTTATGGTCTTCTAGATTTACAAACATTGTATAATGTTAATGATGCTATTAATAGCAAGTGGCACCGTTGATGGAAAGATCAAATCACATGGCCCTATTAATTCGTTGATAGTTGCATCATCCTTCCCATTTCATCAACGACGCCTCGTATAAGTTCAAGTGAACGAATCAATCACTAACCAGGCTTGGATCCGACTATCAAGCGCCTTGATATTCGGTGATCTGGGCAGGATTAGTGACGGGGGAAATGGTGATGATGGGTTTGGTGAGGACAGATGAAATGAGAGGGGCTGAGTTAAGGGGGTACGGTGAAGAGAGGGGGGCGGTGAGTTTAGGCTCTATGTGATAGGACTCAATAAAATCAGTATTCAGAAAGTTCAGAGTCATTTAAACCAGATCATATTTATCAGTTTAGAGTCATTTAAAACCGATCAGATTTGTCCAATTAATGATCAACAAATCTGGCCTTTTAATTGGTATAATTCGTCGAAATTCGGTTAAATTTTCAAATATTCAGGTAAGATCAGATGAGGGTGAATCAAATCAGATCAGATAAGATCGAAACAATGCAGTCTAGTCAGATAGTAGGGTTGATGTGGCGTTAGTGACAAAAAAATAAAAAGTGGGTGCAAATAGGAGTTTCGCAAAATTCACGGTAATTTGGGCAAGTTAGAAAGTCCAGGGGTATCATGGAAAAAGTTGCAAAGTTCAGGGTTAACATGGATAAGATCTCTATTATTAGCCACTTTGAGAAGATATGAGGGAATCGAAAATTTTTAAGCAATTGCAAATGAAATTTCAATAGAGAGTGTCAAAAGCTTTCTACTCTATTGGTGTCCAAACTTTACAAGAAAATTGAGGTCTAACAAGTTTTGTTGTTGTATTTTAGGTCTCCGTCCAAAATTTGTTAAGTTTGTCATTAGTATCTTCATGTTCTTCAACCCCAACTCATCTCATCTTCAATTTCTTCAACCCCAAATTAGATCATAATCAATTCTCCTTTTCTCATAATCATTACTTCAACCCCCAAATTAGAACTAATCTGATGACTTCATTTTCTTAACTCCAACTCATCCTCCATCTTAATTTTCTTCAACCCCAAATCAAATCATAATCAATCTTCTCATCCCCCATCTTCATTTTTTTCGACCCCAAAATTAATTCACCTCATCCGCCATCTTCATCCTTCAATCAACCTCCATTACTGTTGTTCAATCAGGTATGTGTCCGTATAAAAATAAGAGGGTAACCTTATCTTTTCCCGAACCCTATCACCAACGCCGAATTCCTCTCCCCTCCCTTTGCTTCTTTGATTCAATCGAAACTTACTTTTTTTTTTATTCTTTAACAATCATTTTTTCTATGTACTAATTTCAATTTTTTTTTTTTTTTGTAATCATTTTTTTTTTTGCAAGAAATCAGTTCGGATTTTATTCATCCACTTCGGGGAAGAGTAAATCCAGAAAATCTTACAATATAAAACCCACTAAACTAGCTACTTAGACTCTCCACTATGTCATTATACATGATATCATTCGACCAAGCTAAGATCCTTACACTCACTACAAATTTAATCTATCTAGTGAGTATATGAATGTCGTTTTCTATTTCGGCAAAGAGTTTGTTGTTCCTCTCCTGCCAGATAGCATACACTGTTGCAATGAGGCTGCAGGTTTGCCATTTCATTCTCCAGTTCCTTCTCCTTTTTCTATTTGCATACCAATTCACTTCTCTTTTAAAGCTCCAATTCTGTCTCTTCACTTTCATCCACTTTAGCATTCCCGCCAACCTGATTTTAAAAATGTGCAATCAAAGAACAAATGTGCACGCGACTCTGTTGCATTCTTGCAAAGGCAACATCTATTAGCTAACACTAACCCTCTTCTGCAAATGTTGTCAAATGTAGGGAGTTTTCTGTCCAGAGCTAGAGTGGCTATAAAGGAGTGCTTTGGAAGGTTAATTGAATCCCAGATGACCTTAGCACCACTCTTCTTTGAGCCTTTACTTCTGAAAAAATCATAGGCAGCCCTGACTTTGAATTTGCCATTCTTGCTCCACGAGTTTATCCGAATGCTTGCCTCAGTAGCTGTACAAGTTTTTTGCAGAATCTCATCCCTGACTTTTAGAATGCTAGACAGAGCTTCTGCATACTGCTGTTTCTTTTCCACCTCCCAAAAACTCCTTTTCCTGCATATCTATTCCATAATCCAGTCTATCCAAGCACTAATTTTTCCAGAGTCAATCATCCACAGCCACTTAGAGTTGAGGGCCTTGTTCCAGGCCAGTATTTCTTCTATGCCAAAACCACCTTCATTCCGAGGAGTAGAGGAGTTAGCCCAGCTTATATACACCATTTTCCTCTGCCCTTCAGGAATGTTCCACAGAAAACCTCTACAGAATGTATTAAGTTACTTGATAATGCCCTTTGGTAGGAGGATGACATTACACTCATTACGTCAAAATTGGGCTTCGAGAACGGGTCTGTTAAAGCTAAAGAGAACGGTTATAGAACCGTTCTCTAGGCAGCTGTACTTAAAGAGTAAGAGAACGGTTTGAACAGTTCTCGTAACCTTTAAGAACGGTTCCGATAAAAACAGTTCTAGAAGATATACGAGAACGGTTATCGGTCAAACCGTTCTCCTATCATATGAGATAAGAAAACGGTTGCTTCAACAACCGTTCTAATTGCTCCTCAGTAAATTAAAAAAAAAAATATTTAAAATGTGTCGCTTTGAATGCGATTTTCATTTTCCACTACAGTAAGCAATCAACGACAACAACAAGAACAATACCAATCCAACAAACGAAATCGAATTTTATTGCCTACAACTTATTCTAAAATCGAGATTATGTATATCTCAAATATTACAAAGCTAACGAAAACAAATCTCATTGCTGATTCACTTATATTCTTAACTACAAGAGAGTATGTAATTATCAACAATTACAAAAGAATCCAGCCCAAATTATACCAAAAAAAAAACTAACAAAAACTAACTTGTTCCGAATAGAAGTTCTAGTAACTTGTTCCGAATTGAAGTTCTAGTCGTCTACTCAATTCGCAGGTACTCCTTACCTTTCAACCATCTTCCGCTTACTTCACTTTTTCAAGTCGCCGGCGATGACCACATTCTGCCGTAGCCGATGTCGAAAATCTCTCTGACTTCCCCATCCTTAAATCTTCAAATTCAATTTTATCCTAATTTAAAAAAAAAAAGTTAAAGGAACAAAGTTAGATAAAACGTTTAAAAATTCAATCAAGTAAATTACAAATGAATTTTGTAAAAATCACAAGTACAAAAATGTCAATAAAAATCATATCTAAGTTAAATAAAATATGAATTAAATACAATAAAAGTAGATCTGAAACTATAAAAAGTAGATCTGAAAATATATCAAACCTTGATTTAATGGCGTCGCCTTCGCCTTCGCCTTCGCCATGGAGACACATCGCCGCTGCCGTCGCCGTCGTCGTCCCGTCATCGCCGCCGATTTTGCTGCGTCAGTCTCGTTTTTGTCCTCTTCACAAAAATCGTTTTTTTTTTTTTTTTAAATTTGTGTTTATAGGAACAAACAACTTAGAAATAAGATGGAAAGGGAAAGCGAGAGAAATTGATGGAGGGGAAGGAGAGAGATAGAGATTTTTATTTTTTGTGAAGGGAATGAGAGATATGAGAGAGTGAGAACCAGAGAGTTAAGAGAGAGTTATGCAAGGGAAGATGGGGGCGGAAACAACGAGGCAAGGGATATTTATTTCTTTTTTCTTTTTCTTTTTTTTTATTAAATGACACTATTAGTACGGGTTTATCCTACAACCGTTCTCTAAGGTGGATCAAAGAGGACGGTTTTTCTAAGAACCGTTGTAAAAGCTTTGGTTCATTTTTAAGCGAGTCTTTGAGAACGGTTTTACCCGAAACCGTTCTCGTAGGTATGCATTTTTCTTTTTTTTCTTCTGAAAATTATATTTAAAAACGGTTATTTATAAACCCGTTCTCCTATCTATTAAGAGAACGGTTTTTCAATATTCCGTTCTCTTATGATGGTTCTCGAAGACCAAATTTGACGTAGTGACTAGTAGTTCTGTATGCCAAAGAGAACTGAATTTATTAGCTGCACTCTTCCCGCATAGGAGAAGAATTTAGTAGACCAGTGTTGCATGTGAACTTGGATTTTAGCCAGCAAATGGCTGTATATGTGGCTTTTGATCCTTGCTGAATCTAGAGGAATCCCTAAATATCTGAAGGGGAATTTACCTTCCTGAAAGTGAGTAATTCTGAGAATATTTTCTCTGACCTCAGTGTTGATGCCAGCAAAGTATGACTTAGTCTTCTAAGGCTTAGCTTGCAAACCAGAAATATCTGAGAAAAACTTCAAGACATTAGTGATTGACTGCACTAAAGAGCTGTCCCCCCTTGAAAAGATCATCAAGTCATCAGCAAACACTAGGTGAGTGAGACATATTCTTGAGCATTTAGGGTGCATTGTGTAGCATGGATCCTGGTCATTGCTCTCAGGCGCCTGGAGAGCATTTCCATACATTGCACAAAGAGATAAGGTGATATTGGGTCACCTTGTCTCACTCCACATGCTCCTTTGAAAAACCCTCTGCCGTTGCCATTGATTTTCATAGAGTACCATGGGCTTCTAACACAGGCCATGGTCCAAGCAATGAAAGTCTTTGGAAATTTGCAGATATTGAGAGTTTTCTCAATGAAATCCCAACTCAGAGAATCAAAAGCCTTCCTGATGTCTATTTTCATAAGACATCTAGGGGACATGTTCTTCTGGCCATAACCCTTGACCAAAGCTTGGGATAAAGCTATGTTATCAAAGATATTCCTGCCCTTTGTGAAGGCAGCCTGTTCAAAGCCAATTCGAAAAGGCATCACAGTCTGAAGCCTGTTTGCAATGATCTTGGTAACAGTTTTGTAGACTGTTGTGCATCAGGAGATGGGCCTGTAATCCAACACAGAACTTGCAATTTTCTTCTTAGGAATTAAGGTGATTATGGCTGAACTCCATTGTTGTAGCCATTTGTGAGATCTGAAAAAACTTTGATAGCCTTGCAAAAATTTTCTCCCACAATCTGCCAAGCGGATTTGAAAAAACCAGATGAAAAACAATCAGGTCCAGGGCTCTTATTGGAATTTATACTAAGAAGGGCAGCTTTGATTTCCCTATCAGTAATGTCCATACAAAGATCTCTGCTTTGCTCTTCTGTTACTCTTTCTCCATTGAGCAGGGGTTCATCAAAGTCAACAACTTCCTTTTCAGTGCATAGGAGACCTTTATAGTACTCAATGAAAGCATTTGTAATGCCCTCCTGAGTGGTCTGCAGGGTACCATTGGCATCAGTAACACTGCCTATCATCCCCATGTGGTTCCTTTGTGCTATTTTGGAGTAGAAATACTTTGAGCTGCAATCAGCTGCCTTGATGTGAGTGATTTTAGCCCGCTCCTTGAGCATGCTTTGATGCATGGGAGCTATGGGTCTATTCTAATAATGGAAGTATTGAACTCAAAGATGAACTACATGGAGTTAAGCAAGTTGACCAAAAACTTCTTTGCCATGGACTGATTGGAGGGTATAGAATTGAGATTGCTAACCATAGTGTTGACAAGATGATCGAGTACATTGAAGATGATGAATTGAAAGACTTGTCAATCGCAAATCTGAGTTTTGCAACATGTTCATTAGTTCTGATTTTCTTTGTCATCATTGTATTTGATCTGGGTGGTTATGAGCATAGTGATGTTCTACTCAAGAACTCCAGATTCGAGGACGAATCTTTCAAAGAAGGGGAGAATGATGCATGGGAGCTATGGGTCTATTCTAATAATGGAAGTTCAAGACTAAAAAGAGATTTCAGTTTACATTACGTCAACTTCCAGCTTAATTATCGACTGAGTTATTCACTATTTGGTAGTCAAACCAATTGGATAATAAAGTTCATGATCTAAGCTTTCCGAAAAGTGGTCATATGCCTTATTTGGTTAAGTAACGAAGGAGATATACCTGTTTTAAGTTAAGCTGTCCAGTTTCTACGCGGGTACACGAGGATGACCGAATTTGTCATATTTCCCCAAGCTATGCACGTCCAAGCTAAGGAAGTTCTTAGTAGACATAATTCTTGTTATAGTTTAGTTTCCTAATAATAAAGGAGCCTATGAGGTTTCCGAGTTGTCTTATTTTAAGTGAGTCGTAATTAAGGAAATAGTCTAGTTTAATCTAATTTTCCTTATTAGTCTTTCGTTTGAATAAGGAGCCTTTTCCTAAAAGGTTTCCAAGTTGTTTAGGAAGTTTAGGAGAGTCTTATCAGCCTATATATAAGGCGTGTTTCGTAGCTTGTTTTAGACAACATACAACAGAACATTCAGATTGAGAATTAATATCGAAGAGTCGAAGGGTGTTTCCTTCAATCTTGTGTCCTTGCGAGGATTTGAGTGGATGCGTTCACAAACACGTTTATCACTAGTCTAAAGATTGACTAGGGGATTAGACAACCAATAGATAGGCGAGATTCATACAAGTTGGTAACTTAGAATCAAGCTTTGACATTGTAGTTTGGGTTCTTAGTTGGTAACTAGGGGCGCCATTCATATCTTTAGCTTGTTTTCGTTCATATAAACACAAAAACACAAAAATAAGTCTTTTAGTTTTTAATTCCGCTGCAAAAACTCTTAGTGTTATTAGTGTAGAGTAACATACGTATCAAGGGGATCGCCGCACGCATCATGCTTAATTCTGGAAGGCAAAATTTGTGTTTCAGTTGCTCTTCGTGGTGCTGAAGATTTTCATTTTGGACATCCAAAAGGTACGCTTGTTGGCATTTTTCCAAATCTTCGTTGCAGTTCCTCACTCTCTCAGTAAGGTTGGTATAAAACTCTTTGTTAAGAGTTTTCAGCTCAGCCTTTACCCTCTGCAATTTTTTGAAAATCCTAAACATTGGAGCTCCATATACAGGCACATCCCAAGCACACTTTACAAGATTTAAGAAATTAGGGTGATCAGCCCAACAATTCAGAAATCTGAAAGATTTTTGGATGTTTATGGAGTTTTCAACCTGGACCAATATGGGTGTGTGGTTAGAAATCCCAAAAGGTAGAGTTGTTGAGATAGAGTCTGTTTGTTGGATCAACCAATCATGGTTAACCAAAGCTCTGTTAAGCTTTGACCAAACTCTGTCAACCCCATCCTGCTTATTACACCAAGTAAACTCTCCACCCTGATTGTGCATATCTTCAAGATTGCAGTTTGCAATGCAATTATTTTATTGATTTCATTTTGTTTCAATCATGTTTTTTTATTGATTTCATTTTTTTTCTCTAACTATCAATATTTTTTTTTTGTAAAGTTTTTTTATCTTTATTCATCCTGAACGGCGAAAGAAAAAGATCGAGTTACATAAACACCTCTAAGTCTAGGCATTCATACTCTCTATTATCTCTTCTAGATTACAACCTCTACTCCATTAGTACAATCTAGCACTGACCATGAATTTAATCTGCCTAATTATCCAATCAACTGTGTGTTCTTCTCCTCCAAAAATCCTACTGTTCCTCTCTTGCCAAACCAGGTAGATTGCAGCATTAAGGCTACACACAGTCCAATTGTACTTCCAGTCAGAGTCAGAGCTACTATTGGGGCCAAAGTGGGCCATGGCCCCAGGCAAGGTTTGGAGAAATAGTTCATATTGCAACAATAGACATCATCATCAGCTTAGCTCAATTGGTCTTGCTAAGCTATTCAAGATTGTAAACTAGACTGCTAGTGTTCGAATCTTGTAGTTGTCATGTTTTCTCAATTTTTTTCGAAACGTGAGTTATAGAGAGATACATATATCAAAAAATTACGAAAAACATATAGTTGGAATTGTATTGAAAAGCACTTTAACACAAATAGATTTTCATAAGTAAAGGAGACGTCTCGAACTATGAGAACGTCATATACAGTGTATAATTTTAGGGGTATAAAGATATATACTAGTGATAACTTTGGCCCCCCTCGGTTTCGGTTTCTAGCTCCGTCCCTGCTTCCAGTGCTATTGTTCCTCCTCCTCTTGTACTATCTGATAATATCCTTCAAATCATTTTGGTCATGGTTTATATTGATCCATTTCCTAACCTTCTCCCAGACCTCAGCTTAAAAGAACATTTGAAGAACCAGTGGCTATGAATTTCTGCTGCCTTTTTACAGAGGCTAAATCTGTTAACCATGACCAACCCTCTATTCATCAGATTGTCAACAGTTGCCAGCTTTTTTTGAATTGCAAGAGTTGAGATGAAGCTATGCTTGTGCAGTGACACTCTTCCAGATAATTTTGTGCCAATGAGCCTTTGGAAAGTGCTCATATGATGCCTAAGCATGAAATTTACCATTCTTGCTCCAGTTGTTAATAAGTCCCTCCATGGTAGTGCCTCCTAATAGACTAGTCAGCAACTCACCTTTTAGTTTGACTAAACTATTCCAATTCCCCGAATCACTTGGAACAACAGTGATCTCAAATAGGGTTTTCCCTTTCATTTTATAAGCCTGAATCCAGCTCTTCCAAATTCCCTTTTTCCCTGTATGAATCCTCCATATATCCATTTGCTAATTAGAGCCTTGTTTCAGGCTAAAACCTCCTTAATGCTTAACCCTCCTTCTACTTTGGACTACAGATACTAACCCAGCTCTTGAACTGCATTTTACTCTCCTCAATACCAATGTTCGAAAGATAGTCTTTAGAGATGTTGTGGATTTTCTTTACAATGTTCTTTGGAATAAGGACAAAGCTGCACCAGAAGTTCTCTACACCAAAGATGACTGAGCTTATTAACTGGCATTTACCAACATAGGACAGTGTAAGAGATGACCAGTGCTTTACAGCGGCTTGAAATTTCTGATTAATCTGAGCATACATCCCCCCTTTCAGTCTAGATGAATTCTATGGCAAACCTAGGTATTTGAAAGGGAAGAAGCCTTCTGCAAATCTTGATGCATTCAAAATTTGATTCTTGACCTCAATACCAACCCCTCCAAAACAAATACTCCCTCCGTTTTTTTTGTTTCTTTACGTTTCGTTTGAATTCCTCTCACATATTCAAACGAAACGTAAAGAAACAAAAAAAACGGAGGGAGTATCTGCTTTAGCTCGATTGGCATTTAACCGTGAAATCCTAGCAAACTTCAGGAGACACTTCATAGCAACAGTCACTGAAGGCACATCACCACTGACAAATACCATCAGGTCATCTGCAAAGGTCGGGTGTGTCAACTTAATTCTTCCACATCTAGGATGGTAGGAGAATTGAGGCTGCTGATGTATTTACCTGAGGTATCTAGAAAAAACTTCCATTCTAAGGACAAATATGTAAGGTGATAAGGGATCTCCCTCCCCGAGTCCACTTTTCCCTCTAAAAAATCCTTAATATACTCCATTAATTTGGAGTGAGAACCAAGTTGTAGTGATACACTTGCAGATCCATTCCAATTTTTCAGGAAAATTCATAGCTACCAGCATATCTTTGATGAAGTTCTTTCTTTATGTCTACCTTTGTTAAATATCTAGGAGAGACTCGAAGCTGACTGTAACCCTAAACAAGAGTCTGAGAAAGGATGACATTATCAAAAATGTTTCTCACCGCCACAAAAGCTGCATGTTCGTGTCCTATAAGCTCTAGGAGATTTCTCTTCAGTCGACTTGCTCTAAGTATCAATTTTCTTTGTTTCAATCGATCGAAAGTATGTTTTTGTATGTAATGCTTACTAGTGATTAGTCATCAGTGATCATTTTCCATATCCATCGATTTTTATGTACTTTGATATTTTAATCAACTTTTTCTGGGTTTATGTTTGATTTTGGAGGTTATTAGTACAAATAATTGGGGTTTGGTATGAACTTTTTGAAATAATTTTGGTGAATTGGAGTTTTTTTTTTTCTGAGTTGGAGGGGGGGGGGGGGGTGTCACAAGTGGGAAGGAGGGTGGCGCTTGCGAAGGTTTGGGGTTGCGAAGGTGGTGGCGTTACTTCCGTGTTATAATTTAATTGATTTAGTTTAGAAATAAATTGATTTACTTTTAATTTTTCCAGTTCTCTGCAAAATACCAAACATTTTTGGGTTTTGCTGGATTCATATTGTTGAAGATGTTTTTTCAAGGTTTATATGTTTGAAGGTACGGTTTGAGAAGTATTATTTCTGATATCAGGAAGATGACAATGAAGGCACTTGACAAACTTAACTGATTTATGAATGAACACCCCAAAATCAATGACATAAGTTGTCAGACCCATTTTTCAATTTTCTTTAAAAGTTTGGACACCAAAAGAGTAGAAAACTCGAGAATATCCTATAGGATAGGATTAATTCATATCTTTGACCATTTGTATATGATTTACATGCTATAAATGCTTACATATTATAGGATCTTATTAATAAAAATAATTAAAAAAAACCTTGAACAACTTGTACATTGAAAAATGAACAATTTTTGGAAAAGAACCCCGTGACTTTGGTTAAAGCGTTTTCTCAATATAACTGAAACTTGCCATGAAAAGTGCTTTTATTTATAACCATGAAATAAGGTAAGAGAATACCCATATAAACATGGACTACTCATGTTCAAATGGCAACTTGAGGAGACAATCAAAATTTCTCTGATAAGTACTATGGTAAGCGCAGTGTAATTTTGTCATAACTTTTTAGCATTTTGTCACGCTTAATGATTAATCACTTAGTCCTTAGAAGTAATCTAAGTACTACAATTTTCGAAAATTTTCTCAAGATCTAGATTAATCAGTTGGAGAGTCACCTCTCTACATCCTTTTCGAAAATTTTCTCAAGATTTAGATTAATCAATCAGTGAATTACCTTGGAAGTGAGGGAAATATTTCAATCTCCTCAATTCTATGGTAATTCACTGGTTTGATCAATAATCATCTTGAAATGATTTCGTGGATACACTTCTTTTGTATTAGATACGTCTTCTTCAAATCAATTTTGATTCAATTTAAAATAAATAAAAATCCAAGTCTTGTATATTTGCCATGACTATCATTGGGTCAAAATCCTTGCTTCCAATCTTTATGTTTTCCGTTGAATGGTATTGTTTCTGATCTTTTATGTTCCCCACCACCTACGTTCACCATTTTGGGGAACCACCCCCTATTTCTTATTTTCTAATGAAAAATCACCTAATATAAACACAACAAAGGGTAGGAAACACCTCCCTATTCTCCCACCACTTGTAAGTCTATAACCATGCCACCGCTACCTCCCTCCAACATAAGCTCTGCTGCCTTCTCGACTCCACCAGGGCCGCTCTTCACATTCTAGGGCCCTAGTGCGAAACTGAGAAAATGAGCCCTCATATTTCCGTTTCTTCGTAACGGGACGTATATTATATCTCTATCGTCCCCTGACGCAACAAAACAACCGCCTAAACTTAGCATAATAAAATAATTTAAATTAATAATTATCAAAAACCATAAATACATTTTAAAAAACTACCCTTCCCAAAAAACCCAAAAGGTCAGTTATCCCCATGTCAAAACAACTGGTAATTTCTCGAAACCCTAAATCTCTTAATCAAATTCACTTCTAATGTCTTTTTTTTTCAATTGGTATGAACATGTTGATGTTATAGAATCTGCAGATTCATGAATTCGTGTTAGAGTTAAAAAAAAAAAATTCAGTTTAATTCTATGTGGTTTCCCCTTTGATATGATATGTTCTAATGAAATTGAATAATAATTGAGCTGCTACTTTGATACGCTACAAAGAACCTGAGTTGCTTGAGTTGTTGATTCCGTTGTCACCATAATAGAGGTTTCATTCAACGTGATCAACACATGTGCAGCTGGTGCCGAGCGTAACTAGCGACATCTATAACAGAGGTGTTGCCCAACGAGATCAACAATTGCACAGCTCGTGTTGAACGAAACTAACGACACTACACGTAGAGGTGCCGGCTGACGTAATCAACACTTGTGCATGAGGTGCCGGCCATGGCAGTCGACACTCTCTCAAGGGTGTCTACTATATCGTTAGGAATCTCGTTATTTAAGTTATTATTTTATGCTGCGTTTAGGCGATTTTTTTACGGCGTTTAGCGCCAAATAATCGTCAATGTAAATGATATAAGAATACAGGTATGCATGGTGCATTAGATTTAAAGCTATGTTGGGGAAAAAAAACATAATAAAAGGCAAAAACAA
Organism: Spergularia bocconei; assembly: GCA_963457585.1. Lineage (NCBI taxonomy): Eukaryota > Viridiplantae > Streptophyta > Magnoliopsida > Caryophyllales > Caryophyllaceae > Spergularia > Spergularia bocconei. Next base: position 8,437,974 of record OY734951.1, on the reverse strand, counting down.
TGAGGGTAGTGGATTACGAACCATGCCAATCAACTTAGACATACACTTCCTTCACCATTCGGCTAATAGATTGGTGTATATCATATAATGCTTTATGTTTTATTTATTCTCTTAACTTTACACTTTAGACGCATGGGCCCTTCCGGCCGTGGGCCGTGTGCGGTTGCACCTCCCGCCTACATGCCCGTAGGGCCGAGACTAGACACCATTAACATGAATGTCAATCATCGACCATCATGTTCCACAACACACGCTACACCGCCTCTTCCCATGCCCCTCCATTTTCTTTTTCTTTCTTCTTTTTGTCACCTTTGTTTTCTCTCTCCCCCGCCTAACTATGGCCATTTCGGTGTCCAACTTGGCATTCTCGGCATTAGCTCGACCCCCACTTGCTCCCCCTGTGGGTTCAAATATTGTCATTTTGCTTGCTTTTTAGATAACTCACTTGCTGGTAAAGCTTATTCGAGACCGTTCCTTGTTGTCCTTCTTTTACTAGACTAGATTTCATGTTGTCCAAGAATGTTGGGTCCTCAAATTTTAGCTTTAACTGCCGATGAAATGTGTTCAATGCTACAATTATTATTTGTTTTTTTTTTTCCTTTTGTTAAGGGCTAGATTCTAGAATTGTTATGTAACCTCGTCATCTCCTAGTTAGTGCTTATGCAGATGTGTTTATAGGGATTAAAATTTACAAGGAATAGATATTACGAAGGAGGTTCTAATTCTCCCGAAAAAGGTCATCCAAATAACTCAAAGGAAATGAAAATTTCTAAGAAAATAGAATTTTCATGGCAATAAGGAGTATCTATATGAGACTTTAGCATGACAATCATGTATTCAAAAACATTTCTTTTAATAATAGACATTTAATGCGGTGTTATTTACAAGCAATAATATAATACAAAGTTTGTGATATGATTTGAACAATACTTTATATCCAATAGGATATGATTAATTCATATCTTTTATCATTTGTATATGATTCATATGCTATAAATGCGTACATATTATAGGATATTATTAATAATAATAAAAAAAAACTTTGAACAACTTGCTCATAAAAAATAAATAATATTTGGAAAAGAATCGCGTGATTCTAGGGAACGCGTTTTCCCAATATACTAAAATTGGCCATGAAAAGTACCTTTATAACCATGAAATAAGGTATAGGAATACTTATATAAACATGGAACATTCATGTTCACATGGGAAGTTGAGGAGATAATCAAAATTTCTGAGCTAAGTTCTATAGTAAACATAAAAATAGTTTTATTATCGTTTTTTCTTTTGGTGTGGTAGATTGAGAGTCACCTCTCAACATCAATTTTGAAAATTTCTCAAGATCTAGATTGATCAATCAGTGAATTACCTCAGAAGTGAGGGAAGTGCTTTGATCTCTTCAATTCTAAGGTAATTCACTGGTTTGATTAATAATCCTCTTGAAATGATGTTGCGGAAACACTTGTTTAGTATATGGTATGAGTTTTTTTAATCAATTGTAACTCAATAATTTAATCAATAATTAGTGCAAGAATATTCCAAGATTTGTTGTTTGGCATGATTAATTGACTATCATGGATTCGAAATCCTTTCTTGTGATCTTTTAGTTGAATAGCAGTGGAAATTTTGTGGGGAACCACTCCTACGTTCACCCACCTCCTTAATTTTTTTATGGAGAACCCCCAAAAATAAACAAAACAAAGGGTTGGAACTTGGAACCACCTCCATACCCTCTCACCACCTGTAAGTCTATAACCACAATGGCCTACCCCCAACAGCACCTTAGTTGCCCTCGAGACCACCAACATGAACGCCAATTGTCGACCACCATGCTACATAACACACGCTACACCACCTATTTCCCTCCTCCTCCATTTTCTTCTCTATTCTTCTCTTTTCTTATTTCTCTCTCCCACATTCAATTAACGATGGCCTTTCGGCCTCCAACGTGGCATCCTTGTCATTAGCACGACCCGCCACTTGCTCTCCTTGTGGGTTCAGATATTTATAAAGACAACGGGTGGCTCTCAAAAGCTCATTTTAAAAATCAATGGTGCGCGAACACAATTAAGGGGTGGCGGTAACAAAAGGAGAAGCGTGACGACGAGAAGGGGAGCAGGTCGGAGGAGCATATGGTGGCCGAAAATAGAGAGGAAAGAGAGGATAGAGCCAGAGAGAAAAGCGTTGTGGAGGCTTATAGGGAGGAGGACGTGGAGGATGGCAAAGGGAGTGTGGTTGCCATGGCCTCAACAGGAGGATGTATGTAAAGTGGCGGCAGTAGGAACGTGAACTGTAACACTACGGATTATGAAAAGTGGTTTGTGCAAGGTCCCACATTGGGAAAGTAAGACTGATATGATAAGTTTTTCATAGATTTTTACCATCATATTACCAACAAGTCATTCACCTTTTAAAGCCCACGAGAGAATCTATGGGTCTAAGGAGTGTTTCTCATCTTATTGGGCTGTGTTGTGACGTGTGGTGGATCGGACTGTTACAAATGGTATCAGAGCAAACCAGCAACCGCGTGCTGGTGTTAGGGTTAGGCTCAGGCCAGCCGACTAGCGGGGGATATCTTCAGCCTGTGACTAGCGCTATGGATTAATTGAGGCGCAGCGGGGACGTTCCGTTCATTAAGTGGTGGAGTTTGCAACCTTACGGATTATGAAAAGTGGTTTATGGAATTGATTTGTCCCACATTAGGAAAATAAGGCCCATATGATCAGTTTATAATAGATTTCTACAATCATACTACCAACAAATCTTCACTTTTTAGAGCCCAAGTGAGGATTTACGGGCCTAAGGGGTGGCTACCCATATTATTGGGTTGTGGGACATATGGTGGATGAGGCTAGGTTGTTACATGAATAGTGGTGCTTGATGTTGGCAGGTGGTTACATGTGGTGAGGGGTTTTTTTCGTGTACGGAGGTGCTCTAACACGTTGTTTTGTTTAAATTTGATGGTTCTCCGCAAATTATATTTGAAATCAGTACATCCGTCGATAGATTTATATGGGGTTTCATGTTTCAACTAATTTGTTTTTATCCCCATACTCTACTCAACAATCAACAAGTGACTGACTACTCCCTCTGCCCCATGTCAAAGACCCTGTGAGGTATTTGTAGTGGGATCATGAAGCCGGCCGTCTAAGAAGTGAAGAGTTAGCATACAGTTTGAGTTAGTTAGGAGGTTGTTAGGCAGTTATGGAGTTGTTGCGAGCTGATTAGTTGGGTATTCTGTTAGCCATGTTGTATATAAACAATCACTTATAATAATTTCCAGATTACGAATAATAATAATCTCAATTATCCTCTCAATTCTCTTATTCGTCTGCCTTATTTTCTCTCTCCTTTCTGTTACAGTTTCCAGCAACTTATACAAGCTTTTCTGTTACAAGTATTCTCAAGCTTCTCCTACAAGCTACATTCACTCTCTATTGTTTCACGAGCTTACATGGTTCATATCTTGTGCATTGTATCACTAATATCAGATTCTTTATCCGATCCTATTATAAACAAGCTTCCGCAATACGTTTTATGAGGCGAAACGCTGGCTCACATATGTCACCAAGCGTATTGATAAGTCCTTATTTTGCATAGTTACATAGGACTTTACGGTACTATATTTGCTAGATTTACCCCCCATTCATACTTGATTCTCATTCATTCTCGCAATATTTCACGTCCTTGGTATAGTTGTTGGTTTTTGAGCTTTTCAGGCATAAAGAGGACATTTTGGTGAAGTTAGAGTGCGGGATTGAAGTCATTTGCACAGTGCCAACTTCGGAGCTCAATATCTCCCAAACCACTTGAAATTTTATAGTGAAACCTGTTGGAGGTGAAAGATTATGATCTTAGCTTTCTAAGAAGTGGTCACACGCCCAAATCGGATAAGTAACGAAGAAATTAGAGGCGTTTGAAGTTGGACTGCCAGACCAGTTTTACACGACTCGTGCGCTGGTTACACGACTCGTGTACATTCACGATTTGGTCACTGAAGAGGGCACGACTCGTGCATTATGATGCACGACTTGTGTAGCTGCACGGGTGATGTTTTCCGTATTTACTTTATATGTTTTCGGGCGTTTATTTCCTATTTTTTTAAATAGGTAATTGTAAAATAACCTCCTAGGTATTTATACCTAGTTGAGCCTTTGTATTAGGATCTAAGATTTCATTACTTTTTCGCACGCCGTTACTTTGAAGACTTCACTTTATTTTCAGGATTCAAGACTTTTGTACCAGATTCGAAGATTTATTCTCTTTATATTTCATCGTATTATTCAGACCCAATTGAGAGTATTGTTATTTCTTCCTTTAATCTTTTAATCATGTTTTGCTTTAATTCAATTATTGTTGTTCTTGATTTAGCTATGTGTGAGTAGACTTTTCTAGGGGTTTGATTGAACCCTAACATGTTTGATGCTACGATTTGATTCATGAATTAGCAAGTTAGATTATTCATATGATTAGGGCTTATTATGGCTAGATTTGATTCTCAAGCATGAGTTTGGTTTATGTTGTCTAATCTATATGCGTTGCTGTGATTAGGATTTACATTGATTAATGCTTGCTTGACCTCTAAACGGAGTTTATATACGGGAGTTGCGATTCTTGTTTAGTGATTAGCCCTCTAATATTGATTAGGACTGTTTCACCACGGGAGTGGGTTGCTAGGACTAATTGGGAATTATTATGCGTTCTTAATGCTTCTTATTACTTGATCACTTCACCACGGGAGTGGGATTTAGAATAGTAATTGGATTAGACTATGATAGCCTTGGCGGGATAAGTAGTTCTTTGCATAATCTCCCCTAATCTATGTTAAATTGACTTGCTATGTGTTTTATGATCGTAGTAGATGCATGTTAGTGGGGATATCTCCACCCTAGGCCTTTAGTTTATTGAATTCATCTTCGTTGTTTTTACCATTAATTGATACAATCACAAATCACTTCGACCATAGCGTAGGTGACTTTGCAATTCTTTAGACGACCTAGACATTTTCCATACCTCCCTGAGACCGACCCCCTTAGCTACAATTACCCGTACGCTTGCGGTTAAATAAACTCGTAACAAGTTTTTGGCGCCGTTGCCGGGGAGGTAACAGTACTAATTCTAGGTTTCTTTAGGATTTGTTTGTCTACGCATCTTTTTCTGTTTACCTTTTATTACTGACTTGTGCTTCTCCATGAGACCATGACTGTTTTCAGTTTTCCCCAATATGATGGTGAACCATTTCACCATTACTATTCTATTCATGGGGGGAACTGTACGATGTGATCACTGATGGCATGACCTCCGCAACCATATTGTTGGCGGACAATTTGAGTAATGGGGATCTTTTATTCTTGAAAGATGACGCGGCTTGGGATTTTCTTGATTACTTGGCCTCACACACATTACAGGTTGAGTTGGCGACTCCACGTCCTAAATCTGATCTTCAAATTACTCTAGAGAATTTTATGGCTCAATGTGCTGAGTCCCAGCTTGACTTTGAAGCAAACAACAGTGTTGGGTTTGATTTTGATGAATCTCTACGAGTATCGGATTTTGAGGTTGTTCCACCACAAACGGATCATATGAGTGATTTTTGTGCTCCCATTGTTAAAGGTGATGCATTATTTGATGATGATGATGATTTCGTGGATGACAGCGAGTTAGATTCTACTTTGACTCCAATTCTTTCCACTATTATTGTTTATATGGCACCTTTACATGATGGAGACGGTTCTTCAGTGCATTGTGATGATGATTACTCATCGTTAGGAGGTTCTTTGGATGTGACATATGAGAGTGGGAGAGAAATTACGTCATTAGAGGAGGTTGGAGTGCAAGAAAAAGATTTCGAGCCTATTGAGATTTGCCCTCCAAAAGATGAGACTCGCATACCTCCTTTACATGAGCCACATGTGGCCGTTCCTAAGCTTGTCTCTAAGCTACTTCTCCTTCACTTGCCATCTTGTGTGATAAACTTGCTTAAGTATTCTGCTAGCTATAGGCCATTCAAAGAAGACATTGGAGTTAATCAAGTGAAACATAGAGGAAGGCGGAGATCCTTCCCACCATCTTTTCCCTCTATTGTTTATGCTTTGTCTTGTGTGATCACTAACTTCTTTTGTTGTTGGTCTTATGAGAGTTGTGCAAGTTCTTTTGACAGGTTGCTACAAGCTTTGACTGCTTCCAATCTTGAGCACTTATGGAGTCGAGCATATGACCTTAAACAAGCAATTTTGAGAGAGTTTTCACTCTTCTCCATTGGCAACGCGGTCATTTGTGAGTTTTCTTTCTCTCCTACTTTATATTTTTGTCTCTCTTTATGTGACCATGCCTTTTGTGCACATTGAGGACAATGTGTTGTTCAAGCTTGGGGGAGGGGTTTATGTGACTCACTTGTATATGTTTGTATGTTTAGTTTTTGTTTTTGTGTGTTTATTTTTTGTTTGTGTGCTTTATTCAAAAAACCCAAAAAAATAAAAAAAAAATCAAAAAGACCAAAAATACGTTAGCATGTATCACTTGTACTTACCATTAGGATGATCAAGGAGGTTCTACTTTGTGAAATTATGATTCCTAAATGGTTTTGTTTTGACTTTGTGCATGTGTAAGACGCCTATGACGGTTTGTTTGCATGACTTTTAATTCTTTATCGACTCTTTGGAATGAGTGTTGCCCTTATGAGACCTCAAGTCTCGAGAGTAGTTTGCTTGCCTATCATTATATGCTGAGAAGACGGTATTAGAACAATGACGATAGAATGTGGTTTTTCAAATGTTTTCAAAGTTTTATTTTATCACCACAATACCAAAATGCCAAAATCCCGTTTTTGAAAGTACCATTTTGATACCCTTTGTGCCTAAGCCTTGTGTTTCTTTGTATGTACCCTCATTACAACCCATTTCACCCCATCCTTGCCGAGCAAGAGGAGCAACAAATGGAGGCTCGGGTTTAGTTGGTGGATTAGGAATTAGGTGGGGGGATGTGACGATGAGGGATGTTTGGAGGCTAGCTTGGGGGAAATTTTGGGAATTGGTTACTTATGTCCACTTGAGTTTATTTTGTATCTTGTGAGTGGATTTGGCTCACCGACGATTCCGTTGTTATTGTTTGTAATAAAGAGTGTGGAAAGAAAGTATTTTATTTAGTTTTCAATTGCAAAAAAAAAAACAAAAAAAAAAGTGAAAAAAAAAGAAAAAAAAAAAAGAAGAAGTGAAAAAGAAAAAAAAAACAGAAAATCAAAAAACAAAAAAAGAAAAAGAAAGATATGTATATAGTATTACAATAAGCTTTCCACTCTCTCGTGTTTGTTTGTAATTGGCTTTTGTTACGGAACATCGGTGTTGTCGATTTGATATTGTTGGTTTGTTGGTGTACATTTGGTTGGATCTTCTTGGTGGTGCTAGGTGGGAGACATAAGGGGTGCTAGAGTTCGTTCATTACAATGGCGTAAGCATGGTAGGATAGATATATTTTGAGGGCGTAGATTAGAGGTGGATTCTAGGATTTCATCTACTTTGGGGGTTGCTCCCGCTCTATCCCTTAATCCGTTTCCTTTTTGCTTTGCCATAGCCCCTTCCCATGCCAGTTACTAATGCTATGTTTGATCCTTGTTAAAACCATTCTTGAGTTGTTCTATGCTAAGAGGCAAGCCAGGTTTCACATTCAACTAAATATTTTCAGGTTTAAAGTGAGATAATATTCCATTGAGTCGGTATTAGGAGAAAGTGGTTCCTCGGAGCACTTGTAGTTCTTTGAATTGCATACATGTCTAACATATCTTGAGGCTAATTGCTACTACATGCCTTAGTCCAAATTTTCGAAATTAAATTGATTTTGAACTAGTTTTGAAGTCTTTTCGAAAACCTTGATCGGAGTTTTGGTTGAGTGCTTGTGGTTACATGTTGGCTAGACCTTGTTTTGAATGCATATGTTCTTGGGTTTACACGAGGACGAGTAAAGTTTTAGCTTGGGGGAGTTTGATAAGTCCTTATTTTGCATAGTTACATAAGACTTTACGGTACTATATTTGCTAGATTTACCCCCCATTCATACTTGATTCTCATTCATTCTCGCAATATTTCACGTCCTTGGTATAGTTGTTGGTTTTTGAGCTTTTCAGGCATAAAGAGGACATTTTGGTGAAGTTAGAGTGCGGGATTGAAGTCATTTGCACAGTGCCAACTTCGGAGCTCAATATCTCCCAAACCACTTGAAATTTTATAGTGAAACCTGTTGGAGGTGAAAGATTATGATCTTATCTTTCTAAGAAGTGGTCACACGCCCAAATCGGATAAGTAACGAAGAAATTAGAGGCGTTTGAAGTTGGACTGCCGGACCAGTTTTACACGACTCGTGCGCTGGTTACACGACACGTGTACATTCACGATTTGGTCACTGAAAAGGCACGACTCGTGCATTATGATGCACGACTCGTGTAGCTGCACGGGTGATGTTTTCCGTATTTACTTTATTTGTTTTCGGGGGTTTATTTCCTGTTTTTTTAAATAGGTAATTGTAAAATAACCTCCTAGGTATTTATACCTAGTTGAGCCTTTGTATTAGGATCTAAGCTTTCATTACTTTTTCGCACGCCGTTACTTTGAAGACTTCACTTTATTTTCAAGATTCAAGACTTTTGTACCAGATTCGAAGATTCTCTTTATATTTCATCGTATTATTCAGACCCAATTGAGAGTATTGTTATTTCTTCCTTTTATCTTTTAATCATGTTTTGCTTTAATTCAATTATTGTTGTTCTTGATTTAGCTATGTGTGAGTAGACTTTTCTAGGGGTTTGATTGAACCCTAACATGTTTGATGCTACGATTTGATTCATGAATTAGCAAGTTAGATTATTCATATGATTAGGGCTTATTATGGCTAGATTTAATTCTCAAGCATGAGTTTGGTTTATGTTGTCTAATCTATATGCGTTGCTGCGATTAGAATTTACATTGATTAATGCTTGCTTGACCTCTAAACGGAGTTTATATACGGGAGTTGCGATTCTTGTTTAGTGATTAGCCCTCTAATATTGATTAGGACTGTTTCACCACGGGAGTGGGTTGCTAGGACTAATTGGGAATTATTATGCGTTCTTAATGCTTCTTATTACTTGATCACTTCACCACGGGAGTGGGATTTAGGATAGTAATTGGATTAGACTATGATAGCCTTGGCGGGATAAGTAGTTCTTTGCATAATCTCCCCTAATTTATGTTAAATTGACTTGCTGTGTGTTTTATGATCGTAGTAGATGCATGTTAGTGGGGATATCTCCACCCTAGGCCTTTAGTTTATTGAGTTCATCTTCATTGTTTTTACCATTAATTGATACAATCACAAATCACTTCGACCATAGCGTAGGTGACTTTGCAATTCTTTAGACGACCTAGACATTTTCCATACCTCCCTGAGACCGACCCGTTAGCTACAATTACCCGTACGCTTGCGGTTAAATAAACTATACCAAGCGTATCAAACCGATCAACAACAAAATCAACGAAAAATGAGTGAGCAAGAACAAATGGCGCAACTTCGAGTAGAAGTTAGCCAATTGACAGCAGGACAGGTTCAATTGCAAGCTCGATTCACCCAATTAATGGCCTATATGCAGCAAACCATCAATAACAATGGCGGAGGTTCGGGGTCCGAGGGAAATGTTGGTAATTATGCTGTAGGTGGAGGTGCATGGGGGTGAGAATCAGGACAAAAATGGCGCGAGAAACTTAGGATTCACACCTAAATTGCAAGTCTATACATTCGATAATACTGGGGTAAGTTCTTGCATGCGCAATACTTTACATTATGCAAAGTAGCTGATAATCAGAATGTAGATATGACTTGCTTGAACATGATGGGAAAGGCCAAGGTTTGGTCATCTAGTTATCTTGTTGTGCATCACAATAATGTACCCTGGACTGAGTTTGTGGTAGCTTTAACCTCAAGATTCAAATATGAAATGAGCTATAATGTTGTGGAAACGTTTGACAAATTAGCTCAAACAGGTTCATTGGATGGTTACATTGATGAGTTTGAAAGGCTAAAAGGTTTAATGCAGCTCGAAAATCCGCTGTTACTTGATAACTACTTCTTAGATAGAGTGCTTCATTAGTGGTCATAAACTTGTTGCTTGAGCCTTTAAACCTCAAGGAATGGCTACAACCTTAGAATTTGCCAGATGTCAGGAAGAAACTTTTGAATGCTACTGCTAGAATGAGCCATAGACCTGCCTATTCTGCTAAGTCTACAAAACCTGTCACAAATCCTAACTATCACCACTCCAAAATCTTGTCATCAATTATACACCGAGATCAAGACAAAGGAATTATATACCAGCCAAAGTCAGAGCTGAAAAAATGGCTAATGGAGAGTGATATTCCTACAACCAGCCCTACACTAAAGGTGACAAATGCCAATTTACAGAAAAACAACTGATGGTAAAAGTGGATGCTGATTAGTATGAGGATCAGGAAAACTTGGAGTTTTGGTAAGAAAAAGGAGAGGACACCGATGTTGGAAGAACCACACATATTTGTGATTGCATTGTCACCAGAGATCTCAAACAATGAGATTTGACAGGCTAAAGTCGTATGCCTACAAATATAATTAATCAATACTAACCTAAAACGTAGTAATAGGCAAGTAAGGTTCGTATCCACAGAGAACGGTAATAGTCTAAGTATGTAAAGTAACCAAATGGGGGGTTTTAGAGTATAAATGATTAAGTGATCAAACGAAAAGAAGTAATTTGCAATTCAATTAAGGGAAAAATCTCGGATGATTAATATCCACTACAGTTCATCCAATTGATCATTGTTCTCACTTAAATCAACTATGTTGAGCACCTAGTTGTGAAAACGGAGTTTTCGATCGTTCCTAATTAATAGCTAGCAAGAGAGATCAGCCCTACCAACTAGCCCTAATCGATGAATAACAAAGACGCGCGCCTAAATTCAATTCAACGAAAGCATAAAGCAATAGAACGATAGCAACTAGGATAGATAAGATCTAGACACACGCGGTTTCGATCTTCAATCAATATATCAATTCTCTCCTAAACCTTAGATCTATGATCAGCACGGAATTAAGATTTAGTTTCTACTAGTGAATCAATTAAACAAACAATTAGTCCTTTGATTAATGATTCTAGCAATATGATTTAACCTAGGGTTAATTAGTTTGCAACCTAATCAACGATAAATCAATCAATAAGCAATTAAAACAAAGAGAATGATAATACTCAACAATAATTGAAATAGTTAGAACTCACAATTGTCCGGATGAATTTGTAGCTTCAATTAATAAATCCGAGAATAAGGTCTTTATCCTTGCATAATCTTGAAAATAAGCTCTAAAAGTTCTGAATACTCAATGTCTAATAATAAAACGAAACTTAGGTTTAAATAGAAAAAGATTACAAAACGGGTTTAGGAAACCCGTCCTTACGCCGACACAGCAGCGGACGAGTCGTCCAGATCGGGACGACTCGTCGGCTTCCAGACGAGTCGTCTGGAACCTTTTCGCCAGACTGCTGAAGTCACTGTGAGAGTCGTCTAGAAGTCGTCTGGTTCGCGACGACTCGTCGGACGACTCGTCTATAGTCAGACGAGTCGTCTTCAGCGGACTGGCTCTGGCGATATTTTTCAAACGGTCATAACTTCTTCGTTACTTGGCCTATGACAACGTGTGACCACTTCCTGGAAAGCTAAGATCATGAACTTTAATATGCCGTTGGTTTCAGTACAAAATTCCAAGCCGTTTGAGAGTTATGAAGCTTCAAAGTTGACCTTCCGTAAATGAACTGAAATCTCTTCCAAACTTGCCCAAAACTTGGCATCTCGCTCCCTGGATCATCTTTTATCGCCTCATTGTCGTTCCACACAATTGCACATCAATCTTGAGGCCATAAATACATACAAAACCACTAATTCTTATATTAAAGCACAAATACACGAATGATAGAATTAGCTAATAAATTGATCCAAAAGCAACCATTTGAATGCATCAAAACCCATCTTTTACCACTACTAAGTGGTGTGTATCAAGGGTGATTGGTTTTGTCAAAAGAAAACCTATCCATATACTCATTGACTCTGCAAGTACTCACAATTTTATGGATGTGAAAATGACTGAGAAATTGGGTTGAGTAATAGAGAAGATTCGTCATCAGGTTGTATCAGTTGCTAATGGAAATTACCTGCCTTACATGAGCATTTCTCTTGGGAAATGAATCACATGACATTCACTTCAGATGTTTTTCTAATACCCTTGGGTGAATGTGATATGGTATTGGGAGTGCAATGGCTGAGTACTTTGTGTTCAGTAAAATGGGATTTCAAGAACTTAGTTATGTGGTTTGAGCTGGGAAACAACACTATGACATTAAAACATATCCATGTTCAAAGAATTAAGATGATCCAAGTGAAATCAACCGATATTTGTGTTGTTTATGCTATTCAACTCTGTTTCCTGCAACTACTGAGTGGTGAAGGTTTTGAAATTCACATCAGTTGCACTGCCATTTTTGCAAAAACCAATAACTATCCTACCAATTTGCAGCTATTACTTTGATAGATATGAACCTAAATCACTACCACCATCTAGAGGAGTATTTGATCATAAATATACCTCTCAAAAAATCCTTTGAACAAATGAGACGTAATTGAGAAATTGGTCCAAGATATGTTGGATAGTGGAATAATTCAGAGTAAGTCGAGCCCATTTGCTTCTCAAGTTTTTTTGGTTGGGAAGAAGGATGCAACATGGCGAATGTGTGTTGACTATAGGGAATTGAACAGAAAGACTGTCTAAGACAAATTTCCAATCCCTGTGATAGATTAATTGGTTGATGAATTAGCTGGAGCCACAATCTTTACCAAGCTAGATTTAAGAGCTGGATATCAAAAATTGAGAGTTCATCCTGCTAATGTTTTTATAACTACATTTAAAACCCATGAAGGGCATTGTAAATTCCAAGTAATGTCCTTTGGACTTACAAATGCATCGGCATCTTTTCAGGGGTGGATGAATTCAATTTTTGAACCCTTGTTGAGGAAGTGTGTCCTGGTATTTTTTGATGATATCCTCATCTATAATAAGACAACATCTAATCATTGGTAGCACCTTGAGTCAGTTTTTCAGTTGATGTAATCCAGTCAAATGTATGCAAAGCTTGCCAAGTGTGCATTTGGAATGGAAAAAGTAGAATATCTATGGAATTTAACCGGAACTCCTTCTTGATAGCATTGGTCTCGTCTCGGCAGTTACTTAAGTTCCGAGTCACTATCTCTATGAATGGTGTAGAAACTGACAGCAAGAAGATTAAAGCTGTAGCTGAATGGCCAACTCCAAAATCTGTCAAAGAAGTAAGAAATTTTTTGGGATTGGCTTGGCTAGATACTGTAGACACCCTACTTTTGCACCCATTTTAGCGCCCGATGATGAGATGGACCGTGGACACGCGTTGAAAGGTATCGTTTGCCAAGTGGTTCGATTTATCAGTTTAGACCCGAATTACCGTGTTTAGTCAAAATAACCTTACTTATTAGATTGGAAATTGTAGGTTAATATATTGGGCTTGGTTACTTAGACGATTCTATGCTGAGTTGGGCCAAGACTTAAACGTTAAATGCATGCATAGCCTTTTGCATGATAATCCGATAATGCCACTCAACCACTGGCATCGATTTTCTGTTCGGAGCACAAATTCACTCCGTGTAGAAAGCTGCCCAAATCTTCTAGAATTGTCATTAACAATCCACCCAATTAAATATTATAAGAAATATATGGGAGATTTATACTATTTGCTAATACCTAAAATACTTCCCACGTTTGAACTCCCACAAACTCCCTCTGATTGGTACGATTACATAACCAATGCGAGTTCTAATGCCACTCGAATGCCATTCACCTTGTACTATAAATAGAGGTACTCCGTATGCCTTGTTTTTCATGCACATAACTTACGAAATTCCTACGATTAGTGTGCAAGAAAATAGACGAGACCATGAACAAGCACCTGAGTCTCGAACAACAATTGTCACATATTCGTGCATCCTAGCTACAAAATTATGATCTACATCTTCAATACGATGATTAGGAAAAGAGCACAAAACACTCATACACATACACTCATGCACCCGTACACCTTACCTACGACGTCCAACCCGTAGACTATTCAAGACAAGACAACTACACTACGTGGAATATGAGGGTCAAGACTATACCTTGGGCTCATTGGCAAACGATACTGAGATCTGCGAATTACGACACAGGAACGTCCACCTGAGGGTCCCAATATCTTTCTCAAAGAGTCTTATTATTTGTCGTAAGTTCTTAATCATGTGTGCTTAACATGCTAATTTACGGTAATTGGTGTTCATATTCTCGTACATTGATCAAATTAGTGGTTTCAATACACATTTGTTTTATCTTACGTACGTAGCTAGCCGACACTTATATTGCATGCAAGTATCTTAAATTGGTATTGATATGTCTGCTTTGTTACGTACGTGGCTACAAATTAGAAAGTTTGATCTATGATAGTGTCTACTTGTATTGATCTAGCACGTTTATTCACATCACTTACCATACAATATGTCTGCCGCACGCTTGTCTTAACTACGTGACAATATTCCATGCATATCTAATCATATTATCTCGTCGCATGATTTTACTTCTCGCTCGCATGCTACTTGTACGTGCTTTCGTCGTTGATTACAATTTTTATATTTAATTCGGATCAATTAGTAGAGACCGTTGATCTCGATGGGCGAGTTGGGTGCCTAACACCTTCCTAACTCGTAACCTTGCAACGAACCCCAGTTTAGGTTTGTGGGGAACCTATAAAAAATCCCGCTGGCGACTCCGTGTAATTCACACCTCTTTTTCGGGAGAGCGAATCGGCAACCCGCCGGTACGGCATCTCACAGTGGCGACTCCGTTGGGGAACTAGTTGCATAGCTTGAAAATTGATCCGTTTTAAATATTTAATGCGTAATTAACATTGCATATTTCATAGAGTATGCATGCCGCGTTAGAACGCCGCGCCCTAGGACAAAGCCAATTGACCTCGAAAGAATGACTATTGACCATCGGACCAATTCGGTTTATGCGATGGAAATATGGTCTACTTTCACCCCGTGACCTTGTACTTGTCAAAGTACAAAATGGATGGACTCATTAGCACGGTCTGACATACCGAAACCCAATAGAGTTTGTCCTAGTCGTGGGCGTATGATTTACCCTGTTGACTACCCCATTTAGCAAACATAGGCGAATTATGTGTTTTTTGCTATTATATACGTGCATTGTTTGCTTAATACTTTGGGTCCTAATTGATACGTGTGTTCCTCTGCTTGTTTGCTTTTAGTAAAACCAAAAAGTAGGTTTGATCAGTACGTACGTGCCCTTGAGTTTAGATGCCACGGGAGTTCTAGCATTTGTCCCCTAAGTGTGCGTGTCAAACTATAGGAGTCTAGGAATTTCCGCCGTGTCTAACGAGGATTTCTTGTCCATGATCAACTTGTTGTTTTAGGATTCCAATTTCCCTACGTATTCCTAATTTATTTGCACGCTAAGCCAGCCATAGAAAGTTGCGACTCTTTAGATTAGGCTCCGTATTAAATTTGACTACCTAATTCTAGTGTTTTAAGGCGTTTAATTTCCTAAACATCAATCCTCGATCTGATTCCTACGATTAGGTGGACAGCTAGGTATCTCTAAATTAGGATTGTTTTTCACTAGTCATGATCCTAGTGTTTGTAGGAGTCTTAGTCTTTTCATGTGTTCACACTCCTACAGTCCTACGTGCTCATAGCTTCTTTCTAGAGTTTGTCTTGCGTCCAACCGGAAGAAGACTTCTAGTGTCCTAGGACTCCTTTAGGATGTGTACGCCTTTCTAGGTGTTAGAAACCTATTCATTCCGACTTTTTTCCTAGGATCATAGTAGAGGAAACCCTAACTTGGTAAGAGACCACTTTAGAAACCTCTCCTAGATCAATTGAACAAACAAATATGATAAAACAATTCGAAAGATATCAAAGAAAATCTGAAATACGAGTATCGAGAGGACGACTTTTTGCGTCGTATACATGGACTTAAACTAATAAGTGTCATGACTTACGTCATAAATTTTTTTACCTCCTAGCAAGATGAGATTGCAATTACGCTACTCTAATTCCAATGGAGTAAAAAGACTAGACCAACGGAGGGCCGGAGGCCCAAAAATTCGTGGAAGCCAGCATTAAGCTCAGTAGCCAATTGCCATCGAAATGCGAATAAAGGAAAAAATTCATTCCTACGTAATCCTAGTGGTCCGGGAGGGAGAAAGCTCACCCCCTGATGCTATTAAGATGCCAGTGGAGTAAAAAAGCTCACAAAAAAAAAAAAAAAAAAAAATTGAATTCATGCATGACATTTATGTAGGCCAGAGTGCACCCAATTTTAAGCCTGCACGATGATCAAATTGCAAGTATTTGGTACAAAGCATAAAACGATATTTGGCACACCCATGATAATGTTAAAAAGGGAACACCAAATATCGAACCATAAAGACTGACTAATAATATACCATCATACAATGACTTGTACCCAAACTTAGCAATTATGAGTCTAGTGAGTCTAGCAATAACGATGTTCTTAGTCATAAGAGTCAAGGGACGTTTATACCTTTTTTTTATGTACTACTTGATTCTAGTAAACGGATTATGATTTTACGTGCCCCTATGTCTTGATTTGCCTATTTCGCACACTTCGAATGATATTGCAATGAACAAAATTTATCTACAAAATTAATGAAGCAATGAAAAAAAAAACAAAAGGATTTCACAAAAAATTCACAATGGACGAAATGGAGGAACAGAGCCTTTCATGACCTCATATTTATCAAAGATTCCTTTCATCTATATGATCCGTATTCAACTCACAATACAAATTCAATGGAATCAACAAGTCAACAAGTAGAGTGTGATTTAACTTTTGTGACAAGGATCCTGTAAACTCATTTTTTCTCTACCTATTCCAAGTCTAACGTAGGATACCCACTCCCTACCACTCACTTGGCCATTTTCAATCAATAAATAAGTTTTCATGTTAACCTTGAGAGACTTATTTGGCAAAATCCATTTGATATAATCATCCGATCCCCAATTTTTAAGGCTCTCAAATTCACAATTTCGGTAACATGAAAATAGGACGCCTGTTTTTTAAACTTTTTTCAGGCAAATTAGTCATGGCGCTTGAAAGAGGCACACATTTGTGAACACCTAAACATACGCATTTGTGAAATTCTTCTACGTCATTAAACATCATTGTTGCCAACCAAGAAATCAATCGTGGTTCACATATTCTTATACCTTGTCATTTTATTAGCTATTTTGAATCAAGCCATGAGAATTTGAGAGACTTTTTTCGGCTATGTTATGGTTGCATCATTACAATCAAGCGAATGTTAAAATTCCTACTAGCCATCATTGGATCATTAAACGTTTTTAATAGGTCATGTCCACATTTCTTAAAGTTAGACTTGAAAGTTTGAACCTGAACCATTTCCAATTCACCTACTACCTTTCACCTTGACCCACCGTTTACCTAATTTCAATCAAAGCCCTACGATCGATCATACCCTTTCATATCCAACAGCTTTCATTTTTCGATCATAAGCCATGATACATCCAACTAATAACTTTTGTCTTGGACCTCCAGCCCATTTTAACCTCATAAATGTTCATGAGTCAAATGACACGAGCCTTTCCAAATCCATATGCCTCTTTACCAACTCTGCTTACCCTTACAAAGGATCTTTGTCACAAGGATTGAATCACAAGCTACTTTGTTGTACATTGTTCATAGTTCCACAGTTGTGAGTACAAATCTGAGCCATTAGCTACATTCTATTCAAAGCAAATAAAAATCATGATCTGCAGAATAGACCAAAGATGCCTCTAAATGATGTCAAAGGGGTCCAATTCTCAAGAATATTCATTACAAGCTCGGGGGCTTCTATTTCAAATTATAATGTCAAAATGATCATCACCTACATAACTCTACGTACAAGGCAAATCTTGGACCTACTTGAGTCCTTTGAGCGCCAAGTATGCATGAGAAAATCATTGGCCCATCAAGTAGTAAAAGTGAACACTAATGTCGAACATTCGTTAACATTTGCATCCATTCTACACACAAGTATATATAGTCATCCAATTGAATGTTGTGTACGCATTATCAGGCCTTTGCTAATTCCCATGAATCAAGAACAAATGCCAGACACTCTCTAGCATTTCCACCCCTGCGTTTGAAGTCTTTACACGAATAGCGAGATCATGCACACGGACGTCAAACACTTTTTGGCTCTGCAAGTTTTACTCGCTTTTCGACACTATTGACTTTTTTTTCGGTCCAATTCACAGTGAAGTCCTACATTGCGTAAAAGAAAAAATTATTAATTGTTCAAAATAACAAAGGTAAATAAGTTCATTGCAATTAAATTGGAGGGTGAATTAGTCTTAATCATTAGACATTTCTTAATCTAAAGACATTGGGTTCAATTCATATGAAATTACATCTTCTGCTAGACTCTCAAATATCATGTTGTATCAACTGCAATCACCCAGAGGGTTAATCTCATCATCGTCCGTCGTACGATCATTCCATATCAATTAGTGAAAGGCCAAATAGAAAATATGCTACGTACAATGCGTGAACTATTGAAATTATGGCAGGCAATCTTAATGCTACTATCACTCTACCATCACCTTTATTCAAGAAACAATAGTCACTCAAAAAAACAGAAACCAAAGGTTCTTACCATTGTTAGAGTGATAACATGTGCATTTGTTAATGGCGGGTAATACGAATATTCGGCTAAACTTATACGAATTCAAATTTACCTACAAAAGCAAGGGAATACCACCAATGATTTAATACAAATTCAGGGCCTTTCTTTGGTACAATCAAGTGATAAAATGTCTTTCGAAGCCACTTCGGTAGGCCTTTCACCTTCGACGTTAGCAAATTCGAGACACCACTTCACTTGAAACTTTGTGCTACTTCTAGAATATATGTGGTGGAACAAATTAAACCATATACGAGAACTGAGACCCATCACCATAAAGTCGAATTCCGGTACACTGCAATTTCCAACTTCTCTTCAAAAGGCATAATCTTAGTGCACCACATTTTGTCTAGCCTACCTTGAGCGGTCTTTTCCATGCTTGCTAGGGCACGTACGTACTGACTTGTTTGTCCTTGTGTTTTTTGCTTGCATGATGGAATTTTGCATCCCAACGAGTAACATACTCTCGTCAAGTTCATAAGAAATAGCAACCTACAACCCGAAGTCCGATCCTTACGCTCGGGGGCTAGAAATGCTTTGACTTCATATGAATATGAATTTGATAACGGAACTGCAACATCAAGCTCAGCAACCATCAAGTTATAAATTCAGTCGTCGCAAGACTCAAAATCCAGCAGTCGCCAGACTATAAAACTGAGCAGTCGTTAGACTATAAAATCAACCTCAGCAGTCGACGAACTATAAATGGCAGCAACTTCTTCCGGATGACAACTGCGCCCATCTTGAACATACAAGTTATCCAAATGCACGATGAATGTCTTGAATGACTACTTCGCCCATTCAAGATAATCTACAACACTTACATTTTGATCGCTTACTGCGCTCGATCGAAATGGCTACGGTTAAATCTTTTGTGATACTATTTGTGACATAGAGTAATGTTCTTTGTCATCTTTTAATTTGTTGCAACTGATTTTTCAAACCTTTGACTTTCGTCTATTCACATACTCAGTCAAAGCGGGGGCTCCTGTAAACACCCTACTTTTGCACCCATTTTAGCGCTCGATGATAAGATGGACGGTGGACACGCGTTGAAAGGTATCGTTTGCCAATTGGTTCGATTTATCAGTTTAGACCCGAATTACCGTGTTTAGTCAAAATAGCCTTACTTATTAGATTGAAAATTATGGGTTAATATATTGGGCTTGGTTACTTAGACGATTCTATGCTGAGTTGGGCCAAGACTTAAACGTTAAATGCATGCATAGCCTTTTGCATGATAATCCGTTAATGCCACTCAACCACTGGCATCGATTTTCTGTTCGGAGCACAAATTCACTCCGTGTAGGAAGCTGCCCAAATCCTCTAGAATTGTCATTAACAATCCACCCAATTAAATATTGTAAGAAATATATGGGAGATTTATACTATTTGCTAATACCTAGGACACTTCCCACGTTTGAACTCCCACAAACTCCCTCTGAATGGTACGATTACATAACCAATACGAGTCCTAATGCCACTCGAATGCCATTCACCTTGTACTATAAATAGAGGTACTCCGTATGCCTTGTTTTTCATGCACATAACTTACGAAATTCCTACGATTAGTGTGCAAGAAAATAGACGAGACCACGAACAAGCACATGAGTCTCGAACAACAATTGTCACATATCCGTGCATCCTAGCTACAAAATTCTGACCTACATCTTCAATACGATGATTAGGAAAAGAGCACAAAACACTCATACACATACACTCATGCACCCGTACACCTTACCTACGACGTCCAACGACCGTAGACTATTCAAGACAAGACAACTACGCTACGTGGAAATGAGGGTCAAGACTATACCTTGGGCTCATTGGCAAACGATACTGAGATCTGAGAATTACGACACAGGAACGTCCACCTGAGGGTCCCAATATCTTTCTCAAAGAGTCTTATTATTTGTCGTAAGTAGTTAATCATGTGTGCTTAACATGCTAATTTACGGTAAGTGGTGTTCATATTCTCGTACATTGATCAAATTAGTGGTTTCAATACACATTTGTTTTATCTTACGTACGTAGCTAGCCGACACTTATATTGCATGCAAGTATCTTAAATTGGTATTGATATGTCTGCTTTGTTACGTACGTGGCTACAAATTAGAAAGTTTGATCTATGATAGTGTCTACTTGTATTGATCTAGCACGTTTATTCACATCACTTACCATACAATATGTCTGCCGCACGCTTGTCTTAACTACGTGACAATATTCTATGCATATCTAATCATATTATCTCGTCGCATTATTTTACTTCTCGCTCGCATGCTACTTGTACGTGCTTTTGTCGTTGATTACAACTTTTATATTTAATTCGGATCAATTAGTAGAGACCGTCGATCTCGATGGGCGAGTTGGGTGCCTAACACCTTCCTAACTCGTAACCTTGCAACGAACCCCAATTTAGGTTTGTGGGAAAAAAACCTATAAAAAATCCCGCTGGCGACTCCGTGTAATTCACACCTCTTTTTCGGGAGAGCGAATCGGCAACCCGCCGGTACGGCATCTCACAGATACTATAGAAAGTTTGTCCGAAATTATGCTATAATCAGCAAACCTCTCACCAGTTAGTTGAGGAAATGAGCTTATGAGGGGAATACAAAAGGAGGTTAGGCCTTTCAAAAGCTGAAGTTGGCTCTTACATAAGCACACGTATTGGATGTCCCTGACTTCAATATTCCATTCATTGTAGAAACAGATGCATCGAATGAAGAATTGAAGCAGTTCTCATACCAAGGGATCACCTACTGGCATATATTAGCTGGGAATTGGCTCCAAAATGGCATAAACTGCCAGCTTATGAGGAGTTAATGGCCATTGTATTTGTTGTTCACAAATGGAACAATACCTGTCGGGGCAGCATTTCATTATAAAGACATACCAGAAAAGCTTGAAAGGGTTAATGTAGCAAAAAATATCAAAGCTGATGGGATTTGACTATGAAATCCAATACAGAAGTGGCAAAGAAATCTAGCAGTTGATGCACTATCTAAGGTGCAAGGGGCAGAGTTGTTGTGTCTAGTACCCACAGTTGTGGATTAAGATCTAGAAAAGAGATTTTCGGAAAGTTACAGCAATGATGACCACATACAAACTATTTACCAAAAGTTGCAGCAAAATATCCATGTCAAATACCACTCTCTGTAAAATTCTTTGGTAAGAAGGATGGGCAAGATTGGTATTGGAAAATATGATGATTTAAGAAATGAGATACTCAAATGGCACCATGCTACTGGTGAAGCTAGTCATCATATTGGCAGGGATAAGACTATTAAAAGACCGCAGACTCTATTTCATTAGAAGGGAATGATTAGAGATGCTACAGTCGTTTTTGTCAAAAACTGTCTCACCTGTCAAGCAGCCAAGCATGAAAATGTGACCAATTTTAGTCTTTTGCAGCCTCTTCCTATACCTGAACAAGTGTGGGTTGATATTTCAATGGATTTCATCACAGGACTACCTATATCCCATGGTAAGGAAGTAATTTGGGTGGTAGTTGACATGCTTAGCAAAGCAGCTCATTTTGTAGCTTTGTCACTCCATATACTGTAGTGGAGGTTGCTCAAGCATATTTGGATCACATTTTCAAGCTGCATGGGTGGCCTACGAGCATCGTGAGTAACAAAGATTCTATTTTATTGAGCCAATTTTGGAAATCTCTGTTTACTTTGCATGGGACAGAGTTTAAACTATCATCAGCCTACCATCCACAAATTGAAACTGAGGAGGGGAATAGGTGTTTGGAGATATATGTCATATGAATATGTGGTGAAAAACCAAAAGATTAGAGCATGTGACTACCTTTAGCAGAGTGGTGGTTCAACACCTATTATCACACAGCTATTGGTTTGACACCCTATGAGATTATCTACAACAAATAACCACCATTATATCTACCCTACCTCCCTGGAGAATCTAAGGTGGACAAATCAATGCAGAGGAGGGAGACCATGATTGACAATATCAAGCAAAGTCTGCTGAAGTCTCAGTCCAAAATGAAGCACTAAGCTGATTTACACAGGTGAGAAAGAGTCTATGAGAAAGGTGATTGGATTTGGCCTAAATTGCAGCCTTACAGACATTAATTTGTTCAAGAAAGGATGAATCAGCAGCTATCTCATAAGTATTGTGGTCAATTCCAAATATGTGCAGTCATTGGAAAGGTAGCCTATCAGCTAAAGTTACCAACAACGGCCAAGATATTCAATGTGTTTCATGTGTCACAACTGAAAACCTTTAGAGGCATCCTAACAACTGCTCCACATATTCCATTGTGGTTTATAATCGAGATGCACTGTACATTCCTACTCCAGTTGATGTCTTAGATCCGAGAGTTGTCAGGCCAGGAACAAGGATTAGAGGCAAGTTTTGATCAAATGGGAAGGATTCTCTGACATTGTTGCAACCTGAACCACCTGAGCATTTTGAAGAACAATTTGCATGCATCCAAATTCTTATTTAAGACTTGACGTCAAGTCTGTTATTAAGGAGCTGAG
Organism: Spergularia bocconei; assembly: GCA_963457585.1. Lineage (NCBI taxonomy): Eukaryota > Viridiplantae > Streptophyta > Magnoliopsida > Caryophyllales > Caryophyllaceae > Spergularia > Spergularia bocconei. The sequence goes on along the minus strand of OY734951.1, from coordinate 8,414,631 downwards.
GAAGGGATGATGCAGGGCATCTAAGAAGTGAAGAGTTGATAGTGTTTGAGTTAGTTAGGAGTTTGTTAGGCAGTTATAGAGTTGTTGCAATAAGTTGATTAGTTGGTTATTACGTTAGCCATATTGTATATAAAGAATCACTTGTACTCTGTAATCATTTCTAGATTATGAATAATAATAATCTCAACTAGCTTTTGTGCCCGTGAAATCACGGGTCCTATTTTTGTTTCATTTTAAACGAATAACCTAGCTACTTAAAAAAGAAATATTATTTGCTTGATAAAGTTTTTGAAAATTTCGAGTATAAATCATTTTAAACTACATGATAAAGATTTTTGTTGGATGAATTTGTAAAAATTGAAACGTTTAGAGGTTCTTACGATATTGAAGACATAACACCAAAAAAATTAAAGGTACAATATACTCATTAAATTCAAAATCCAAAATGTACATAATTAACCAACAATTGTATAATTCGCTCATAACCACGACGATCATATTCCATGATACTAATTAAAATACAATATAGTTTTATGAAACTATCACAGCCAATTTATAAACCAATAGCAAAAAGACATTATCTTAATAGTTAATAATATTATTTAATAAAATGATTTCCAAATAACCACATATTTTAATGCTAATAACTTATATTAGAAGGAAGATTAAAGACCAATTGAAATTTTTATTGAAATCACGGGGCAAATTTTGATTTATTTGGAGAATTGAATTGAGTATATAATTTTTAAATTTTTTTTTCCGCATAGTGTTATAAATCACAAACCAAATATTATGATCTATATATATTTTTTAAAGAATGCCTTGCGCGTTATTGTTTATCCCTGATATGTTGAATTTTTACAATACTGAAAATTGAAAACCAAAAATAAATATCAAAATGAACTTGTGAATCACAAAATCGAAAATATATATTACAAAGACTATTGTATTTCATTATAACAGTTTAAGTACAATAACTATTTGAAATATTGAAATAACAATAACAAATTGCCATCGATCATAATTTGATAGTAAAATATACTTGTATACTTTAAAAGTAACACTACGATAGATACATACAACTAATATAGGCACTAAGACATATGTAGACTATTGTGTTTGAATACAACGTAAACAAAAAAAGCGGAGGAAGTACGTATATATTATTTCCCTTAGGCAAGTTTCTCTCTTTATATACTACTTAAAATTAAGACGCTATCGATGCAATTGGAAAACCAAGAGCCAAGAGACACAATGTTTAATATCATTATTAAATATAAAACCTTCCAATTGCCCACACTTTAATACAATCAATTAATATTTTCATGAATATATGTCCATACAATTGCCCACAATTTAATACAAAAAAAAAATGACATAAAAAATTAAAAGAGCTAACCTAATGGCGACACATAAGTAATGACGTGGCTTTTTTTCCTTGAGAACACCTTCATCAAGTGACACGTAGGCGTTGATGTTAGCCTATTAAAGTAGTAGTATAGATAAGTAATGACGTGGCTTTTTTTCCTTGAGAACACATTCATTAAGTGACACGTAGGCGTTGATGTTAGCCTATTAAAGTAGTAGTATAGATTCTACTCTCAATTCTCTCCTTCTTCTACCTTCTTTTCTCTCTCCTTTCATTTACAGCTTCCACCTTCTTCTATAAGCTTTTCTATTACAATTGTTCTCAAGCTTCTTCTACAAGCTACATTCATTCTCCATTGTTTAACCAAGCTTATAAAGTTCATATCTTGTGCATTGCATCAAATAAGAAGATTTGAGCCGAATGACCAAATTGGTATATAAAAATGCACCAAAATGATTGTTTAAATAAGTTAATTGGTGGTAGTGAACACGATCCAATTATATTTCAGACACGCACCGAATACGCCGTTACGGAGTGGACACCGTGCGACGTCGTCAACACTTGTGGATTTAATCACTCAGTGTGACCACTGGCACTGACCAGTACCTCTCTTCCTCGCTCAATTTGCTTCTAAGTTCTAACCAACACAACTCCCACTCTGCACTCTGCCTTTCTACAGCCATCGCACACCGCCGTCAACCACCACAACCACCGTTGACCGCCGCCTACGTCACTCCTACTACATAACCGCCGTCGACCACGCATCCCGAGTTCGCAAATTCCGACTCAGTTCATCCCATGTATGTATCACTTTTGTTTCAATTCTGTATGTATCAGTAATTGTTTATCTTCATTATTACGTTTCAGCAATAAACTATGCTTCAATCAATCAATATTCAATATATTCATGTTTTAATTGGAAATTATACATTTAGAAATATGTGGGTTTTGTTGGGTGGAGACTTTGACGGCTTTGTGGGTATCCATATCTTTGGGCCGTGTCCGTGTCCCGTCATCCTAGCAGTTCCGTGTCACATGTCCGTATCGTATCGTATCCCTGTCTCCGTGCATTTGCATGGTTTCTAGCCTTGTACCCCCAATTTGGCTGATTGCTATAACAATAATATCGTTTACGGAGTAGTAACCTTGTCATCTCTCAGTTTGCTATTCTGCTTGCTTTTTAGAGAACCCACTTTGCTGGTAAAGCGTATTCCACACTCTTCCTTGTTCTCCCTTTGTCTACTAGACTAGTTTTCATGTTTTTAGCTTTAATTGCTGATAAAATGTGTTCTATGCTACAATTATTTTATTTTTCTTGGTTGTTGTTGTGCTGTTTTAGGATTTTGTATTTCAAAATCGTAGTAATGGATGAATAGACTATATATATTGTCGAATGTTTTCGTTCTTGCGTACCCCTATGTGTTTGTCAAATTGTGTTATTATGTCCAACATTTGATTATCACATGATTTTTGTTTCATAATTCATGATAATTTCATATGATGGTTCATGTTAGAGTGTTAGACGACCCTAGCTCATTTGGGAGTTGGGGCTAATGCTTTGTTGTATTTGTTGGTGAAAAAGGTGGTTATTCTGGTGTTGTCCAAATTGTTTTGCAGTGTGAGTTGCTGAAAATTGGCAATATGGGGTATTGGGCAACGGCAACCTCGCCTTTGAAACAGCTACCCTCATTGAATATTTTTGTTTCTAGAGATGTGAATTCTCTTAGCTGTCAGGCTTGTTCTGTTCGACTGTGTAAGCTTCCAAGAAAGGAAATTTCAAGTCATTGCATTACTCGATTGAGCTCCAGAGCTAAAGTAAGAGCGGTTGTCAGGAGGCAGACGTTTACACCATCGGCTGTTGGGGCATGGGAAGATCCTGATGACGGAAGTGAAAATGATTATGACGAGGAAGAGCAAGAAGAGGAAGAAAATGACCTTGATTTTGAGAGTGATTGGGAAGAAGAGAGAGGTTCGCCAGTTGCCACGACTAATGATAAACAAACGATAATTAAGTATGAAGATGAACTTACAAAAGGTTTGAAATTCTTTGAATATTGTTGTTTTACTTGTTGAACTATATGTTCAGTTGCTTCTTTTCAGAACGTTCCTGATGGTTTATTTGATAATGGGTAACTGGGGATATGAGGACAAGAAACCTGAAACGATTTGAAACGATTAGAATTGTAATTTTATTGAGATGTTGGTGAAGAATTGTGTTGAAACAGATAGGGTTTACTTCTTTTACGACCTGTTTTTTCATTGCTAGTTTGCTACTGCATAACATGCCGGTTTTTTCCAGCAGTTCTAACCCGTGCAGGAAGGATCTAAGGATACATGCCAGGTCTTAGATCAACATGAAGTATGAATTATGCACCACATTGTAGAGAACTCTTCGAACTTGATTCGGGTGAGGGTGAGGTGGGGGTGTAGGGTTGTGTTAAAGAATTAGGTAAATGTAGCAACAGAGGTTATTGTCAAGGAAGTTTGAAATTCATCTTGGATCTCTTAATGGAGAAATTGTTTAGGAAAGCAGTTCAATATTTTGAATTTGTTCTCGTTGTTTGCGTTGTTGCTGGTTAATACACGGACTTCATTTATAAGGTTGTGGTACTTGGACTTCGACTGGTTCTAAGTGCTTGTTGACGGATGTTTTATTTTTCTAGTTTTGTTCTGAAGTCCTGTTTGGCTTTCCTTTCTCATTTGTTTTGTTGGTTAAGATAATTTGGTTCTGTTGTGAATATTTGATGGTTTAATCTAAATAGTACTTTAAATATTGGAAAGAAGGTACAGAAATATGGATGAAGCTTTACTATAAGGCATGACCATGTCGTTACTTTAAATAATATAGCAAATATTCCACCAATTAAGTCTCTAAAAGTGTTGCTATGGTAAATCTATCATTTGTGCTTACATCTTCAGGCAGCATAATTGATGTGGCAGCAAATACCTCTCTATTTCAGCATGAGATAATTGACTGCCCGTAGAGTTTCCCAAATTGCGTTTAGGAAATAACTTGGACAATGAGCAGTAGTATTGTAGTAGTCTAGTGTTGTAGCTTGTAAAAGGCATGACCATGTCGTTATTTTTCAACTGAATTTATGGATGCAGAAAGCGTGAAACATTCAATCAAAACCTCAAGCCTTTGAAAGCTTGAAATTCAGTTGATTGAAACCAATTATTGACTTGATTAGTTGCATGATCCTTTCCAATCAATTCATAAGTTTCTACTCCAACTTCTATGTTACTACTTACTATAATTTCATCAAGATTAAGAAAGATAATTGGTTACACGAGTTGTAAAGTCCTAAACGATAGAGCATCTTTGGAGAACACTTCAGCAAGCTGTACAATTAACAATTTGAGTGCATGAATATACATGGAAATGGGTGTAAAGTGAACACATAGTTGTTTTATCAATTCTTGACATGATTGATACAGTTTTCATCAGTGAGGTTGAATAATGTGTTGTATGATTTCCTATGCTGTGGAGTCATATATCTCGTGTGGGTAGATGCACCAAATTATTGAAAAGCTGACATTATGCTCTAAGCTAAGTGGTGAACAGAATGAAATGTTCATTGATTTCCTTCGTGTTTCTTCACATGCTAAGCATTAAGCAGTTCTTTGCTTGTATTTGGAACCATGTACAATGGGTTCATATGTGTTTCCATATTGACCCATGACATTTCGACTAATTATTCTGTGATTTTAAACTTTGAAGAAATTGATCAGCTTTTGGAACCGGAAGAGCTACTGATTTTGGATCAGATTTTAGCTCCAAATCTTAAGAAGATATCAACAGTGAGTATACCTGAATTCATCATATCTTTTGTTCGTAGTATACTGGAATTTCACAAACCCTGCTGGTGTTTCATTTCAAATATAATTTTGTGAAAGGATGTTTCGCTGATTAATCTTCAGGATGCTGAATCGATTGGTATTGTGATTCTAGGTAAAATGGAGCGCTCTTCACACCCTTGCATTGTCAGGGCAGATTCATTTTCTTGATCAGCTTCTTGAACATGGTGTCAGTATTGATTCTGTTGATAAGGTGAGACAGTTCCAATATTCGCCGCTGTAGGAAGCTTTTACTTGGACTTACAGGATGTCAGATTGTAATCTTGTTGACAGGATGGGCGTACTGCTTTGCATGTCAGTGTCATCGGCAAGAAGGAAGCTGTTATTAGTCATCTTCTGAGAAAAGGAGCCGATCCTCATATCAAAGATAAGGTAAGCCTTGACTTGATTGCTGTTTCTATACTTGAGAAGGAATGCTACTTCAGCTCTTGTTGGGTACTTTTTACAGGATGGTGTTACCCCACTTCATTACGCAGTTCAAGTTGGTGCAATGCAGACTGTGAAGTTACTTATTAAGAGCAATGTCGATGTAAACATGGTTGACAATGTAAGTTAAATCCATTTCTAAAGACAACTGCATCTCTGTAAAGATCATTCTATAGTTTTCAATATTAAATTTTGTCCCTTAAATGTACAATAACTGCTTTGGAATTATGTTCATTGTTTTGTTAAAACAAGTTAAAAAAGCTTGCTCATTGTTTCTTTTTAAATTTCGGCAATTGATAGGAAGGCTGGACTCCGTTGCATGTTGCCATGCAAACTAGAAACAGAGACATTGCAAAAGTTTTGCTGGTTAATGGCGCAGATAAATACAGGAAAAATAAGGTAAAAGACATTCAGCACTGACCTTCTGGTAAAGTTATATGTTCTGTAAGACATGGTCCACATTCTTAAAGCTTCGTGACTTTCAATTTCTTCAGCTTAACTTTGCCCAGCATGTTCCTTGCCATGATGTTTATTTTATTGTTCCTGATATCGGGTTGCCTCTAAACATGAAAAGATTCTCATAAGTGCAATGCTCTTTCTGTGTGACTATTTAACTTTGTGATAGGAGTGAAGATATGGTTAATCTAGTTTTTCCTCATGTACCCATCTGACCCCGCCAAAAGCTCTTAACACATTAAGTATCATATGGTTGGAATAGGGATCGTTTGGTTTTGGTTATTTTTCAGAGTCTCACAAATAATCTCCTAATCGAGAACAAAACAAAACAAAACAAAAAAGTTTTGGTTAAATCATCGGGCCTTCAGCTTATGGTCTCTATAAAAAGGGCAGCCCGGTCGCACATTGGCGTCCCTGCAAAACGAGGGTCCGGGGAAGGGTCCCACCACAAGGGTTTATTGTGTATAGAGGGTAAGCCTTCCCTTGTCAAATTTTGGACAAGAGGCTGCTCCAAAGACTTGAACCCGTGACCTATCGATCACACAGTAACACCTTTACGGGACTGGTAAATCTAGAATCTTAGGAATGGTGCTATATTGTTGTTATTTGACTAAATATACCAAACCTTGAAAAAATTTTACATAAATTTTGAATATTAACAATTTTCACCTGCTACATTAGACGAATTAATCAACAACAACAAGAAGGTAGGATTTTAGGTAAGCCTTTCAAAGATCAAGTCTCATTTTTAACTCTGAGTACAAACTTGAGCCTTCACCATTGAGCCACCTGGCCCCCACTGCCATATTGTACCACCACCATCACAGAAGAAGGGGAAGAGGGGCCAAAGCGAGGAGTGAGGAGACAGATGGAGAGATTGGGGTCAAGGGTTGGAGTGAGAGTTGGGCTAGGGGGAATTCGGGTGGAGGTGGATCGGGGGAACAGAGATGGTTGGGAGGAGCTTAGTGTGCGGCTGTCTAGCAAGGAGGGAGTTCAGGAGAAGGCCGGGAGAATGCCGAGGGGGATTTATCATCTTCTATCTTTACGATCGGATACATTGAGTCATGGGAATGATACCATAGGGCTCGTTCAGTATCAGTGCCGTTTTCAGTTTTGCTTCTTTATATCCTAAGGCTTCGTTAAATAAGTTACAAAATGAACTTTAGATGGATTGTCATTTGTCTCTATTATAGTCATATAAAAATGAAAACTGACAACTGGAAACTGAAAACCACTTTTTCTAGTTTTCAATAACAGGTTTTGGTTTTCAAAAAAACTGGAAACAGAAACCGAAATGATACCGAACGAGCCCTTAGCTACCATGTTTATTGACCATTCTTGTTTTATTTACATATAAGCTTATTGTAATGTGGTCATGCCAACATACAATCCTGATGTTGATAGATCAAATTTTGCTTTCGTTTGTCCTTTAGGATGGGAAGACACCTTTGGATCTGAGCTTAGCTTATGGGAAAGACTTCAAGACGTATGAACTTACCAAGTTAATGAAGCTTGTACCTGCGAACAGAGATCTTTAACTGCTGAACTTGATGCTCGTTTATGGTAGGTATACATGCTTCAATCTTTAACGTGTTTCATATTATTCTTCCATAGACATCCATTTGAACTGTTTGTGGATTTAAGACAGAAGCTGCAATCAATTACAGTGATATGCTTTCAAAAAAATTATTCTTTTGTGTCAATATGTCTGCACGGATATTCCTACTCATTCTGGAAGGTAATATCGTGGTACAAGTTCAACCTAAAGTAAACCGGGATAGCATTCAATTTACTTTTCTTTTGTCCTTTTGCAGTTTGTCTTGGTAGTTTGAATTAACCCGGGGTATGTAACATACTAACTAGGTTATTACCAAGAATTCATAGATTTTCAATAGCCTAGTCCTTATCATATGAAGTGGTATTGGGGTATTAGGCGTTATGAAATCTCGCTCTTATATTGAGTTTTTGACTCAAGTACCAGAGAAGAAAACAATGTAACACATCCTTACTAAACCATGGTGATTCTATTGGACTCGTATGTTATCAGTGAACATATGCCTGCTTTCTTCCCCTTTTCCAGAGGGGCCATTAATGCAGATTCTTGACAATCTTGGAAGAGGAAAAAGGTAGATCCTTGCCGATTCTATATATGCTAGGGGATAGTCTGTCGATAAGTTAAAACCCAATGAAGGTTTGAATTTTTGATCTCGTTAAGATAATGGAGACAGCTTCTAATTCAGCTCCATCCCAGTTAGCCTAAGGCCTATTATAATTTACATAAAGAGCTGCAAATTGCAAATTTAGTTGGAGTAGATTAGCAGGAGTCGGATGGATGGTATGAACTTTTGGAATGAAGGTGTTACGACAATTCAGAAGATATTGAATTAAAACGTGAAGGAGTTGTTATAGAAAGTTGGGATTTGGTTATTTGGAATAGGTTTCATCAAGTCTATGGTCCTAATACCGTAGGTCTCATCAGATGTCAGAATGCCAGGAGCGGTTGAAGACTTGGGTGAACATAAGAACTTTACAAGGAGAGAAGCTTTAGATCATGTACCCTGTTGAAGTAGAGGACCATGTTATCTCTTTCTAGGTTAACTCTAGCCATGAAGATAGCGTGTCGCATGGACAAACTGACAAAGCTAGGGAAGCTCACCTGGTCTTCATGGTTTTACGGGCAGAGGGGGATATTCTGAATGGCAAAAATAAAAAAATGCAAATTAAAATTTTCTTCTGGATACTATCACCACTGATGATCCATGTAAATATGTAATTGCTTCTTTGACTTGTGATCATATGTTGTTTGCATTTCTGCTGAGACAACACTCTTGTGCCTTTGTATACCTGATTTGACTTAATAGATGGCAGCAGTATCCTTATATCGAGCGATTTTCAGAAACTTATGTTGAACTGGAAACTTTTCAGTTGAGGATTGACTTGTTTCTGTGTTGCTGACAGGTATTGTTTTCGATTCAGAGGTGCTACGACTCTACGAGTGACTATTTATGCCTACTAACATAGTCAGCAGAAGGACAAACTAACTGTCCACCGGAATCCACTTATAGGAGGCCACCAAGCATGTCTGGGTTCGATTTTGACAATGTCACTTGCATGATGTCCACCAATGACTCTTTCATGCTGATCACAAGATGTAGGTTCAAAGTGGTGTGCCTGGCGCCTTTATGCTGGGTAAGTTCTCGTGATGTTGAGTTATAGGAATGTAACATATTTTGTTCTTTTGAGGATTATGAAATTGAAGTAGACATGACGTTACCCATCTAAGCTGCGCTCAGTTCTCTTACATGGCCGCACCTTACCTCTGGCATTTCATCCACAAGTATTTGTGGTAATATGGGATTAAAGAGTAAATAATGACTGATTCCTCGCCTGATTTGTTTGTCACCGATGTGTTCTCGGCATGGTGCAATGGAACTACGGGAGATATTCACTGTTCTTGTAGATAATGACTCCATCAGGCTTAATTTTTCGAGTTGTAACTTGTAATCGAGGTTTTGTGAACAAGTTTGTTGGCAACTACGGAATATTGTAGTGTGTAATTATTTTGATAGATTTAACATTGTTGGTCATATCTCGTTTGATAATGTACTCCGTATGTAGTATGTGAGTGGAACTACAAAGAAATTGTTCACTAGGACTCAGACTTCAGAAAAGATGTTCGACATGCCTTTAAAGTTTTAACACATTACAAGTTTACAACCAAGAATTTCCAAGAAACTGAAACTATTGAGTCGCATGATAAGAAGATATCGGATTACATTATGATAGTCTATGTGCTGATAATCTCCGAGGATAAATGGGTGATGATTTTTACACTTATTTATGTGAGTTTATAAATGTTACTTTCACATAAAATAGTGTAAAAAATATTTGAATTGTAAAAGTCATCACCAAACCTATAAAATGATAGCCCTCCGGAAGCTAACACCTTGGCACCAATAGCATGGGGAATGAACTTGACGACATTATACCAATCGAGATGATTATAATACTCCGTATGAGAAACTCTATTTGTATGTCCATATACATTTCTAAATGTATATCACTAATTTTCTATTCAAATGTCCCACCACCTTTCATTTCTCTCTCCTCAATCTCACCACATAAAAGTTGAAAAAATGTTCAAACTACCCGCAATATGTGTTTAGTAATGTATATGTCATATACAAATAGCCTCACCCGAACTCATTGGCACTATGCCATGAACTTGCCGATCTACATATACTCGTATAATCTAAGAAGCCAAATGTTTTTGTACCTTACTATTTGTTGAAAAACGGTGATAATAAATAACCATGCAAGGCACGAGCCATACCCTAGTTAGGAGCTACAAAGTACTCCTTTCGTCCGAGTTTAAACAACCCATATCGAAAACGCATTCTCACGAATGAGGGTGCGCACCCTAAACGGTTAATCAAAGTTTCGATATTACAAGGAATTTTTGTTAATCCTCTTATATAACTTGTTATGTAAATTTTTTTACAACTTTTGATTAACCAATTATTACGTATACTCTTTTCAACACATGGACATTTTCGACTATGAAGTGTTTAAACTCGAATGACAGGAGCACTCTTTAAATTTGGAGATTCAAAATTTCGTCGGAGTTGGCAAGACAAGTCATTGGGACTTCTGCCCCTAGCAAGACTTCCAAGTCCTAATGTACTGCGGAAGCTTTTTTTTTTCTCCCGCCAACAATATTCCCATCATCTTCTGCACAATATTCCGTCTAGAGGTGGCAAAACCCGACCCGACCCGAGAAAACCGACCCGACCCATCCGATACCCGACCCGCCCGACACCCGCATATATGGCAAAATGATGTAACCCGTAACCGACCCGATCTTATCCGACATAACCCGATACCCGACTATACCCGTAACCGATATAACCCGAACCCGATAACACCCGACCTGGTTAAAACCCGACTCGAATAGTACCCGCATTGATTAGGACCCGATTATCTGATTACACCCGGATATATAAAGTTTTATGACCAATTATATTCACAAATCACAAGTATAAACTAATCATACGATGATGTGTTTACATCTCTATTGTTTGGGGTTTGGCAAATGACTCTGAAAATGTGTATAAGGAGTGAATTGAAAAATTAATGAAATTTTTAACTTGGAGGGAAATCGCATAATTAGTTTTAACTAAGGAGGGAAAACAAATAATTTCATATAGACATTAAGCGCTTAATTTTGGATCCAAAAACTTAACTAAAAAGTGAATTTTATTATATGAACCAAAGTTAATTATATTTTATATATTGACCCGATAAGATCCACTAACCGAAATAACCCGACCCATGGTCACCCGACACCCGATCTAACCCGACTCAATGTGACCCGAGTTCCGATATCAGTTTCTACCCGGCATGACCCGACCCAACCCGATCCGATCCGAAAGCTTACATGACCCGAATCAACCCGGATCGATTATGACCCGAACCCAAAACTATCCGACCCGAACCCGACTCGACCCACCCGATTGCCACCTCTAAATTTCCGTCCCCCAATTTTCTCTCACCTCATCTTCCACAAAATTTGAACTTTTTCTGAAGACCCTTTACTCTTTCTTTCATCTGGGTCACTTGATTTCTGCATCTTCATTTAAAAGGTAAATTTCGGGTTAAAGATTACTGTTACTTGCACAGTTACTGCATGTATTCTATAATTTCCTAATCCTAAAAAGTTAATCATTGCTGTTAATAATAATTAAATTTGTTCAGGTATGGGGGATGATGAAAAGGATGCATTTTACGTGGTGAGAAAGGGTGATATTATTGGAATCTACAAAAGCTTTGCTGATTGTAAAGCCCAAGCTGGTTTCTCTGTAATTGCCCTTTTCATTTCTCTCATCATTTTTTGTTCATGTACTAATCCATTGGTAGCCTGTGGTGTGCCGATGTTAGCTAGCTTAATTGGAAAAGTCGCGATATTAATGAATACCCGTCATCGTCAAAACCATACACATAAAACAATAAATTAAATTGTGGGGATGACCCCCTTTTCGAATTCTTCTTGTTTAGGAATTTGATTGTGATAATGAAATTGGTTGATCATGTTCTGTTATTTAAAGTGATTAAAGTGATTTTGTGACTGTATTTGATGATGGGCGAAAGTCGGGTGTTCAACTGTTGATTTTATGCTCAATGGTTTTTTTGTTTGTATTTTCAGTTTCTTTAGATGGATGAGTGGCAAACTTTGCTTTGTATATGAACAAGTTCTCTCCTTCTGAAAGTATTTCAATATTTCTAAATGGTCCACAATGTTTTTGAAAATTTATGGCATACACAAGACGGTGACTAGATTACTATTCATGTTAGCCGACCCCAAATCATTTTGGGAATAAGGCTTGGTTGTTGTTGTTGTTGTTGAAAAAGTTCTAATCGTGTTGTGTTAATTATACTTGCATTTCAATGTAGTCGTGCACCCAACTAAAGAAAAAATCTTGAATTCTCTCTACTGGTAAAAAGGGTAGTAATCAGCTTTAATATCAAGCAGAGGTTGAAGTATCATATCTGACTTTCATTCCCCTTGAATCATAACATTGATGTCAAAAAATTGCTATAGGTCGTACTGTATTTATCCCGCTTCCCCTACCAGGACCTAAGAAGCCTCAACAAAAACGATGCTTAAGTGAAGTTGAGTGCTGGCTGAGTCTTAAGTCTATTGAAATAGTGCAACAAGGAATCGTGCTTCAAAAACTGATAGCTTGTTTGGATGAGGAGAATGTACTGTGTCCATGATTTAGATTTATACTTTTGTCTTGATTTTACATGGATTTAATTTACTGGTTTATTAAAATAGTCGAGATTCTCTTATTTGAGTGAGGAAGAGCCAAAGACGTTTCAAATGAGATTGTGCGAAAGATGTGAGTTGATGCTCTCTATTATGTCTATCGGTGTTCAAATTTCTTGAAAGTTTTAAGGTGCCCGGGATATGAACACTGCACCTTGTCTGTGAGGACTGTGGCCTTCTCTAAACATGGTTGAGTTTGCCTTTGTTTTCAAGGATCAGGTTTCATACCTAGGGTTGATGATACATACTTTGTATTTTCCTTACCACGAATTCTGTGTAATTCTCTTTGGTCTTTTGTTGCATATCAGGACCTACCTTGCCTTCTGTCTTTCACTTAAACTGAAGAAAAAATATGTGATTTCCCAGTCTCTGAGTGAAAATACTCCCTCCAACTCCAATTTTTCCCTTTAGCTTCTGATCCAAAGTTTTAAGTAAGGGCAAAACAAGTGTCGGGATATTATGTGAGTTACTGTCATTGTTACATCGACAGGCTCATAAAGGAAATTTGATGTTAAAATGTGTATTCTTGAGCTAAACGCTGTCTATGAAGGAAAGAATGAGGTCGATTTTCTACCAAGTAACATCACTTCGAAAGTGAGCCTTCTCAGTTCTCCTGTATAATATTGTAACTTTCAAGATCGCTAATGAGATATGGTGGACTTGCTTCAGATTCTTTTCATGAGCTGATTCAAATCCTTGAAGTAGAGTTTGAACTGCGTCACTTTGGAATGGAATGACATCACTACTCCCCGTTTTACATCCATGCCCATTGATACATGCACCATGCATAACTTGCCAAAGCCTCTTTTTTTGTAAGAAGCTTACGGGTTGAATTATACCATTCAACTGGGCAGAAAACCCAACATTCTTACGAAAGAAGCCAGAACCAAAGATGTCTAGCTAAGAAGGCTATCTAGTACAGTCCATTGATCCTCCTCTCTATAAAAATGCAGGATTATAACTGCTATGTGGAACTGTATGGTTCTACACACCTTGCTTCCCAGTTCTTTGCACTCCTCTAAAGACTCGATTGTTTCTTTCTTGCCAGATTCCATATATGGATGTTTGCAAAAGTGCATCTAGCTTGACTTTTCTTCCAGCTTTTCCACCTTACGTGCAAATTATCAATTGTAGCAATTAAATTCTAGAGTGCAAGACGCTATTTGAGCATGTTTTGGAAGGATAGCAGTATCCCAGATTATTTTGTGCCATATCTTCGTTTCCTTTTCAGAAGTAGTCATAAGCACTGCTCACACCAGACTTATGACCTTAATACCACTGCTCTATACTGCTTGTAGCTGCAATGATTGACCCTGTGACCTGTACTATAATGCTTCTCCAATGCCAGGATGTCTCACTTTTCAGTTGAACGGTCCAGATTGTCTGATTTTGCAATTAGTAGCAGTTTATCCATTTTCTCCAAATGTCACCAGAATGCAATTTCCAAATCCATCTTGTCAGAGTTGCTTTGTTCCAACTAAGTAATTCTTTAATACCAAGTCCACCCTCCTTGCTAGGGTTGCTGATGGTTTTCCAGCTTTTGAAAACCATTCTCTAATGCTCATGAGTGCTACCCCAAAAGAAGTCTTTGCACACTTTTTTATTCTTTTCAAAGCAGTCTCTGGAAGCATATAGGCAGAGCACCATAAAATTTTGCAAACCCAAGAGTACTAAATTGATTAGTTGTGAGTTGTGACTTACCAGCATATGAAAGCTTGCTGCGGGTTTTGGCAATCAGAGTTTTGAACATGGCAATTGAAAGCCTTGAAGAATTCAGTGAGAGTCCAAGATATTTAATTGGGAGAGCTTGGAACTTGTCAAAGCTTTTCAAGTATGGGGAAAGTATAAATTTTACACTTTTAGGGTAAAGCTCTGTTTTTTTGCTGTGAACTTTATCCTTCCCGCTTAATGAACTTCCACTTAATAGATGAAGCAAATTTCTTATGCACAGCATTAGAAGTAGTTTACATATGTTTCCTGTCATTTTTAACTATAAAGGATGGTGGTCGGCGCTGATATAGGCGGGACTGACGTCGTCGTGTTGCCGGCCGGTGGCGATTTTCTCAGGTGAACTGGTGGTGTTGGGTATATTAGAATTTTGGGCCGACGTAACATGTGGATGGCCCATGAAGTGTTTCCTAGTATATATATACGAGAAATTCCAAAAAAAAAGTATATATATACGATGCCTGGAAACAAGAATTGCTTGTTTTCAAAGTATCAACTACTCTTCAAAGTAAATCATACAAACACAAAACAATAAAACCGAAGCAATAACTAGTTGAAGTTGTAAAGAGAAGGTTATTTCGGTAGAACAGGTTTAAAGTGGAACAAGTTTGACGTCGAGGTATGTTTCTTTTTCTCCTGTCGATTGTCTTTATTTTTTTAATTGTTTTTTTCCTTCCTGGTTGTTTTCCTTGTTGTTTTTCCTCAATTGATTTGGCTTGTTTTGCTTATCCATCGTTTTCGTTACACTTGTTAAAAATCTAGAAGCTTAATTCAGATCCCTGTTTTTCCTCCTAACTTGATTAATTTTATCTGAGGAGACTTTAATTTGTCTTTGAATCCTCAAGTGTATCTATCTGTCTAACTGACCCTGATGCGATTTGATCTCATCAAAAAATCAACAAAACCCAGAAACATTAATTCCATCGCCAGGGGCGGAGTCACTTTGAAGCTAGGGCCTAGGGGTGCCGACCAGAAAAAAGGAGAATGGATATATATAAACTCTCTATGCATGTTAATCAACCTAGAACAGTTTGCTTAATGGCAATTTCTGACTATACTCATCTTGAGGTCGCGCTAGAAACATTGGAACCTTTTGGGGTTACCACACAAAATGTAATCGTGAATGTGGCGGCAAGATTCGAACCTTTCACCTATGATAGAACACCTTATCAGTTATCACACAAATTTCTTTTTACAGTTGTGACTTGTGAGGTGCCATGTTACCAAATGAATTGTTCACTTATTATAAAAAATTAGTACATATTCGATTCTGCATTGTAGTCTACCAACTCAATTGATTTTAATACAAACGGGTTTCAATTTATGTACAAGTAGTTCATAACACGACTAACTCAAAATTGCAAAAAGAACGAGGAACATCTCTTTGGGTCGGAGGGAGTAGACATTTCACATGTTTTAAATGATAATGTTTCTTCGGTAATTTGTCCTGTTTGTCATTAATGGCACATGTTAAAACTCCATTTCTTTCCCTAATTACGCGATATTCTCACTTGAAAAAAAAAACAAATTGTAGAGTATTTTTGATTAATTCAGGAGAATATTACTTAATTAAGGAAAGAAATGAAATCATCCTATGCCCTATTGGAACACCTTAGAAAATCCATATTATTATTATTATTGTTATTATTATAATTATAATTATTATTATTATTGATAATAATAAAGTAACATGCAAGGGCCTCAATATCCATTATATATGATGCAGGGATTAATAGCTTTTTTTCATGGCTGATTGGTCTAAGCTGCCCTTTGATCTTCTACGCGAGATTGTGATGAGGTTTGTCACAATTGAAGACTTGGTTTATTTCTCGGTCGTTTGTCGTTTGTGGAATCACTTTGCCTCATTGGTTAAGCATGAGTTTCGTGTGAAAGCAATGCCATGGTTGTTGCTAGCAGAGAAAACTGAAGATGGTAATCTAGATCCTTCAAGGAGAGTTTATAATCCTTACAATGATAAGTGGTATCAGTTAAAACTACCCGAAACTCTTGGGTGTAGATGTTGGGGATCCGAATACGGTTGGCTTGTAACATATAATCAAGCTCTTGAGCTACATCTATTCAACCCACTAACCAAAGCTAGAATGTCTCTTCCACCCATATCATGTTTGCCTTACCAATGGTCATTTCATTTATCCGACCCTAATAATGAATTCCACCATTTCGGAATGAGATCATTATTTATTCGAAAGGCGTTTGTTATAAAAGCAGAGGGTGAGTTTATTGTTTTTGTAAGCTATTTAATGTGTCACAGTAAGTTGGCATTTGCAAGGCCAGGCGATCAATCATGGACTTCAATTGATGATGAGCCATCGCGGGAAATTTGTCCGAAGCTACAATCGGGTGACCGTGTATACGAGGTCGTGTGTCATGGTAACCAAATATTTATATTGTACAACGATGCTTCATTGGGGTATCTTGATATCCGTGACTTGAGTGATCCTGAGAAACTTATTGTGAAAGATTGTTCTCTAGAACCTCCAATGATTTTGAGTACACAAGATGTTGGTATAAAAAATAGAGGATACATACCTCCTCCTCCTGGGATTTTTGACGAGCTTTGTGCAATTCTATCGGGATCATACTTGGTGTACTCACATGGTGATCTTTACATGGTTTTACGGGATCGCAATTTGATAGGTGAGGGTGAGGGTGAGGGTGAGGGTGAGGGGGAGGAGGAGGAGGAGGAGGAGGAGGAGGAGGAATATGGAACACAATATTCAACATTTGGGTTTTTGGTATATAAGCTTGATTTTGACAACAAAACGTGGTCACAAGTCCATCACCTTGGCGATGTTAACTTTTTTGTTGGCAATGGCTCTTCAATGTCATTTCCGAGTGATCATAAATCTAGCTTTATTTTCTACACCGATGATTATGACGGTATTTTGTTTGCCCCAAATTCTATTTGGGGTGAAGACATGGGAGTTTTTCATTTGGGAAAGGGTGAGCTATACGACCTATACAATGAATCAGATAAATATTCAAGAGTGCAAACCCCTTTGTGGTTTCTGCCCCGATTTTAGGTTACCATCGGTCATGCATTGTCACTAGCCAAGATTTTAAGGAACTTTTATTTGAGGTTGTCCAAGGAAGTTAAATTTCTTGTAAGTGTCATCAATTTTCATGTGTTAATTAAGTTGCTTTTTTTTTTTTGTGTGGTTATTTTAGCCTTATTATTGTTAGTGTGCTAAATACTCCATATACTTAATATGATTTTGTTAGAAAGGTGCTTTTTTGTTTCGATGAATGTTTGAACTCTGAAGTTTCATTTTCCTTGGAAAACAATGACCAACTAGAACAAGGCAGTAATACTGTCAGAAGAATTTAATCAGGAAGTGTGTCCCGATTTGAATTTGATGAGATTTTAAAAATCCCGATTTGCTCCCCGGAGACAGAAGATAAACTGGTTTGGCATTTTACAAAGAACGGTTACTATTCTGTGAAATCGGGGTATCATTTTATGAAGTGGAAGAAGGAACTTGACAGTGGCACGCCAGGTGGAAGTGGCTTGGGTATTCCTGGAACTAGATATGGAATTTGCAGATCCCACCTAAAATCCGAACCTTCTTATGGCGTGCATGTAATAATGCTTTTGCCTTGCCGGGCAGGGATCAAGGGTTCAGACACCGTGTTGCCGAGGCTGATTCCACTTGCTGTATAAAAGAGGTTGGCTAGACCAATCACCGTGATTGGCATTTTCCTGCCAATCACCGCACAAAAGGCCAAACTTTGTATAAAGCAAGTGTAGCACGTGGGGTGGGAGGGACAAAGGCATCAGATTGTGGGCCCTTTCATTGGGAGCTTAACTCAGTTGGGCTTTTATTTGTTATTATAACAAAATGATAATATTTTCTGAAAATGCAAAAAATGATTTATGAATTTTCAGAGTCTTTCCATTATTTACACATAATATTATAACTATCATTTCAAAAAAAAAAAATATTATAACAATTTTAGCATTTGTTCTCCTCTCTTACCAAATCCCCAATTCTCTTGGGCACTCTCAAACACGAAACATCTGACCTCAAAAAAAAAAAAACATGAAACATCTACCCAACCACCAACGAAGACACAACTTCACTCACCATGCCCGTCAATCTCCATTCCTTGAACCCAGAGCACCACCACAAACACCAAGCGCCATCTTCCGGCGACACCCATCACCGGTGACCAAACACCACCATTCGAAACCAAACATATACAATTCCATTTTCACAATATACCATTTGAAATTTACTAAATACAATCTTAGTATACATTTAATCTACCATTTTAATTTGCCAAGATAAACACAATTACACCGACGCCAACGGTTGGTAGGAGAAGAGGAGGCACATTGACGAGAGCCACTTGAAGCCCCATGCCACATCACAATGTTAACCACAAACCACCACGTCGTCCATCAGTCGCCACCATAGCAACGCCCCATCGATATATCCTAATATTTCATATATACAATTCTACGTTTCCCATATACCATTTTAAATTTTCTGTATACAATTGGACGAGATTATGATGGTTGGTGGGTTGAGCCAATCAAAACAACACATCACCATGACCCTCCTATCACCACCATAAACACTAATAACCCAAACCCAGAAAACCCTAATTCCCTTCTCTCCTATATAACTCATCCCCTTAATACCCACATCTCAACAATTTCCCCTTATTTTCGATTTATTACTCCAATTTATTTATTCGCTTCAATAATCAAGAGTTGCTTGAGAGATGATGATGATAAGAAGAAGGCCAAGAATTTGAAGAGGAGAGAGAAATGATGCGTTGAGGGAGATGAGTTTGATATCTTTGTTTAATTAATTTTTCAATTTCCCCAAATTCAGTTTTATATTTACCTAATATAAGTGTAAAGAGAGGAGAGAGAGGAAAGTTTTATTTTATTGCCCAAAGGGCCAGCTGGAGCCCCACATACTTACACATTTTGCTGCTTTTTAATGGGGAGTTGGGCGCGTGTAACACAATCGCCGTGATTGGCAAGGAAATGCCAATCACGGTGATTGGCCAAGCATTTCTCCTGTATAAAATGGGGTTGATTGTCGTGGAGTGGGATGCTATCGTAGTGTCTTTGACTGGCCAGTGGCACGTAGATCAATTTTGGATGATTATCATTATGTCGAGAGAACCGTACCACTAGGATTCTTGGAATGTTGCCGTGTACTCGGCACTTTCATTAAATCATTGTAGCAGAAGTCAGAACGGAGACACGTAATACTGTAAAAGCCTAGTAATAAAAAAATACAGTATGAGAGCTACAAAACCAGCAGCCCATTTCATCAACATGGAAGACACGAGGAGAATAAAGCAGTGAATTGTTTCCAAACAAAGCAACTCAGTAAAATAGCAAGGTATTGTTTACAACGGAACTTTTCTGTATTGCTACAGTTGCAGTAACTAAATCTGTGACTTGAAATGACCGAATCTGCATGAATATCCTTCAAGAAGCAGGGCATGATAGCTGCTTTGAAAGGCTCAAGATATATATAAAGAAGCCATTCGCTTATAAGGGTATTACTTTGCTTTATTTGATCAGAGTAGTTCACTAATTGAGTTGTATATTTTCTGGATATACAAAGAAGATACCTATGTGCTGTGAAGAATGGATGAGCAGTGTAAGGCTGTCAAAAAAAGTTAAATAAGATTATGAAGTTCTCTCTCCTCTACCTAGATATGTCCCTCACTTGTACTTCTCATCATCAACCTGATCATATTTATCTTCACCAACCCAGAACATCATCATCATTATTCAACGCATTTGTGGTGTTTCATCTGAATTTCAGAAATTTGGACCTACAACCTTCTTCATATGAATCGATTAATCATTCAATGTTAACATCGTTTTTCTTCATTACGACCCAGATCAATAAACCATTATCGTTTATCCTCAATAGCTGGTGTGTGGCACATCGGACACTTCCTCTTGCCCTGAAGCAAAACCTCTTCAGATTTTGTACAAGTGCACGTGCCCACATCTGAAACATTGGCCAACATACAAAAGATGAAATGATTTAAGTTATTTGACCATGTCATGTACAAATGCAAGTATCGTAAGAATGATGCTTTACTCCCGTCCAAAAAGAAAAGAAAATAAGAATGATGCTTTACCTTCAGCAAAGAGTCAATGTTGGTGGTACAACATTCCATTTTCTAACACAATCCCATTTCAAATTATCATTGGGCAATGTGTTGTCCACTTGTCCAGTAACTCTGTCAAACCCGAGCAAAAAATCATGGGATAGAGCTCAGCTATGTTAGCACTTTCGAAGTAGGAACAAAAAAAAAACAAGTTTGATACTAAAAAAAACATCCTCAATTGATTGAAGAGAAAAGCATACCTGCTAGTTGGACTGATTGACTCAGATCAGCTGTAGAGAACTCTCGTCTCACAGATCGTTGTAGCTCAACCATGCAGGCCTCTAACATGCTCTGCATGTTATTTAGTCTTTGAATCATCTTACCTTAAAACCTGTACTTCCGCATGTGTCAGTCTTCAGTCTTTTGTATGGTTACCCTATTTACCATCCCCAAAACCCTCTTATGTGATACAAAACCACCCATAGTCAATACTACTAATTTGTATTGATTCCTCAAAAATTAAAAAGCAACTCTAGCAATAGATCATGTATGACATATAGGCAAGACACAGATACATGATACTACATATTAGGCCAAAAACATGAAAACTTTTTAGTACGAGCTGACACTGAGGCCAGGTTACATACCCATGTCACATACTTGAGCCGACTCGATCAACGCTAGGTTCTCTTTTTCACTCACATCATTTACTACTTGTTTAGATCAATTTTTTCACCAGAGTGTAATTAAACTTGGCTAAAAGCAAAGAATGAAAACATGACCCCACTGGCCCACTTACTGCAGACCTGCAGTCCATAAATGAGATTTAATGTTAGATTTTTAGTCAAGAACTGACTAAAGTTCACTGTTTTAAATAGTGTTCAGGTACTAATTCTTTATTATTTTGGCATAGCCTTGTATTCACTTATTATTTTGGCTATTTGAGGAGCTTCATTCTATATACATGCACCCAGAGATGGTGATTATAGGTTTCAGTTCATATGAAAACCCCTCCTTAGATGGGAACCATAAGAACCATTCCTAACCCTTGGATTAAAGTGGATCAAGGGTTAAGATTAACTTAAAATATTTAAAGACAAAGAAAAAAAAAGTCACACCCAGAATTTCTTCAATTCGCTCCCTTTCCCCTCCCCCAATTTCTATCTCCTCTTAGAGCCGACCACCACCACCACCATCGCCACCGCCGACAAATGATCCGACCTCCACCCCTCCGCCTTCCGAGCCCACCAGAAGGAGAGGCGTAGTAAGGCGAGTCCGCTACGCGCCACCTCGTCCTTCTCACATTTTCGCACTTATCGGTTTTTTTTATTGCATTTTTCTAAAACCACCTCAATTGAATTGTTCATTGTGAATCCCTCAAAAGTGCATTTTGTTGGACCTAAATGTGCATTCCTATACATCTAATTGTACAATCGAATCTTTAAATGTTGAAGGTACAATTTGAATCAAGTGATGGTACAATTGATCATTTCTAAAAGTGCATTCTCAATCTAGTGTATGTACATTCTCATACCTCGTACTTGATGGCGGAAGGAGTGTTGGGTAAGTGGTGATGGCCGACGTTAGTTGGACGCGATGGGGACCATTGTCGTTGGATTATGGGCAAATTGGAGGAAATAGAAAAGGAGGAGAGACATGAATTGGGGGAGATCAGAAGGAGCGAAAATCGTCGACCCGGGGAGAAGGAGTGGCGTCGCCGGCCAACGACAGGTGGGCCGGTGGTTTCTGGGTGGCGGTTGGTGACGCAGGTGGTGGCGGCTGGGGTGGTGGCCGGGTTTTTGGGAGGTGGCTGGGGAATGAAGCTAAGAGAGAGAATATGGGAGTGAGTTGGGTCATGGGTGGGTTTGTTTTATTTTACTTTTTTATATTTGATTTTATTCTATATAGGGGGTGTTCTCATAGTTCTCATGGAATAAGGTGTTCCCATAAGAACTGGACCCGGTGATTATATTCATATTAGAAAATTTGAGCTACGAGACTGGATAAGTTCTCATACCAAATAGAATCACTAAATCAATCTGAAACACACTTCAAAGGCCGAGCAACTGAAGGATCAGTGTTCAAACTATTCTGCACACTTTCTATGTTTATGCGTATGGGTAGCTATAACGTAACCTAAGGGAATGATGAGCTCAACAGAGAACCTCATGTACATGTTACAGACAACAGAAATCCCCCACAGATTTAGGTTGTGACTCCCTCCCCAGAGACAAAAATAAAGAAAAAAAGAAAACAGTACAGACAGAATTCCCCTATTAGCTTGCTCTTGCAAATTGATCGCACTGTGGTGTTTGAAGTTTTATTATTGTTGGAAGATCATCAAGTTGTGGACAGAAATTTAAGAAATCCCTATTCAAATAAAATTAAAATGGAAAAAAGCAAATTAAACTTTACCTTGGGGATCAAATTTGAAACGAAAGAAGGCTTGCTGTTCAAAACCTAGACTCAACAAGAGGGGAGCTTCTACGGCTATGGTTAGATCCAAAATCTACATCCTGTATATACATGTTCAATGAAATTTGTTATAACATATATCTGAATGCAAAGTAAGCAGGGCAAAACGTTAAAGCCGAATGAATTAACCAATTCACAACTAATTAATAGAGAGAATGATGCAGGTGAAAGTGATTAAGTTGCAAATTTCATACTTAACTTGAGAATCAAACCGACAGAGAGAATATAGCGTAAAACTGTAAATCTTGATCATTTAAACCTAAATAACAACAATATATTTATATGAACATCAAAAAGAATCATTTGGGCAACAATCAGCTAATACAGTATTACCTATAAGCTAAGAGCAAGAGTTGAAACTTCATCAGACCCATATGATCAAGCAACAATATGTCATAATAACCAGTGAAATATTAGCTAGATGAGGGGACCAAGCCCAGACAGCTGCGATTTTGGATTCGAACCTCCCAACGAACAACAATACCCAATTTGGGCCACGTACGTTAGTTTAGTAACCAGATTACAACACCTAGATATCCTGATCCAATCAAGGGCAACTGTCCAATAGAAGTACTACAGACGTGCAATTTATCTAGCACTCCAAGCGAAGCAACTTAGACACTTTTGTGGAAGAAACCTTAATAACATCAAGGTCCATAGAAGTGCGAGAACCTATAGAACATAATTTGTGACAATGTAGCTAAAGTAACGGTTCTTCCAAATTGCAGCAGCCAAATTCATTAGGTTCACACATGGTATGTCCAACAATTAAGGTAATGAAGTTTAGCATCTCTGACATTGTAGCTAATGTAATGCAATCGATGCAATGCGCAATATGCAATCAAGAGAACGACTGCTCCAACTCAAGTATAGAGCCATACAGAATCATATTAGTCTAGAGACGGATAAAAAGAAAGGAAAAAAAAAACAACAGACAGATCATGCCAACATCGCTGCACCTATGACTTACAAGAGATGTTTTGGCGTGGCAAGTGGCAACCGACTCTAATCTCGATTCCTTTCAATTCCGTGGCAGCTCAATTAAGGGTATTGTAATCATTTAATGGATAAAGAGTTGCTGACCAGAGCAGCCGCTTACCTCCGACAACCCCCGCCCCACTTCCAGACAATGCTTTGACAAACCATGCTTGCCCACAGCGCATGGCCGGATCTGACCACCACCATCACAGAGAAATCACAAATCAAAGCATATAATCCACTAAATTACTCAATTACAAATTAAAAGAAAGTTCATAGAAAAAGAAGAGTTTTTTCACAGATTAAGCATTAGAGAAAGTGATAGAAATATCACCAATTGGAAAGCAGTTTGGTTGATGAATCACTACGATACAAAATGAACCAAAGAGCACAAGAAACGCGTAGACACCACTATTTCCGCCAATCACAGCAAAGATTATAGGTTGAACGGCCCCTTCACGTGCAGCCGTAATAAAAAGAAGAGAAACTCATAATGTATATTCATATACATTTCTAAATGTATATGTCTAAATGTATATGCCTCATCTTTTACTCACATATCTCACCACATCCCATTTCTCTGTCCTTAATCTCACCACATAAATGTACAAAATATACCCAAACTACATGGGATATACAAATAGCCTTACTCAATGGATTACCTTCGCTGAACTAAGCACAACCCGTGGTACTAAGAAGGCAACGAACATCGCAGTGTTGACTATCCACCTGCAAACACAATTCACAAAGGGAGAACGACAATCAGAGCCATGTGGTGATCACCAACAATAATGGAACATCAAACTGGTATTAGTATATGCTTGAATGTGTGTCTCCCATATATATAAAGGAACGGTGCAAGTCAGAGGCAAGGGACACAACTTGTAAGCCATCGGTTTTGCCAGATCAATTCATCACCGGTAACAAAAGGCCCCAACCATTAAATCCAGTCGACAATGCAAAGCCTTAATTGCAGAAATTTGCGTGGACAGTCTGTAGATCAACTAAATTGCTATGCCACATAGACTTGCAAAGCACAGGCAAAAAACAGGCGAACGAGCACACACAAACAGCCTTATTCTATTCTTTCATGATACAAGGCAAGTAAGAACTTGCAGTTCAGTAAAGCTACTCATTACAGGTGGCTTTTCCCACAGACCTGAGTTTGAGATTGAATTGTAGAGCACAAGATATACTCAATATATGTGCTTGGCAATTATGCAAGCATACACGAACAACATATATAAGCATTGCATAATAGTTCGTATGAAGTAAATCCATGTCAAAACTCACCCTCCTTTTTTTACAGTTTTTTCAAGCAATATTTAGCACTCAAATATTTTGGCAACCTATGTTGAAGAGAATTTAGTGCTGTAAAGAAGAGAGAACAAAGAGCGATAATTTTTTTTTTTATCTCAACAAAGAGTGAACTTTTTCATGTTCAAAAGATTTGCAACGAAAAACAAAATTATTCAGGTCATCTGAGACAACAAATAGAGACCAATAATCATTGAAACCTAGATTATTGATCAACTAACTTGATTCTCCTATTTTGAGACCACACTTCCACTTGATAAGGTCTTAAGATTCAGCTGCAAAAACAACAATATCAAAACACTAAACGCTCACACAATAAGAAACCGGAAAGACAAAAAATCAAAACAAGTGGATCCGACAATGTCCTCACAACATAAGCAAAGCTTTAATTGGAACAAAAAAGAGGTAAACTTTTAGGTTAGAATGTCTTTTACCTCTTCACTGTCGTGATCGTCATTCGTCGTCGTCATCAGCATGAATGGAGAAAGAGAAGAAAATTAAGGGAAAATGAGAAAGAGGAAGAGAGAAAAAAAATAATCAGGCGAGGAGTACAGAGTTTGTTCTGAACTTCTGACTCGGGTGGCCATGTGTTGTAGGGCTACCTTGTTTAGGCTTGTAATTGACTCTTTTTCCAAGTTAACTGGTAGTCTGGTACGGGCTTTTTCTATCTGAGGACAAAAAACCCCAAGGAGATTGAGAAGCTCGAGTACGGGAAATACGAACCACGAGTCAACCACATTTGTAGCAATCTTTTTCTGCATATAAATTAGGATATAAGATAAACAATAAGACGCTTCCCAATTGAAACCAGACAAGAAAATACTTTAACCCCGCACTTCTACAAGGAAGCAGTGTCTAAGGAGAGATTAAAGAGATATTAATAAGACTTCAATCATGTCAATGACAATGCAGTCATACAACGCTTCTCCAAAAATTGCATATTGCATGAATTTGTAAGTTAAGATACGTGCAAATTAGTAAATAACATCTACTAGCAAAAGAAAAACAAAAACATAAATACCTACTAGATAGGACTAATTATCATCTAAGAAACCCCAAAGAACCCAGATAAGCATATACTCTATTAGATTAAAGCTTGTTGCATTGAGCCAAAAAATAAAAAAGTAACATACATCAAGAGGAAAGGATGCTAGAGTTCCAAATACCAAACAGAGAAGCATCCTAGTTTAATTCGACATCAGTAAAAAGACATGCTTCCTACTTTCCAGAGGCAGAATAAAACTCATTCAACGTCTCTTTGCCAGTCAGAGACGGCCTCTCCATTATGACAGGGTTAACACAGCAACATTAAAAACCACTTAATCCAACTAGGAAGGACGTCTTGAGAGGCATCGGGGTAATGTTCTTGTTCCAGAAAGAGACACCTTGATTACGTATGAAGAACTTATCAAAATAAAAGAAAGAAAAGCATCCAATAGAATACCAAACTTCCTGGGACAGCATTCTCTAGTGAGTGGGGGTCTCGTGGCAAAAGATTTTGATTCTTGTAGACAGGGGAAGGAAGCAAACTTCTCCATGGGTGGGTGTTGTTTCCGAGGATCCACCTCAAGTTTTGGAAACTCTGGGTGCCCTCTCTTGATCTTTCCAGGAGGAATTCATTGTGGACGATTTGGTTGCTACAAAGGTGATTCCAGAGGGTCAAGCGAAATTCATTTTGGAGGTCCTACAGCCAGGCTGTTGTGCGGAACCAATCCCCAAGGAAACTTTAGCTCTTTTTCAAGAGGTCTCGGGTCTTAGCATTCCTAAGCGGACTAAGCCAACTCTAGTGTATTCGAAAAAAGAAAAAGTTGACAATCTGATATCCACTATCAGTTAGGATGGTGGCTTGAAGAGGGGCTTTTTAGCTAGGGGGTGATGGTCTCTTTTGTGGGTTGTGGTTGGGCTTCTGTCCTCCCTTGATTTGTTGTGTTCTTCTTTTCTTTATTTATATTAATTAGTTTACCTATAAAAAACCAAAAAAAAAAGTATTGATTTCATAATGTTCCACACTTCCACCCCAAGAAAACACAACCAGTTTACATAGAATACAAACCATGTAACATATTCTCCTAGCCCATCAATAAACTAATCGTCACCACAATGAAACTGTTTTCCTCATATAATTTGGAAAATATGGACGTGGATGGGCATCCACACTTTTGAGGAAGTAGGTTCCTGCTCCAATATTGAAAGGGACGAGTTCTCACTCTTTGAGGAGCTAGTGAGTAAAGGTCCCATGGTGGAGGATAATAAGTTCTCTTGTGGGCTGGGAGGGAGAGGGTAGGGAACTTGACCATAAGTGCTGAATCTGAGCTCCACCTGAGATTTAGGAAGCTATGAGTGCACCTACTTGACCTTTAGAGGAGAAATTCATGTTAGATGATTTGGTTGCTGCAAATGTTAGTCCGGAGAACGAAGTGGAGGGGGCAAAAATAATTTTGGAGCTTTGTGGAGCCTGAAAGCTGTGGGAAAAGTGGAAAACCATCTCCATTGAAACTTTAGCTCTCTTTCCAGGTGTCTCAGGTCTTACCTTTCCGAAGCGGACAAGAGCCAACTCTACTGTATTCTAGTAAAAAGAAAAAGAAATATGAAGTTGAAGATTGAAATCCACTATCAACAATGATGGTCGTTAGAAGAGGGGCTTCTTAGCTAGCGGGTGAATGTCGTTTTGGTTTGGGTGGGATTGAGCATAGACTACTTGCCCTCCCTTGTTTGTAGTGTTTTTATATTGTCAAAACTCAAAAGTTATATAAATAAAATTAACCTATCAAAAAAAGAACATCAATCTGTCACTTCAGCTGCATAATCCCTTGAGAATCAAGCTTAACAACCCATGACATTACAAACAAAAGCCTTCGATCCCTTACTACATTTCTATCAACAATGACTGATAAGAATAGGTCCCTGTGTGGTATCCCAGATTGCAATTGTCACTATCTTTGACCTGAGGAAGTGGCTAACTGGTATCACCAAGGCCTCATGCAACATGTCTGGAGTTATTGTTGAGGAGACGACTTGAAAAATGAAGAGAATGTAATGGTCCTTCTGAACATAATTAATATCTCCCCTGACTTACATTTTCCTAGGTTTGTTATGGTTAGCAGTATAAAGACAAATCTTAGTTCAATGAGGATAGAACTCTTAGAGGAAATATAAGAATTGACCCTTTTCAGACAATATGACATGCAACAAAACCAGAGACAACTGAAGTTCTGATAGCCTTGAGGCTTCTTGAAAAAAAGGCTATGGAATCAGATTTAAAGATGTACTTAAAGGAGAATATTACTTGATTTATTTTCCTTTTGTATCGCACAATCGCTGGTTCGAAGTGGTAGTGCGATAGCTTACGATTCGACAATAAGATATCATAAACAAAATATGAACTACCCAATTTCCCTCAAGCTCTTCTGTAATCAGTGGACTATTTTCTCTTCCCTTTCCCTTCTTTTCGTTTATAATGTGTTAAGTACTTTCATGGAAATAGAATACAAACAGTGATAGCATGGGCTCTATTCGCCAAAATCAAATGTAAATCAAATTAATGAATATCATGCAACTAGGAATAATATCGTATCAAGATCCTTGACATGAATGTTAAAGACTCATTGAATTCCTTGTTAAAATAAATTTGTTGAAAATGAAAAGGCATGCATTTAGTTGAGTAAATGCATGTGTAAATGGCTAAATTATGCATCTTCTAAAACATTAGAAGCTACGTGATGTTATAGAAGTTCTTACCTTCCTGCCTCACAGCGTCTCAAATTAATTTTTCTGTTCTGGTATGTTCAAGCAAGTATTATACTATTATTCAGTTAAAAAAAAAAAGTATTATACTATTATTAGCTAATACCTAAGCAGCCATTAAAAAATAACATGTACAATTAGATAGGTCAGAGCGCGTATACTTCATCAAAAAGAAAAGGAAAACCGTGTTCTCTTTGGTATATCAATAAAATGTCATTAGACAAGTGAATCTAGAAATATAGATTGATTGCTATTACTCTTAAAGATAATATTTGAAGTTTAAACTATTTTAAAAGTACCTTTATGAGACTCAAGTATTAGATATTGGTTGCAATAACAATATGACCGAATTATAAAGGTTTTGATGCTCACTAGCTCTTCAGGTTTTCCTTTACCAATGGCGTTAGCATATATGCCCTTCATGCTATGTAAATCATCAAACATGGGTACTAAAATAAACTTAGACCAAGTGGTACCAATACCGAAACCAATTACAATTTAAATAAACTTCACAGATTAAAATTCAGAAGCTTTACTCTTTCATACAGATATTCCAGTTCACATTTTCCTTGGACATTGGAAACACCATATCAATCAAAAGGAGCTCTTTTGCTACCAGACACAAAACTTGTAGAACCATAAAAACAGAATATTCATTATCAAATACATTTCAGCCGTACTAGACTCAATGCACCCACTTACGCCTTAATATGAAAGGTTTTGTGAAAGGTAAATGGCACAGCCAGCTGATGCAGGACAAAGACATGCTGGGAGTCTGGACAGAATACGAACTCTTGGCATTCACAATACATTAAGTTAAGAGCTTTATTTTAGAGACCAACAAGAGAAAGGCCGACTTACAGTATGCTTTTCCATCAAGGTAATCAAGATCATTTCGCAAAGTGATGTAGAACTGAAAGCCCAAATATGCAGAGGTCAAGAGATGTGTGACAAAAGTTTTTGTTTTGTGGCTCAAGTACTCAACCAGTGCTTTCTAAAGACAATAAAAAACTTAGAATTAGGCTAAAAGCTTTGCTTTATCCGAGTTTTCCAATACCTGAGACGCATTCAAGTTCTCCCGAGCACTTGCCATGGCAACAACCCATCTTTGAGTGTTTCAAGTCAGTGTGAATCTCATCCTCGAAGAATCGAGCTTGGTCACCATACAAAAACCTTAAATAAACAAATCGAGCTTGGTCATCGTACAAATCTTAAAAGGATATGTTCCAAATCAAATCATCTTAGAGTCACAAATTTTTAACAAGGATACGTTAAACAAAAAGTGTGAGGATCACTTTACAGGAAAAAAAAAAGAGAGAATAAGACATAAATATCACAAGAAAGAAAAAAGAGTAATGACAAATTTTTAATTCAAATCCATAAGAACTTCCACTCTCAAGAAATGAAGCTAAAGAAAATTACTTGACAGTAGACAACTCAGGCACAACTGTGATCCAAATTTAGTCAACTACCACCGAAAGAAACTTACTTGTAGACAGAATCTCCACCAGTCCCACAGCCGGTTGGGTCACCAGTTTGGGCAGCAAAATCCTTCCGTGTGAAACAAACGGCCATTGTAGTATTTCATCCTACCAATATGAATCAAATCCATTACTTTCAGGAACATAATCCCACAGCCACATATGTTCATGATTCACTAAGAGTGTGTTTGAAAAAAAGATTTAATTGCCAAATTCAAATTTAACACATTCTATGTTTGGAAATTTTAAAAATTGAAAATTTGGATTTGTGTCAAATCCTTTGAAATTTGAATCAGATCCAATTAAACCAAAAATAAATGACATCTCAATAAATGTCATTTTGAAATCTCATTCCCTTCAAACATTTGATTTATATTTGAATTCTATATTCTCAGGATTTGAAATTATTACAAATTTTCAAATACTTGTTTCCAAGCACTACCTAAGAGAGTGTTTGAAAATTTAGAGGTGATCACGGGCCGGGTCTGGACCGGGCTTAGGGTAAAAATGTAGGCCATGTGTGCGGGTCGGGCTTCTTTTTTGGCCTAGTTGGTCGTCCAAGCCCGGCCCATACGGGCCAAAGCGGGCTTTCGGGCAGTTACGGGTTCATTCGGGCTTTCTTTTTTTACATTATGTATTATCTAATTATGACGTTTTTGATCAATTTATACATTAATATTATCGAGCAATTCTACAATGGCTACCAAGGCATGGTAGCCATTGTAAAAGGAGCAAATCAGACCCTTAATTTTATTGTAGCAATTTCAACCCTTAATAAATTGACTGATACAAATATGTTGACTGTTGGGGAAAAAAAAATTGAAAAAATAAATAAATAATAATAATAATAAGATATTAAACAAACTCCAATCCCCACCCCTTCATATTCCCTCTCTTCTCCCGTCCCCCTCGCCTACCCACGTACATGGTACACGTACCAACCCAGACCTCCACCACCCCCCGGCACCTACACCAAACCCCACCTTACTAGTCGCCTCCGTCACCACCATTCTCGTCGTCGCCACCTTCTAAAGGCTTCACGAGCCTTTCTCTCTCCCACCTTCCACCTTCTCCTATCATTTCACCGTATCTGTATCCTCCATGATTGACGCCCTTGATCCTCGTTTCAACACTCTAAAGTCGCCGTGCACGATCGATTTGAAGATACAAGCGCGGTCGCGGAGGTGGGGAAGCAGGGCCGTCGGCATCTTCTGTTCAATTCTGGTTGGGGAGACGCCGGTTATGGTGAAAGATGGGGGGCTGGCGGCGATGGTGCAAGAGTGGCCCGGGTGAAGTCGTGGTGGATATGGGGATGGGAATGAGCAGTAATATTTGTTTTTATATTCTTTATAAAAATAAAAATAATGAGCCGGGAATTCACCACAAACAATAACTTAGGAATGGACGAATCTTTCGCCGTACCATCCTTCCACAAACAACAATTTAGAGATGGACGAATCTTTCGCCGTACCATTGTCCCAACCAAGGAGGCCGAAACCTACCGAGGCAACACCAAATGACTACTAGACTTTAAGTGTGCACACCGCCTAGTGGGTATTTCTAACCCAATAGAGTAGTACTAGAGCCTAGCCCACTTATATCCGATGCGGAGGGGCACCATTAAAGCCGATGCGGCTTTCACAACAACCAGATGTCTCATTGTCTTTCACTTCAAGTGATTAGTATTTTATTAGAGGAACGGTGATCACATATCCAACACAAATCACACAAGCCAACACCATAGCCAATTCCACAACAATTCTTAGCTTTGCGCCACATTTAAAACAACAAAAGGCTTTTTGCCAGATAATAATCAACCATATAGACAATATTATCCAATTCCAAGGACACAAAACCTAATCAACCATACAAATTAGAATCATAATTGACATTGCGCCAAAATAATTTCAATAATACTCACCATTGGCTCAAGGCCATAAGAAAATCAAGAACCACAAGTTAAAGAATTCAAACATAGCTCACATGTTTCATTTCTATCTTAACATAACCCATACAGAATATGAGATTCCAAAGCATTTAGATAATCATTAGTGTACTACTCTTCTTAACTGAACTTCAAAACAGGATCAGCCCCTTAATTGTGCTAACTATACACGCATGTGTGTATGACCAACCTATACTTCACCAAACTTCCATTGATAAGTACTGACCAATCATATATATCATTCGTAAGATCATCGAATAAATTCGCACAGCCCCAAACCAAAGAACATACTCCAAAACCAATCCAAATCTCAACCTGTATACCCGTGTAATCACCATATATTAAAGTAGTAACCCAAATTATTAGAAGCTCAAAGTAATATATACATATGTCCCTCACTTTCATAACTTCAGTAATCATAATTCACATCCATTGCTCAGCAAATCAACAAATATCATATCAACTTACTAATGCGTCTTTGAAACTCGATCATTCGCCCTTAGTTAAGCCAACTCATAAAACTGACAATCTTTCTCCTTTCGTACACTCATAGAATCTGCCAAGTATTTATACTTCAATTACCTTAACTCCAATCAGGAATTCATTTTCCTCAAAATAACTCATTAGCCTAAATCATCCATTAACAACAGAGACTAAACCACCTAGGCTCTTTAATCTAACGTCTAGAGAGCATCAGAATTAAGGGTGGGACAGAACGATGAACTGTCTTGCCTATGGACACTTACCCGATGGTACAGTCCGCAGTACTGTACTGTACTAGTTGATATACAATTTATGCACCAAACTAATCCCAAATCATTATCCTACCACTCCACGACATCATAGCTCCATGGTTCATCATAATAATCCCAAAACATTCACCATGGTATTACTAATCAATCTCTGATCATTAGCATATCAGCACAAACGTAATTGTAAATTTGATTATACACCTATAATAAATTTAGAAGGGGTAGACATCGTGTTACCTTTTGTTTCGAATCGAATCGAATTTGCACACCACACGCCCCAAAAATCAACTCACAAACTGCCCCAAATCAGCTCATAAAATCGACCCAAACTCGGTCATAAAACGCCTCACAATCAGCCCCAAAATTAGCTCTTAAAAGAAGCTTAAACACCAGAAAATTTCAAAAGACGATGGTGGCCGAAGCCGTACGGCCACGACGAGGGCAGTCGTGGGTTGGCCGAATCAAAAGGGCGATGATCAGCTCACATAAGGTTGATGATCACGAAGATGACGATGCGTGACGCTGATGATCAGATGCGATGGTTAGATGATGGTGCAAAAACTGATCGAATGATGAAGATGTTGGTGATGTATGATGATGATTATATGAAGGTTAAGCTGGTGATGATGGTGGAAATATAAAGCAAGAAGTGAGTGAGGTGTGTGGTAGTCCTGGTAGAAGCAAAAATTGTATTATAGTTGTCAGTATTTAACAATTAGGATAAGAAATAAAAACAAGACCATTAAATTAGGATAAGATAATTTTCAACCATTTGATTTTTTTGATTCAAAAAAAAAAAAAAAAAAAAACCATTTGATTTATCGGTTAAAAAAGTTCTTATGATACATCTTACCACACATGTAACACTACGGAATTTGGAAAGTGGAGTATGAAGTTGGTTTGTCCCACATTGGGAAATTAAGGCTTATATGATCAGTTTATAATAGATTCCTACCATAATACTACCAACAAGGCCTTCACCTTTTAGAGCCCACGAGAGGATTTACGGGCCTAAGAGGTGACTACCCATCTTATTGGGTTGTGTTGCGACGGACGGTGGTTCGGGCTATTACAACACAGGATTACAACCTATAATAATTTTAGGCTCAGGTTCTGATAGGAACCTTAACTATATAGGAACTTTAGGAACCACTTACAACCATTAGATTATTTTCCATCCAAAGATTTAAGTCCACTGTAAGAAAAAACAATTAATAAAACCAAAACTCAAAAACATCATTCTCTCCCCTCCCCACCCACGTCACATATCCACCACGCACCCCCCTCGCCGCCACCACCGACGGTCAGCCACCTCCACCATTCCCAATCGGCGACCACCACTTCGACCACCTTTCGCCAGCCACTGCTGTCACCATCTCCCCACGCGCGTGTTGCCTGCTTCTCTCTCCTCCACCATTTTCACATCTTTTCTGCTCATCCACCATTTTCACATCTTTTCTCGTCCTCCACAACCAGAAAACAAAGCCAATAAATCACCTTTCACACGATTAACATGAAAACGAAATTGATGAACATTCAATTATAAATTGATGAACATTCAATTATAAATTGATGAACATCAATCATAAATTGATGAACATTAATGGACCAATATATGTTCATCAAATTAAACTGCATATTCATCAAATATCAATCGTATGTTCATTATCTTATACTGCATGTTCATCAAAATCATTGGATGTTCATTGATGAACAATAAACTTACCTTCCGCGTGGTCCATGACGATCATCGATCGGTGTTGCCGGCAAGCGTGGAATTGGAGGGCGGAAGCAAATCCGGTGGTAACTGATGGCTAGATGGCTCGACGGAGGAAGGTGGCCACGGTGGTGGAATCTTTCCGAGCAGGGAATGGTGGTTGGTAGACGGGCGGCGGTGATCAGGGCCGGTTGCAGGCGGTCGTAAGAGAGAGAAAGGAGTGAGTATCAGTTTGGAGAAAATGAGAATTACGTTTGACCGATTGGTGGTGGCTCAGGTAGGAACGCCGGCCGATTGGTGGTGGTTTTAAGGGACATGGTGGTCCGTCGGCGGTCCGGTGAAGGGGCGGCAAGGGGGAGGGGAAAAGGGAGGAGAGAGAGGAGTGCGGGAAATGGGAGACAGGAAAATGAGAGAAATTGTTTTGTGTGGGTTTTTTCTTTTTTTTTTTTTTGCTTTTTAATTAGTTAATTTATGGACCATTGGATCTAATAGAATGGGTGGTTAAGATTGGTTCCTAAAGTTCCTATATATCTATAGTTCCTACCAGAACCTAAATCAATAATTTTATATGTACTCAAAATATTTTTTCCTTAATTAATTTTATCTTGCCTATCTATCATTATTTTAAATATTGATCTTTTCTATCTAATAAATATTTGATTTTTTAAAGTAAGAAAAGAAAAAAAAAAGTAAAAAAAAAAAAAAAACAACCGAACACCAGTACACCACGCCATTCTACATACCTCTCCTCCCACACCACCCAACACCACCCCTCTGTAACACCCCCAAATTTCGGCTAATTTAAAACTCAATTTATTATACAAAACATGCCAAAATTCGGAGACATTACAAGCTGATATACAAAGCCGGAGATACAGCTGTACAAAATCTCTTATAAAATAAAATACAAATGCGGAAGCGATAAAAACTACTCTTGACTCTGCAGCTGTACTCCTGACTCAAACCCTGCAAGACTAAAAAGTAGAAAACGTCAACCAAAAGGGTTGAGTAAGAAGTCCCTTATCTAGAAAACATTGATAGAAAGTTTTACTCAATTTTATAAGACCTTGAAACTCTAATCTTTGAAATTGCTTAACGAAACAAATGTAGTAAAATTGAAGCACAATTACCCTTCTCAATCTTTTAAAGTAATAAGAGCATTTTACTCCAAATTACATGTCTACAAAACAAACGAAAAAAGGAGTATACAAACATTCCAAATTAGATATTCAACACTTCTTTACTTATTGTTCAAACTGTTTTCCTTCAGTACAGGGCCGTCTCCTTAAACCAGTATTCCCGAATGCATGCATCCCCCTCGGAACCTATTCCCAAGGGGAGGAGATAAAGGTTCAGGGTGGAGGATCAATCCACCCCATCTATATATACATTGTGCACAAATAATCAAATGGTCATCCTGTACTCCTGTTAACTCTCTCAACAGAGTTAACGCCAATTATAAATTAAAACTTTTATATAACCATCTCAATCATTTCTCAAATGGGTTGGCAAAAATACAAACACAAGCTATAATAAATACATCGATAAACCTTTGGCTCTAAAGTTCTTTTCTTAGCAAACATTCTTTAAAACACTTTCATTGCCAAACAATCATAAATCACTTTTCATTAACACATTGTAAATAGGTACTTTTAAGGAGATAAGAAATCTTCTTACCTTGATTAGCAAAATAGTCTCACGTTAGCTCAGCAAGTCCTAAAATTGCTCCTCTACGAACTTGGACTCTACATGGATATATGATATGCATTTAAATTAGTTATGCTCCTAAAGTTTGTTTATGAGTATGCTTATGATATGCATGACATCTACTATGCACGTAATCAAAAGGACACACACATACATCGGGAGAGCGCTATAACTTCGCAATCTAACCAACAAGCATTCATACATCCCACTATCCATTAGGAACCTTCTTACTCTCATTCTCTTCATTTTAGTATGCATAACATCAATCGATTAGCAACCTATACACGTGCTTCAAAACATCACCAAACGACCTTTAAACGATACCAAATTCACCCAACGTCAACTATATACCAATGGAAACATATTTACACTATAATCTCACCTTAATCACTTCATAATCACTCATTTCATAGCACGACCAGACCCTAATATACCCTAAATTCCACCTTTAAATAACCATTTTACTACCCCCTAAACATTCCCAATTTAGCCAACAATCCACATACATACAATTCTAATTTAAAGCCCACCATATATATCAAACAACCAAGTTTAACCTTAATAACGCAATAACAAATGTGTCCAAGAACTACTTCAATCCAATTATATCCCAAAATCATCAACAAAAGCCACAAGAATTAGAATCAACACCACTATATCCTCCATAAACACAACACACTAATTCATCACTCAATTCTTCACAAAATCACTCAATCAAACCCCAAATGTAATACCCAACTTATATACATCTCAAACAACAACTTATTTTCATCATACAACTTATACCACAAATAAATTCATTAAAACATAACCATTTTTCCCATTTTCGGATTTGGGGATTTTTCATACAAAACTCCTTCTAAAAACATCATAAATCCTTCAAATAGTCCCCAAATGATTTACCCAACTCATAAATTATAAAACATGATTTTCCAACATAAAACAACGATTATGTGACATCTAAATGCATTAAAACATGATAATTTTCAGAATTTCGAATTAAATGTATAATAACATTTGAAAATTAAAACTTGAGATTTAAAGGCTGAAATTATACCAAATTGATACCAAGTGTCAATGGATGAAAGGGGAAGAGAAAGATGTCCAAGTTGGCCGAAAATATCGCTGGAAACCACAAGAAAACGGCCCAAAACCGGGCAGGCACGCGCGGAAGAACAGAGAGGGGCGGAAGGAGACGGGCGCGCGCGAGGAAAGGGGACGGCGCCCCGGGAAAGAGGCCGACGGGCGGCGCAGGTGTGGGTGGTGGTCGGATGGGTGGTTGCCCGGAAAACAAGAAGTGAAACATGGTGGTGGAGATGGAGGAGACCAAACGTTCACCATCTCTGTTTCTTCTTTTCTTTTTTTTTGTGTGTGTGTGTGTTTTTAGGCGTGTAATTAGGATTAGAAGTGGGTTTAACCACTAATAGTGGGTAGGAGGGAGAGTGATAAGTTTAATTAGGGGTATTTTGGTAAAACGTTATAATTAGTAATGTAACTAGGTTTTGAAATCTTAAAATTTGTGTATTTTCAAATCGTAGCAAGTATGAAACAAACAAAATATAACTTACACTTTACGATATGAAAATAATTTCATAAATATAATTAGTTGGGAATATAATTAATAAATGAGTAAAATACTTTTATATCAATTAAAACCTTTAATCAAAATTATAAATAATAAATCTCAATTACGATGAAACTCAAAAAAATACGGAGTATTACACCCTCTCCCTCTCCCTGCTCCGCCAGACCCCCGCCCCCACCTCCTCCACCACCCTTGTAATCGCCCAAATGTAGTCCAACTACCGCCGCCGAGTCAGCCCCAATAGAGTCGACCGGCGGTTTCAGCACCGGCAATCGTCGATATCGGTGTGTAACGCCGGCGGCGATGTGGCGGCACGGAGGGAGCGGACTGGGACTCCCGAAGGTGTCACAAATTATTGAGAAAGTGAGAAAAAAACCAGGGGAGAGAGAAAAGTGGGGAAAACAGAGAAGAGAATGGCAGAACTTGAGATGGAAATTTGGGTTTTTTCGAAGGGTATAATAGGGAAAGGACTTGTTTTATTTATTTTTTGTTGGGAGTATATTTTAACAAATCTAAATTAATACTCTAAAAAAATATGTAATATTTTATATTAATATTTAATTACTAACCACAGTTAAATCTTATCCTAATTGTCGAAAATTTACAATCACCATAGAATCATCGGTCGTAGAAGGGACTAGAAATGAAGGAGAGAGAAAAACTTAGGGGAGGGGGTTTGTTACGTGGGATTTTCAAAACCTTTTTTTTTTTTGTCAAATGGAATTTTTGTAAGATATTAGGGGGCGTTTGGTTCACATTTAGGAATGGAAAGGGAGTGGAAAGAGATTGGATTAAGGAAAGGATTCAAGAATCATTCTTTCTAAATGTTGTTTGGTTCAAATATATGAATGATGATTACATGGTAAGGGCAAAATAGTAAAGTTCTTCTTTATTAACCACCTTCACCTCTAATTTCCTCTTCCCCTTCTGCCGCCACCGTTGACCACCAGCCGCCGCCGTTGACCACCACCAACTACG
Source organism: Spergularia bocconei (assembly GCA_963457585.1). Classification (NCBI taxonomy): domain Eukaryota; kingdom Viridiplantae; phylum Streptophyta; class Magnoliopsida; order Caryophyllales; family Caryophyllaceae; genus Spergularia; species Spergularia bocconei. The sequence continues at coordinate 8,375,178 of OY734951.1, read as the reverse complement.
ACCTTTTTGATTACTACCACCATTCTAACCTTAATTGGATAATTAAGATCACTATGTAATTAGTTTGTCTAATTTCTACTCAATAACCAGTAGATCTAGAAATTTAGGTTTGATTTTTCGTTTTTTTTCCAATTAAATTTCATATTAGGGTGAGGGAGGGGCCGTGGTGAGGGAGGGCGGCCGTGGAGAGGGAGGGCGGCGGCTTTAGGAGTGGAATAGGAAGAGAGGGGAGAAGAGAAGGATAGAAAATAGGGAGAGAAGGGACAAATGGGGCCGCGAAGACTCCGGCGATGTCGCCGGTAGGGTCGCCGGAGTGATGGCGGTCGACCGGTGGTGTCTCCGCCGGCAGTGGTGGTGGGGCGTGCATCGGCGATGGTGGTGCGAGGTGGTGTGGATGTAGTGGGGTTGGGGTGTGGGAAGAGAGAGACAGGAAGGGAGGAGAGAGAAAATGAATAGGGGGGATTCAATTATGAAACTTTAGGTTTTTGGAGGGATTCATTTTTGGGGGATTGGAAAGGGATTGGGAGACCAAAAAATTGTAAACAAACACAAGTAACGGATTGAGAGAATGAATCCGTTACCAACAATGACGGAACTAGTAGAGGGCCAAGGTGGGCACCGGCCCACTGCAAGCTAAACAAGAAAATGAAGTTCTTTTCTGGGCTGTTCAGAAATCCCTTATTGGCCCACTGCAACTCCAATTAAATTTCTGGCCCATCTTTTCTAATTTAGAAATAAACAAAGTCCAAACCTTACTTTTACCTTTTGGGCCTAAAGTAACGTGTGATGTGAATCACAAATCAGTAAATCCCCACCAATTTCCCAAAAAAACAAATTTACAACCACTTGTTTTTTTACTTTTCACGCGACACAGAGTCTCATACTGTTCATCTTCTTCCTCCAACAGTCAACATCGAGTCCATCCCAAATTCCAAATTCTCCATAGCTCCAAGGCAAGTTTTTATAAATTTTGTTCTTTCTTTTAATTTTTCATTTATCCTCCATAAGCTCTATTATGTTAGGTGATAATTTTATTGAACATAGAGTTTTTGGTGAAGAATTTCGAATTTTGATTCATGTAATTATTAGGTTGAATAATTGATCTTACAAGATAGAATTAAAATTTTTGATTGATTTAAATATGACTATGAATTAATGTTTTTTTTTGTAATGATCAAGATTTTATAAAAACGGGAAGAATCCCAAACCATTACAAAAAAGCTGACTTATACCTTGAAATTGCTAGAAAAACAAATCAAAGCATGGTAGCAAGAGTTTCCTCAGGAATTCCTAAATTAAAGTACATCATCCTAACCGCTACTATGTAGCTAATTCTATGAATTAAATCCTCAACACTTCTCTCTTTCTCCCTGAAAATCCGATTATTTCTTTCCCGCCAAAGCTCATATACTGTACACATCAGAGCACATCTATTTCTCCTTTGCTTCCACCCTTTCCCTTTATTGTGCCTCTTAAACCAATTCATTTACTGCTTAAGGTTGGAGATGCCATGAGGGAAGTGATATTTGGCAATCATTGAACCCCAAACTCTTCTACAGAATCGGGAGCCAAAAAACAGATGATTCGTAGTTTCTATACTTCCACAACATAGTACACATCTGCTAGCTAGCTGAAAACCTCTTTTGCAAAGGTTATCCACAGTAGCTAGGCATTTTTGCAGTGCCATTGAGCATATGAATGCATGCTTGGGAATTATAGCACTGTCGCAGATGGTTTTGTGCCAGAATTTCTCTTGCGCCTTTTCTCTGAAGATATTATAAATGTCATTGGTATTCTTGGTCTCAGAGATTAGACTTTTGGCATTATCAATCCCACCTGCTGCAACAATGAGAGTATCCCTGATGTGAATGATATTTTGCCAACTACATGACCAGGCAGCTTCATTTCCCATTGTCCACAGATCCTTGCCCCCTGTTATGTAAGCTTTGGTCCACTGAACCCAGATGCTTGTAGTATGATGCTCAAGCTTTTTAATCCATTTCACTAGAAGTGCTTTGTTCCAGCTGAGCACTTCCCGAATATCGAAACCTCCCTCCTTTCTAGGTCTGCAACAGCTCTTCCATGATTTGAAAACCATTTTCCTTTCTCCTTCCTACCCTAAATGAAGTCTTTGCACATCCTGTTAATGCTCTTGATTATCCCTTTAGGCAGCAGGATACTTGCCCCCCAAAAGTTTTGCAAACCAAAAATTACTGAGTTAACCAACTCCACTTTCCCTGCATAGGAGAGGAGGTGGTTTGCCCAGTAATCAAGTTTCTGTTTAATCTTACTTAGGAGGGGTTGGAACAGGCTAGAAGTAAGTCTGGCATGATATAAGGGCACCCCTAGGTATCTGAATGGGAAAGATCCTTCGGAGAAACCTGTGGCTCCCTTGATAAGCTGTTTTACCTCCTTAGAAACCCCCCCAAAGTAGACCTCTGTCTTGAGTGGATTAGCTTGAAGACCAGAGAAGTCTGCAAACTTTCGAAGACAATCCGCAATGGCTTTTACAGAGGGCAGGTCTCCTCGAGTAAACACCAATAAATCGTCAGCAAAGACTAAATGAGTGAGTTTAATCCTCACACATTTAGGGGACTATGAATTAATGTTGAATTGATTTAATTGAGTTGCTTTTATAAGTAATGAGTATGATGACTAAAAAGTGCTATGTTTGATGGTTCTTATCATCATGTTACATGTTTGATGGTTATGAATTGATTATAGGTTATTATGACTTAAGAGCAAATTTAAATTTAGGAGGAACTATTGAACTTCAAAAAATGCAACAAGCTACGGTTATTAGAAGCACTTTATATTATGTAGTTTACTGTTAATTACAACATTGGATGTTTTAAGCGTAAATTCGGGTAGGTTGCTTTCTAGTGACGTTAGCTTTGGCTCGGCCCCTGTCCACTATAAATTCTAGCTCCGTCCCTGGTTACCAATCCCCCCAAAAATGGTGAACCAAACGCCCCCTTAGTATTAAATTAAATTGGATCCAAATTATAGATTACCAACCAAACCCGATTGAGGATCAAGGTTGGCCTAGTGGATAGGAACTCAACCTGCCTGGGGGTTGTCCCGGGTTCAAATCCTCATACCCCCAACCCCCCGCAGCATTAGCTGCTCCTTTGTACCAAAAAAAAAAAACCAACCAAACCCGATTAGAAAACTCGTTTTCTCAAAAACAATATAAATAACTCGGCTCAAAGATTTATTACGAAAATGTAATCGATAAAATAATATTACAAAATCGTTTCGAATTTTGTACTATTACAGGTTACATATGATAGTTAAACTAAAAATTTTCTAATTTAAACATTTTTTCGTGGGATCGACTCTTTAATTTACTTACAATGTACTACGTCATATAAATTCACTCACGATAAGAATAGGATACTAATTTGTGTTCGCCAACGATACGACACGCACCAAACAGCCCAAACCAACCCAACATATGGCGTAACACAACTCATAAACATATAAAAGCTCACCTCTTAAACCCGTATATAAAAGCTCAAACATTTACGGCGTTGTTAATATGAGCCACAAAATTGTCATTTTCATGTATTTTGTCCCGCGCCTCTCAAATGAACGCTACGGCCTGTCTCGTAGCTAAAGAAGGCGACTTCATCGTTGAGCCTCAACCATTCTAAACCAATAGCAGGCACACAAGTGACATGCCCATTATTGCCCTTGCCAGGCGATTGGTCTAGCATGTCTAAGTATCCAGCACACAGTTGTAGGTCGCTTTAATACCATCTTGAACGGCTTAATCCAACATATGTCGCAAAACAACCCAATAAGATGCGAAGTCACTTTTCAGCCTTTATATCCTCTCATATGGTTAAAAGGTAAATGCTTGTTGGTAGTATGGTGGACATAATCTATTATAAACAGCCCATAAGCTCTTTAATATTGCAATGTGGGACAAACCATTTTCCATAAACCTTTGGGGAGTTACAATATTTGTTTAGGTGAATTATCTTAGGGATAAAACATATATTGACAAATGAATGTACCGCCATGGAGATTGGATCGAATTTGGAGAGTATGAATTCACATTATGTTAAAATTTCTTTGATAATTAAAAGATGTGAGTATTTTCACTTTAACCTAAAAGTTACTTACATAAGTGACCAAAACCATGTACTAATGACGGGTTTGGGTGCTGGGGCAAGGCCCAGACCAGCCGTCTAGCGGGGGAGATCTTCGTCCTATGACTATTGGTATAGTTTTGTTGAGGCGCAACGGGCACATTGCGTTTATTAAGTAGAGGAGTTTGTGACACTGCATGATTATGCAAAGTGGTTTATGGTATTGGATTGTCTCACATTAGGAAAGTAAGGGTCCTAGCCTCCTACCATCATACTACTATCAAACCCCTTCACCTTTTAAATCTAGCCCACGAGAGGATATAAGAGTTTAAGGGTGACTTCCCATCTTATTGGGCTGTGTTGCGACGTATGGTGGATCGGGTTATTACAATTGACCTAGATTTAAATCACTTCGCCAAAACAAATGCAGGATATAAATATATGTATTTTTTTTTTTTAAAAAAAAGTGGGAAGTAAGACAAAATAAATCAGCCAGAGTATAAACAAATACAATTCTAAGCCAAATGAAATATAAAAGTTTCAAGAATATGTTAAACTAACAAAGCAAAATTTTATGGATAATACTGTAACACCCCTGATACGTAATACCATGGGGTTTATATGATTTGAGTGGTATTGAAAGATTAAAAGAAATTCTGAAAATTGTTCACAATTGTAAAAACTAAAAACTGGAAAAAGAACTTGTTTTTGTATGATTTTTTTGTGTTTTTGTGAGAAATAAAAAGAACAAATTGATAAACACAAAGGTTTAATCAATTGGGGGATAAAGAGGATAGTTGGTAGTGGAAAACACACTCGAACCAAGCACGAAGGACAAGCCACGAAGGCAAAGGGTGTCACAAAGGTCACGGTGAACCACGAACGATTTTCAGAGTAAAACTCATTTTTTAATTCATCAAAATCTGTCTAAAACCTTACAATTTGCACTCTATATATAGAAGCTTGGAAATGAATTTTAGCCTTTGATTAACATCTAATCCTATGGCTCAGATCGAGATAGTACAGCATAGCTGTCATAAAAGCAAACAAAAATGCAGAAATAAAGAAGCTCAATTCCTATTGGATGACACAAGGCTCCTCCCGTGTATTCTTCTTCATGTGAGTGTGGTGAGGTGTATGGTAGAAGGAGAGCAGTTCAAATTCGTGCTTATCTGTTGCATAAAGCATGAAATAGCTGTTGTGAGAAAACTTGGACCAGAAGAGTGACAATGACAGGTGATGTCGCTTTCAGAGCTTTTAATCTTAGCCAAAAGCAGTCACATGTCTCATTTCTCACATTCTATGACCTTAGGATATTCCTAGGATCATATGACAACTTCTGACGGTGAGTGACAACCACGTGAAAAGACAAAAATGCCCCTTCCACGCATTGAGATGCATTTCCGGACATTACAGTATTTCTTCATGCGCTGGTTCTGGATTGCACAGGCCATAACTTTGTGCTCCGATATCTTCTGTGAACCCATAATATGGCAATTTAAAGTTGTGGATCTTAGCTTTCATATGCAAAAAGAATAAACCCAAAATTCTTCATGGTTTATAAGATATGCCCCTCTGAGTGACATCAGGTCAGTCCCATTTCTGCAGGTTTGGCATTCTGATGCCCTATCTTTGATTATTCATAAAATCTTGCTTGTAGCTTCAATGGGGTTCTAAATGGAGGAACCTCCCTGCAAAGTTACGGGGGAATTACTTCTATTTCCGCACCGAAAGTCCTTAGAACGTTTGAATGATTCAACAACGGCTAATGAAACTAATTCTACATCAATTATGGAGATAATGGCAGCAATTAGGAAGATATTCCATAATTAAGAGAAGGATAAATTCTGCAATAATGAGAATTAATGCTGCATTTATGACAATAAATGCTGAAAAATGAATGCTGGAACCACAGGAGGAACAAGAGGAGAGATTCAAGGAAATATAATAATGAGCGGAATTAATTACTACTAAAGGAGCAGCTATAATAGGACACCCAAAGATAAACGAAGAATATATTCAACATCCACAATCAGATTACTATACTTATATTCGAGTTCCTACATATCTACCCTTGTATTACTAGTATAGGAACCTCCACAGTAATTATGCGCTACCTACAAAGGAACTAGTGGAATGCTTGGCGGGACACAGTCTTCCCCCGGTGGTTTTGAATTTGCAAAGTTAACTTTATGGCCGTTGGAAAAATACAACGGTAATAAAAATTGTAACCAATGGAAAAATGACACTTGGCACCAAGAGAGCCAAATAAAAGAAACAAATAAAAGTTGATATTTGCTGCAGAGTCACCATGAAATGCACGCCCAAATTGTCAGTTGGTCCCCTCTTTATTAACATTGCATCCACTCACAACTTGGCAACACACCATTTTTTGCAGCAAAAAAGCTTATGACATGAATGCCCCGTCGGGGCACACCAAGTACAAATGCCATGAGCATTGTAAATGTTTAATCAATTTTCGCACGTACGAACAAGATTTAAGGGTGCCATGAAAGCTTCATTGCACTCCAATAAACATAGTCTAAACTGAATGTTTAACATATAACGTTAACGGACAAACATTTTTGTGAAACTAGTATAACCTCAACTAATTCTGGAGCATATCGCTAATTACGCTGGCTGTTGAAAAAAATTAAAAATAAAAGATATACACGTGCTAAAAATCAGGTAACAGACATCACAAAATGAGCCATCTTTCTTGTGAAGAGCCGCATAATAGTCATTGATATCTTCACAATGGAATACCTGATCACCATCAAAAAATTTGTTGACTTTTGTTGTGATTAGATGAAGTATACTTGCGCCACGTGTCTCAAGTCGTTCGATTCCTTCTACCTCGTTAAGAAGCATTTCAAGCTATTTCATTCTGGCACCGAAGGGAGACAAGATGTGTGCCGTCGATGTCATCTTGTGATCGGCTCGAGATGAATGAGATATCACATCTGCATTGTAAGTCGTATTAATTCGATTTTGATTTGATTTTTAATCAAATGTTGATCAATGCAGTTTTAATCGGGTTTGATGGTGTATCAAGATCAATTTAGTCGTAATAACTACGATTCATTCGTTATCACTGTGGGTTTTTTTTTATTGTATCAGTTACACAATTGGTTATTTCAATAATAACTAGTTTTGAACCCAGTGAAACAGGCATGTTAATGAACCCTGTTTTTATATGAAACGTATTATAACATAGTATAACACGACATAAATGGACGTAGAGTATTAATAAATGGTTTGACTAACAAATTAAAAAAAAATCCATAATCACGAGCTTTATTACTACTGAAGATTTGCGATTATTAATAATACTAAGGTCTCATCTTTAACTTCCGCCCATTTTACTTAATCTATCTCAATAGCACTAGTTTAACGTCCTATCTCGAGGCTCATGATGCTTCATCATATCTGTAATAATAAATATGAGACTAACTTTTTTCACTAATATGAACTCCGCAAGTAAGCACTATGTTTGCTTATATACAAAATTGATATTGCTTCCAAACATAGTCGGCTACATGCAACCCGCGGATCAATGAGTCGTCTCTAAAAAAAAGTGTAGATCGATCTCCTTTAATGCTTCGTCCCACTCCTCTCCTAACGCAGGCAGGCGGAGCTTGACAAAAAAATTAGCAGGGGCCAAGGTTTGAACCCATGACCTGCCCTTCATAATTTTTAACATATTTACCACTAAGCCGAGGGGCCTGCCCGCCCCCCCCCTCCCCCCAACCCAACATAGTGATGCTCCGAAACTGAACGCATGCAAGGCAACAAGAAAGTGTAAGCCCCATTATTCTAACCTATTTAGCCTTACATTGATTCAAAAACAGCTACCATTCCTATTAGAGAAGAAGTGGCACCAACACTAAGGCCCCGTTTGATAGGACTGCATCTTTCTGAACTGATCTGATCTGATCTGATCTGAATGATTCTGATCTGATCTGATCTGATCTGAATGATTCTGATCTGATCTGATCTGATCTGATCTGAATGATTCTGAACTGATCTGATCTAATCTGAATGTGTTGAAATTTTGATTGAATTTCAACGAATTAGTATCAGCTATGGGCCAAATACATTGATAAAAATTTCATCTGATCTGAACTGATCTGAATGATTCTGAACTGATCTGAACTGATCTGAATGATTCTGAACTGATCTGATCTGATCTGAATGATTCTGAACTGATCTGAATACTACTGCGAATAAGTCCTATCAAACAGGGCCTAAAGCACTTTTCGTCAGTGAAGGTAAATGGTAAAAAAAACTATCATAATTTTAGTAGAATCTAACTATTTAAAATTACAATATGAATAAACAATAAAAAATAATATAAGAGTATAAATACAAACTTGTAAACAATTTATATGTATACGATGCATACATAAAACTAATACGAATAAGTATTATAACGCCACTAAATTGTGCACCATCCTCCATATATACGTGAAGTTTTTGCACCCACTATCTATATATATCTTCTCTTTTAACTAATTTTATTGATTTGAAAAACACATTGCAAATGTGTGGAAATCATGTAATTCTCTCATAACAAAGTAAACAAGCGAAACATGTACTAATTTGACTTGACATATGTAACCAACGAATTTGGCAATCTAATTGCCAATAAACATAATGATTCATTAATAAATAAACAAACAACCATCAATCTAACCACACAATAACAAAAAAAAAAAAAAAAAAAAAAAAAAACCATGACTGAAGGGAGATGAAACAATTCATCAAAATTTATTCAAATAAATTAATTATTATATTAAATCAATCCATTGATGATATAATTCATTTATTTTCATTAGTGACTTTAATCTTCGAAAATGAACATAATCATTTCCTATTATGACACGATTGATTTGTGAGTTTTTTTTTGTTAGCCTATTATTGTTATTACTACCTTTTGCGCTCGTGCAATGCATAGAATTATTTAATTCTCTTAGTCAAGAATATGTTTACCTAAGAAAGCAACAATAGAAAGAGAATGAGAGAGAAAGAGAGGAGAGAGAAAGTGAGGAAAAAAAGGAAAAAAAAAATCCCAAAACAAAAAAAAACCCAAATTCTTCATGCCCAGCCTTCAAGTAAATTAGTCACCAGATCTGAAGTCCAAAATCAAAAATGCAAAATCCAATTTGAAGATAGAAACAATCAAAGAATAAATTCCAATCTCAAAAAAGGAAGTTCCAAACACAAATTCAATTGGAAAGAATCTCATTGTGTTCATCAATTGGACGATTTGAAATCCTTCGACAACTCAGAAATTGATGATGGGTATCAACTGAGACTATCAGCATTTCAGAAAGATCGTATAAGTAGCTACTTGCTAGGCTGTGCAGAAGATCTCTTTAATTCCTTACCACAAAAATCCTTAATTTCTGTACTGCTTATTATCGTGAGAGGAGAGCGAGGAGGAGCTGTTTCTGGGTTATTCCTTGTTTGTCGAAGAGCACGATTGTCTGGAGCATGGTCGATTTTAATCGTCCACATCTGCTACTTCAATTCTAGGTATCAAAGTTGGGTGAGAACTCTTTATATTAATGTGTTCTTATGCCCCCTTTTTAGTTCCCCCTTCTTCCAATCAAGACTAATTAGTCTACGTATCTTTCCTTTGCCCCTTGTTACAAGTGCCCTTTCTAAGTGTATATGTAAGACACTTAATCAATTTGGGTTGTTGTTCGTTGTCTTGCTCAACTTTGGTATAGAAATGAAAGTTATTTAGCCCCTAATTAGACTCCTCTAATTAGTACTTAATTACCCCTAATTAAGTTTAGCTAGGATCTTTTGTTGCATGCAAGATTAAAGCATAAATAAGGTAATAAAACATATTTTTTATACCTTAATCAAGAGGAATTTAGACCTTCCTTCAAATGAAGGATCTTGAGCTGCTAATTTATGGGGATCCTCCTCCTTAGTCTTGAGTTTCCAAGTTAGGGAACCTCCTCTCTTGATCCACCAAAGAAGCTCTCTTGATCACTAAAAGACTAGTTTTTATGAGATTTTAACCCTAAAACCAAAATAAAATTAGCTAACACTTTAGCTAATGTTATTCTAGGTTTAGTGAAGTGTTTTGATCAAGTTTTTATTGACATGCAATGAAGAAAACTTGATCTTAAAAGAGTTGGAAGTAGGCTGAATTTCTAGAGAAATTAGAGGGTTTTCTCTCTATTCTCTCTCTAAAACAAGTTTTTGTGTATGTAGAAATGATGTGTTGTGTTTATTTGACATAAAACACACTATATATAATGGTTGTGGCAAATGACCATTTTGCCCTTACTAATTATACCCCTTAACATCTTATGTTACAATTTGGGTATAATTTCTACACTTATTTCTTTAAGTGTTAGTTACTTATTATATCTCTATATAATAATTACTAATTACATCATTTTAAGCTAAAATTACAATTCTTTGTAATTTAAATAGCTAATCGTCAATTTTGACAATTTACACAAAATCCATAATTTATCCGACTCGAGTTCCGAACTCGTAAAACACTATCCAACATAATCAGTTAACTCTATTACTGATACATTAGGGTTTATATTATATTGTATTAAATACAAATATAATATCTTTTGGAGAAACTATCTTTATCAGTGTGACCGGGAGGGATCAGTTGATTACCGCCGTCAAAACGACAATAACGTCAAACTCTAGCCAGCCAAGCGTTATCGATTTACGTTAATCAACTGACTTAGTATTTATAATATATCCCAGGTTTATTCCTAATTAGATTTAATTAGTCAACGCATTATTGTCGGAGGACACCTACTCCAACAATCTCCCACTTGTCCGAGACAAGTCATGCGTTACCGATTCTCTTGTCCGTTATATCTCCCACTCAATGCGAAGTATCTTTCAGGTCGAACTTGCATTGGATCTTTATCAAAAGTGGTTTTCTCGATCTGGATTATGACTGTCTGACCGGAATATCTATCATAGATCTCTTCCGAGCGTGGCCACGCATTTCCAGTCACAATTCCTCGAGTGGCCCAAAGATATTATACCCTGACGTGGGTGGACGATCCCTTCTTGAATTATCTTCTTCGTTTCATACAGTCGGTAATGACCCAATAGATGTTCTTTTAGCCTCCTTTTACGGCACGACTTAGGACATAAATCAAAGTCACCACCTGCTGTATAAACTTGGACAAATAATCTCAGGTCAAAAGAATCGACTAATAGGAATAATATAGATTACCTTGCCACGACCAGGCACAAAGGTTCTATAATTGGTCAAATGTCTGACAAGGTGTCTTCTACAGCCTGTCTATGTAATCGGTATTCATCTCTATGAATCCATGACTATTGAACTAGTCATCAACCGACTTACAATCTAGTCAATTGAGACGTCACCTCATTTTATGACTAGAGACAGAATACACTGTTGATCCTGATCACTTAATAGGGTTCAAATCGTCTCCACGACCTATTAGGAATCAACAGAGCATATATATAATTCAGCATTTTCTTAAAACTGAATTAATAAAAGAGTTCAATAAAACTTAAAACGATGAATTTAATTATCATATATGTAAAAGGTAATACACTTATTAACTATTACAACATATAATCTAACACATGTCAGGCATACGCCTCAAACCCATCGAGACAATATGACCATTGTGTTTAGCCTGTGATAATGGCTTGGTTAAAGGATCAGCGATATTATCATCTGTCCTAACCTTACAAATCGATATATCTTCTCGTTCCACAAAGTCTCGAATTACATGGAACTTCCTGAGTACATGTCTAGATTTGTTACTAGATTTAGGCTCTTTAGCCTGAACTATTGCTCCACTATTGTCGCAATAGACTGGAATAGGATCCGCTGCTGTAGGGACTACATTTAATCCTTCCAGGAACTGCCGGATCCAAACTGCCTCTTTTGCAGCTTCTGACGCCGCAAGATACTCAGCCTCCGTTGTAGAATCCGCAGTCACCGATTGCTTGGTGCTCTTCCAGCATATAGCTCCACCATTCAGTATGAAAACATATCCTGATTGAGATTTTGAATCATCTCGGTCTGTTTGGAAACTAGCATCCGCATAACCCTTTACACGAAGCTCAGAATCCCCTCCATAAACTAAGAACGTGTCCTTAGTCCTTCTTAGGTATTTAAGGACGTTCTTAACGGCTATCCAGTGGCTCTCGCCTGGATTGGCTTGGTAACGACTTGTCATACTCAAAGCATATGACACGTCTGGACGCGTACACATCATAGCATACATGATCGAACCGATTGCGGAAGCGTAAGGTTTCGATTTCATGCGTTCAATATCCTCAGGTTCAGTTGGACATTGAGATTTACTCAAAGTTATCCCACTTCCCATAGGTAAAAATCCTCGTTTAGAGTCTTTCATATTGAACTTGTCAAGAATCTTATCAATATAAGTTTCTTGACTTAACGCTAGTATTCTTTTTGATCTATCTCTATAGATTCGAATACCTAGGATGCGTTGCGCTTCTCCTAAATCCTTCATCTGAAAATGTTTCCCGAGCCAGTCCTTAACAGAGTTAAGCATAGGGATATCATTTCCAATGAGTAATATGTCATCTACATATAGGATTAGGAGAGTTACTTTACTCCCACTAAATTTCATGTATAAACAAGGTTCCTCGACACTTCGGGTGAAACCATTTTGTTTAATCACATGGTTGAACCGATGGTTCCAACTCCGAGATGCTTGCTTAAGACCATAAATGGATCTCTTAAGTTTGCAAACTTTCTTAGGACTGTTTGGATCAATAAAACCCTCAGGTTGTGTCATATACACTTCCTCTTCCAGAAACCCATTCAGGAAGGCGGTTTTAACATCCATCTGCCATATCTCATAATCATGAAAAGCAGCAATCGCTAATATTATCCGAATAGACCTAAGCATTGCAACTGGCGCAAAGGTCTCGTCATAGTTTAAACCATGAACTTGTGTGAAACCTTTAGCTACCAATCGAGCTTTGAAAATATCTTGATTTCCATCCATGCCGGTCTTGATCTTAAAGATCCATTTGCACTGAAGAACCTTGGTTCCTTCAGGCAAGTTAACCAAGTCCCATACTTGATTCTCGTACATGGAATCTATCTCGGATTTCATTGCCTCCAGCCATTTAGCAGAATTCGGTCCAGTCATGGCTGCTCTGTAGGTTGCAGGCTCATTGCTTTCTAGAAGCAAAAGGTGATCACCACCATCCTCGATCACACCTAGGTATCGATCTGGTGGGTGGCTTGATCTGCCTGACCTTCTAGGAGTGGAAAATGGAACCACAGAGTTAGACGATTCAGGAATGTCTTCTGGCAAAACATCCTGAGCCTCATTATGCATTTGTGGCTCCTGAACTTCACTAAGTTCAAATTTTCTCCCACTCTGTCTTTTAGAAATAAATTCCTTTTCTAAAAAGACAGCATCTCGAGACACAAAAACTTTGTTCTCTAGACGATTGTAGAAGTAATATCCTCGAGTATGTAAAGGATAACCTACAAAGAGACATTTATCAGATCTTTGTGCAAGCTTATTGTCAGTCTTATTTTTGACATATGCTTCACAACCCCAGATCTTGATAAATGAGAGGTTCGGAACTTTTCCTCTCCATAACTCATATGGAGTTTTCGGAGCTGATTTAGTCGGGCATCTATTGAGTGTGAAAATGGCAGTTTGGAGAGCAAAACCCCAGAATGAATCAGGAAGCTCAGTCTGACTCATCATTGATCTTACCATATCCAACAGGGTACGGTTTCTTCTTTCGGCTACACCATTTAATTGTGGTGTACCAGGAGGTGTAAGCTGTGATATGATTCCACAGTCTTTCAGATGAATATCAAAGTCATTACTGAGATATTCACCTCCCCGATCAGATCGTAAGGCCTTGATCTTCTTTCCTAATTGGTTTTCTACTTCCTTTTGAAATTCTATAAATTTCTCAAGTACCTCACTTTTATATTTAATTAGGTAGATGTAGCCATATCTACTAAAATCATCTGTAAAAGTGACAAAGTAGTCATAACCTCCTCTAGCAGTGATTGTCATTGGACCGCAAACATCTGTATGAATGAGGGCCAATAAATCACTCGCTCGTACTCCTTTTCTTGAAAAAGGTGCTCGAGTCATCTTGCCTAAAAGACAAGATTCGCATGTTCCATATGATCCAAAATCAAATGGTTTGAGAACTCCATTGGCTACGAGTCTCTCAATGCGTTTTTCGTTTATATGCCCTAAACGACAATGCCAAAGGTAGGATTGATCGGGATCTCCTATTTTGAGCTTTTTATTTGTTACATGATAGACCTCATTTATCAAATCTAAAACGTAAATACCGTTTATAGATTTGGCTGTTCCGTACACCATATCATTAAACGAGAAGGTACAACTGTTGTTTCGTATTGAAAATTCAAAACCTTCAGCGTCTAAAACAGAAACCGAAATTATATTCTTACTTAGAGTTGGTACAAAATAGCAGTTATTTAGATACAACTCTAGCCCTGAGGCCAGTGACAGAATATACGTTCCTACTGATACGGCGGCTACTTTAGCTCCATTCCCGACACGGAGGTCAACTTCACCTTTTGCCAGCCGACGTGCCTTCGTCAGCCCCTGCAAGTGATTACAAAGGTGAGATCCACATCCAGTGTCCAATACCCAGGACGTGGTACTTGCATAATTAATGTCTATCATATATATACCTGGTTTCGACTTCTTCTCCTCCAGGTACTGTGGGCAATTTCGCTTCCAATGGCCGAAATTTCCACAATGGAAGCATTTTTGTTCAGGAGTCGCGCCTCTCTTAGCAATAGAATTGTTGCCCGAAGCAACTTTTCCTTTTCCTTTGCCACGCGCGGGTTTCTTACCCTTCCCCGCACCCTTCTTGAACTTCCCTTTTTGTTTTACCGCCATGGATAAAACATCTTTATTCGCGCTCCCACTTGACACCAAATCCCTCTCATGTTGTACAAGCATGGCATGCAATTCATGAAGATTTTTCTTTAAATCATTCATGTTGTAATTCGTCCTAAAAGGACCGAATGTTGCAGGCAAAGAATTAAGCAGACGGTATACCGCAAAATCTTCAGAAATTGGGCATCCTAACTTCTCAAGAGTTTCAACATTCTCGATAAATTTGAGAACATGAGGACCAACTGGTTGGCCCTTTGAGAGCTTAGTCTCAAAGAAACTCGAAGCTGCTTCGTATTGAAGTATTCGCGGCTTTTGCGAGAAACTAGTCGTGAGCCTAGCGAATATTTGATATGCACTAAAATCAATCATGCGTTTCTGTAAACGCGGGTGCATAGCAAAAATCAATACATTCTTAATCTGGTCAGATTCATGCTTGTACTCTTCATACATTTGTATCATATCAGGGGTGGCGTCGGGACCTGGAGCGGGAATCGGGGGTTCGTATAGAAAACGTTGTTTTCTATCAGATTGAAGGGCTAATCGCAGGTTTAACTCCCAATCAGTAAAATTGCTTCCATCCTCCTTTAGTTCATTCTTTTCCATAAAATTACGAAGCCAGGAGTCTTTGGATATTACTGAATTGGACATTTGAGCCATTTTCGACTTTAAACTACAACGTGGGAAAAACAATCGATTAAATTCATCGTCAAATTCACATTAAAATAATTATTTGTGAATTTAGGCATTTATATAATGATCTCTCTAAATTATATAAATGATTCCGAGATCCGATCTTATATAAATCTAGGCACGCGGAGGGCGATACATCCTAAATTTATGTAATTTCGGTAAACCAACTCATGATTAATTCTACACTTAGAACTCTCGGTTGATCGATTTCAACTAAATCAATCCTTTAGTCCCGTATTGCAAGACTTGTATTGCAAATCACGTCAAGATTAAACCAAAATTCACTCGTAATAACTCTTTATTAACCTACTCCCCAAGGTAAAAAGGAAACACCCCGCTAGGGCGAGCGTGCCCCTAATGAACAAGGGTTGCATAGGTATGAATTGTGGAAGGACTAAATCTCGATTTTAAAATTTTTTGTGAGAGATCTTGTCATATTTTATCTATCGCTTTTAAGTGAACTAAATCTAGCGAGTCGTGGATAATGGATATGACAATGTGGGATTTGCGTTTGGTTATAATTGTGCAGAAATTAAACCAAGCATGCATCAAATAAATCCAAGTCCTAGTATGGCCATAAGACTAGAACCTAATAAAAGCAATTAAACCTAAACTAGGCTTCAAAAGCTTCAAAGGCTCCGTCTTCAATTCGATCTCGAGTCACCAACTATTGGCTCCGTGAAAAGCGCCGGTCTTCAATATAAACAAATGTACATATGGACTATCCTATTATACATTTTTGAAAAAATAAGGAAATTAAATATTATTACAAACCGGCGATACGAGATCGCAATTATTACAAACCAATCGGATACCGTCCTTACATTTCGGTACAGTACCGATACTATAGTACTCTATGGCCATACTATACTTAGAATCATGCAAATAAGACCGAAAATCAGATTTTCAACTTTACAGTACAAGCAACCCGATAAATTTAGGAATTTCCGATTCTAACTTATTAGAATCAATAATCAACACTTAAAACACCTTTCAAGTTTAAACTAACCACCAACAAATTAGTTTTTCAATATTTAGTCTCCACTAAAATTGAATTAATTAGTTTAATTTGATTATATTTGCTAACTATTTGTCCAAAAAACACATAATAAACCCGAAAATATCTAAATAAATCATAACTAATTATGAAAAAAATTTAGAAATTATTTCATTATGTGATTTAAGCTCACAACCAGTAGCTAATTAAGGACAAAAATATGCAAAATTATTTTGGTCATTTTTTCTTAAGAAATCAATTTTCCACCATTTACATTATTACTAATTAATAACAAATGGCCAATAAAAATTATGAAATAAATTTATGGAAATTATACTCATTATAATTCTGGAAAAATTATAAATTTCTTAAATTACAAAAATCAACATGCATGTTAATCTAATTACCCATTAATTAGAAAATAGCATTAATCTTGTAAAAACAACCAAAAATAAGCAAAAATTAGCAAATAAATTCCTAAAATATCATAATTTCGGTTGGAGCATCCACATGCCCAAAACATCACATGCAACTTTAGTTTGTATGATAAAACCAATTTTTATCATTAAAAATTAATTAAGTTACCAATTAACCTAATTAAAGCTTAAAATTAACATGCAACTTAAACCGATGCTCTGATACCACATGAAAGTTATTTAGCCCCTAATTAGACTCCTCTAATTAGTACTTAATTACCCCTAATTAAGTTTAGCTAGGATCTTTTGTTGCATGCAAGATTAAAGCATAAATAAGGTAATAAAACATATTTTTTATACCTTAATCAAGAGGAATTTAGACCTTCCTTCAAATGAAGGATCTTGAGCTGCTAATTTATGGGGATCCTCCTCCTTAGTCTTGAGTTTCCAAGTTAGGAAACCTCCTCTCTTGATCCACCAAAGAAGCTCTCCAAAAAAATCTCACTAAAAGACTAGTTTTTATGAGATTTTAACCCTAAAACCAAAATAAAATTAGCTAACACTTTAGCTAATGTTATTCTAGGTTTAGTGAAGTGTTTTGATCAAGTTTTTATTGACATGCAATGAAGAAAACTTGATCTTAAAAGAGTTGGAAGTAGGCTGAATTTCTAGAGAAATTAGAGGGTTTTCTCTCTATTCTCTCTCTAAAACAAGTTTTTGTGTATGTAGAAATGATGTGTTGTGTTTATTTGACATAAAACACACTATATATAATGGTTGTGGCAAATGACCATTTTGCCCTTACTAATTATACCCCTTAACATCTTATGTTACAATTTGGGTATAATTTCTACACTTATTTCTTTAAGTGTTAGTTACTTATTATATCTCTATATAATAATTACTAATTACATCATTTTAAGCTAAAATTACAATTCTTTGTAATTTAAATAGCTAATCGTCAATTTTGACAATTTACACAAAATCCATAATTTATCCGACTCGAGTTCCGAACTCGTAAAACACTATCCAACATAATCAGTTAACTCTATTACTGATACATTAGGGTTTATATTATATTGTATTAAATACAAATATAATATCTTTTGGAGAAACTATCTTTATCAGTGTGACCGGGAGGGATCAGTTGATTACCGCCGTCAAAACGACAATAACGTCAAACTCTAGCCAGCCAAGCGTTATCGATTTACGTTAATCAACTGACTTAGTATTTATAATATATCCCAGGTTTATTCCTAATTAGATTTAATTAGTCAACGCATTATTGTCGGAGGACACCTACTCCAACAAGAAATTCAATTAAGCTTTTTTGGAATCTTGATCCTATGTTCCCCCTTGTGCAGAATTTTATTTGGCTTGTTTTTTCGTGAGTTTGTTGTTCCCCTAGAAACAAAGCTTCCTATGAATTTCTTCTTAAGCTTATACTGGGCTTTGATTGCTAGTATTGGAAAGTTTTACTCCATTCCAAGTCATTTGTGCATTTTTAATTTTGGAGTTGTTTCCGTTATTTCTTCTTTCGATTTGGATTATTGTCTTTCATTCTCAGTTTTTTATGTGTTTAAGATCAGGATTCCTGATCAATTTTTTAGGCCCGATTTGTATAGTCCGCTGCTTCTTTATTGGCTTATTTACTACCATCTTTTGAGTACAAGTATATGGTTTACTTTGCCTTCTCTTATTAGCTTGAGAGGTATCTCAAGTTGGTTCTTAGCTTGGTGGTTTAACACTAAGTCTCTAAGTCCAGGTACTTTTAGTATTGTTCACTCAATTTACTCTAGTTTATGTTTTCTTGTAAGTAAATATCTAAGCCATTCTCGGTTACTGTTTCTTAAGAACCAACACTTATCTAATCTAGGCCCCAGAAGCTATTGGATTGGATTTGTGGTGTTTCTTTTGCATTTTCTTTTCAGCTTCTTATTAGTTAGCCCTTATCCCTTCAACTGGTTCTTTATGAGCTTGTATGTGTGTAAGTTTTTATATCCAAAAACTCCATTCCAGGTCACAGAAACCCAAAGAATGGTGATTTACAATTTTATTCTTATGTGCCCCCAGCAGGCTTGTTATGAGATTGTGCTTTTTAAGTACTTGTGTAATGTCACACTAGTATGGCTTCTACTAAGATATCCTATTGCAGTTACAAATTTATGTTATGCATCGTATGACTTAGCTACAGGATACTCATGCTCTAGAAGTAAACGGTTTTTTAGCTCTGATTTGAGAAGTTGCGTCTTTACTTTGAGCAAAGTAATTTCTAGTGCGATAAGCTACTTCAGAATACTTGTGCATAGATACGATTATGTCGTTTGGTTTGTCCGAATCAACAGTTTGAGTGTTGTTTGCCACTCCCATTTTGCCTCTCATAAGGGCCAAGACCCCTTTCTAAACCATATATTTTGTTAAATGAATACAAGCTTTTGGAATGTGCGAGGTGTGGGTAGAAAGAATCTTATTGAAGAACTTATGTTTTTTTGTGTAAATCATAAAATTAATGTATTAGCGTTGTGTGAAACAAAGTCTCAACTCCCTCCAAGAGCCAATTTTCTTGGTAGATGTGGTTTTAATTGTTGCGATTTTATCCCTACTTAAGGAATGTCAGGTGGGATTTGGGTTTTTTGCAAACAATTCTCATCGGCGACTTTCTCTTTAACCACTTTGTATAAGTCATCTCGATTTATAAGTTGTAAAGTTCATGATTTCACTATAAACAAGCACTTTATATTTATTTTTGCATATGCTCCGGCCCGAGAATCTCAAAAATGTGAATTTTGGGATGAGCTAACAATTTACATCCAATCGCTCACTATGCCTTTCATTATTATGGGCGATTTAAACGAAATCATGCATGCTTCCGATAAAAAAGGAGGTGTTCCTCCTTGCAATAATAGGTTCATAAGGCTTGCGGAATTTAAGTATAATACTAATGTAATTGATCTTCCATTTATGGGTAATCACTTTACTTGGAGGAAAAAACGAAAGAGTGTCGATAATACCTTTGAAATCTTAGACAGAACTTTGGCCTCTCCGAGTTGGTTACAGTCTTACCCTGATTCTAAATTTTATCATCATCCATTTACTAGTTCTGATCATTGTCCCATATCCATTTCCCTTACATCCAATGTTAGACTTAAATCCCCTCCGTTTCGTTTCGAAATGATGTGGACTATACGCAAAGATTTCGATCAAGTTGTTCGGAAATCATGGAATGAAAGATTTCATGGGTCTCATATGTACAGACTTGTGAAAAAATGTAAAATTTTAAAGACAAGAGCAAAAGAATGGAATAAAACCAAATTTGGCAACATTTTTAAACAACTTTCTGTTGTAGAGTCGAAATTAGAAAATATTCAAAAGGCTTTACTCATAAATGGTAATAACATAGAACTAGAAGTCGCCCAAGAAAAATGGCTCAGAAAGAGAAGTTGTTTACTTCATTATAATAACTCCTATTGGAGCCAAAAAGCGCGTATTAATAAAGCAAATTTGGGGGATAGTAATACTAAGTACTTTCAAATTCATGCCACTATTAGACGAAATAAAAATGCTATTCATAGGTTTACTTCCTCCGATGGTGTCCAATTTACGGATCCCTTACAGATAAGTTCGGCTATTACAAAAGAATTCAAGTTGAGATTTTCGAGTAATTCTAACTGTTCTTTTAATGACTATGACTTTGTTGCAATTAAAAATCAAGTTTCGGAGGAGGATAACCATTTTCTTATTAGTGAGGTTACCGGTGAAGAAATTAAATCTGCTGTTTTTCAATTAGCAGCCGACAAAGCCCCTGGTCCTGACGGATACCCTCCCGCTTTTTTCCAAAAATATTGGAATATTGTTGGCAACTCTGTAGTTAGAGCTGTTTCCGCGTTTTTTCATTCAGGAAAATTACTTAGAGAAATCAATCATACTTTTATAGCTCTCATTCCGAAAATAGAAAACCCTGAAACCGCTAATCATTTCCCACCAATTAGTCTTTGTTCTACGATTTACAAAATTATTTCGAAAGTGCTAGCAAATCGTTTTAAAATTATCCTAGGGAAAATTATTCATCCTTTTCAAAGGGCTTTTACCCCTAATAGAATCATTCAAGATAATATCCTTATGGCACATGAAGTTTTCAGCTCCTTTAAGAAGAAAGGGGGAAAAGGTGGGTGGTTGGCTATTAAACTAGACATGGAAAAAGCTTATGACCGATTAGAATGGAGATATATTGAAGAAACTTTGCGACAATTTGGCTTCCATGCTAAGTGGATTAACTGGATTATGAGTTGTGTTAATACAATATCATTTTCGGTGTTAGTAAATGGTTGTCCAGAAGACATATTTAACCCGACGCGAGGCATTAGACAAGGAGATCCTCTATCACCTTATTTATTTATTCTTTGTGCCGAACTTCTAGCAAGAAATTTACAGATTGCTAGTGATGAAAAGTCTCATCTAGTAGGGGTTAAAATTAGCCAAAACTCTGATAGAATACCATTTCTTACATTTGCTGATGATACCATGATTTTTAGTAAAGCTTCTAGGGCAAGTTGTCAGGCGATTAGGAATATATTGGATAAATTTTGTCACATGTCCGGACAGCAAGTCAATTATACGAAATCAGCGTTTCAATGCACCAAAAATGTGTCAAGAGTGGTTAGACAAATCTTTCATGGTATTTTGGGTATGCCAGAAGCTACTTCTTTAGGAAAATATTTAGGTTGTCCTATATTAGACACTAGAGTAACCAAAGACACATTTGTGAGCGTTATTTCTTCATCAAGAAACCAGCTAACGAAATGGAAAGCTAACTCTATCTCGCAAGCTGGAAGAGTGATTTTGATTCAAGCTAATTTAGCTTCTAAGCCTACTTTTCAAATGCAAAGTTTCTTGATTCCGAGTTCGATTCATAAAGATTTAGATAAGATCAATAGAGACTTCCTATGGAATAAAAATAGTTCTAATAAATCTCCCAATCTTATAGGTTGGGATAAAATTCGTGCCCCGAAAAGTATGGGAGGGTTGGGCCTCCGAAAAGCAGAAGCGGCCAATCAAGCAATGCAGCTTAAGTTGCTTTGGAAAATCTTAACAGAGCCACAAAATATTTGGGTGACTGTTGTTAAGAAAAAGTATCTTAAAAGTTCAAAATTATTTGATCATTCCCCTCCCACTAGTAGCTCTTGGCAATGGAAAAAACTAATGTCACTTAGAACCGTTTTCAAAAAAGGCTTGCGTTGTCAAGTAGGCAATGGTAAAGATATAAATTTCTGGCATGACAATTGGGCTATTTCGAAATCTCTTTCTGAGGTAGCTCTGAATATTAATGATATTCAACCGTCCCTTAGTGTAAGCCAATTTATTACAACGATAAATCAGTGGGATGTTCAACGTCTTAGACAAGTCCTCCCTATTGATATTATAAACAAGATTAGTAGCATTTATATTCCTTCCCATGACATGAGTGATCAAGTATTTTGGGGTCTGTCTACTGATGGTTCTTTCTCGACCAAATCAGCGACGTGGCTAGTACAAGGTCTTCTAGACAGGAATGAGACAAAATGCAGTTTTTATTGGATTTGGAAGTATGATGTTCCAAATAAGGTTAAAAACTTTATTTGGAAAGCTTGTATGGATGGTCTTCCTACTCGGGACAGACTAATGCGTAGTCATGTATCCGTTCCAGCTCAATGTGTGCTTTGTGATCATCTTTTAGAAGACGCATACCATCTGTTCTTTTCCTGCCCGTTCGTAAGGGAGGTTGCAAATAAGTTCGATGTGGATTTACACATTTTTCACACTAATAATACTAGTCTAAATAATATTAATAATTCAGTTAGCCGCTCGTTCAGCCACAACCTAGATCGTCTTAAACATTCAATGAACCACTATTCACTTCAAAAACTTCTTTTTATTTGGTGGAATGTATGCTTTGTTAGAAATAACTTGATTTTTAAGAAGATAACACCTTCTGTTGATAAAGTTAAATGTCTGACGGATTTATCACTAAAAGATTGGTTGTTCCTTAGAAAGCAGAATATTGATAACCCAGATTATTGCATAGAAAATCATGACTCTCGAAAAAATAACACCTTTAGTCAGAACAATTATTGGAACAAACCCCCTCCAGATTTCTTTAAATTAAATTTTGATGGATCTAAACTAAGCAATGAAAAATTTTCGTTAGGTTATGTTATCAGGAATTCAAATGGAATCCCGTTATTACTTGGGGCCAAAGCTTGTAATTCTACGAATATTCTTTTTGCAGAAGCTTTGGCTTTAAAAGAAGGTGTAAAGGCAGCTAATTTCTTAAACATCAAAAATATCATAATTGAGGGAGACAATCTTTGTGTGATCAATTCTATTCGCCGTAATTGGAAGGTTCCGTGGGAGATTTCTAATCTCATTGCAGATATTTTAGAGGATTTGTCAAATTTTCACAAAGTAGAAATTAATTTCTGCTTTCGTGAGGCCAATAAAGTCGCAGACTTTATGGCCAATTTGGGGCATTCGTGTCCTTTTCTTACACGTTGGTTTGAGAGTCCCTTAGACTCTCTTTCCTCTCTCATCCGAAAGGATGAATTAGGGTGGTCTTACATTCGGGGATCATCCTAGGCTTTCTTATCTTTATCAAAAAAAAAAAAAAAGAATATGTTTACCCCACCTTGTTTAATTTTTTTCAACTATATGTTCTTTATTATATCTTTTCCTCTTCCTTGGTCGGTGCCACCAATATTAGTAACACCCTACCCTCATGCTCAGTATTTGTCTCTCGAGTCTTGAAACCCTTCACCCAACTCTCGAAAATTTGTCCACACACTCGTAAACTGATACCACAACAAAAGATTCCTTCCTCTTTTCTCTTCCTTGACCCCTCATTCTAGAGGAATACTGACAACATGCAAGACAAACCAAGACGCTGCCCAAGATAATTTGCATGAGAGGAGAAAGAATCGCAAAGAGAACGACGAATAGTTTGATTACGTTAAGTTAATTTATTATTTTGCCATTAGTGATAAAATGATAAATAAACAATTTAATCAACTAACTCAATTCTACTTCATAGTTAACCAAACACCTCATCGTAGTATCTCCACCCCCGCAGCATTAGGTGCTCCTTTGTACCGAAAACCCTTAAATACAAAATTATTAGTTTAAATTTCATTATGAATATATTGATTAACCCTTTTAAAAATATTAATTTAGATTTCTTTTGCTTTTGTTATGTCTTTTTAACTCGTAGTGATAATGAAACCTTCAAAGTATTTTAACAAAGACATTATAGCATACATATTTGGAACATAACGAAATAATTTTGGCTCATGCACATACCATATTGTTGTATATGAAAAAATCTAGAAATGATGAAAGTTCAATAAAATTAAGGGAAAATTTCCAATATACCCCTGAGGTTCCCGAATTTTTCAGGTATAGCCCTCTTGTTTCCGAGCTGTCCAGCGTGCCCCTGAGGTTCGCAAAATCACGCTTTTTTTGTGTTTTTCACTAACGGATTCTAACACTGTTAGGCCCTTAGTGAGTTTGACTTTTTAAAAACAAATTGACTCTCAATACCTTTAAAAAAAAACTAAATACCCAACCCATATCCTCTCTCCTCCCTCTCCCCCACCTACAAGCCACCCATGCTCCGCCCCCTTCTCCATCGCCGCTCGTCCCCCACCACCACCAACACAGAATGCACCACCACCGGCCGACACGTCTCCCTTAGGCGACCCCACGACCACCCCTTAAACCGCCGTATAAAGATCCGGCTAGAAGCATTTCCTTCACTTTTGGCCTATCAAATTCGTTAAGAGCATGATTCGTTAAACAATAAGAATTCCGCCCATTTATATAAAATGGCTTCCCATTCAACATAAACTGATGCTCATCGCTCTCCACAAAGCTATAATTTTGGGGCAGAAACACATTACGTACACCACCAAGTGACATGTACATGAATGTTATCAATGTTGTTGCCCCAATTATAGGGAAAAACAGTCCATTTATTGGTAACATATTCTCTAAAACACCAATCTAATAACTAATATTGCTAATATAAATCACTTGAAAACCCCAAAACCTCAACAATTAGCAAGATTAGAGTGAAACCCAGATCCAGAAATGGGTTAAATAGCAGAAATGTGAAACACCCAAATCAAGTTTTGTTGCTAAAAGTTACTTAACCTGAGGGAGCCGTGTCGCCCGTTGGTGGTGGATCCTGTGTTGGGTGGTGGTGGGGGGACAAGCAGGGCCGGCCATTAGCCCGTGCAGGCTGTGCCGGCGCACAGGGCCCCGTAGTATTAAGGGCCCCTAAAATATATTTTTTTGTTACTTAGTTGCTTGATGAATTAGCTAGCCTGCTGGTAAGATTGGTGCTGCCATTAGTCATTTGCACGTTTGGAAGGAGTTCGAATCCTGCCCGCGCAAGTTTTGTTTTGATTTTTTTGTAGTATGCAGCAGTGGGCCCATCCGCATCTTGATTTATTGTTTGGCTTTTGTTTCTTGATCTTTTTTGGCCTGTTTTAATTTGAATTCAAAAACACAATAGTTTTCATTACTTCATTTTTGTTTTGGTGTCAATTCATTTTTTAAGATCCCAATTATAAATATAAGATGTTAATAAAAATTGTAGCCTATGTAATGTTGCTAGTTACCATAGTTTAGACTTTAATTTGCATGTTAATACAACTGTATGCAATAAATTCACGTTAAAGGAGCCGCAGTAAGAGAACGACGACTCAAGGGACATGCCGCCCAATCAGCATCACAATAAGCGTCCAAAGACAAAGAAGCATCAGAACGTAACAAAATACCACGACCCGGATCTCCTTTAAGAAAACGAACAACACGAAGCGCAGCCTCCCAATGAACCCGCTTAGGCGCACCCATAAACTGTGCCAATAAATTAACCGAATAAGAAAGCTCAGGACGAGTAGCAGCTAAATTAACGAAACGACCAACAAGACGGCGATAAGGAAGAGGATCCGAAAGAGGATCACCGGTATCAGTGCCCAGACGGTGATTAGGCTCAATCGGAACACTCGCCGGACGCGCACCCAATAAATCTGTGTCCTCAAGAATATCGAGAACATACTTACATTGAGACAAGAAAATGCCAGCTTTACTGCGAGCAACCTCAATACCCAAAAAATACTTTAACAACCCCAAATCCTTCATGTGAAAACAAGAACTCAAATAGGACTTAAACCGAGAAATAGCAGCACTATCATTGCCCGCAATAACCAAATCATCAACATACACCAAAATGTGAAGACGCACAGAACCACGAACAAAAGAAAACAAGGAGTGATCAGAAACACACTGTTGAAAACCATAACGAACCAGTGCAGAAGCGAGCTTAGCATACCAACACCGAGGAGCCTGTTTAAGACCATATGACGATTTGCGCAAACGACATACCTTACCAGAAACAGACTTATCAAACCCAGGAGGTAAACGCATATACACCTCCTCCTTCAAATCACCATGTAAAAAAGCATTATGAACATCCATTTGATGTAACTCCCATCCACGAACAGCAGCAACAGCTAATAGAGTGCGAACAGTAACCATCTTAACCGTAGGCGCAAAGGTCGTCTCATCATAATCCACACCCTCAATCTGACGATCACCCCGAATAACCAAACGCGCCTTATAGCGCTCAACAGAACCATCAGAATGATACTTAATACGAAAAATCCACTTACAATCAATAGCCTTCTTTCCCGGAGGAAGATCGGAAAGCGTACAAGTATTATTTCGCTCCAAGGCCGAGACCTCATCCGCCATAGCCTTGCGCAACGGTCATCCGCCATAGCCTCATGAAGTCATGAAACGTACGAGGCTCAGCACCCTTTGTAACAGCAGCCAGAAAACAACGATGCGCAGCAGAAAAATGATCATAACTAACAAAATGTGCAAGAGGATAACGCGTACCTGAGGAGGATGACGAACTAGCGGGTGGCAATGGACTATAGGCACACTTAACAGCAGGAGTAACAAAACCACGTAAACAAACATTAGCATATTTAACACGCTTTCCACGACCCAAATAAAGTGTATCATACGAAGCATCCGGACCCAGACCACCTGAAGAACCCACACCCGAAACACCAGACCCCGACGACCCCTCCCTCGCAGTACCATCACCGGAGGACCCCACCCCCGTATCACCATCACCGGAATCTGCCTCCCCTGCCGTAGAGCCCACCGGAGTAGGGGAAGCCGAGGAGTCAGCAGGTGAGGCCGAATCCTCGGAAACCGAGCCAGCCAGGGACACCGAACCCCGGGACTACTCGGCTGCACCACTAGAAGGTGTCGAATCAACAAAAACATCACCGTCATCAATTAGTATGCCAGAGGGGAGGGACTGACGAGGGGAAGCGGGTTGCTTAAACGGAAACACCGTCTCATCAAACAAAACATCCCGAGATTCAAAGTAAACATGAGTATCCAAATCATACAAACGCCAACCCTTCTTACCGAAAGGATACCCCATGAACACAAAACGACGACTCCTACTAGCAAACTTGTCCTTAGAACGATTTAAGGACTTAGCATAACATACACATCCAAAAACCCGTAAAAGAGTTTAATCCGGGGTACGTCCAAATAAAATCTCATAAGGGGATTTCCAATCAAACAATTTCATGGGTGTCCGATTAATCAAATGCACGACAGCAGACACACATTCCCCCAAAAAACGAACAGGCAAACCAGCTTGAACATGAGAGCCCTAGCAACATTTAAAATATGACGATGTTTACGTTCCACACGAGCATTTTGTTGAGGTGTATCTACCGTAGAAGTCTCAAAAAGTAAACCATGTGCATCAAGAAAAGATTGCAAACAAGTAAATTCACGCCCATTATAACTACGTATACGCCGAACCTGAGTCTTAAATTGACGCTCAACCATAGCAAAAAAATTCTTTAACGTACGAGCAACATCCCCTTTAAACCTCAACAAATAGGCCCACACACACCGCGAATAATCATCCACAATAGTCAAGAAATAGCGAGAACCACAACTAGCATTAACAGAATAGGCACCCCATAAATCACAATGAATCAACTCAAAACGTTCGGAAGCTTTATTAACATTCAAAGGCAAGGTTTGACGAGTTTGTTTGGCTCTCGCACAAATATCACATATATGATTATCTAAATTAACACACTCTTTATTGGAAACAAAAGGTAGAAATTTAACTAATGTCGACGATGGATGACCCAAACGCCGATGCCACAACTCTGCTGAATCACCAATTACGCCGACTTTATTCGCGCGAATAGGTAATGTTACTCGTAAATAGTATAGTCCATTGCGTAGCTCACCCAGTCCAATCATCGTCCTCGAGATACGGTCCTGAAAAATGCACAAATTATTAGTAAATTGAATGGTGAAACGCGAGTCGGAAAGAAGACACGAGACCAAAATAAGATCACAATTCAACTGAGGCGCATAAAGCACCCCCCGTAACACCAATCGATCACCAAGAATAACATCACCAAGTTTATATGCCGTAGTACTATCACCATTCGGAAGCGTAATTGGGGTCGGAGCAATGTCAACTAAATTACACAAACAAGACAAACGACTCGTCATATGAAGAGACGCACCGGTATCAATAATCCAAGAATTAACAAACGACTTACCACTGAATCGATCGTTATTAGACGTACGCTCATTCCACAATGCAAGAAGCTCGGAATACTCGTGGTCATTTAAACGACCCAATTCACTATGATTAGGAGCAACAGAGTCCGAGGTCGATGCGCGAGCCATCCTGAAAAACGCACCACCACCGCCAGAAGATCGACCTCTGCCACGGCCACCAGTCGCCCGACCACCGCGCCCCGGCCCTGTGCCGGAGTCCGAATCACCACGACTCCACCGATAACTGTCGAATTGATAGAATCGGGAAATGTGGCCTTCGCGGCCACAATTATAGCATTCAACCGATCGTTGCTCACCGCCTTGGCCGCCACCATCGTTATACCTGCGCTCAATCCCCGGACCGCCACCACCATTGTAGCTACGACCACCATACCCACGACTATTTGAACCACGCACCGCGACCACCGCCCCTGCCCCCTTTGTCGCCGCGCGGAGGAGGAGCAGATTCAGCAACAAAAGCCACCGTATCAGGCTTGGGCGCCTGTGCTTCGACCTTGGCAGCCGTAGCCAGAACCCCTTCATCAAGAACAAGTCGATTGTAGGCCTGATGCGCGGTGGGCAACAGATCAGTACCCGGCAAATTGGAGCGCGCGGTGGCGAACCTGGAATCGACGCCCATAAGGAACTCGAACACGCATTCATTTTCCCGAAGTTTTCGCAGTTTTCCCGAAAGATCACAAGTGCACTTCCCACAAGTGCACGACGGCCATTGGAAGAGCGAATAGAAATCATCCCAAAGCTTCTTAATCCTCCCATAAAACGTCATAATGGTCTTCGTAGGACCTTGACGACACGCTACAATGTCAGTCTTGATTTTATATAAACGTGCACCATTGCCAACCGAGTATTGGCTCTTCAAATCATCCCATAAGTCTTTCGCAAGCTCCCGGTATGTAATATACTTGCGCAGATCAGCTTCAATTGTGGCGAATATCCACGAAACAACCATGGCGTTCTGTTGCCGCCAACGAGGGTACTCCTCTGCCGTAGCCGCCGGTTGAGGAAGTGTACCATCCATGTAACATCCCGATTTTCTAAGCTAGTTTTAAGACTTAATTAATAGTATTATTAGCGGAAGCATCATTAGCCTAAATCGGACCTGTTACCGCCGTATCTCCCCCAAAGGAAGATACAAGGCTCTCCAAAACATAAAACATTAATAACTCGATTACAAACGATTATTATATTATACAAGTATATCAAAAAAACTTCCAGTCTGTTTACAAGTTATAACCTTTGGCATACTAATACCAAAGTCTCATACGACCTGCATGACTTTTACTAGACTTGGTGATTCGTCCTCTCCACTAGTATGTGAACCTATACACGTACATCTGCACATTTAACAAAACCCCGACACTGCCCATTCCAATGAATTGAATGGACAGGGGTAACTCAGCAAAAGCTGGTAAGTTCATCGTACTTACGACACACATATAGGACTACCGAGGTACACCTGCCCTCATTTGTCCGACATATAAAGGTCCTGAGACCGACGGCGATTGGGTAATCACCCAAACCCATTATTCATTCGCTAACCATTTATAGAATAACATGTCATGCTAGCAATACACATAACAGACCTTGGCAATACAACCATACACGCCAATAAACACAACAAGACATTGTAAGGACTAGCTCGTACGACATAGCACGGCTAATTAACAGATAACAAAGATCACCATAACAGGCAAGCTCATGTCATATCCGGTTTCATACATGACCTACTTGTCAAGGATGAACCCCTTCGACAAGCACACTAAATAATACATCAAATCATGCTGGATTATAATACTAACACTTTCAATTAAGGCTACATGTATGAGCAGGAATATCATATTCCACCTCTAAGCACAACTCGAATTCAAACACGTAATTCATTGAATCACATAACATATCATTCATAGTCCTATTTCAGAACTAGACTATACGTTTCACATAGCACAATCATGCTCAGACGATAGCTCAATACAATACATAACTTGCAACATACAATTTATAGTTTTATAGGCAATAGGTAAGGGAACGACGCGAGGGCGGCAAAGATCGCATTGCGGGCTCACTCGCTTGTTGGGGAACGTCTTCCCCTCATTTACGCAGGCCTTAACAGTCATTAGTGTGCACACCCCTTGGAGGTCCTTACCCAAATTCGAGGTAATCTCTTCTAAGGCGGCAATCAATATTGCCCATCAGGGTCATTTCAATCACGTAACCCAAATTCGAGGTTACGACTTTCTGTCATACGTTCATGACCTCATGGTACTCCCCCATCACACCACTGAGGCTCCTTAACCAAATTGCCATCTAACTTACACATACGACGATTAGTGCGTCAATCATCAATTAATAAGACATCAAACAACAGGTGATTAGTCCGTCAATCATGTTTCACATATACGTCTATACTCGCGTATATGAACTACAATTCACATGAATCACGTTTCCACACATGTCAAGTTGAGAACTCATTCTATCATAGAAATCACTCACTTAACGCACAAACACAAGAACACATCATGTATACTCACGCAATTCAATAGATCATGCGGACACAGACCACGTTTACATCTCAAAAACCATTATTTACTAGTATACTATCAACTAATGATGCACACCGTATGCATAACTAAGTTTTGATCACCCTCAAAGGGTACTATTCACATAAAACATGACTCGACTCGTCATACGCCACTCAAAAGTACTAACGAGAGTCATATGAGTCATCCCATCACTCATATCAATCATGCACATTCATGGAACAAGGTAAGTATGAACTTACTCATGCACTAGTCACCAAAGAGTTACATCGGGCACTAAACCGTGTTTCTATACACCGTAACATGATAAAACTCAACAATTATCATTCACACATAATCATAACATCAAATATTAGCAATAAACTTATTGATACTGCTCACAAAAAGTGTAGGACATGGTAAGTATGAACTTACACTCTTAGCTATCCCGAACGGCTCCATACCGCGAACCAAGCATCCAAAACCTCCATGAATCGGCCTCCAACGAACCATATAATCATGGGACATTAAATCACTATACATCAGCATTTAACTCACCAAAATGCTCCCAAAGAAACCAAGTATAACTTGTCCAAATCCAATATAGCAATAGGTTGCACCCTCTTCATGTTTCTGAATACATGACTGTTGTTGAGATGCTCATTTGGGAATTAATTCCTTATTCTTTAGACACAAAACCAACTCTAAATCATAACCCTTCGTCTGAGGAGTATTTCAACACATCAAACGTCAAATTTCATTAACTATTTAATGATTTATAGCCCAAATACCACAGCTGCTCCAAAACAGAGTACCATATGCGCATCCAACTTCCAGGGACAATATAATGACCATAAAGACAGCTTTTCAAGCATTACAAAAGCCTAACATCAAGACCTTGAAATGAAGTTCAACCTAGGGTTTTGTTTAAATTAAATAAATTAAGAAATGAGGCTGTTATGATCAAATTACGAAGACCCTATGTTCATGTACTCACAAGAAGAACAACGAAACAAGGGTTTACTTTAGAATATGATTTGGGCAACTAAATCATAATGAAAATGCAATTAACCAATTGAAGTTTGTTTCAATATATCTTAAGAGGAAATAGAAACAAGAATCAAGGATTTATCTTACCAAATGAAGGAGATATGACCACTATACACAAACTGGTCAAGAATCGCATTCAGAAAGCCACCTTAACTTACAGAGCCAATAAGGCGATCATGATGAACACATTTGGGCTTAATGTCTTCTGTAAAATTGTAGAAGACGAAGAGTACTACAATTTAGAGCTTTGTTTCACCCAAAGATCATAAGAAACGAAGGAAAAAATGGGTTTTGAAGTTGAAGTAGGTGACTGGAATTACACCGCGAAGGAAGCAGCTCGGTGTCTTCTTCTTAAGACACGAAATTTTGCTGAGTATGCAGCTTGATTGGGATCCAATTAGATATCAACATGAGGTATGATCATCTAGGAGTTATTTTGTAGTCTCGGCACCTCGTGCTTACGAAATAAGATCGGTTTCTAGTCCCGACACTACACACAAACTTCTAAAATTGTGTAGATTGAGATTGTGTAAGTTGAGAATGAACCTATAACTTGTGTCATTTGACTTCAAATTTACCAAGGAACGCTTCTCAAATGATACAATGGAACAATCACAATTTTGTTCTGGGTTGTGTTAAGAGCTTACTTAGTGACTAAGAAAACGTTTCTTCACGATTAAGAAAGCTATCGAACGACAATGGATTGAGAATGTAACCGGACATTCCTAAAGTAATAGCTCCTCATAAACTTAATGGTATCATCTAATTGCAGAACCGACATCTCTAATTGGAGATTAGGAGAATGATTAAGCTAATCAAATTATAAAGTGATTAAGGAACCGGCTATTACAATCCACATAGCCAATTTTATTTTTGGCTATCAGTGAGACACGCATAGCGCGCCCCCAATCTTCATAGTTTGTCCCGGTAAACTCAACGTGCGTAATCTGTGTGCCGGGAAGGTCATTCCCGATCATTGTATAGGGTGTAAGTTTTTCACCAGCCATGGAGAAAAATTATCACAATCTCTCTCTACTTCAATTTGGTGACACGAATCCTCACTTTCTTCAGAAAATAATCTTGGCAACTCTTCTCCAGTAAATTCGTCTATGCTTATAAAACCCTAGCTCGATACCATAATAGAATTCTCTCTACTCTCTATAACACATGTATTTGAGGAATTATGTGCGCATCTTATTGACAGGGCAATGCCTGTATATATACAAGTACAAGTCCTTGCGTAACAAGGAAACCGAGTTACCTAAAACACCTAATTACCAAAATACAAGATAATAACAAAATATACATATATACACCTTCCTAATAGGCCTCAATTTTGGTTTCGCACAGGGGCCCCGGAATCAGTGAGACGGCCCTGGGGACAAGCGGCTGTGGAGAAGGGGGCAGAGCATGGGTGGCTTGTAGGTGGGGGAGAGGGAGGAGAGAGAGTATGGTTGGGTATTTTGTTTTTTCAAAGGTATTAAAGGTGAATTTGTTTTTAAAAAGTCAAATTCACTAAGGGTCTAACGGTGTTAGAGTCCGTTACTGAAAAACACAAAAAAAAAAATGTGATTTTGCAAACCTCAGGTGCATGTTGGACAGCTCGGAAATCAGAGGGGTATACCTGAAAAATTCGAGAATCTCAGGGGTATATTGGAAAATTTCCCTAAAATTAACTTGATTTGGTGAGTGCATTTTAGTAAAATCACACTTTTATAATCTATTACAAAATTAAAAATATTAGTGACAAAAACTATCAGATAACACAACTACAAAAAAAAAAAAAAAAAATTAATACAATATAACGATTTGAAATAATGTGATATAAATTTCGAGGTAACAATAATTTTAGGGAAAATATAACAAGAATAATCCCAACTTTGGTTGGTTCTCCCAAAATAATCCCAACTTTCATTTATCCCAAAATAATCCCAACTTTCATCTTTGATTCTAAAATTGGTCCCATCATTTACGAACCTATTAATATGTACTCCAAACCTACAAGTCTTACAAAAGGATAATTTCTTATACAGTTTAATACAACCAAATATTTAGCCATAACGTACAACTCAATCACATGTCTGATTCATCCCAATAAGATTTAGGGGTTGAAACTAAAATTAAAAATTGCAAAATATAATCTAAATCCCCACTATATATCTCTCATCGATCCTCATGCCCAAAATAACCTACCCTACTACAATCGCAACCGCAAGCCACCATTGTTGCGTAGTCAAGGTGGGGGCGTGGGCAAGGGTGGGGAGGAGACAGAAAATTGTAAGGAGTGAGTTTTTTCTAGGTTTGGATATTAAAATGCGAAACATTTAAGTTCGGCGTAAATTATAATGGCATATAATTAGGTTCGGGAAATATTGGGATTATTTTTAGAAATTAACTTAAAAGTTGGGATTATTTTGGGATAAATGAAAGTTGGGATTATTTTAGGAGAGCCTACCAAAGTTGGTATTATTCTTGTTAAATTTTCCTTTTATTTTAGACTACAAGTACATACACATATACTATATAAAGTATAACAATGATTAATACTTAGTAAAATTATTTAAAGATGCTAACATTTGTCTAAATTGTCCAAAGGTGCCTTGAGGACGGGCCAGATGCAAGTGCCAGGCCCCGAGACGACAATTATTTATACAACACTATTTTAATACCTACTCTTATAGCCTAATTTTTCTCTCTTAACATGTCACAGATTTGTGTCATGCATATTTTTCACTAAATTCAACAAATCACGACCAAGGTATATATATAAATCTTTTCAACTAACATGTAATTGACAAATTGGGGGAAAAAAAAAACAAAACGCACAAAGTTTAGTACCATTATTAGGATGAATAATAACGGAAAATTATGATTTGATTAATGAAATTTAAGAAAATTAAAAAGTTGAAATATTTTCAAATGATAAAGACGGCAACTCACAAGATTGTGTTGACCTAAATTAATCTTGGAGTGACATGTATTGTGATGATGTGGAATTCAACTAAAAGAAACCACTCTCACCATGCCACTTGGTTTTTTCAGGATTTTTTGTTAGTTTATTAATATTATTATATAAATAGATACCCTTACAGCATACGAAAACTGAGAAATTAAAATAAAATAAATAAAATAAAATACAAAAAAAAGTGAGAGGAAAAAGTTAAAAAAACGTCATGTTGTAAGAAGAGACTTCTTCTCCAAGCTATCCGTACACCTTCGGAGCTTGAAACATGGCTAACGGAGAGAGAAAAGGCAAGTGAGGGAGACCAAAAAAAAGTCGGGAACAACCGTATAAGAAAGACGAACAAGATGGTACCGGAATCGGAGAAAATGGTGAAGGATTGAGTGAGGAAACACAAACCCAGATGAACATCGTCAACCTGTACTGCTAAACACCATGATTGATCAGGCCATAACGAATTCTGGGCTAGGATCAGGGAAAACATCTACGGCCACCAAAGCCAACAATGATTTAGGTATCCCTTAATCATCTCCTTTGATTGTAGACTCAGGGGTAAATGTCATGAAAGAATGTAACTCTGAAAATAATGGAACCAAAACCCAATCAAACTGGATGGATGTTATAAAAAAAAATCTAAGCTTGGCATGAAAGTGGAGTTTAATAACTGGGATAGATTCCGATGGGGTAGAAATTACAGGGGATGACCAAGCTACTGAACTCCTGCTCTGGAAATACACCTTGGTAGGAAACATATTGGGAGCTAAACCTTCAATTCAGGCCGTTCAAGGATTTGTTCAAAAAGCTTGGAGCTCAAAACCTAAGGTGCAATACTACTGAAAGGGGTAGTTCACATTTAGGTTTGATGATCAGGAGAGTATCGATGAAGTTTTGAAGGATGGGCGTTGGAAAATGGGTAATAATATCATTATCCTGAAACAATGGTCACCACAATTCTCCCACGAATTGGATAAGGTTTCTTGTGTACCAATTTAGATTTAGTTACCACACTTGGAGCCTTGTTTTTGGTCTAAAACTGCACTGAGAAAGGTGGCTAGCAAAATAGGGAAACCTCTCTATGCTGATCACACAACCATAGTGCAAGATAGGCTAAACTTTGCCCGAATTCTGGTAGAAGCTGATGTTTCTAAGCTTACCTGAGGTTGTAACAATGAACACACCTTATGGGCAAATCAAGCAGAGGGTTGACTATAAATGGGTACCATACCACTACAAATGCTGTCAAAAATTGGGGCATTTGGCATACCAATGCAAGTAAAATAAGGATGAATCTGCTAAATCTGTCAAGCCAATGTCTGCCAAGATCTATAAACCTGTGGAAAAAGCCTTTAAGGGAGTGCTGGTTGAGAGTTTGAAGGTAAATCAGGGTACTGAAGAGGAACAAAATAGTTCACAAGTGGAGCCTGACACACCAAATAAGGAATCATTGACACCCTCCACCCCCCCACCACCACCACCACCTGATATAGTAGATGACATGTGGCTTAAGACAGTTCTCAGCAAATCACAAAGGAGCATACTCTAACAAGTTCTATACAGATAACTGCGGTATTGTGGGAAATCAAGTTTGTGAAGCTGTAAGAGAGTTTTTCAGAACAAGGAGGCTCCTTAAACAGGTGAACAACACCATCCTTACATTAATTCCTAAAGTGGCACAACCAAGGAGTGTAACTGAGTATAGGCCTATTGCTTGCTGCAATACAATATACAAATGCATCTCTAAGATTATATGTGTTAGGATTGGTGGGTGTTTACCACATATTATTAGCCAAAATCAAGGTGCTTTTGTTCAAGGGAGGGATATTGTGGAGAATATTATGGTTTGTCAAGACCTGGTGAGAAAATACAATATAAAGAACCATTTCATCAAGATGCCTAATGAAAATAAACCTGAGGAAAGCCTATGACACAGTTGAATGGAAATTCATTCATGAAATGTTGTTGGCCCTTAAATTCCCAAATCGAATGATTGAATGGATTATGGAATGTGTCACCACTCCAGCTTATACTTTAGCTATAAATGGGGCACAATTTGGGTATTTTCAGGGGAAGAGAGGTCTGATAAAGCCAAATCAATTTTTGCACCGTTTAATCTAGGTTTTGGGGGTTTCTCAATTAAAGTCAAATTGAATCTTGGGGCAACTCGGGGAGGGTAATTGGAGGTGCTTTTGACGGGTTTTCACTATCTTTGCACACTATGGGAATCCATTGAAGGTAAATTTTGAATTTCTTCATTTGGGTTGATTTTCGAATTCTTGTGCATAGGTAGTTGGTAGTGGTGGTTGTGGGTCTTTTGTTATTGGATATCCCATGCTTGTTGTGTTGTTGGTGTTGGCGTTGTAGTTGGGTGTTTGTTATTGCTTAAATTGGGAAGTGTTGTTGTTGGTGCTCCTTTGAATTGTTGATATATATTGGAATCATTGTGTTGGTATTGCTATTTTTGACAATCTAGGACGTGTTGTTGTTGGATGATTGTTGAAGTAGAGTGTGCTTGTTGTTGGGTAGTGTTGTTTGTTGCTTAATTGTAGAGGGAGTGTGGTGAGTGGAGTGTTAGAACCACCTACTAAGTTCAGAGGGCGAGAGGATGCCACCTAGGAAACTGTAACAACCCTAAATTTTCGATAGTTTAAAAGAGAAAATTAAGGACTGTTATGCCGCCGTGGACTACCAAGTCAACGGCAAGGCTTATTAAAATCAAACTTCATAAAAGAAACAACGAATGTCAGCGGAAGACTTATAGCTAAGTTTACAAACCAAAATCAAACCAAATGAAATAAATTACAATCGTTCATAGAATCCAAATGTTTGACGAAATTATTATTGAAATTCCCATGTCATGCAATCCCAATCCAAGCAGACAAGCAATCACCTTCAAGACCTGTCAACTACGCCATCGAGAATGACGTAGGCCCCAGAATAGGGTAGGGAACAAACCCAAACATAGAGAACGTCAGCACAGGCTGAGTAAGAAGATAAACATCAAAAGAAGTAAGATACGCGCCTTAAAGGCGCGTAGCTAAGAAGAATTGAATTAGAAACACAAAAAGAAACAAAAGTCCGAAGTAGACTTGGCACGAGTCGTGCCCAAAGGAGCACGAGTCGTGCTCATATCAGTAGCACAAAACTTGACGAAAACACAAGGCACGACTCGCGTGCTTAAAGCACGGGTCGTGTAGAGCGCGCACGATGGTATACAACACCACATTAATCTTATTTAGCATTCTTTATGTAATTTATTGCGCAAGGGTCCTACCCCAAGCCGTACCAACACTAGAGCATCGAAAATAAACGATCCTAAAGACCCGAGTGTGCACACCCCTCCTAGGGGGACGGTAGGACGCACAGTCCCTAAGAGGAAGTCATTTAGGAGACCGGTAGCTGATCTCCGGCCTAGCTACATATACCTTGATCAGAGGTT
This sequence comes from Spergularia bocconei, assembly GCA_963457585.1. Taxonomy (NCBI): domain Eukaryota; kingdom Viridiplantae; phylum Streptophyta; class Magnoliopsida; order Caryophyllales; family Caryophyllaceae; genus Spergularia; species Spergularia bocconei. The sequence goes on along the minus strand of OY734951.1, from coordinate 8,336,419 downwards.
AATCGCTCTAGGTGGTTTAAACATCACAATACACGTATCATTATATATATTTAGTTATATCTTCAATCCGTCTTAGGTACATTATTCGCGCATAGTAGCTTGATTTATAAACGGCCAAAGCCGGAACAAGGATATCAATATATAGATGATCAACAAGAGTAAACGATGTAGGAAATCAACAAATGCTCAATAGATAATCAGGAATAGAGAATCGATATCAATAGTCAATAAATGTCAAGACAGAGGATATGAACAAGAATCGAAACAAGGATGACGAAAAAGTTATAATGATAGGAAGTGATGCTCAAGCTTATGAAGGTCAACGTTCTTACTTCAACACTCAACAACACTAGCAAAGAAGTCAAAAGTCCACGAAAGGTACTTCCTCAAAATCACCACCTAAACAATCGTCAACGAAATGGAATTACTACTAATTACAAGGTAGTTATCCCCAAATAACTTATCATACTTATAAATCACACACACCACACTCAACAACACCCAACATGATAGCCCCAACACAACATGCTCATAAGACAATCAAATCAATTCCAATTCGCGCCAAACTTGCACAACAACTTCACAATCATACTAACAACGATTTCCATCACTTAAACATCCAAAATATCCACAATAACACCCAAAAATCAGCCTTGGACAGAATGTAATCTAATTACTCAATTCACCACCAAATGTTCCCAAATTAAAAACATAGCCTACCCAACTCATAACAAACCTCCCCTCCAAATTTCATGCGAATCCACCAACAAAATCATCATCAAACAAGTTTAAACCCCAATTATAAAAGCCCTAATTAAACATTCAACAACTCAAGCAACAAAATCATTATAATTTGAACTACAATCATACAAACAACAATACTACCCATAAAATCATGTTTTAATCCTCAATTAAGCATGAACTCAAAAGCCCTAATTGTAAATACATGAAAAAGGGGGTAAAATCCTTACAACTCTTGATGTAAGAATCAAGAGGGGGGGGGTGGCTGACGGACGGTGGTGAGCGGCGGCGGCGTGCGGCGGCCGAGTAGGTGGCGCGCGGTGGTGGGTTGGTCTTCTCCTTCCCTCTTCTCTTCTCTCTTTCTTTCTTCCTCCTCTTTTCTCTTCTCTGCGTGCGTGCGTTTCTTGGGTGGGGTTTGTTTTGTTTTTTTTTTTGTATAAGTAAGGTGAGGGAAAAATAAGTAAGGGTATTTTGGTAATTTCGCCAATTAACTACCCAATTAGGAAAGTGTATCCAAAAGGTAAGTATGCCCAAAATCCAAAATAGAAACTATACTTTAAATTGAATCTCAAAACATAACACCCTAATTAATAATAATCCCAAAATTTACGGGGTGTTACAGAAACGGTTGAACTGTGGTGATGATGGAGCCGGCACGAGCGCGACCGGTGCTAGTGGTGGGGCTACCCGTGGTGGCCGATCTACTAGAGGTCGTGGAAGGCGTGTGGAAGAGGATCACACGATTGATACACTTGGGTTAGAGGGTGTAGTGGGGAGTCGTGTTTGGGATCATATGTGTGACCCTTCGCGATCAGTCCTGATTACTCGCTATTTGGACTCTAGGACATTCCTAGGTTAGGAGGACTTTATTCGGGGTTTGCTTTGCAACGGTGGTTTGGAGGGCCTTTTGGATTATTCGAGGGGTGTATGTCGTCGTTATACTCTTGAGTTCGTGACCACCCTCGCTGTGCAGAAGGGTACGGTCTGTGTGAGACATCCAGTTATTACTTTTCGCATCAATGATGAGCATCGTCTCACGTACCCGGAGCTCTAGAGGATTTTGGGTGTGGCTGAGCCCGATGATGATTGGGTGGATCCAAGGAATGAGGCTGCAGGCACTTTTTCGTTCCACCTTGCATGTAGGGCATTTGGTGACCCGCGCGTTGGTCATCTTCGTCATCCCGCATGGCGTTTGGCCACTCGATTGTTGGCAGTGACTTTCTTTTGCAAGGGAGAGCCCTCCAAGCTCTCTTAACTTGAGGTTATGAGTCTCCTCCCTAGCCCTGGAAAGATTCCAAATTGGATTAACATCTTTATCACCCATTGTGTGGGCCTTCAGAAGGCGACAACAGTTTTGGGGGTCTCATCACCCGGATTGTGGAATGTGTTCAGGGTGAGGGTTATGAGCTCCCTCAAACGCCGGAGTGCAAGGTTTCCGATGTCGACTTTTGCACTTGCAAGTGGTTGATACGATATGACAAGCTGCGTGTGGCACGGACGGGTGAGTATAAGTACGGTTTGGGTTATGTGGATGGTGGGACGATCACTTTGCCGCCTTCATAGGATGATCCACTTCCATCCGGCGAGATGGCGGAGGATTGGGCCATTGGCCTTTAGGTGCCGGAAGATTGTGTGCCGATACGCCGCATGCCACGGGCGGTTGGCGAGGGTGCGGAGTGGCGAGCTTCTGTTAAGGCTCAGATGGGAGAGTTGAGTTTATGGAGAGGTGATGTCGATGATTAGTGAGCTTATGGAGGATGATCGTTTAGCGGACATCATCGATCAGTTAGATCTTAACTTTGTTTTTCAGTAAAGATTTGCCACTTTCTTCTCCCAGCCCGAGCCTCGGGCGTACGTACCAGTTCCACCTAAGGTGTTTGATGCGGCTGTCGCTGAGAGGTTGTCCCGTGAGCTACGCCGTGCAACCAGATGTGGAGGAGCATCAAGGGAGTCGGACGCCCCCTCTCTCTCCACAGCTCATGACCGAGTTTCTCCATTTCCTTTCCCTATGCTTTATTTTAATTAGATATGCAGCAACGCAGACGTTGTTTGGTTTAATGATGGGAGAGGGTTGAATATTGTATATTATTGTGTTTATGGGTTTGCATTGTATATCTTGTTCTGTTTTCGTTTTGAAAAAACCAAAAAAAAAATGAAGATAAAGAGGAAAAAAGAAGAGAGAAGACAGTCAGAAAAGAGAGAGGAGCAGAAAAGCAAGTCAGGAAGTCGTGAGAGAAGAAAGTGAGCCGGTGAGTATGGAAAAGTTAACAAGAGGGTAGGTGAAAACCCGAAAGGGCGCCTAGACAAAATGAGTGGAGCGTGCTACTGTACCGGTGATGCAATAAGAAATGTGTTTTTGATACGAGTACGCAGCGGATTAAAACTTAACTATAGAACAGATTGGTGTTCTGTACTACTATGGGACTATTTTTGTATTTTTGTGTTTTAAAGAACGAAAACAAGAACAATGAAAAGAATAAAAGATATGGATGAACAAGTTAGACCTATAACTCGTCCAAACTATGATCAAACCTAGACGCCGATCTAAGTAATGATTCACTACTCACTAATAACGCGATTAGCAAATAATGTCGAACTAAGAATAACACTACTTAGCTCAATTTGTGTTCAAAGCCTGAACCTATTGAAAGAAAACTCTCTTTCGACTCTTCGATATTAATTCTCAAAAATTCTGTGTGTAAAAACAATACAATATGGGTGCTATTTATAATAGCCTACACTTCCTAAAAACAAAATAAGCAATAAGGAAATATTACTCCTAATGAGATATGGAAACATGATTTCCACCATCTTTTCCTATATGATAAGGAATTTATTCTTTGACGAAAAATAAGACACTTAACTAAACTATACTCGAGAAATTAGGAAGTAAAGGTAATTTCCATAATCTCCTCCACTTAGCTTTCCCTAAAATCCACTTCCAGTCACAAATACCATTTTCTCTATCTTTGTCATTTTGGCCAATCGAATATCGTATCAGTTTTGAAGGTTGTGTCTGGGTAGGTCTCTCTTGGATGATATATATAATGAAATTCGGTTGGATTGTATAGTTTAGGTGATAGCATAGAAAATCATCGATACCTTTGGTTTTTTGGGGCGATTAATGGCTACATTTCGAGGTAGTCTTTGATCTGATGACATTAATTCGGACCTAGGCTCACGAGAGCGTGTGAGCGATTTAGGGACATTTAGGACATTATAGGTCCCTTTGCAATTTGGTTATTGTTTGTGGTTATGTTTTATGATGTATAAGATGGTTGGGGACCGTAGCGTTGAGGTTACATCTGTGACGGCCCCACAACTAGGAAGATGAAGACCATAAACGGAGTAGGGGACATAGGTAGATGTCTATTCTCCCCGTGCTGCGTGTTAAAAGACTTTGGAGACATTTTGGAGATTGTATACTCGAGGACGAGTAAAGGTTTAAGCATGAAGGAATTTGATACAACCCACTTTAGAGTGGGTTTTGTGGCGTTTATTGTTCGTTTTTCATAGCTTTTTCGGATCATTATTGGCATTATTCTAGTTATTATGTTTGTGAGCTTAATTAAAGAATATGCAAGTTTTTGACGCTTAATGCAAGCTCGAGAAGATATGACATGATGTATGCAGGTCCCGACAGTGGTGAAGGTCTAAGAAGATGAAAAGCTTGCAAGTTCGAGTATTAGAAGAAGGCCCATGGATCAGAAGGGCTTGAGACGACTCGTACAAGAAGGCAAACGAGTTGTCATAACGAAGCGAGGCAGAATGGACTTAAGACGACTCGTCTCTCTGACACAGAAGTAGTCCCGAAGCAAGACGACTTGTCTCTCTGGCAGACGAGTCATCTCGCTGCCGTGTCGGCGTAATTTCGGATTTCCTTAATCGTTTGTAATACTTTAGTATAAATACTTAAATTCCGTCTTTTATTTATTATTCAGTTTTCTCAAGACCTAAAGTAGTATTAGGAAGAATTATGCAAGGCTAAGGACCTGTGGGTATTAGGATTAGGATTAGTTGATAACTAGGTTCAATTAAGTGAACAATAGTGGGTATTAATTGTACGAGATCTTTTCCTCCATTGACTTACAAATTACTGTTTTGACTTTTGATTACTTGATCATTTATAATCACAAACCCCATTTGGTTACTTCACATACTAAAACGATTTCCGTTCTCTGTGGATACAAACCTTACTTGCCTACTACTACGTTTTAGGTTAGTATTGATTAATTATATTTGTAGGCATACGACTTAAGCCTGTCAATGGTGGTGTAGATAGTTTTCAATTACAACAATTTACAGTGAAGTTAATATCCACTTTGTAAATTTATGAATCAATTATAGCTAGGTATAGTATTAGGTGTTGTGTGTGACGTTTGTTCATCTATCATAAAAAACTATCTAATATTTGTTTTTGTAATCCCAAATAATCATTAGTTGTAGATTGGTATATGGTTATATATGATACTGTTCAAATTGTTATATTAAAGTTTGGTCATTTGAGCAACTATGGGGCCGTTTGGTATCACTGCCGTTTTCGATTTTTGGTTTTTTACGTAATTTTTTTAGTTAAATAAGTTACAAAATCAAATTTAAATTGTTTGATTTTATAATAATCGTATAGAAAATGAAAACTGACAACTGAAAACTGAAAACCACTTTTTTTTTTTGTTTTCAAAAACGGGGCCTTTGTATAAAAAAAAATGAAAACTGAAAACAAAAAACGATACCAAACAGACCTTAATCAATATATCGAAATTCATCATTCTTAATTAAAAGAAGCATATCAAAATATTGCGATAATTCTACCAAAATCTTCTCGAACACAGTTATTTTATTCATAATACAAATGCAATCATTTCATCACTTACAACAAATTTTGGAAGTTTAACTTACTTAATAAACCTTGTCATTCGCTTTCTTTATTCTCTCTTATACCCCATAACCAACTTTACTAAACAACTCAAGAAAGGATGAAAGAGAAACATAAGAGCAATGTTTCAAAAACGGACCGGACCGGCCGGTTGAACCGGTTCAACCGGGAACTGGTCAATGGTCCGGTCCGATTGGGTCATAAGACCGGGGATGGTCAAACCCGGTCAAAACCGGGTTGACCGGACTAGAACCCCGGTTAGACTGCCAAAACCGGTCAAAAACCGGACAGAACGGCCGGTTCAACCTGGTTTTGAGGTTTGACCGGTTTGGGTTATTTTTCTATGTATTCTAATATTTTTGGCAAAATTTTAATTATTTTATATTTTTATTTTTATGACGTCATCCGATTTTTTGATCCGGTTGAACCGGTCGAACCCCTTGACCCATCGAACCCCCGAGGCTACCGTTTCGACGTCCGGTCCGGTTTTTAAAACATTGCATGAGAGAGAGAAATTCTGGAGAAAAGGGGAAAAAAAAACCCAAAGCTCAAAGCAAACAAGAACCCCAATTCACCTAACCCATTGGAATCGTCTCCTAGATTACAGATTCTTCATAAAAATTCATACCCAAATACTAAACACAAAGATCTTAGCTATGATTCTTGGATACAAATTAAAAATCACTGGTTAAATTCTCAATCTCAGTCTTTCGTGTAGCTGTTCTTTTGCACCCAAAAGTAGTATCACAAACTTAGTAGCAAACTAGATCATAGGTTGTAATGGAAACGATTTTGGGTTAATTAATTTGTCCAATCTCCAGACTCGTTTCCCTTTGACAAAATTTTCATTTTTTGCGAGGTTCGATTTGGGGAGGAGGGGGTGGAAGGTTGTGTCCTGTATGATTCGTTACCATTTCTATATATTTAATATGGACCATTCTAAGGTAAGACTCTCCCATAAGAATAATCGTAAGATGATTTCTAGATCTTGGTCTTTAGTTGTGATGTATCATCTTTGGGTGAGAATATTTCTTCTAGCTATGTTCTTCACTGAGTATTATTGTTCAAGCTTTCCTTTTGATTTTTTTATCTAGATTCTTTTGCTAATTTATATAAACCTGCTCGTTTTCCTACGACACTTGCTGGCATTGCGTTTGGCTTGATCTGCTTAAATGCCTCTGTATATTCAGTAAGTCAATCTCATAATATGTTCTCAATTAAATTAAGTTTTCATTGTGACAGTAGCACATACACTTATTATTATGTCAAGTTCCATTGGTTTTTCTTCCCTTTTGATAATTATAACTGGTACTTGGTTGGTGTACAGAACCACTATAAATTGTGTATGGTCCAATATGTGGTAAGAGATGCTATTAATACATTTCATTAGCTTTTTAACAAGTCTTTGATCCTATTTGTGCTAAGTGATTCAGTCGAAGTGTACTTGTGCACTATAGTTTGTGTTGCTTTATTTCTTATTGGTTGTTTGAATTTCAATGCGCCCTTTGGTAAAGCTCTTTGTCCTAAATCAGCTTTCACCTTCTTGCTGGGCCATTACTATGGCACGTTTGTCTCATTGAAAGATCTTTGCTACATAATATTCCCTTTGGTGTTATACTGGGAGTTACATAAAGTTGCTGCAATTTACAGAGACTTGTGCGTTCCAAGTTTCTAAGTATTATTTGATCTCTTCGGTGATAGTAGTATTAGCTTGTAATTCCTCTAGTAAGATCCCTAGTTGGGGTATAAATGATAATCTTCTTGCAAAAACTTGTATAAACACGTTTCTTGTCGATCACGCTTGTGACATTGTATGCTTTTTAAGACATTGGCTTCCGCCTTCAGATACTTTTAATAGAAACTATTCTTATTCAATATATGCCCCAGAAGCTATTGGACTGGGTATAACTTGTTTCTTTTAAACGTTAATCAAACTATTCTATACTCTACAAACCCATTCCAGGTCTCAGAAGCCTTAAGAATGGTGATTTCATGGTTTCTTTGTGTGTGTCATTAGAAGGCTTTTTTCTAACTTTGTCCTTTAAACTACTTGAAGTCAAGTCCTATAAGTGGTAGTACCTTGGGTTTGATTCTTTGCCGAAAAGGGTCTCTGGCGACCGAACGATTGTTCAATGTTGAAATATGCTAAGGGTGTGTGCTAATTCGCCCGCTGCGCTTTATTGCTGGCTCTACGCCTACCTTCTTATATTATAAGAGGCGAGTCTGATCGACTTGCATGCCAACTATTAAACAACCTATTAGAAACACAAGACAATAAGAATTATTGAAATGAGTTCAAAGGGAAGAAAAAAATCGGCCATGGAACTCTAGCTTAGATAGAAAGGGGTTTTAGGCCGGACAAGAGCAGCCGGAACCTACTCCCAGTTGGCCAGCATCACCAGACGGTCCGTCACATGTGCTCTACAGGCCGCACTCCACTCAATCTTCTCAACGAGGAAAGAAGCATCATCATCGAGCTGGCGAGAAAAATCCTCTATAAGTCTCTCTACATAACTCCAATCGGGCTGGGTACATTACGTTCAGCTCTGTATCATGAGAGACAAATGACCCAAACACGACTTTTAATTTTTGTTCTCCTTTATAAGATCATTATACAATATGTTCTTCTTGGGGGTGTCTATACTCATTCGTCTTCTGCTTTTAAGTTCATTGGTTTAGCTATGCGGAGGGGTGAATTGATCAGGATGCTTCGTATTGGCTCAACCAAAACTTGTTTGGAATATTGCTTATTGGAATGCAAGAGGTGCTGGCTGGAAATTTTTTGCAAAAGAACTTCAATTCTTTCTCTTGTAGTCAGAACTCTATCTCTGTAATTGCTATTGCTGAAACAAAGTAATCTAAAGAACCGCCGCAACTTATCTTATCGAAGTGCAAATTTAATAATGCTATATTTCTTCCTCTTAGGGCCTTGCTGGAGGCCTATGGGTTATATGAAAAAACGTAGGGCATTTTGACTATGAGTTTGTCCTTGAGAGCTCGTTACAAAGAGCTTTCAGTTTTAAATTATGCAATAAAATTCGTAATATTGATTTCTTTATGATATTTGTTCACGCCCCTACTCAAGAACAAGATAGGTCAGCCTTTTGGCTTCAAATCAAAAACTACATACACACCCTCACTCTTCCTTTTATGCTAATCGGGGATTTAAACGAAATAAGATGTTTTCATGACAAATTTGGTGGAGCACCAACTAAATCTCAAATATTTAAGCGGTTAAATGATTTTATGTTTGACTGTAATGTCATTAATATTCCTTTTCAAGGTTCACCTTACATTTGGAGAAAGGAAAAGTCTAGGTTAAATAACATTTTAGAACGACTTGATAGAATTTTAATTTCTACCGATTGTTTCGCTTTGTTTCCTCGAACTTTTACTACGCATCATGTTTTTACTTCGTTAGACCACTGTCCCATATCAATTAATTTACAGGATTGAAGAAAGTTTAAAGCACCGCCGTTTCGAATTCAAGAGATTTGGACCAAAAGAAAAAGTTATGAAGTGTTGGTTCGCAGAGCTTGGAAAGAAAATATTGTTGGGTCTAGTATGTTAGATTAGTGAAAAAATGCAAAATTCTTAAAAAAACTTTCTAAAGAATGGAATAGGTCCAATTTTGGCAACATTAACAGACAAATAAAGGAAGTTGATAGCCAGTTGACTAAGATATGAACTTGACTAATTCTTCCTCATCTAAGCAAGATCGATAATTGACAAAAAGACTACGTCTTATTAGTTTCCAGAAGAAATTATGGCGACAAAGAGTTAAGAGAAGACATATTAAATTAGCAGACACTAATGTTGTAACAAACCTAAATTTTCGCTATTTTTAAATACAAAAATAAAGGATTGTTATGCCGCCATTGACTACCTAGTCAACGGCAAGGCTAATTTAAAACAAGAAAAACAAACGACAGCGGAGGACTTCTAGCTGAATCTACAAATGGGAATTCAAACCAAAAGATAAACTACAAACCGTCCCGAATGTAAATATCTGATGACCCATCGAAATGTCCAACATGCAATGACGCTTCAACCATACAATGCATCCCAATCTGCAAACCTTTCAACTGCGCCACCAAAAGGATGACACAGCCCATAGAATAGGGTAGGGACACAACCCAAAACAAAGAACGTCAGCACACGCTGAGTAAGACACTTAAGCGATACAAAAGAATTAAGCTACGCGCCTTACTGGCGCGTAGCTAACAAAGAATAGAGAAAGCTACGCAAAAGAGGCAAGAGCCTGAAACGGGGCCTGGCACGAGTCGTGCTCTTCAAGGCACGAGTCGTGCTCAAGTCACTAAGCTCGAACATACAATGTAACAACGGACACGACTCGTGTACCAAAGGCACGGGTCGTGTGGAGCGCGTTCGTGGTATTCATCACCACAATAATCTTTGTTTATCTTTCTTTAAGTAATTTATTTGCGCAAGGGTCCTACCCCAAGCCGATCCAACACTAGAGCATCGAAAATAAAACGATCCTAAAGACCCGAGTGTGCACACCCCTCCAAGGGGGACGGTAGGACGCACAGTCCCTAAGAGGAAGTCATTTAGGAGACCGGTAGCTGATCTCCGGCCTAGCTACATATACCTTGATCAGAGGTTAATCGCTCTAGGTGGTTTAAACATCACAATACACATATCGTTATATATGTAATTATACATCTTTAATCCATCTTAAGTACATTATTCGTGCATAGTAGCTTGATTTATAAATGGCCAAAGCCGGAACAATAATATCAATAGACGGACAACAACAATAATCAATGTAGGAGTCAATAGATGCTCAAAGGTGATCAAAATAGATAATCGATATCAATAGTCGATAGATAATCAAAATAGAGAATATGAGCAATGAATCGAAACAAGGATGAACGTAAAGGGTTATCATGATATGAAATGGAGCTCAAGCTTATGAGGGTCAACGTTCTTACCTTCAACGCTAATCCATTCCTCCATTTTACTCTGACATCATCGTTTCCCCAAATCATTCCTTAAGCCATAAATCGTTGTCTTTTACTCCATCAAGCCTACAAATTTGTGTATGTCATAAAATATTGTATCAGGAACCCCTCCTCAAAATTTCGTCCACAAACTCTAAGCGGATCAACGGGAATCAACCTCACACAATTTTTGATATGTTGTTAAAAATAGAGTTAGAAACAACTCCATAACATCTCGTCCCAAAATACTTTATGAGTCAACGGGAATCATCAAAATATCGAGGGAGCGGAACAGTTCTCGGGTAGATAGACACAGTTCCACTAAAACACCTCCAGAGTGAGCAACCGATGGAATCTTGGCACGATATACATGTCTATGGATTTGTATCGAAAGCACGGTTCCAACGTCACCAACCACGTCCTTATAAGAGTTAGTATGTTGGAGTTGTGTGCGTTTAAAGTTGACACAGTGGTGCTGGGAATTTTCAACGGGTGGAGGCTGCGAAAAGGAGAGAGAGGGAGAGGGGAAGGCCGAATGATTATGAAATAAAGTACGGGTTTTCTTTATTATATATATACGGGTATGAGAGTAGACTCGGGTTTGGGCTTAGCTAATTAGGTGGATTGTGTGATTCACAAACCCGATCCAAAACCGAATAACTAACGAATCCTCTTGTGTAATTGTAGAATCAGAAATCCCATAATAATCCAATCGAATTCCAATCAACCCTTAATAGACCCCTCAGTTACATTATAAAGCGTAACACCCTTAATTATTTAAGCTCCCAAAAATTATGGGGTGTTACAAATGTTAAATATTTTCATTCTATAGCTCTTAGGGAAGGCATTAGAAGGATTAAGAGTTTAAAGATTAAAAATGTTATAGTGGAATGTGACAATTTAACGGTTATAAATGCAATGAAAGATCCAAATTTAATTCCTTGGCAAATTCAAATGATTTTAGCAGATTCCAAACGCGATTTAATTGACTGTGATAGAGTCATTTTTGCTCATTGTTCTCGCGTTCATAAAATGGGGTTGCAGATTACTTGACTAACTTAGGTTGTCGTCAATCTGTGTTTACCCCTACTGGCTGCTGATGGCTTTCCCCATCATGCTTTTCTTGTCCTTTTTCGTAAGGACAATCTAGGATGGAATTCTCGTTTCCAACGAGAACCTCCTTAGTTACTCTCTTTCTTTCTAAAAAAATAAAAACAAAAAAAAAATAATTGACTAAACATCTAACAAAGCCATTTATGGGGTATTATTAGTCTAAATTTATAGATCTATAGCAAAGAAGAATAACGCTTTGACATATAAGGGCAAAAGTAACAAATTTAGGGGGAAGGGGGCAGGTAACTTTTGGGAGTTGTAGACATCGATTATGGGGTTGAGATTGGGGATTCGAAAGACAGACCACGAAGGGGGGTATGGAGAGTAGATACATAATTTACAAATTAGAAAAGGAAAAAAGAACCGTTGAATAGCTATCAAAAGAGAATTCTGGTGGCTTTGCCTACAAGTCTGCCAGCTGAGAGTACATCGTTGATGTTGCTGAATTATGGGAAGGGACCGGAAGAGGTGGTAGTTTAATATAGAGTATTTATAGTTTCTTAAACTAAGCAAATTGATTTCACTTGGGGGGAATGAGGTCCAAAAATTATTAATGGAACAACAAACTTTTGATTGGTTCCTAAAATATGAGGGCACGCGTGAATGCGTCATTGACAAACACAATTTCAAGTTGAGGCAATCATATATCAGATTGACGAGTATTGCCTTTAATCAGTTAACATTGAGATAGTTATACGAAAATGACTTCTTATTTTGATTCTTCAATTCAATATGTGATATAGTCTCTTTGATTATTAATACGAGTCAAGATACTTTTAATTTATGAAAAAAAATAGTTATTTGAGAAGAACATCGTTCACGAAAAGATTTATGGACCTTTATTAATTAGTTGCTTAATGAAGGAAACCTATATTAATATGCAAAAACGAGTACAAAATATTTATGGACCTTTGGATTGTTACGAGAAAATGTATTTTGTATGATTTCGAGGGAGAGCTCTGTTAGTTATGGTTCATAACTTTATTTATTGATATTCGTGGTTACGTTTTCCTTTACTTTTTGAGCGAAAAATATAGTTGTACTCTTACTGAATAATGTATCATATTAACTTTGTGTTCAAGACGTTATTTACATACTCATGAATTAACCAAATGACTTTTACTTTCACGGTCCCGTGAATTCACGTGAGCAAACACTTGTAATTTTATTAATGCCCAAAAAAAATTAATTCAAAAGTAACGTATTATTATTTCAAAAGTAACTTACTAAGTGGTCTCATAAAGTGACGTAACCTTAGAATCACTCTTCATACATTTTCATTTATATTGTTATTTGAGAAGAACATCGTTCACGAATGTTTATGTCCTATAGAAGGTTTTGGAAAGATAAATTATTTGTTAAAGTTTACATAACAGATTTTATTATAATTTTTCGTTCTACGTAGAACAAGTTTTATAATAAATTAATGAGTAAACTCGTGTACGAGTATTATTGGTTTAGGAAGACATCCCTTTCACCTTCCGAAAATACACAAGTTGTCATAAAAGACGGTCTCTCAATAGTTTATTGAGAGACCAATATATATATTGTGGTACAAAGTGACCCTATTGTTTTATTGCTTGTGACCATTATAATAGTTTAAGTAATTAACTAAAACGATTACGAAAATTAGTACAATGATCACTAATTATAAAAACGGGGTCACGATATAAATAGTAGGATTGGTTCTCAAATAATTATTAAGAGACGGTCTCTCACAAGACCTACTGCCGAAAGTATGACTTGATCACATTCCATGTGTCGTGATCATCCTTATTGGGGTTAGCTCTCTCATTTGGCCATTTAACTGTTATAGATACATATACCCCATTACAAGAAGTGTTATCTGATTTTACTAATTAAATTCTCTTTATATTAGAAGTATTTTGAAACAAGTTTGTTATTTAATCACTGTATTATAAATGTATATTAAAAAATGTTTAAAAATAAGTTCTTCATGTATGTTCATTTTTTACTCAACTCTGTTTAATTTAGATCGTTTTCAAATGTGTTTAGTTCGCATGAGATGTTCCCATTGTGGCGTTTTGAAGGGCTTGGGGTTGAGAGTGATCAAGTGAATTACTTTACAAGGATATATAAGAATTTAGCTACAGACAATTTAACGTGTCCTCGTATTTTTTGTACGACTTCGTATTTCAATTATATTATTTAATTTTCAGTTTTAATTGGTTAATTATAATTTAGATAATTAGAAATGCAAATTATGCCTTAACACTTGTTTTAATCCAAGCAAGTGTGGCGGTAACACTCTCGATATGATTTATTTTATTTTCAAAAGTTTGGAAAATTGGGGGTGTTATGTCGAATTCGACAACCAAAGTGAAAGCGCGAGTCAAGGATGTCAAACCTCGACCAGCGTTTTAGAATTGTTTTTAGATGTAATGTATTTTATTTATTTGTTTACTAATAATGTTTTTTCAATAAAATGTTATTGTAAAGTCAATATCATCAATCCATTGTTAAAGCATGGACCTGTAAATGAAAAGCCTTTTGTGAAAGTTTGGACCTGTAATGGAAAATCCGTTGTGAAAGCCTACCTATAACTGGAAAGTCATTTTGTCAAAACCTGGACATGTTGCTAATAACTCCATATTGGAATAATAGATGTGTTATTTATAGGTTCACCATTTTACATGCCTCTCGTGTAAGCGTCGACATGTAAAATGCAAGTTTTTCGTGCAAAAATGAACTTGTAAATTACGTGTCCATGCTACAAGCTTAGACCTTTGTTTCAAACGATCTCAATCTCTTCCTCTACAAAAAGCCGACCATATTGAGCTTTGTTCGTGCTACGCTTCTGTTTACGAAAAACGACATATGTCTGCCTTAGACAAAGACGAATCCTACCTTTCTTCCAGCTTGCCTTGGTTCGGAACGCAACCAAGCCGGTGTGAAGCGGCGCTCCCTCCTTCTCAACTCCTCGGAGAGTTGAACCGGTTGGCAGCCGAAAACGGAGGTCGCTCTTAAATGAAGAGTTAATTAGTTATTTAGTTCCCCAGGGTCAATCGGGGAAGGTTTTTGGTGACAACACTTGTCGCTACCCCCTGATATGTGCCCTGTCCTGATCAGGAATCATACTGGTGCATGTAGACCTGTAAGATTCTGACCCGACCCGAAAAACTGCCCGAGACCCGGCTCGAAAAACCCGGACTTTTTCAACCCTAACCCGAAAAGCACTCGAAACCCGAAATGACCCGAAATGTTAGGGTCAAGACCCGGCCCGAGCGGGTCAAGCCATTGGGTTAAACATATTTAGTAAAAAAATATTATAATAATAAAAAAATGATATAAAATAAATAATATTAATTAAATATTAATTAAAAAAATTCTTTTAATACATATAAGGCATACATATAATGAAATCATTATTATTATATAATACTCCTCCGGTTCTATATTAACTTCTTTCTCCCTTTCGCGCACTCCAAAAGAAAAAATAATAAATAATACTTTATGATTTATTTAGCAAATACGGAGTAAATTTAAAAGCTTATCTTAGCCAACATCTTTATGTTGCCTCCCTAATTTTTCTCTAGACAAAAACTGTAATATTTTGGGAATGGGAATAACAAAGTCGAAACCCTGAAAAAGGGAGAAGGAAGTTTAATTAGGACCAGAGGAGTATAACATATAAAATAATTGGAAAATAAGAATAAAATAATATTTCACTGTTACAATTTACCGACGAAAAAGGCGCGAATATGTATTTTTGACCCGCTGGTCAGCCTGTAACCCTACCCGAACCCGTATTGACCCTAACCCGAAATACACTCGACCCGTATTCTACCCGAACCCGAATCTACCCAAACCCGAAACTCGCCCGTCCAACCCGTTTTATAGGTCTAGGTACATGGGATGCTGTCAATATGCCTCCGGAGCTGGCACTCCTAAAGCGGTTAACCATATCCCGCCGTTTATAACTCTCTAGAAAGAAAATATTATAGTTGCTTGTCGGATCGATGCCAAGTGAGGCTGGTCGAAGTAGAGGCATCTAATGCCGTCTTTTCCAACTCCCTTTCTTCCCGGAGTATGGTTAAGGCCCTGTATGATAGGAGTTAATAAACTGAATATTTAGATCAGATCATATTTATTAAATTCAGATCAGAAGTATTCAAATCAAATTTGTTCAGATCAAAGACTTTCAAATCAGATCAGAGACATTCAAATCAGATCAGATTTAACTAATTTGACCATAGCATAATTAACATTAATCACGAATTTTATTCAGATCAGATTAGAGTCATTCAAATCAGATCAGAGTCATTCAAATTGGATTTCATCTTATCAGAGTCAATAAAATCAGATCAGATTCATTAAAATCAAATCAAACCAAATCAGAAAGATGCAGTCATATCATACAGGGCCTAAGAAGTTCAAGGTACCGGCTAAAAACCTGGTCACTGATGGCATAGGCAGCGAGCCCCTACAAAGACCGGTGGTTGTGGCTCGACTGGGATGTGTGTTTTTTTTTTTCAAACTAAGTTCTCAAATGTTTAGCCATAATACTACCAAATAGGTTGTTTTATTTTTGTTATTTTGATTGCTTTGTTATTGTATGAGTAGGTTGTCAGTGGGGTTGTTTGGGTGGTGGTGTGTTGTTGAGTAATGAAGATGAGTAATATGAGTTAAGAGAGAGGAGAGGAAAAGTAAGCAAGGGCAAATTTGGAAAAGTTATGACATATTGTCTGCGATTTTTAGTAATTGTGGGTGACATTTAACACCACCCTTTAAAAATCGAATTAAGTGGTATGATATGCAATGTTTTTTTTTTGTTTTTTTGTTTTTTTTAAGATGATGTTAATGGAGGAGAGAAATGTTAAAGATGACAATTGTGGGGAGAGAGAATGAGTAAGTATTGGTTTATAAGAGATATTTCATAATGATGGAGAAAGATGGTGTAAAGTGATGGTTTGGGTGAGTTTACCTCCAACATTTCCCTCCAATAAATAGAATCTTTTTTAATGTGATGACGTGACATCATATTATAACTTAGTAGTGTAGGAAATATTCACATACATTAGGTGTATGTGTATCATCTTCCCTTAAGAACTCATTGGTACTATGTCATGAACTAACGGGTAACTAGTATCCATTTTCCTAGGAATTCACTTGTTCATCCTAACAACGTCTAAGTATTTTAATACTATGCTCTTTTATGAAAAAAAAAAACCGTGATAAACAACAATCGTGCAAGGCACGAGCCATACTCCATTACTCCTGTTACTCTTTTCATTCTGAAATTCAAAAATTTCCTCCGAGTTGACAAGACGAGTCATTAGGACTTCTGCCCCTACGAAGACTTGGAAGTCCTACAGTCTTACTCTAATCACACTTCACATAAAAGCTTCAACCTTCTCTCCCGCCAACAATATTCCCCCAATTTTCTCTCACCTCATCTTCCACATATACAATAATTTGAATTCTTTTGAAGACCCTTTACTCTTTCTTTCATCTGGGTCACTTGATTCCTGCATCTTCATTTAGAAGGTAAATTTCGGGTTAAAGATTACTGTTACTTACACAGTTACTGCATGTATTCTCAATTTCGTAATCTTAAAAAAGTTTTTCATTTCTGTTAATAATAATTAATTTTGTTCAGGTATGGGGGATGATGAAAAGGATGCATTTTACGTGGTGAGAAAGGGTGATATTATTGGAATCTACAAAAGCTTTGCTGATTGTAAAGCCCAAGCTGGTTTCTCTGTAATTACCCTTTCCATTTCTCTCATCATTTTTTGTTTATATATCATTAACCCTCTTGTATTTTGTGGTGTGCCGATGTTAGCTAGATTAACTGGTAAGTCGTGATATTAATCGATACACATAAAACAATAAATTAAATTGTTGGGATGACCCCCTTTTTGAATTCTTCCTGTTTTGGAATTTAATTGTGTTCTAAATTGGTTGATCATGTTCTGTTATTTAAAGTGATTTAAAGTGATTTTGTAACTGTATCTGATGGGCGAAAGTCGGGTGTTCAATTGTTGATCATATGCTCAATGGTTTTTGTTTGTAATTTCAGTTTCTTTAGATGGATGAGTGGCAAACTTTGCTTTGTATATGAACAAGTTCTCTACTTTTGAAAGTATTTCAATATTTCTAAATGGTCCACAATGTTTTTGAAAATTTATTGCATACACAAGACGGTGACTAGATTACTATTCATGTTAGCCGACCCAAATCATTTTGGGAATAAGGCTTGGTTGTAGTTGTTGTTGTTGTTGTTGTTGTTGCTGTTGTTACATATGAACAAGTTCTAATCTTGTTGTGTTAATTATACTTGCATTTCAATATAGTCGTGCACCCAACTAAAGAAAGTGACAAACTTTGCTTTGTATTTGAACAAGTTCTAAGCTTGTTGTGTTAATTATACTTACATTTCAATATCGTCTTGCACTCTTGCACCCAACTGAAGAAAAAATCTCGAGTTCTCTCTACCACTAAAAAGGGTAGTAATCGGTTTTAACATCACGCAGAGGTTGAAGTATCATATGGGACTCTCATTCCCCTCGAATCATAACATTGATGTCAAACTTTGCTATAGGCCGTACTGTTTTAATCCCGCTTCCCCTGCCAGGACCTAGGAAGCCTCAACAATAACGATGCTTAAGTAAAGTTGAGGGCTGGCTGAGTCTTAAGTCTCTTGAAATAGTGCAACAAGGAATCATGCTTCAAAAACTGATAGCTTGTTTGGATGAGGAGAATGTACTGTGTCCATGATTTTAGTTTATACTTTTGTCTTGATTTACGTGGATTTAATTAACTGGTTTATTAAAATAATCAAGATTCTCTTACTCGAGTGAGGAAGAGCCAAAGACGTTTCAGTTGAGGTTGTGCGAAAGATGAGAGTTGATGCTCTCTATTATGTCTATCGGTGTTCAAATTTCTTGATATTTTTAAGGTGCCCGGGATGTAAACACTGCACCTTGTCTGTGAGGACTGTGGCCTTCTCTAAACATGGTTCAGTTTGCCTTTGTTTTCAAGGATCAGGTTTCAAACTTAGGGTTAATGATACATACTTATGAATTTTCCTTGCCGCGATTGCTGTGTAATTCTCCTTGGTCTTATGTTGCATATCAGGACCTACCTTGCCTTCTGTCTTTCACTTAAACTGAAGAAAAAGATGTGAGACTGGGAGTCTCTGAGTGAAAATACTCCCTCCAACTCCAATTTTTCCGTTTAGCTTCTGATCCAAAGTTTTAAGTAAGGGCAAAACAATTGTCGGAATATTATGTGCGTTACTGTCATTGTTACATCGACAGGCTCATAAAGGAAATTTGACGTAAAATGTGTATTCTTGAGCTAAACGCTGTCTATAAAAACTGCAAAGGAAAGAATGAGGTCGATTTTCTACCAAGTAACATCACTTCGAAAGTGAGCCTTCTCAGTTCTCCTGCATAACTTTGTAACTTTCAAGATCGCTAATGAGATATGGAGGACTTGCTTCAGATTCTTTTCATGAGCTGATTCAAATCCTAGAAGTAGAGTTCGAACTGCATCACTTTGGAATGGAATGACATAACTAGTCCCCGTTTTACATCCATACCCATTGATACTTGCACCATGCATAACTTGCCATCTTTTTGTTTGTTTTTTTTTTTTTTTTTTTTTTTTTTTTTTTTTTTTTTTTACAGGTTGAACTATACCATTCAACTGGGCAGAAAACCCAACATTTTACAAAAGAAGCCAGAACCAAAGATGTCTAGCTAAGAAGGCTATCTAGTACAGTACATTGATCCTCCTCTCTATAAAAATGCATGATTTTAACTGCTATGTGGAACTGTATGGTTCTACACACCCTTGCTTCCCAGTTCTTTGCACTCCTCTAAAGACTCGATTGTTTCTTTCTTGCCAGATTCCATATATGGATGCTGCAAAAGTGCATCTAGCTTGACTTTTCTTCCAGCTTTTCCACCTTACCTGCAAATTATCAATTGTAGCAATTAAATTCTAGAGTGCAAGACGCTATTTGAGCATGTTTTGGAAGGATAGCAGTATCCCAGATAATTTTGTGCCATATCTTCGTTTCCTTTTCAGAAGTAGTCATAAGCACTGCTCACACCAGACTTATGACCTTCATACCACTGCTCTATACTGCTTGTAGCTGCAATGATTGATCCTGTGCCCTGTACTATAATGCTTCTCCATTGCCAGGATGTCTCACTTTTCAGTTGTACGGTCCAGATTGTCTGATTTTGCAATTAGTAGCAGTTTATCCATTTTCTCCAAATGTCACCCTTAGCAGAATGCAATTTCCAAATCCATCTTGTCAGAGTTGCTTTGTTCCAACTTAGTAATTCTTTAATACCAAGTCCACCCTCCTTGCTAGGGTTGCTGATGGTCTTTCAGCTTTCGAAAACCATTCTCTGATGCTCATGAGTGCTACCCCAAAAGAAGTCTTTGCACACTTTTTGATTCTTTCAAAGCAGCCTCTGGAAGCATATAGGCAGAGCACCATAAAATTTTGCAAACCCAAGAGTACTGAATTGATTAGTTGACTTACCAGCATATGAAAGCTGTGGGTTTTGGCAATCAGAGTTTGGAACATGGCAATTGAAAGCCTTGAACAATTCAGTGAGAGTCCAAGATACTTAGTTGGGAGAGGTTAGAGAGAGAGAGAGAGAGAGAGAGAGAGAGAGAGAGAGAGAACAACTACAAAAAACAAGCCTTATTCCCAAAATGATTTGGGGTCGGCTAACATGAATCGTCATCTAGTAACCGTCTTGTGTACGCCATGAAATTTCGAAAACGTTGTAAACCTTTTAGAAGTATTTAAACACTTTCAAAGGATGTTTATAAAGTCGTCAATATAAATAAAGGGTTTAAAAAATATTGAAAAAAACATATGAACTTTGAACACAAGGTTTGGGAAAAGAGTTGGGAAAACCAAACAAAGAAATAAAAAGGAGTCAGATTAAGTCCTCCACATGGAGCAAATTTCTTCCAGTAACTCTCCTGTGAGACCGTCTCACAGGGTGAGACAGGCCCAAAAGGATAAAAGCCCACTCCCTACTAATTTACAATAAATTAAAAAAAAAAATAGAAAGAGAGAGAAACGGATTATATCTTACAATTTGATGATGAACTTATCACAACTACCACTATTATATCGTAAATTTGAACTTTAATATTTTTTAGTGTTTTTTTTTTTGTGTAAAAAAGTTTTACACGATTGTATTGAAAGTTTGAAACTGTAGTTTCTCAATATGAATGTTTGAGTTAATAAGTTATAACCTTGAGTTTTGTAACTAAATCAAAGAGTTACAAACATTTATACGAATTACAAATGTTTGAGTTGTAAACTTAAAATCTTGAGTTCTTAATATAAAAGTTTAATTAAACTAACTTAAAACTTTGAGTTCTCAATATGAATGTTTGAGTTCAAATCTCTACAAATCTTTGAGTTTTAAATCTCTTTAAATCTTTGAGCTTAGAATACAAAATTCCGAGTTCTTACGGCATAAATTTGAGTTTAGAACCTTGAAATAATTACCACCTATATGCAAAAAAAAAAAAAAAAAAAAAATAGAAGAAGAAAATGAAAGATACGCAGGGAGGAGAAAAATAAATAGAAAAAACTTAGGTGTAAGAGAACTAGAGAAGTTGAGAATGTGTGGGAAGGGTTAGTTTTCTTGTTTTGTATTTTGGGCCTTTTTTGTTATGGGCCCGTCTCACACTGTGAGACAGTCTCATACATGAATTTGTCAATTTTCTTATGCACAGCGTTAGAAATAGTTAACCCTCCTAGAAGATATTGTGTAATGAGTTTATCACAAAACCGCGTAAGAGTGTATTACGAACATAATATGACTACTTAAGTTTACGAAGAAGTTTACATATGTTTCCTGTCATTTTTAACTATAAAAGGCACCACTGGGTCTTCAAATTTGATTTTGGCCAACTTCACCTAGTTGAAACCCTGTAGGGAGGTTGTGTATTTCCTAATGTGCGCTTTTGACATTATTGGCAAAACATGATGTTGAAGTCTTCTCACAATGCTTACCCCTGTACAGGTAACATTTAGATTTATTAAAGTGATAGAGTGATTGTTAATATGTTTCTATATCTGAAGTAATGTCTCTCTCTTTCCAGTTTCCGCTAGTGAGTATTCGGTATATTTTAAATTCTTAATCATCAAAATACTGTACTTTTTCTTTCAAATCTTCTAAAAGGATTGGTGCATGTGGAAGAACAGTCTCCACTATTGGCTGCTTGTGGATGGGCGTTGCAAACTACTAATAACTCATTTTATTCTTGCAGCCACTGGACCCTTCTATATCTGTATATAAAGGGTATGGCTTGTCTAAGAAGGCAGAATCACTCCTTGTTTCACGTGGCCTTCAGCATGCAGGCTTCTCTATTGGTGCTTCTGATGTACAAGATGGGATATTTGGCTCCCTCTCTATTTGCCCATTTCAGGTCAGATATTTCGAAGAGTGCATTTTTATTTGTAAACATAGCATCAATTATTTGCTTAGCACATGTAGCTATCAAATACTTTTGTCTGCTGAATCTAGCTTGCCATGGTTGATTTTTCAGCTGCAGTCTAATGATATTGTGTATGAAATGTTAACCCTTAGTCTGGAAGTGTCTCTTAAAAAGTTAAATGTTTGAAAAATAATATACAGCAGACCTCATACTTTAGGCTTAGTTGGAACTGGCTAGAAGGTATGAGGTGTGCCCCTTTGAGCAGGCGAATATGGTGTTTCCTACTTTTACATGAGTTCTCCGTGACAAGTATACATGATCCATGTAAGAACGTTTAAGTTTCCTCAGTTATACTATAGGCCTATTCTGAAACTCGCAATGAAGAAGCATTCTCGTCGATATGATTTTGGACCAGACACAAAGGCACGCAAATACGAAATTTTGGCAGATAAGATGCATCACAGTGAAGGGCGCTTCAATTGTCTTTTCTGCTTTTCCTTACTATAATCATACACATGCTTCACAATCCACCTTCCAACAATCAAGAGCTCCGCTATCAGTTACTTTGTACTAGTTTAGAACCTTCAAATTTCTCTCTTATTACATTGGATTGAAGTTATCATGTATTGTCGATGAAAAAGGAAGAAACCAGAAGGAGTGTTGGTCTGTAGTCCATAGCATCTACTGAAGTGTTAGATTCCTTAATAGTGTATGCCAAACACCAGAGGCCCATCTCTTTTTCTTTTTTCTTTTTAAGTTTCTTTTTTTAAACTCAATCTTGAGTTCTTAAAAGTATCCACGAGTGTTGTCTATCGCAGATACAATGGCTTGAGGTTAGTAATCTTAGTATCTGTGATTGGTAATCTGCTAGGTATATGTCTATTTGAAGTTCAATTCCATCTTAAGCAGTAAAAGCTTTGTCTTATGATCACTTCATTGAAAAATCAAAGCTTGTCACAGGCATTCTTCTTGAAATTTGTTTTTCTTGATTGTTGAGTTTGATAAAAATGAGTCATCCTTATTACCAAGTTGTCAGTTTTTTATGTAGAATGCAGTCCTATTGCAGCTGGCGGTTGCTCTCTGATTTGTTTTTTCTATTTCTGCATGAATCTCATGTACAACCTAAGACACTATATATATGAAAGCATACAACTTCTCCTAGTATGATTTATACAAGATGACAAAGCCATTTACCAGCTTCAAGGACAGATATTCTACAGCTCATGTTTTACCTACTCCGCAGCTTATGGCTATACTACCCAATTACGCCTTCGTGCTAGTTCTCGTCCACGGTAGCCTCCTCTTATGCTTGTCCCACTACGATTTTGATGCTGGACTGAGCTGTAGCTGGTAGTGAAGTTCTCTTACTGTTAAAATGATGGTTTTCACTTTTCATACATCCTTCTAGTGTTATCTTAAATATTTGGAAAATAAAACTAAACTTCAACCCAGCTGACTACTGGCATTCCTCCATATTGGAAAGACATTATCAGACCAGAAGTTTCTAGTCATTTGAACTTGATTTCTGTTCCTTTTCCATTTGATTCCTGCAGAAGTACAATCTCAATTCCCTTAGCTTACTCATGGGCTTGACCGTGATCTTCTTTGTTCAGTATGACTATATATTTTGCTTGTAAGAGTAGGTCTATGATAGTTTCCTCGTTTATATTGAGAACCCTGATGCCTTTATTTTAATCTTGTTACATAGCAAAACCCATGTGATTGTGCTGAGGGATGTAAACATCTTCTACACTTCTATACCGTTTATACTTACTTTAGTGGCTGTATTCATTTGATACAATTAGCATTAGTTAACTGAAAAGCAAGTTTTGAATTTGAAACGGAAGCGGGAAATGTAATCATCAGTTTTGTATACATGTGAAATAGGTTTTTTTTTTGGTACAAAGGAGCAGATAATACTGCGGGGGTGGGGATATGAGATGTGAAATAGGTGCTGGGGGTTAATTCTTGTATGGTTTTGGCAGCTTTATCATAGTCATATAAATTTCAATTTTTTGGGGTACTATTTTTGTTAGTGGTTTTAGAGTTGCAATATAGTCAAACTTTGATTTTAACCTAAGATGTTCATGTTCCTGAGAGCTATCATGCAACCATCATTGAGGCTCCTTGGTTAGTATGTTTGCTTTCCTCTTGTGCCGAGTCACTTAGTGTGCTCAGTTTGTTCTAATAAGAAACAGATATTCTGTCGTCACTTCTACTATTAACTTCCTTCTGGGGAGATGGTTGAATTCGCTGGTGATGATAAACTGGTATTCTTCTGTATTTCTTAATTGATCACTTGTAAGTTGCTATAGCTTTCTAGTTAAGGGAACATACATGTGGAGGAAATTGTTCATTTTTTTCTTCTTCAATAAAGCATTCACCAATAGAACTTAGATGTGTCTTGACTTAACATGCAGCTTCGAGTGCGGGTCTGTATTTGAGGTTTTCATCCTCACTAGAAGCCTTTTCATTTCATCCTTGTTGGAAGTCTTGAGTAACGCATTTTCTTAAAATTATCTCAAATTAGTTCCGGATAGATCATATTTTATAAGAGCAGCAACTACTAATAAAAAGATCTGCGAGAACAATCTATGTCAGGACTTTGTGAGACACGATTCTCGTAAGTTTGGTTGATATCATCTAAGTTAATGAATCTTTTGATGGCGGTTGTCAAAGTATTTAATCAGATTTGTGTGCAGGACGTGGGATCTAGCAGCAAGTCAGTGAACCATCCTGTTAAGTTAGAAAATTACGTGGATCCTCGTGCCTCTGCTCCTGTTGCTCCTGGTGTGACAACTAGTAGTTCAAGGATTCCGAAGCAGGTCCTGTTCTAAAACTGATCTTATCACTGAATCACAGGAGTACCTGAGGTCTTCAAATCTTTAATTGTTTGCTGCTGTGATTTCTGTAATGCAGGTTGGTACAGGGTTGAATTCTTTGTCAGCTAGCCCTCAGCAAAACCATGTAGAGCTGAAACATTATACAGACCAGCCACAAGGGCCTCATAACACTTTTTATACTGTAAGCAAATGATTTCCTAAAGCTTGAATTATGCCAGTTTTCTCTAGCAAATACACTAAGATAAGTTATTCGCAGTTGGCATAAATCCATAATTAAGGATCATAAAAGCCCACAGCAAGTGTGAGTGGCAACTGCTTAATACATTTATTTTTTGCACTTCAGTTCTAATTCCTACATTTCTTTGTTTGTGTTAGGTGTTTCCTGGATCAATTTCACATCTGGCTGCTCCTCAAAATAGAGGGAGTGAATTAAGGAATTATCTGGATGTGCAACCGCCAGTGCACCGCTCTTGTGTAAGTACATTTGCTAATACATTGACCTATAAACTTATCACAGTTAAGTACTCTTAAGAAATAGATCTTCCTGATATTCAGTTTTGTTAGATTGAGGTTTGGCTTCTGTCACAAAGATTGTGATCCTTAATTTTCTGAAATGAGGCACTATATGGGTTATAACGGTGCCATATGAAGGTTCATATTAGCTGACCTTAAATTTTTCTGGGTCAAATATTCTTACGAAATTATTTTTATGCTCCTATACTCCTATTTTATGGAGTGCTTATACCATGCACCACGGTGCACAATGCCCATGGTGCACCTCCTCACAATAGAGGAGTAGGGGCCACACTTAGAATAATTTAAATTATTCTAAGTGTGGCCCCTATTCCTCTATTGTGAGGAGGTGCACCATGGGCATGGTACACCGTGGTGTACCATATAATTTGCGTATTTTATGGGTGACAACAACTCATCAGATAAATTTCTGTTGTAGACTGATGCAGTAATACAGTTTAAAGCATAAATGGAATGTTTTCTTGATGCCTTATAATGTTGTTGATATAGGAAAGCTTTATTGTATAACTTACTCATACGAACGTTGCGTACATGTTCTTACTTTTGTTAAAAAAAAATAAAAATAAAAAAAAAATTGTACGAATTAAGGTACCTCATAAATTGAATTGGTGGAGAAAACTCTCTGGAAAGTACACTCTCAATCTGTCCAGTGACCTCCAAGGCTTCCACGAAACTTAGGCTTTTCGTTCATTTAGGGCATAATGGCCATCACTTTGCTCTGATTGCCGAACTTTAATTTAAAGCATTCTAGAGGCTCTCATTGGGAATTGAGAGTACTTTAGAGCTAAATCTTCTAACAATTCTAGGTTTCTGAATGCGTATCTCAAGAACGTGAAGATGGATTTTGTTGTGTCTTGGCTGTGTGCATAAATAGTCAAGTAAATGCAGAGAGACAAGATATGTACAAACCAAACTACTTTAAGCTGGTGTCTCCGTTAGCATATTTTTGCAGAGTGATAACCCTTTCCTGTGAGGGTACCTGTTAGTCGATCCCAAATCATTTTTGAAGGCTTCCTTGTTTTTAGAAACTAACTACAGTTATAACTGTTTTTTACTTTTGAGTGTTGTACACCATGCCCTCTACTACAGCTTGTTCAAACAGATTCGATTACTAGTAAATGTTGGTCCATACACCTTGAATCGCTTCTTCCCAGTTCCAACAAACAGTGGAGTAGTATTTTTTCTCACAAGCAATATGAAAATTAGTGTATGATGTGAATGTTTCGAATAACCTTGAGTCCTTGATAAAGTGCTAGCACTGATTGTTGCCTAGCTGCAAGTACTATCATATATAGCTAATACAGATTCTATTAGTTTTGTGCGGTTGAAACTAGTAAAAAGTAATTACTCAGCCACCTTTGTGATTCATGTGATGCATGTAATATGGTATATTTTGACAGAGGTTTTAAATATAAGAAGCTGTCATGATCCCTATGTACTGCATTTCTTTGCAGCAATCTTGTACAATCGAATTCGATGGAGCTTCGAAAGGGAATCCTGGACTAGCTGGCGCAGGAGCTGTGCTTCGAGCTATTGATGGAAGTGAAGTATGCTGGCCTTACCTTTCTTGCAGTGCCATCCTTTCTTACGTGCTCCCGTTCATAAATTAAAAAGTTATAACCTGTTTTGGCAGGTTTGGCGATTGCGGGAAGGTGTTGGAACTGCCACAAACAATGTTGCTGAGTATCGATCCGTGATTTTAGGTTTGAGAACAGCACTTGAGAAAGGCTTTAAGCATGTTCGTGTTCGAGGGGACTCCCTTCTGGTTTGCAATCAGGTTATATTTTCTTCCGCAATATTAAACCTCTGTTGTTTAATTCTTTGAGTTTGGAAATTCACGTTCGCCCTCTGATTACTGATTTCCTTCACGAGAAAATTAGTTATGTACCAGCTGATACACTTTTGCTTTCTTCGATACGTAACATCTTTTGTGGTGAACTTCGCTCCTAAACAGATTCAGGGTAAATGGAAAACTAAAAATGAGAACATGGCTAACCTGTGCAAGGAGGCATTGGAATTGAAGAAACAATTTGCATCCTTCTCCATTGAACATGTTGTTCGGGTGAGTTGCACACTAGGATGTATATGATGGGTTTCGAGTATTGTCTTTGTGGTCTTACTTGTGTAGGAAAGCGCTGTTATTTGAGTTTTCTTCTGCTACCACTTTTTATCTACTTCATAGTAATCAGCAATAACAGAACCTGTAGTTTGCCTTTTGCAGTCAAATTTAGTACCCTCCATTCCATTAAATTCTCTATTTCTTGTCTGAATATGTGCGAGGAACTATCTTATCGCACTAGGATTGTGTTTTTCAGATCATGTGAAATTGCCCTTGATATTTGAAATGTGCATCAACCAAGAGTCATTGCTCAATATCTTAATTTGAAAGATACTAATCATCCCTGTTAAGAAGTTGGTAGCTGAGAAAGGGCCATATCACAATGTTTAATTTGATCTTAAAGTGAGCTGCGTCTGAATTAGCAAGATACCCTGCAAGTCTGCAACTCTTGCTGATAAGTTTTGGTATTGTGTAATTATCAGGAGTTCAATTCTGATGCTGATGCACTAGCAAACCGAGCCATTTACTTAAGAGGTGAGTGCTCGTGCCTGTATTTGCTGCCGGAACTGTTTTCATTGCGAATAAGTTGTAGAAGTCTAGCCTAGTGTTCTGTTATGCAGATGGCCAAGTTGAAATGGAGGTTGATAGGTAGCTCGCGCGCAGAAGATGCTGACATGAGTGCTTCAGTGGTGACGTAGTGCCTACTTTTGTTCTTCAGATTCCTTGGGACTTAAGTGGAACTGTGGAAGTGTGTATTTGATGAACAATCGATGTAAAAATGACCTTAGCTATATGGTCTGTCACTTACTAAACAAGATTAGAACTCATTTCGCTTTTGTTTTTTCTTTTCGGTTACGTCTTAAGGTAACTTGCTCCATGTTTAAATCTATGTCACGACAGCGAAGTTTGTCGTAGAAAATGAAAAAGAAAATTATCTTCACTTCTATTCTCTCTTTGCGATTTGTTTTCTTGATAAAAACAACACTGGTAACCAAAGATATACTTTAGACTATGGTGCCATCGTAGATTCGTAGGTAAGCTTGCAAATCCATCTCAGTTCAATCCTAAAGTCAATAGACCAAAAAAGGTGGATGAAGCAGTAACCTTGTAATTTCTCATAACTCACACGTGGATTGTAATCTCTTCACAATTAAGGGCAACTCGTTCATATGACTCTTACGGTTACCCAAAGACATATAAGTGGAGAA
This sequence comes from Spergularia bocconei, assembly GCA_963457585.1. Classification (NCBI taxonomy): domain Eukaryota; kingdom Viridiplantae; phylum Streptophyta; class Magnoliopsida; order Caryophyllales; family Caryophyllaceae; genus Spergularia; species Spergularia bocconei. Next base: position 8,307,632 of record OY734951.1, on the reverse strand, counting down.
GCTGGTTAGCTCGCAAACTCATCGATGTCTCGTGCTAAAACTAACTGATAATATAGTATTCCACTAACTTAGTTTTAATGTGAGATTTCGATAACATATGAATTGTATTTATTCATTTTTTTCTTTTTCTTTAAACAATCGGAAAGGGGTAACTCATTCATATTGAGGATTGACCATACCGTAAGAGATAAAAATGGAGAAATTCAAAAGTTTACAAACTCATCGTGGTTTACTCTTAATATCAATTGAAAATAAGAAAAGTAATCCACTAACTTATAAGCAGTCCTTATTGTCTAAGTCAATCATCATCAAAACTGAACTGCAACGGCATTGACCGTAACTTTCAACTCATTTACATTCCTAGACATAAGCACCTGTCAAAGGGTCAAGACTCCATATGCTAAGACACTCGAACCCAACGTCCGAACCAAAGTAACGAAACTCAAAACAGCTTCCGGTGTTCCGACTAGCCAAGACTCATGAAATGGTAGTTTATTTGCAAGTAATAATTCTCAGTGGATAGACAGAAGATAACCCAAACATAAACCCCTCACACTCATATTCACATTCACACTCCTCAAACTTGAAACTCTATACACTATCTTCAAAATCCAACCCAAAATGTCAGCAATTTCAACATTCCAACCTTTCACTTCTTCAATTTGCAGAACAAAAACCTCCCAAATTTCCCCAAAAACCCACTATTTTGCAAGAGTCAACTTCCAGAAAAATGGAATTTGTACCCAGAATTTCTCACAATTGAGACAGACCCACAACACCAAATTTGGAAGGGTAAGGTCGTCAGAAGAAGATGCTCAAATCCCAGAAAGTGTTGCAGAAGAAGAGGCCCAAGCTGAACCTGTTGCCGTTCCTGTTTCTCCTGCTGATAAGCTTATCATGTTCTTTCAGGTCCTCTCATCTTTTTCATCTTTACATTTTCTGAGCTTCTTCTATATTTTTATATGATTGTTCTGAATTATGATATCTTGTAGCTAGCTTAGCTCGTAAAGTTTAATTCTTTTATTGGTTCTCGAATTCACGCTTACGTGCCTGTTAAGGTATAAAACCATTGACTGTGCCTCGAGTACCATCAACTTAGTCTTTTGATTGGGACGGGTCCACGTGGTATCATAGACTCGATGACATTGAGGTCTCAAGTTTAAAATGGTTTTATTATTGTTGCTTATAGTCAAACCATTGTTAGCCTTATTATTGAGTGGGTATGCATAATGTTGTGACATTATGCATAATGCACATTTCGTAGCGTACGTAGTTGTTAATGTGCAAATGTATGTAAGAGGTATATGGTAGTTCATCGAATGCTGGATTAGAAATGCTGTAAACTTGTAGTAGCATATAGAGGTAGTAGATAGACCAGAAACTAGAAAGTGTTACATATGCCACTGTGAAATGATTGCGTTGGCCTTCTAGTGATGATTGTAATCGCGGAGTTTGTTAAAGATTTGATAGGTTTGTGTTGTGGCAAATAGAGGAAGGGAATGTGTGTTATGGCTGTTTGAATATATAGGTGACAGTGAGGTATTTCATTGATTTTGTATCCTGAAGTGGTGTAGAATTTGTTAGGAAGTGCAGGGATGGAGTTAGCAATTTTGTGTCAGTTAGAATCTCGATTTATGGTGCTGGAGCTGCTACATCAACTGATAAATTTACTAGTATGCTTCCAAAATGGTGAAGGGCATGTCTTGCAGCGACTAGGATGAAAGATTTTGTGGAACTGATAGATCCTCAGCATTCCAATTTTCTATGCTACTGTGTACTTGCCACAGAATTGTGGCAACCTACACGTTTCATTTGCTCACGGTCAGTGGGTATTTTACACAGCCATGATGAAAAATGGGAAATCACATAATCATGACAATTTCCTTTTCCTTCCCATATCCTTTTGCTTTGTGTTTTGAGTATATACACCCTCTAGTCATTCCAATCTTCTTAAAAGTTTAGTGGAAACACGGGGTCTCTCAACCATGGGTTTTTACCTCTATTAGATAGTTTTTTCACCTAAAACCCATTTAAATGTCTTTCTTAAAATCTCTGTGGTTGAATTTATCACTTCCTCACTCTGTACCCCTGTACAAGGGGTGAGGGATGGGATGGGGGCATAGTAGAGGAAGACTAATGCTGGTTTCGGGATTTTCTTGACCCCTTTTGCTTGTATATACTGTATGAGTGTAAATTTTGTTTGGTATTCTGTACAACTCGTAAAAATTGGCTCAGGTACCGAGTGAGCAAACAAGAAAGGAATTGGTTTACCCTAAAGTGCTGGTATATGATTAATGATCTACAACATCCCTCACAAAACAAAACAAAACAAAACAAAACAAAAAAAAAAAAAAAAAAATCATGGGTGAGACATTTTACCATGGTTAAATGGAGTCATGTAGGATTACTGGAGTAGTCAGTGCTTACTTAATGTCGAAGATCCTAAATTTAGGCAGTCTTTGGAGAATGATCGGAAAGAAACATGTCTATACTCAACGATTGGCTAAGTGTTGACTTTGTTGATGATTTCAGTTGAAAATTCCTGCTTTCTTGTTACCTGTTATATGTTCCTACTGATATGTGTCTTTGTTTTGGATTCTCTCCCTAAACTCTGAGTTACCAAATTGGTTTTATCACTTTTATCTGCTCTTTTTCAATTTCCTAAGCCCTTTGCAATTCTCCAAATGGCCATAAATGTGTGTTTATTGAATTTATGTGCTCTCTGATGGGAGTTTTTGTTTCTGTATCTGATTTTCTTATTGATGCTCCTGGTTTAGGCAGAAGGGACTATGAATGAAGCAGCTATTCCCACAGTTACCCAAGCGTTGGAGGTAATTTTCGATTCACAGTGATACTTCTTGTCTACCGGGTACTGTGTTATCTTTTCATTTGGTTAACTCTGACAATGCTATACATATCTAAGAACTTCATGATTTTATCTTCTGAGATGCCATAGCCTCCCGATAGGTTACCTTCTTCAGTAGGAACTTATATAAGGCGTGTAAACTTTAGAAATTATTCTTTCCTCTGAGATGGGAGGTTAACTTAGAATCCTAATTGTGGAGACACTTGCTCGTGGACACTTGGGTAACATTCAGTTAGTGAATGATAATGACTATTAAGAAGGGACATTTAGATCTAGCCACTAGCCAGACCTTCCTCAAGGAGTAAGGATCTCTACGAGGTTGGAATTATACTTAGCAGTCGAGTAATGATAAGTTCATGTACTAGACTTCTCAGCATTGAATTTAGGTACATGAGAATGTTAAACAAGTATGTTGGACAGTACAACACAGAAATAAATGATCTACATCGGTTTGTGGATTGGTTGCTGCAGCACTATTCACTTTAAGAGTGGTTTTGTGTTTTTTTTTTTTACATGCAGCAACTGTTAAATTAAAGGATAGTAGGGAAGACCAGGGTGCACTTTGGAGAGTGTACTTAATAGTGCAGAGAAGACCAGGTGCAACTGCAATCATATATGAATAAGAAATTGCATACTCATTTAGCATGATGTCTTTGATTTATGACCATCTAGACTTGATTGGGATCCTATCTGCTTCTCAATTACTCCCAAGAAATCAATGTGAATGCTAAGCATGGTACCGTGAGATATGAACCTCATGGCACAGTGCTTCTTTCTTGTGCCCAGAAATTTAAATGCAGTCCTCTTCACTTATATATATTCGATAGACATTGTTCAAAATACTTTCGTCTTATATTTTTCAGGGAACTGAAGGTATTAGTAGTCTGAAGGTTCTTATTTCTGAGGGCATTGCTAGTGTTGAGGTAAGGATTATTATCTTTCCAGGATTTTACTTCCAAACAGTAGCTACTCTCATATGTATTCATTCTTTGCTAAGTTAAGAGCTTACCTGCCTTAAAGATAAGAGTTTACCCTAGGGCAAAACACCCGAGAAAGTATCAATCTAAATCCAGTTGTTAACTATTTCTCCTTTCCAGTTCTGGCCATTTCAATTTCAAATGATTAAAGGATTTCTTGACTTGGCTACCAATATATACACGGTTCAAGAATCAAATTGACTTCACCATTATACTGTCAAAAAAACACTTTTTCCGTATCTCCTTTTTGCTAGTGATTTTAACTTGAAACATCAAATACGTAGTTTATTGCGGTTTTTTCATATTTGAGTGTTTGGTCTTCTCCATCTCTGAAAGCCTGGTTTTGCATCTTTCTCAGTTGTGGCAATCCTGATATCTTATGCTCTTGTTTATCCATTTAGACAACATTCCTCCTTGAAGTACCAATGTGATGTTTAGATGGATGAATGTCGTTACCCATGCAATTTTGTATCCCTGGGGCGTGGGCGGATTTGGGGGGGGGGGGGTGGTGTCTTGTTGTTCTCCTCTCTCAAAATTGTGATCCGTTTCTTATCAGTCTCTCAAGACTGCTTATATTTTTGCTATTATTCATGGTGGTTCTAACCATTACCCAATTACCACCCTATTTGTAGCTGACAAAGCAGACGACAATTCAAGCTACTGGCGTGGCATCTGGTTTGTTGGAAGCTATACAAGGAGCTGGCTTCAAGTTGAACACCTTGAATCTGAGTTTTGAAGACGCAGAATTGGTCACTGCGTAAACTGTAAATTCAGATATTTTTCACGGAAAAATTCTGAGTCTTCCAGAGTTCTAGTATGTCATAGCTGTTTCAGGTTATCATCATTGAGAAAATGCTTCTGCCAGCAAAAGAGATCGATTTCATTGTGGAGTGAAGGCTCATGTTATTACGCTTTCAAAATGTTGATATCAAGCTCCATTGCTGCACATAGCTTTTGCAGTTTACATGATATAATCAGATACGTGTACAATTACTGGTTAATGTGAACGCATATCGTAAGAATCAACAATTTAACATCATCCGATCGGAGAACATCCTATGCCCACCACTTCACCAAACTTTTCGCCACAATTTTCACAATAATAGCCTTTGAAGTTTGATCGAATGTCCACCATAACTAGACTAACCTAAGCTGTCCAAGCGATGGTGGTGAGGTCGTCCTCCGAATATGAACGAAGCAATTACAAATAAAACGAAGTCTTACAGACGTATTGAGACCAGAAAGAAGAAAAAAAACCATCTTCTTCACCAATTCTAGAGAAGAACCCAACAAATTGTCCTACTGGAACGTCCAAAGAGAAACAAAGGCGTAAAACTGCGCCAAACTAGTAAGAAGAATAAAAGAATACAGATTGAAGCTCACAATAAAATGGATAAGGCATTACAAAAACCCTAGAATTAAAGATGTAAAACCTTCCACCTAACAAGGAATCTAATCATTCCCTAGAAACGGAAAAAAAATGTGATTCAATCATATGGTAAATGAGCATTTACAAGTGCTGAATGAAAGGCAAAGATATTTACAATCATAACCAAAACCAAGAGTTAAGACACTGCCGCGCGTTAGAGCCAATCGTATCATCGCCTCTTCTTCTCCGAATACTTATGCATTTTCCATGACCATGCTACCAAAAAGAGCAAAACTCCTATACCGACTGATGTCCAAAAAATGACAAGCCATAGAGGCATCGAGTTTGGGTATAATCCTGCCATGACAAATAGGACAACATTGGATCGTCAACGGTCATGCAGGCTTTATAGGAGGATATGCAGAAAATAAAAGATAAAACATACTAGCAGAAGAACATACCGTGTCCAAACTTGATACAAATGAGTAATTCAACAATACAGATGGCCAAGGCAAGCCAACAGAATGCCCCAACCTTCTTTACAAGTTTCCTGGAGAGAAACCACAAACAAGGTGCCCTTGAGTTAATGCATTTGGCTCACTTGTACGAAAAACCAATAGAAAGGAACACACGTTATTACAAAACATACTCAAGGAATAAGGGATGACGTTGGTACCTGTCCTGCAGATATGAATTATATTCTCGAATTGTTGGAATAGCAATGAGCCACCACAAAATCAATCTATAGATAATCATTGGATTGCGTGGAGGAATCCAAAGGCAAAACTTGAGGAAAAACGTGTTCAGCTCCACTGTCAGAAAGATTATGCAAAGAGTAAGAACTTGAATAAACCGCCAAGGACCAAGCAGTGGGTGCCACTCATCTTTATCCCACCGTGCAGGAGTAAACTGTCCCAGTGTACGTCTAACCTACAGAAACATTGGAGGAAGCCGACTATAAGCCATAGAATTTGACAGTAAATCTTTCCATATAGTATTCAGATGACATGGTGAAAGAGGAAATCTAATATGGGGGAGAAACCTATTTCCTAGAGCTATTGAGCCTGTAATCCCAGGGAGAGGACAAAAATATATCTAGCAATAAGTAGAAGGAAATAGCCAAATAGATACGGCGTTGTCTGCATAACAAAGGAAATAGCCAGTTGGGAGGCTAACCATTAATACCAATGGACAGCAATAGCATCTATAAGTAAGTGTGTAAAATAACAAGCCAACATCTTACATACCTTGATCCCAAAAAAAAAAAAAAAAAAAAAAAAGGAAGATATGACATTGACATACCTTGCCTATGATGTTTGGCTGGCGGCTAAGTCCCACCCACTCGTATGTCTTTCCATCAAAATATCTCACAGTACGCATTCCAGCCCATATTCCTGAAGATGATTAGCAGAAAGAAAACAATCAGCACATGAGACGAACAAGACACTCAGTAAAGGCAAACTATCATATCAGAACTAAGATTCTGCAAAGATGACAATAGAAATATAGAGCCATAAAGATCTCTCTCTAGAACAATGTCCTGAGTTAGTTTGCTATTATAGTTCTAAAAGCTATATCTTTACATTGGACATGATATGATTGGTACTTCGATGATTCACAATGAGACAATTGCTTTTGCACAATTTTTAAAATGGTAAAACCACTTCAAAAGTCAGCAACGCCCGATTTTTGCTCTCATGTAATAAAATTTAGAGCTTGTTGGGACTTGGAGTATTGATTCATATGCTTTATGAAATTCAGTGATTTCAGTCATGACATACGTGGCACTTACAAGATCCATGAAGGAAATAATGGCCTTGTCAAAACATTTTAGAAATTAGATTTATAAAAACATTTTGCCAACATACTGAACACTCAACTGAACAGGAAGAGGAGAATGATTAATTTAGATATTAACCAGACACTTGAATTCGGAAAAACCAAAAAAAAAAAAAAAAAGAAAGAAAGAAAGAAAACAAGTCAAAACCTAGAATGACCACTCTACTTGCTTATCAAACCGAACACAGAGCAAGATGCCAAGAGTGACACAGACAACTACACACAACACTCTGATTATCAATAAAACACGGACAGACTAGAAATTACTAACCAAGCAGACAAACACAACACTCTGATAATCAATAAAACACGGACAGACTAGAAATTACTAACCAAACAGACAACTACACACAACAGTCTGATAATCAATAAAACACAAACAGACTAGAAATTACTAACCAAACCAATTGCAGAGCAAGATATCAAGAATGATGCTGTCCCACCAGCACTCATTGAAATTCGGTAACATATGGCGGAAGGTTAACTGCAAAGTAGAAGCAAGAATCAGCTGCATGATACAACAGCAAAACCAGAAATTTTCCGGTACAGAAATCGAACCAATAAAAACAGTGAGGAAATACAAGTTTAGCTTCAAAAGAGTCACCTCCATTAATTCAAAACCAATGGATAACACCCACAGCAGGGGCTGGTTGCGAATCATGATTGCCTTGCCCCACCATCCAAGGATATGCGCTACGAAGAATTCGTCAAATATTGTTGCCTAGAAAAGACTAGACCATATGAAAATTCGAAGCAATAAGATGCACAGAGATGCAAGTTTTAACAGAGACTTAAAAATGGGAAGGGGGTGAAGAAAGACAGCTATAAAATAGTTCTGAAAGAAGATCATACATAAAGGTTCTTAAACCTGTTGTTGGGGTCTTCGGGAACATATATTCGGCAATCAGAACCATATGATTTCTCCGGGAGTTCTGTACCGAAGAGAAAATAAGTCACAAACTTGAAGCTACAGGCAAAATTAGTAGCCGTTGACTAAATAACAATCCAAAAAACCAAAACATATTGTATATTAGTAGCACACAGGAATTACAATCTCTAAATACTTAGTGAAATCTGGCATAAAAGCTGTCATTGTGAATCCCAGAAATCGGGATGGCATAAATTATCTCACCTATGTATAATAGGACAGAGATAAAAACATATAAGCAAGCTTACACTACTATTTTCAGCGTTTGAAGACCACAGGACTCCAGAGGTCCAGCAGAGCAAGTTCTCTAACTGTAAAACCGCAGCACCCAAGTAACCACTACGTTGTTTGGTTCGAAACTAACATTTTTCAGTTCAGGTTCCCTTCACCAGTTGCTCTTTCAAGCCTCATTATTGTATCCGTTCATTTCTTTACCATCACTTTGCTTTATTACTTTTAATCTATTTGTTTAGTCCAAGGCACTGTATGTCAAATTGATTTACCTTAACCTGCATCTGCTGAAAGGCAGCTGCAGCTGGGGGAGTATGGAGGAGGCATGAAAAGGGTAAGAAACATAAAAGAAAAGGAGACTAAAACCTATTTGCTCCTGCTAGTTTATGGATTGAGATTTCTCGGAAACTCGGCACAATCTAACAACTAGGCAATGTCTATTGATTTGCTATATGTGTATAAATATGCGAACATTTCCTTAAGTTTCTGCGTTTATTGAGTTCAAGGTCTTCATTTCCTCTTCCTGTCTCTGTGTTACATAAATCAGGGAATGAAATTTATTTTAAACCAAATGCCATAGTCTTGCAGTTCTCAATGGGTGTAAATTGAATGCTGTAATAACAATGCAACAATGAATAGTAAAATTATTTCACAGGATTCAGAAATTCGTGAATCTATAATAGTATAATGCATAGTGAACTCAACATTTCAAAAACTATGAGAACAAAATGAAGTTCATAAATGATAACTGGAGCCTGCTTACCAAAGCCTAGGTCTGGATGAAGAAATTTCATGAACTGGCGAGCATCATCACGCCTCTGCAACAAGTATCAAAATATAAAATAATTAGATGCTTTCCTTTAGTGCTGTGGCCAAGTGTTCTCATAAAGACTAAGAATGAACAATAGAATGCCCATTTAGAGTAAGCATAAGGCACAATGTAGAGTGAAATCCCCAGTGGGCCTAATATGGAACAAGGCATAACGCAGCCACCAAAAGTTGCAGAAACAAACAAACAATATATAGCACAAATTGACATGAAAAAGATGCTATCAACCTCAGTAAAAAGAAATTTACTATTAAAGGTGACAATCGGTTCAAGGGAATTTGACCTGAAAAAGCAAAAACGTGAGAGAAACAAGGTAAATCACAGCCATTCCGTGAACTAGCCGCCAAATTGCAGGATGTGGTCGTATAAGGACCCTGCGGGATATAAAATTCTGGTTAGCTTCTCGATATAGAATAAGCATCAAATAAGAAGAAACAACAAAAAGATGAATCTTCAACAAGGCTAAAATGAAATCTCTAACAGACTCCAAGTACGTCAATCAGACATGAGCAAAATTTATGGGCTCACAGGTCATAACAGAGCTTTACTTATCGCTACCAGACCGGCCAGCTGATCAAGAAAATAAAGGTATAAGATAATGTAGTCTCAAGTCTAATAAGATGATCCTTAGATACATACAATGTTATAAGGTCTTCAAAAAAGTAGACTTGACATAAAGCCATAATGGTCCACTAGGCAACTATTTGTCGTTATTAAACCAATGCTTTGAGTTCAATATCATAGGAGTTCATCCCAACATTTGGAAAGTTGATTTTTTTTAAAAAGGTTGAAAATCCTACACTTTCAGTACGATTGCATGTAGCAGTAGAAGTTCCTACTTCGTAAATTTGGAGAGTGAAAACCTAGTGCAAGAAGATAATAATTCACACTCACGTTGAAGGTGCTTGTAGCAAGCAGTAAGAAAGAAAGACCGCAATCATTGCCCATACACCCCTGTGCAAAACAATACCAAAGGCACTCAATTACTTATCAACTCAAAAGAGAAGAGATTTATATCATGAAGTATATGCATGAGCAGCCAGATACCTTTTGACTGAAGTAACAACATCTTCAGACCTGCAGCTCTCAGGATCAAGAGCTCCACTAGCCCAACTGCATACATAATTAAGCAAATCAAAAGAAGAATGGCAATGACAAGCATCTAAGAGAAGTGGAAATAGATACTGATTATGCAATCTGTCTCCTCCAGATACTTGCTTCCTGAAGAAGTCCACAAACAAGTACTATTGAGCCAAAATAAACAACAAATCTCCTCTCGAAAACAACTTGATGAAGACCATAAAGATCCAGATTCTAAAATAGATGTTTCCTACTTATATAGATCCCTGATACCTCATTAACAGTTTGGGGTTGGCTAACATGAATCATCGTGCTGAACTATCAATATTAGGTGGGACAACAATGAAAAAATGCAGAGAAGGGAAAACAAGATAGTAAAACGAAGTTGGGATAAGCAAGAAAAAAATATGCAGAGAGTATAACCTTTTGGATGAAGCCAAAAAGATATTTAATTGTGTGGAATAAGTGCGACATAAAATCAAGGGCAAAAAGAGTGGTAGGAAACATTGGGAAAGTAGCAAAGAGGTTAAGTTATGGAACTCTTGATGAAAATTCATCTGTGCAAATCTGTCTACTTAGAGCAGTCCACATAAATAGATGACTCACATTAAGAAGCAAGCGCCAATAAGTAACAATGTTATCGTACGTGGCTTATAAGCCCATGCAGTCCAAGGGTCTAGTTCATCTTCAGTATGTAAAGAGGTAGAACCACCATTTTCCTGCACAATAGTATCCTCATCCCTCATTCTTCTATAGCCATTCCGCTCCATCAATGACAAGACCCTCACTGGAACAAAGATAAGGATAAAACTCTGAGAGTCTGAGCAATGTAACAATAACTAGAACATTTAAAGAGGGGGGCTGGTAGCAAAGTGAATGTCTGTTTCAAGAGACAGCAAAATAGTAGAAGAAAATAGCATAAACCAGATTACAGGAGTGAAAAGCCATTGCATGCCATGAATTACCAAGAAAGAGGGAATCGTGAAAAATGCTAAAGAACAGTTATTTCGATTTTTAATATGTTGCAAATTGTCTGCGAGGTGAGAAAACTACATATAGCAATGCCATCTTTCAGGCCAACCCGCAAAGGGAAGTTATCTCATTTGCCCGTATTGACCCTAACAGCAATTCAGGGACTCAGTTCACATTTGACATGATAGTGGCACATTTTATGGGAACCTTATATGGCAATATGAAAAGCTGGCTTTGAGGGTAAGACCTGGTGGAAAGCCAGATTCTTCTAAACAAGAGTAGAAAGTATGATACAGTCTGTTTGGAATAAGAGGAATTTTAGCTAGGCAACAACAACAGAGGGTATAGAAGGCAGAAGGGGGGGCGGGGGGGAATAGAGCGATCTATTTTCCTTCCATTATATAAACGGAACCCTTCCATGGTGATGAAAACTTAGATGAAAAATGCATCTACATGTCTTATGTCCTCTCCCTTATCTCCCCACCCTTCCGGCGTTCCCCTTCCTTTTCTATCCTTCCTTCCCCTCGGCTTCATTCCTCTACTGCTATTGAAACACATTGGTGAAGGAGATGCAAAGCTACTCATTTCTACTTGAGTTGACCAGACATCATAAAAAAAAGAACATAAACAATATTAAACTTAGTCATTAGGTAACACTCTCTTCGCTCGTAATGGATAAACGGAAGTCATAATCGAGTATGATTCTGAAACCACCTCCATTTCATTCTTATTGGCCTCATTTATATATAACCCCCCCCCTACTAATATTAGTAATATAAATCATTGAATTCATCTTACCCTCACTTAAAATACCACCTCTCCCTCCTCCTTCTGATTACAGAAACTCCTACTACATGGAGTCACCAACTATAACATCACGCCAATGCCTCAATATTATCCCAATATTATCAAAAATAATATCGAAAACTCGCCTACTCAAATGTCAACATTTCACTTATGCTTTTAAAAATGATTCTTGCTTAAATGGGGCATTATAATGCCCTAACTAAATCTTGAACATTTGAGCAAATAAGTTCGGCGTAAACCGAAAAGCTTCAATCACACTCACAATAATTCACAGTTGTGCAATACTCTAGGGCTGCAAACTTTGAAAACAACCAATCCCACAACAACAATACCAAAATACGAATTTCAACAAAAATGCAAACTTCATTCCCACAATAGAAACACAGCAATATTCAATCAAGATCATGTAAGGAAAAAAAAAAAAAAAACATTTGCAGTAAAAAAAAAAAACCAAAAGGAAGACAAACTTGTAACATTTCATTTACTTGGAAAGCAAGCTCTTAAAGTAGTGCCAACATTAACAACAAGATGGGTCATTATAAAATGAAATAATATTAATATTACCCAAGAAGAGCTGATTTAGATTTACCTCAAGTGGGAAATTTGTGAACTTCAAATCTTTTTTTTCTTACTGCAATTTGGGGTGAAAAAGAAGATACCCAGTTTACAGCAGGAAAAAAGGAAAGAAACCCAAATGATGAAAAACGGGTAATTTATTTTTTGGAGTTGGGATTTTGTTGTAATTGAAAAAAACGATGGGTTTCTTTCTTAATTTCAGGGGGAACAAAGAGAGGAGAGAGAGAGAGAGAGAGGGTGGTGGGGGACTGGTCTCTGCAACAGCGGCGAAAAGGCTGTACGATGGTCAAACTTGAGTTAAAAAGGACTAAAATGATGAGTGAATTAAGATATTGTATTATTATGAATTTATATGATCATGATTATTGTGATTATGATTATTAGATGATGATGATTAAAATGATACTAATAATGTACCATGATGATTCTGTTCTTTCGTTGTGTATTGTGAAATTGTGAAAATGAAAAGGGAGGGCCTACATATGAGTTGTGAGTTTTTGAGTGATTGAGCCACCACTAACCCCCTTTGTTTAAGAACAGGGGTGTTGGCACTTGGCAAAGGGATGGCAATATTCTAGTAAATTGGGCTGATTCAATATTAGTCAATCCTAAATCATTTTGGGAACAAGACGTATTAGCAGTTATTGTTTTTGTTGGTGTTGTTATCGTATGAGAGTATGTAAGTTTGATATAATTCAAATTACAAAATACTCAATTCAAGATCGATCCATATCAGGTATCAAAACAATTGATGAATCCAATCTACCGTAAAAAAACAAAAAAAAGCATTGAGTCTATTAATCGATTCAAATTCATCAGCTAATTAATTTTATTGGAAAATTTGGATCAGATTTAATCAGTTTTATCAGGTTAAATTAGTACATGCAATTAAATCATTCGGACATTAATGCGCTATGGTTTATACATTTAGGACTCACATTCGAGATTTCTCCATGCTGCATGTATCTTGTTTACGGATCCATATCCTCTAGACCTCTAGAGTTATTTTTCCTGGAGTTCTCTGTAGTTTACTTGAAATGAAAACATCACTCTACGGTGTAGTGTTTTTCCTTGTTTAAAAAAAGGTATTCATAAATTTATTTTTCCATTTGAAGTAAACTCCATGAAACTCCAGGAAAAATAACTCCAAAGGATCTTGATCCCTTGTTTACTCAACTCCCATACATAAGAAATTTGACCAACAATGAATGAAGTTGTTTTGTTTGTTCTTAAAACTTAAAAGTGTGTAATTTTGACATTTCCTTCGTTCTCTCTCGTTGTTTACTCAAATAATACTGCATTTTTATTATGGTACTTTGGCAGTGGAAGAACTTGTGTTATTCTGTAATTCTTTAAGAGTTGAGGCAATAAGAATTACCATTTTTAGGGCCTGTTTGGCCAAACTCCAACTTCTACAAAACACAGTTTCTGGAGGAGGAGTTCTAAATTGGAGCTTCTACTTCTGATGAACAAATTTACACTAGATAGAAGTGCTTCTCAGAAACCAGAAACAGTTTCTCAGTTTTGGGTGTTTGGCCAGTTTTCAGTTCTAGGAGCTTGGCCAAACACACCCCTAGTCCTCTAAAAACCTCGTGCATGATACTTAACAAGGCTTTGTAGGATTCAGTGCTGTTAAGATATAACCAATTATTGGGCGTCAACCATTATTTGTCTAAATTTTTGGTTGAGTTGGCTCTTTAACATGGTATCAGCGTCAATGACCCTGAGTTCTCAAGTTCAAATCGTGCGAGCCCTCTCCTTTCAAGTGGAATTTCAACACAGAGTTTATTGTGCATTAATCACCCACATTTCAATGTGCTTTCAGTCCACGTTTCAAGCCCTAAGGGCTTCACATGAGGGGGAGTGTTAAGATATAACCAATTATTGGGGCTCAACCAATAGTCTAGAAATTTGGTTGAGTTGACTCTTTAACAAGTGCGTATTTCGAATGTGATGGGATCTGCTTTGAACAAATTTGATCTAATATAATTTTTTTTATTGAAATAAAATAAATTGATAGTGACATATTGGAATGAAGTTGAATTGAGATGATATACATACATAACTGAAAGATGTAATATCAATTGACCCGATGTGATTTGAATACAGCTAACTAAACTGAGATGGTTCTATCTTGATATATTCACTAATTTCAAAGGGGTTTTTTGGGTCTATTTCAAAAGTTGTCTCATATATGGCCGAGGTTACTTTTGAAGTTTTGAGGCTTTAGAGTTAAACTAGTTTGCGTGCTCGTGCCACGCCCGCGCTATATATTTATATTGTTTATACACGTTTTATAAAAAAATGTTACCTTATCTTTGTTCTAATAAATTAGCATAATGATTATTTTCCATAAATTGGCTAATACTATATTATAATTTATTACCATATCTTAACCGATATTTGTATTTAATGCTATTTTTATGTTCTATCCAATTAATGTATGGTAATTTATTACCATATCATAACCGATAATTGTATATAAATGCTATTTTTATATTCAATCCAATTAATGTATGTCAAGTGTCGTCGTAGGAAAGACATTGTTTTACCTGTAAATTACTATAATGATTATTTTCCATAAATTAAATAATATTATACTACTCTATGATAATTTATTGCCATATTCTAACGGATAATTGTATCTAATGCTATTTTTATATTCTATCCAATTAATGAATGTCAAGTGTCCTCTTGGGAAAGACACAATTACTATTTTCCATAAATTAGGTATAACTATACTCTATGATAATTTATTACCATATCCTAACCGATAATTGTAATTAATGTTGTTTTTATGTTCTATCCAATTACTGTATGCTAGTTTGCATGCCCGTACCACGCTCGGGCTATATATTTATATAATTTATACTCGTTTTATAGGAAAAGTGTTGGCTTATTTTTGTTCTAATAAATTAACATAATGATTATTTTCCATAAATTAGCTAATACTATAGTACTCTATGATAATTTATTGTACGCCAAGTGTCAACCTAGGAAAGAATTGGTTTCAGGTTTTAATATATAGTATTAGATTCGTTTTAATAACTATGTTTTTTTTTTCCTGAAATCGATTTAATAACTATGTTAGTGGTTATATAAGTTATTTTTGAGAATCAAGTTGGAGTTAGATTGGAATAAAGCATAAGTGCATAACCTTTGATTGGGGTTAGATGAATTTGAAAGAATTTGAGCTATTATTATTAATAGTAAAAAAATGAGTATGACCATAGAAATACATTTTTGACTCGGTACTTCTTATGCTAAGACTTTTGTTTGATTTTATATTTTTGTTACCATTCGGGGTGCTCACTGCTAAAATATTATCCGTCGATGTGACAATTGTCATCCATAACTTCAAAACGAGCCAACATCAACCTCTATTTTAACTTATTTTTGGAACCTAATTGGTTGAAAATTATTTTATTTACCCACCCTGCTAAGTTTTAAATCTTCAATGCATTATTTTGAAGAAAAAATAAACTGCTCTAATAGTACAACAGTACAAGGTGCTTTGAGATCTAATCATTGAATCTTTTTCTTGTTTTAGTTTGACTTTTGTTTAGTTCTTTACTCCTCCCATACTCGCGTAAGATTGTAAAGAAGGCAAGACATTGATTTGGGTAGCAAGTTTAACAACTAACAATGCTACCAAATACAAATAAGCCAATAATAGAAGTATGGGGAATTCAAAAATTGATAGAAGTATGTCGACAGATTTTAGTGGGCGTCAGCTGCACTTTGCAGAATTGCAGCTCTCCACACACAACAGGGCAGCTTCCTAGGAGTGACACCATGAGTGGAGTATTCATTACGCTGGATTACCAATTTACCATTTACCAATGCTCATTAGAGGTCGCCAATGTGCAGGTGGCATAATTTAGCTTCGGCTCGGGTTCATCGATGCCACGACGGTTTCGGTTGTGATTTACCCGAGTTAGAGTTACAGTTGGGATTAGACTGACTTTATCAGTAAGATTTGCTTCAGACTCACAATTTTAACACATCAGCTTTCCACTCAATTTTCTCAGACTCGATATTCTTAAGACTCACTTAAACAAATAACTTTAACCTTCAGACCCATTTCAGACTCAATAAATAAATCTATAATACTCACTTATTCATTTTTACAATAACTATACTACACTAAAGAATACAAAAATCCAACCTTAAGACTCTGCCTTTGAGTCTTGGATTTCCCAGACTTGAGCTAAGACGTCTGAAGTATCAGACGGCAATATCAACAACAACAATTAAATGATGGCAAGTCTTAGGGATCATGGCCCACTTAAGACTCACCCAAGACAACCGATAATCATAGTCTTAGGGCTGGATAAGGTTTTATCGGTAAATTTACGTGATACCCTTGAATTTTGACTGATTTCACATTATACCTAATTTGGCAAGTTGTGCATATGGTATCTCTGAGGTCACTATTTTTTGCACATAGTACCCAAACAGTAACTTAGATTTACAAATAAAGTATGTGGTAATTTTTTTTAATTTTTATTTTTAATTTACAAAGTTTGTGGTAAATTTTGTCTAAATTTTTCAACGAGTTAGAGTCTTGTACTTTAATTGTTTAAGGGTTATTGAAGTTAGTGTTAGGACTGATCATATATCATTGATAAAAGACTTGAACAAGACTGAATCTAAGACCAAATTCCAAATCGAGGGGATTGATGACCGGATTTAAACTAATGCTATGGAATTGACTGAATTGAAAAAAGCCGATTTGACGGATAATTAACGATCAAAATTGATTGGGTTTGAACCAAACAAGGACCCAATGGATGAGCGTCTCCACATGGGCTTCGAGTAATCGGGTGGCCAAGGCCAATCCGATTCATTAGTGATGGCCTCTAAGTGTTATTTGCTTATTGCTATACTCCGAATAGTAGTAGTACATGTACATATGTACGCCTCGCAAATCAGTCTCGACTTGAGAAATCTTACGACAAGGTAATAAACATTAAATGCCTCGATCTTATCCCAAGTTTCTAACCCAAATCCAACAGCTCTTTACATCTAGCTTAGACATTGCTGAAATGGATGCATATGGAGTAGTAGACTGTAGTAAGAACGCAAAAAGGCACGGTAACATTTTTTTACACATTAGTAGCTACGGAGTACTAGTATATATATTTGCATTAAACTTGTACGGCAGAGTGACCAATCCAAAATTCATTTCACTGCTACGTAGTACAGTTTACAGACACATGAAAAGATAGAAACAGCTTGCAATTTACTGTCACCAATTAACCTTGCCCACTTCATCATCTATTTATACCTGCTGCACTCTTTTAACATTTACACAACACAACATTATTTAGAAGCTTTTTCTCCCCACTCTTTTGGAGTGTGTTTTGTCCTCTTTTCTACTGCCTTAACCAAAAAATGGCCTCAAACCAGAATGTCCTCTTCTTACTCTTTTGCTCTTTCCTCTTGGTTGCTACTGCTACTGTAAGCCTCTGATCTTCTCTCTCTTTCCATGTACATTTTATTTTTCGTTTAGTACTAAGCGTAAAGTCGGTTTAATATGAAGCGTAAATGTTGATAAACTATGAGTTTGAGATGATGATGTCGAGATAATAAAAGATTGAGATGATTAGCTAATGCCGAAATCTTTAATGTAAACTAGATTAATTGTTGTCTTTTGTACACCAAGATTAGATTCTTGCATTACTTTTAATCTACTGGAGTATATATTAGTTTGTTCTCTTGTGTATACCAAGATCACACTTAATTTTTGTTAGTGGATGTATGTTACTAAACTACGAATGTGTCAACCAGATCTACTAGTTATTTTTCTAGTTTATGGCCATTTGCTCCTTTTTATTGTTTTCACTAATCACTAGTCAAGCCTAATCATAATAGATTAATAGATGATGGTCATCTGTTGGATATTATACTTTATGATGCGCACTTAGCTAAAATAGTGCTACATGAGACGTACCAGAGCAAACTTATATTAGCTGACTTGTGTTAAAAATTCTGATTAAGAATTTATGATGGTCATTTGGGGTCGATCCACCATATTGTATGTTGTTTTAGAACATTGTACTCCGTATAAAATGTTGGAGCTCAGTTTTCAACTTAAAAGTATAAAAGTTCACTTAAGACTTGGAGTAGTAGTATTGATCTTTTACGCGTAACATAGGATATGCTAATAAGGGATAAAGTAAGACTCTCATAGTCTCATGTCTAAGACTGATTTTGTTTCTATTACGTTCATAATATAACTCGGATGCCTATATTTGGAGAATTAACTAACATTAACATTTAGCACCTTGAGTTGCGTCACTGTGTGTTAGATGCTAGCAAATATATATTACATGTACAATTGCCGAGCAAGGAACAATCAAAGTAACTCATTATTTAGTACACTAACAAATACTACTCTTAGACTAGTCGAGTGTTAATGATCAAAGTAGTCCAATTTAAGTACTTAATTGTGTTGACATCGTTTGAATCTGAATTATCGCGTTTATGTTCACTCATTCTTTAAGAAAAAAACACTCGTTTTTATTTTATTTTTATTTGTTTTCACAAGTTTATCATCTATGTATGAATCTTACATCTATGATTGCATTTACTAAACCTGCACTTTAGACTTGTAGAAAACAAACAATTGTGAGCACTCATTTTGTTAACTAACTGTTTGTCATTGCAGACTGCCTATGTGACACCCGCATCAACACCATCAGCTCCCAAGACATACAACCAGCCACCCACACCAACACCTGCCACTCCCCCAACAAAAGCACCCGCCGTACCGTCTTTTCCACCAACGAAGGCTCCTTCCCCACCACTGACCAAGCCATATCTCCCTCCACCAAAGGCGCCCGTCTCACCAGTGGTCAAGTCACCTGCGACTCCATACTACCCACCAAAGGGTCCAAGCCAACCAGTGACTCCATACCCACCAAAGGGTCCAAGCCAACCAGTAACCCCATACCCTCCAAAGGGTCCAAGCCCACCAGTGACTCCATACCCACCAAAGGGTCCAAGCCAACCAGTGGGGCCCAAACCTCCTGTAGGTCCATACCCACCAAAGGGTCCAAGCCCACCAGTGGTGCCTAAACCTCCTGTAGGTCCATACCCACCAAAGGGTCCAAGCCCACCAGTGGTGCCTAAACCTCCTGTAGGTCCATACCCACCAAAGGGTCCAAGCCCACCAGTGGTGCCTAAACCTCCTGTAGGTCCATACCCTCCAAAGGGTCCAAGCACTTCAGTGGGGCCATACCCACCAAAGAGTCCTGCACCAGTTGCACCATACTTTGGCAGTCTGCCACCAGTTAAGAAAGAAGGTAATAAATTAGTCAATTTAATTAATTGATCTCTCTAATTAATGCCATTATACATGAATTTAGTATAGATCTCTGATTGAATGTTTGTAACATGGTGGTGGTACATTAACTTTACCTAGTCATTACTCTTACACTATAGAAATCCAACAGAAATCATTAATGTACTGTGGGTGTGTGGGGGCTTTAGGAGTAACATTGATACATAATTACATACTCCCTCGATATGTTTCACAATTATTAAGTATAACGGGTCATCAGGTAGTGTAAAATAATATGAGGTCGACTAACATTAAGTGTTACATTTTGTGACGCAGAATGCACGCCATTATGCGGGAAAAGGTGCGCGCGACACTCAAGGTTGGCGGTGTGTATGAGGGCATGCTCAACCTGTTGTGAGAGATGCAAGTGTGTTCCGCCAGGTACTTACGGCAACAAGGAAGTCTGTGGCCGGTGTTACACTGACATGACCACCCACCGTGGACAGCTCAAGTGCCCCTAGATTATTACTTAAATTATGCTAATTAAGTACCTCTTTAAGGACTGTCCCATATCATATGGGATAGTAAGTAGCTACTATTACTAGTGTAGGAGTAATTAAATGCTATGGGAATATGGGATCGAGGAGAATAAGTTAATGTTGTAGGCAGTGTGCTACCTCTTGAGTTGAAACCATACTAGTATTATAAATCTATGGTTATGGTTATGTTGTTTCTATTTTTATGTTGTTTCTAGATATATGTACTACAGTATGTACTTATTATTGAAAGACCCATTCTGCCATTCATCTTATCATTTCTGCTTGGTTAGAGCGCAACATGGCGAGGAAGGGTACACCAATCACGGTGACTAGCCTTCCTCTACCAATCACTGCACAAAACTCCAAAGTTTTGTATAAAGTGGGAGAAGAACATGGGTTAGGGGAGTGCTTATACCATGCACCACGGTGCACAATGCCCATGGTGCACCTCCTCACAATAGAGGAGTAGGGACCACACTTAGAATAATTTAAATTATTTTAAGTGTGGTCTCTACTCCTCTATTGTGGGAGGTGCACCATGGGCATAGTACACCACGATGTACCATATAATTTGCGGGGTTAGGGGGGACAAAGCAGCAGATTCCGGGGCCCACGCCTGGAAAAATAAGGGGATGTGGAGATTCGTTTATTTGAATGGAAATTTTTTTTGAGTGTGTTATTTGAAGGGAAATTAATTTTATGGAAATGAATAATTTATGGAAATTGAATTAGTTTAAAAAATAAAATTTAATTTATGGAAATTAAAAATTAAATTTTGTGAAAAAAATATGTGGGAAATACTCTTTATACCAAATTACCCAACAATCAAATCCCTCATTCTCTCTCCTCACTTCCCATAATATTTCTACCAACCCAAAAATAAAATCTCACTAGAAATTAGGTCAAATTTTCCCCCAAATTCACCCAGACTTTACCCCAAATTCGCTAAGCATCACGAATTAGTGAATCAAAACTCTGAAATTCACTCAACCACAAACACAATCATCAACCACAAATACGAACCCAATGCCTCTCCTCCGCAGGCACATAGTACCGGCAATCACACCACCAACCAATCATCATTTCATACCATATATACCATTTTATCATTCTTATATACCATTGCATCCTTTCCATATACCATTTATTATTTACCATATACCATTTGAAAAATTCTATATACAATTTTATACGCATATAAATAATATATATATGTTCTAAATCTGGAATATGAGTGGAGGATGAGAGATGGAGTAGAGAGAGGGTGGTCAATACTAATAGTTGAATTGGTTGTTATGGTGAAGAGAGAGGTTTGGGTTGGTGGTTGTTGACAGAGGAGAGAGAGTGAGACGAGATTCAGGTTGGTGTGGAGGAGAGAGAGGGGTGGTGTTTGGGTTGTTGGCGTGGAGGAGAGAAAGGGGGTGTTGGGTTGGTGGTATGGAGGATAGAGATAGAGGTGGGAGCCGGCGAGATGTGGCGGGGGTGATGGTGAAAAGGAGCAGAAGAATTGTAGAAGAAGAGAGAAAATAAATCTTGGAAGGGGGAGTCGTTGAATTAAAAGGAAAAATTTCTAACTCCTACCTTTTATATACCAAATCTTCCAAAATCCTACATTATTTTTAAAAAGTTTCTAAATCCTACCTATAATAGACATTTTTATCAAACTCCTACCAAAACTCCTACTCCGGCGGGTTTGACTATATTTTCCGGCATTCACCTTTCTATCATTGCATTTCTCTCCAAATTGGCGCAATTTCTTTCAATTCCTTCGATTTTTTTTTTCATTTTCCCTCCAATTTCTCCCACCAATTCCATCTTCTCTCTCGTATTTCACACACTATATCACATTGCACTCCAATTTCATATTCTCTCTCCTATTTCTCACATCTTGCACTCTTTTTTCTCTCTCCTCTCATTTGCTAAATTCTTCATTGTGCTCTCGGACATTGCAAAAGTGAAGAATTTAGCAAATGAGAGGAGAGAGAAAAGAGAATGCAAGATGTGAGAAATAGGAGAGAGAAGATGAAATTAGAGGGACAAATTGAAGGGACATGTGAAATAGTGTGGGAAATAGGAGAGAGAAGATGAAATTGGATGGAGAAATTGGAGGCAAAACGAAAAAAAATCGACGAAATTGGAAGAAATCGCGTAAATTTAGAGGGAAATGTAATAATAGAAAGGTCAATGACGGAAAATAGAGTCAAACCCACCGGAGTAGAAATTTTGGTAGGAGTTTGATAAAAACGTGTTTTATAAGGTAGGATTTGAAACTTTTTAAAAATAAGGTAGGATTT
Organism: Spergularia bocconei; assembly: GCA_963457585.1. Lineage (NCBI taxonomy): Eukaryota > Viridiplantae > Streptophyta > Magnoliopsida > Caryophyllales > Caryophyllaceae > Spergularia > Spergularia bocconei. The sequence continues at coordinate 8,285,037 of OY734951.1, read as the reverse complement.
TGGAAGATTTGGTATATAAAAGGTAGGAGTTAGAAATTTATCCTTAATTTTATTATCGTGTTTATAATTCAATCAATTAACAATTCAATTGTATGGGTGCATGGGGCCCAGTTTCTATTTTACTTGTCCCCCATATTCCACGTGCTTCCCCCACTTTGTGCAAAAATTTGGAGTTTTGTGCGGTGATTGGCAAGGTATGCCAATCACAGTGATTGGTGAAGCATTACTCCAACATTGCTTAGGTGATAAGATTTTTAAGAATACTAGCAGTCTAGTAGAGTGAGAAAATTGTTCTTGCCATAGCAGATAGTGGCTGACAAACTTGCACAATACCACCTGTACCTCCAGTGTTTCAAGTTCCGTTGTTGTGATCCCCATTACAATTCTCTCCTCAAGCTCCAAGCATTTCTCTTTATGCCATTCCAATTTAAGATACGATGCGAGATGAGACTTGATTGACACTCAAAAAATAAATGGTGAGGGGATTCCGCTGCATTGCAGAGAGTACATCTGTTCACTATGTGTTGGATATATAGGGTATAACAATGGCTTTCAAGTGTTGCGATTGTGACTAGAACGTCGCAATCGGTGTTGGGAAATGTGACTTGGGTCACGGTTTCGCCAACGGAATCGATACAAGAACAAGATGAGCAAATACGGAAGTTGGAAGTGGTGAACAAGACAAGAATGAAGGGAAGTGAAGGCATGCAGAAGGCCTGTCGCGAACCGCATAGGAAGAGCCGCGGTGCGCCGTGCTCTAGGCGTGGTTTTGGGCGGCATGCAGGAGGTTCTCCGCGGTCCGCCGAGTTTGGCCGCGGTCCGCCGTTTTCCCAGTCCGCGGTCCGCCGTTGTTCAGTCGCGGACCGTCGTTGTGTTTTCTCGATTTGCCGTTGTTTTGTCGCAACTCGCGTTTGTCTTATCTCGGGTTTTTCTCTTCCGGGCTTTGTTTAAATGACTTACCTTATTTTATTTCTTTGGAAATAAATCAAATGAGAAGTGCTAATTTCGTGAGAAATGAGAAGTGATCTCACCCCTCCATCTTACCTTAATCTAGTAGTGTAGATTAAAACTGAAATAAAAATAAAATAAAAATAAAAAGACCACTCCCTTTTCATTTTCTCTCCCCTCCGCCCCCCTCCACCAACCCGAGACCACCCTAGCCCGCCGGTGGCCGTCGCCGACCACCACCAACACCAGCCCCGACCCAGCCACCATGATTGGCCGGCCACCCTGACATCCCCAACGCCGTTCCCTCACGCCGCCACCCCTTCCCTCTCCCCCCATTTCCTCTTTTTTCAACTTCGAAAATTGGGGGGAGGGGCGGCGAACGTCGGGGGAGGGGAGGCGAATGTCGGGGGAAGAGCGGCAAACGTGGGGGAGGGGCGGCTAACGTCTGGGAGGGTGTTGGATCATCGGGGAGGGCGGAATTCGTGGTGGTTAGAGAGGAGTTTGAAGAGAGAGAATTGGTTAATTGGGGATGTGAAATGGTCAGCGGGGGGATGGACCACCACTGGTGGGCTGGCGGAAGGACAACGAGTATGGTGGTGCTGGCCGGCTGGATCGAGGTGGTGGTTGGTGAAGGTGGCCGGTGGTGGGAGGGAGGTGAATGGTGGTGGTGGTGGGTGGAAAGGGGAGGAGAGAAAAAAAATGTGGGTTCATTTTTAAGTTTTATTTTATTTTATTTTTTTATGTTGAAGTTACGTGTTTTGATTAGTGGAGTTAAGTTGGAGTTACGAGTTTTATTTAGTGGAGTTAAGTTGGAGTTACGTGTTTTAATTGGTGGAGTTAAGTTGGAGTTAGTGGAGTTACGTGATTTGGTTAGTGAAGTTTAGTTGGAGTTAGTGGAGTTACGTGATTTGGTTATTGGAGTTAATTTAAGTTGGAGTTACGTGTTTTAGTTTGTGAAGTTATGTTGGAGTTACGTGTTTTAGTTGGTGGGGTTAAGTTGGAGTTACGTATTTTAGTTTGTGAAGTTATGTTAGAGTTACGTGTTTGGGTACGTAGATTTAAGTTGGAGTTACTCGTTTTAGTTGGTGAAGTTAAGTTGGAGTTACGTGTTTTAATTGGTGGAGTTAAATTAGAGTTACGTGTTTTAGTTAGTGGAGTTACGTTAGCGTTAATGGATTTTCATTGAATTTGGTGGAGTTAATAGAAATACTAGAGTTAGACAAATTATTTTACGGAGTTGACAATTTAATTAGTATAGTTAAGTGACTAGAGTTAGGAGTTCTAGTTAGTACGTTAAGACTGGAGTGATGCAGTTTAGTTACTGTAGTTATGCAAAATCAATGGCTGAGATTACTTCTCATTTCTCACCAAATTATCACTTCTCACTGGATGCAGCCCATTATTTCTTTAGTAATTAGGTCTTTGTATTAGGGGAGTTAATATATAAACCTCCTCTACCTTAGCCTAATAACTTACGGGAGAGAATTAGGGAGAGCCAACCCGGGTTCTCAAGAAAAGCAAATCGTGTGAACCCAGATCATCTTTTGTATCTGTACACTCCCGTCATCATAGTGAAATTGATTCTAGACCCCGGAGGACGTAACTATCACATTGAAAGTGAATCTCGTTAAATTCTTGTGTTCTTTATTTATTGTTGTTTTTGTCATCGATTATCTTAGCGCATACACGCTTCCGCACAACAACTGGCATCAGAGCGATTGGTTGTAAAGATCATGGGCAACTCGATGGCTTGTTGAAGACAACGAATATCGACGAGATTATTTGGGTGGAATAATTTTAGACTATGACAGATAAAGATGAGATTTTGTCTGCTGTGGTAGGCAAAGGGGTGAAGCACATCCGGGCGAACTTATTTAGACTACTGTGGTGGTCGTGGTGGAAGGGGCTCAATCCATCACCATGCGGTGTTTAGCTGTGGAGGTATCTTAGGGTTTGCTTTGATATGACAGCTATTCGGGTTTGGCGAATTTGGAGAGTGGACTTGACAAATCCGCTCATCGGGGTGAATTGTTCTTGGAACAACCATTAATTTTCCAGTTTTTGCATGTAAGTTCGTCACTTAGCTATCATCTTGTATCTTTAAATTTATTGTGGATCTGCTCGAGTTTCATTATTGGTGTTGTTGTATGTTCTTGTGGGATCATATTGTTGTCAATATTGAAACTGGTATCTTAGAAGATGTGGAGTCAGGCGTCTTGCTAGGATGTTGCGTGGAGCAACGGAATTAGAAGTAGTAAATTGATTTTGTGCGTTTTATGCTAGTTGTTGGTTCAGCTAATGACAGAATTCCTTTGTACAAGGAGTTGGAGTCTAGATTTTGAGATCTAGAGCCACCTTGGTTTACTATTTATGCAGGGAACTTTGGCATATGGCTATATGCGGTATTGATCGAAGTAGAGTAAGTGAATGATTTAGGGTGTATGTTTTTTTCACAGTGGTAGTGGTACATACAAAGATCATTGGATCTTTATTCGGGGTAGCTTGTGTCATGTGTGTCTTATGGTGATTGGTTGTGTTCGTACAACACATTTGATTTGTGGTTGTATTGTTATGACAATGGATGCTGCATGTAAGGAGGTTGTGGTTGGATCGATCTATTTAAGACATGTGACTTGAGAAGCACATACTTTGATCATTGAGACAAGTTCAAGTTCTGAGTTAGAACGGTTATCGACTAATGGTTTGTTGGAGTCGATTGGTGTGTTCTTGGCTCGGATAGTAAATTGTCTCGTTAAAGTTCCGTCTTGATATTTTTTTATTACAGGTATCAAGATATACACTTTGTATGATTTATAAGGTGGGTTGACTACCTAGTTCTGCTGAGTGTTTTCTGTCTTCTAATCGCCAGGGTTGACTAAGTCTTATGATTTGAACTTGAATCAAGGGTTGATAGGAAGATGTAGTTATTATCCAGGGTGGATTTTCTTGTGGTCTCAAGATGTGATTTCTTGAGTGTTTTGAGGGACATGTGTGTTTCTCGATTGAAAAACACATGGGTAAGTTTAGCATGGGTGCTCACACCCGAAATTGTTGATAGGGTTCATTCGTTGATGATTGGACAAGCTCTTGTATGGAGCTATTTATTCAAAGTCTTGGTGCAACAATAGACTTTGAGTCGAAGATCAAGAATTGCAAGAAAATCAAATGGCTACGTATGGGATAGTAGCTAGTGTTGTTCTTTTTGAGTTCATTGAGTTTTGTGACGGTATTTGGGGCATCATACCGTGGGATATACATCATTGGCAGGACGGTAGTGTAGAAAACATATGAACTGGACATTGCAAGAGAAAGTTGAATGCATGCTTTCATTTGCAAGTCGTGCTAGGAAATACTGGAGGCAGTTGTGGAAACTGCTTTATTACTTGATCAGATGTGGACCTCACGGTGTGGAATAGATTGCGAAGTTCCGAGTGAGTTATGAATCGACATGGGTGATATCCTTGTCTACATATTTTTTGGTGGTGAAGATTATGATCACGTTCGATTGGGTATTCTTCATTTGAGGCCGAGAGGATTAACACGTTGAGAGATACGGAGATAGAATTATGGATTCAAAGCGTCATGTTGTGACATGACATAAAATTTGACGTAATTCTATTATTTTATTTCATGGTTGTGTTTGCAGATGTTGAGAAAAATAGTGGTGTCGAGAAAGAGGTGGAGCTTGAGGTGGCTTCAGCCACTTTGTCAATGTTGCTACTGTTGATCAAGGTGGATGCCAAGCCAGTGTTTGCCGAGCTTCTGTGTGTTTCTTTTGAGGAGGAAAATACACAGATGACATCTTATGATTCTGTTGGTGGTTATTATTTTACCTATATGTGTGAGCATGATTATTGACAGGTTCATTGGGAAGATGTCGCACTACAATCTTTTGTGGTGAAATTGCTTACTTATTGGATGATTATGCATCTTAGTAGTCGATGGGATCGAGTCATAGGAGAATCATCAATAGTGAAGCAATTGATAGGAGCAAGTCGGGCGCAATGACTTGTTGCTATATGTTCGAGACATGTATGTGATTTAATGCCGCTACCTCGAAGCATAGAGTTGTGGATTTGCAAGATTGTTCTCTAGAAGAATTGGGGAATTTCAATGATAGTGTGGGTCAGATTTGTGGTCTTACAAGTTGCAATAGAGTTCAGTCATTTAGGTGGAGTTGATAGAGTTGAAATATCTTCAGCGGAGATTCAACATACATCTGGTTAGTGTTGATAGTAATAGTAGCACATGGTTGACAGCGAATTTGAGCAATTTATGTCAAGACCGTGTTTTCTTCATGTGGTATTGAAGATGGTTTTCTGATAAAGCTATTTGGGAGTTCGAGATTCTTTGGAGTGAGAACAATGTTCTTGCATGGGTGGAGTCCTTTAGTGGACTTATATAGTTGTTGATGCTGAGGTGGGATTCTAGCATTTTGTTGGCATTGTTCAGTTTTAGCGTTGACAATATGAAAGGTATGGGACTTTCGATATTGTGGTTACCTCTATCTAAAATTGAAAATCTTGCATGTTTTGAATACCATGTGCTAGGATGGTAGTTGGCTATGATTTATATTCCCTCCGTCCCAGCTCAAATGCCTCGTGGGCCATTTGTAGTGGAATAAGGAAAATTAGTAAAGAAAGTATAATAGTGGTAGTGGAAGAAAATTAGGTGAAAATAGGAGAGAGAATGTGGGGATTAATAAAAAGTATGAGAGAGAATGTGAGAGTGGGTGGGAAGATTTGAAAAAAGTAGGACAGATAAAGATGTCCCGAAATAGATGGGGCGTTTGAGATGGGACGTCCCAAAAAGGAATATTGGGCGTTTGAGCTGGGACGGAGGGATTACTGTGGTATATGGTAGCCGAAATTGCGCGGTGCTAGTGTTATTCAGGTCTATGACTCAACTTGAGAGAAAACACTTGCTTGTGGTGGATTTCATTCGCTATGGAAGATCGGCTTGGTTATTCTCATTTGAGGAAGTAATTGTAGGTGCTTTTTGGTTGAGAATTTGCGAATTCACTACTACAATAAAGCCCTATCGCAACAACGAATTTGCAACAGCTTTATAATTGCGTTGCGTTAGTTAACCTATTGCAACGGTATTAGAATTTCAAAGCTAGTCTACCACCTATTGCAACGAATTATGGTAGTGTCGTTGCGTTTGACTATCAGCGTTGCAACTGCCTATAAGCTAATGCAACGAAACTGGCCTAAAAGAGATTGGCACAAAAAATTGACCTGGCCCAAAAGAAATTGTCGCAAAACATTTCACCAAATCCCTCCAAATTTTGGTATAGAAACAAAAAAATAATTAAAAAATAAAATAAAATAATCTCACCTTTTCATCTGATGAACACACGTAGCATACTACCTACTTTACCAATTTATTCACTTCCTTCATCATCAGCTGACATAATCTTCCCCTCTCGACGGAACAAAATCAGCCACCACAGTCACCTTCTAGCCGGTGTCGCTGCCCAGTCGGCGTTGCTGGTCACCTGCTTGCCGGTGTTGCTGCCCAGCCGGTGTCACCAATTGATTGATTTTGGTGAACCGTCACCTCCACAACAACCGACCATAGCCCCACCGCGACATGCCACCAGTCCATCACCACTTGCGTCGTCGTTGTCCTACGACGAACATTAGATCCGTTTGTTACATTTTCTTACCTTCCCCCTTCTAGTATGAGATTGGTTTTATTAAATTTGGTACTAATTTAATTAGGGTTTGTGAATTGAATGTTGGGATGTCTGCTTTTGATTCTTTGAGTTGTAGAATATATCTATCTAAGTGGTAGGTAAGTACAATATCACTTTCGTTTGTTGAATTATGCAAATCGAAAGATTTTCGAAAGATAAACCCAGAAATTAATAACGAAATTAGTCAAAACCCGAAAATTGAAAGTTGATACGTTTGGTCTGAATTTTAGACTTGTCATTTAACTTCTATGATTAGCAACGCAGAACATACTCCATATCTCTATATGCTTAAATAGTTTGTTGTGCTCTCTGCCGGGCACCATTTTTGTTATAATGTTGGTACAATCTAATTCGCATTGTAAATTCCCATGTTTATAGCCGCAGGGGTACAATAGAAGGCTGGTGAACGTGCTTATGATACTGAGTTATATGATTATAAAGCTGTCAAGGTAGGTAACAGTTAAATCTGAAGTGTATTAAGCAATTTATTATATTTGGAGCTATTGGTTTCCTCATATCTGAATAATGAATAATGATTTACCCTTGGAGAAAACTTTGTTGCACATATGCTTTATACGGCTTGACAAGAGTCGTGTGGATTGTCTATGAGAAATTTTTAAAATGGTTACATAAAAAAAGACATGAGAAAGGTTACACCTTTCAAAATTCATTGATTATAAAGTACAGTAATGTTGTTTGGACAAAGAAAACAGTCAAATTGATTGATTTTCTTTTACTTTTTAGGATTATGATTTATTCTAGATTCTACTCTTTGTACGTAGATAGTGAATTAAGGTTATGCATACTAGTAAACTAAGTTTATGATTCCTTTTATGTATTCTTTTAAATTTGTATCTTACTTGTTATATTTCTATAAGTGGATTGTTCAGCTATTTTGACCTTTGTATTCACATAGAAGCATGACTTTTAATCCCAGGTGCCTTTATTCTCAACCAAAGTGAAAATATACAACATTAATCAATTTATTGTAATCACTCTATCACTTGAATTGACACTAAAAATAAGCTTACTATTTGATACTTTTGCTCATTTGAGGCAAATGGTGATTAATTAGTTACTAAGAAGTTACTCGTATGTGATAGCGAAGCATAAGGAGCAAGGTCGTCTCAGGTGATCGTGAGTTTGTCTTCTCAAATTTGATCGAACATGGTCAGTAAGGGTAACCAAAGCAAAGTTCGACAAGATGTAAGTCTTAGTACTTTGAATGTCTTTATTTTGTTGATTGGTTTGGCTTGTTCTTTTCAACTATTTCACTTTTAATTTGTTAGTTTATTTTTCCATTTTGGCATATATATGTTATCTGTTTTTCAATAGTAATCAACCTTGTTCAAACAGTTTGGTAATTTTGTTAGCTTTTGTGAACAAAGTGATTATGTTTTTATCTATTACATATCAATGTCTATGTGACAATTACATACAATTGCGATATGATCTTTTAGAAAATATCTAGGACATGAATACGTCGAATAATGATTGGCGGTTCTTACCTAAATGGTGCGAGGAATATGAATCTGGCGTTGATGACTATCTTGTGAAGGCGTTTTCATCAAAAGCTCATGGTTATCAAATTGCATGCCCATGTAAATTATGTAACTTCCGTTATTGGCTTGGTGAGAAAGAGGTCAAGGAGCATGTGATATGTCATGGTTTTAGTCAAAAGGCTGAAAAAAACTTCGAAAAAGTCTCAGACTTTCCAAACATGGATCATGAAAATGTCACATATGATCATAGTGAAAAATTAGATATCAACGACAAAGTGGATGAGTTATTAAGCGACTTTAGAGAGGGACCAAATGATGAGGCCATTAAATTCCTTAAGTTGATAGAAGATGGTCAACAAGAACTATATCCAGGCTGCAGTAACTTCTCTAAGCTTTCTTTCACTATTCGCTTGTTTCTTTTCAAGAGTGATCACAAGTTGAGCAACGTGGCATTTGACGAATTGTTAGAGCTTCTAAAGGATGTCTTACCAGATGCCAAATTGCCTTCCTCCTGTTATGAAGCCAAAAATGTTGTCAAAGTCTTAGGTCTTGATTATACTAAGATAGATGCTTGCCCTAATGATTGTATGTTGTATTGGGAAGAGAATCTAAATGCAACAAGTTGTCATGTGTGTAATACATCTCGATGGAAATATGTGGACAAAGAAGAGGCATTATGCAAGTCTGAACAAATTCCAGCAAAAATATTAAAATATTTTCCCATCAAACAAAGGCTGCAAAAGCTATTTATGTGTCCTGAGACTGCCCGCTATATGATATGGCATGCTAATAAGGGGCGGGAAAAGGATGGGTTGATAAAGCATATGTCAGATGAGGAAGCTTGGAAAGATTTTGATGTGAGGTTCTCATGGTTTGCCAATGATCCTCGCAACGTCAGATTAGGCATAGCCACTGATGAGTTTAGCCCTTTCAACAATATGGGCATTGTCCATAGTACTTGGCCAGTAATTGTTATCAATTATAACTTGCCACCATGGATATGTATGAAACCTGAGAGTCTTATGCTAACATTACTAATTCCGGGCCCTTTATCTCCTGGACAAGACATTGATATCTATTTGCAACCTCTAATCAAAGACCTGATGGAGTTATGGGAGGTAGGGTTAGAAACATATGATGCTCTAAGCTTGTCGCAGTTTCTTATGCATGCTGCCTTGGTGTCTACGATTAGTGATTTTCCAGCATATGCCATGTTGTCCGGTTGGAGTACGAAAGGGAAAACAACATGCCCATGTTGCCACTATGAGACATGTTCCGAGTATATGAAACACAGTGGAAAGTTTTGCTATTTTGAGTATCGTAGGTTTTTGGATATGAGTCATCCTTGGAGACGTAATAAGAAGACATTAAATGGCAAAGTCGAGCATAGAACGAAACCGGATCGCTTATTAGGCACCGGGGTTGCTGAGTTGTTGTCGGAGTGGAAAAATGATTTTGGAAAAGGTAGGAAGAAGACTAAATTAGATGATGAAATTCCATGGAAGAAAAAGTCCCTGCTTTTTGGTTTGCCGTATTGGAAGCACAATAAATGTCCACACAATCTTGATGTGATGCACATAGAAAAAAATATTTTCGATTATGTAATTAATACATTGTTGGACATACCCAAAAAGACAAAGGATCATAGGAAGGGACGCTTAGATCTTGCTAAGCTTGAATTGATGCATGAGTTGCAACTTATAAAACTTGAAGATGGGCGAAGTGTAATGCCAAAGGCACGATTTTGGATGTCAATTGACAAGAAACGCACTTTTTGTCAAGTCTTCAAGAACGCAAAGCTCCCTTATGGTTGTGTATCCAATATTGGAAGGTGTGTGAAGGTGAGAGAAAGAAAAATTACAGGTTATAAAAGCCACGACGCCCACTTTATGATGCAGAATTTGCTCCCTATTGCTGCGAGGATAACATTACCCGATGATGTTGCTTTTCCTCTTATCAAACTTGGTAGATTCTTTAAGAGTATCTACAATAAAGCCATTGATCCCCGTATACTTAAAGACTTGCAATCACAGATTGTGGAGATACTTTGTGAGTTAGAAACGATCTTTCCTCCAACATTTTTTGACATAATGGAGCATTTACCCATTCACTTAGTCGAGGAAGTCAGACTTGGAGGTCCAGTCTCATCTAGGTCTATGTGGGGAATCGAGAGATATCTAGGAAGAATGAAGTCAAATACCGGGAACAAGAGTCATCCTGAAGGTTCCATGGCAGAAGCATACGTGCTTCATGAATGTGTGGCATTATGTGCTAGATACTTAAAGAAGTCCAAAAACTACCCTGAGAAGATATTACCAGATGCAACCAACACGTTGATACTTTTTTCTAAGATGGGACATTCTCTAAGAGGAAGGGGAAGGATAGCAAAAAAGAGCCATGGTATATATCGGATTCATCTGGTGGTTTGGGCTCAAGTACATCGATATGTACTCTTCAATTGTGGGAGTGAGGAAATTGAGAAATATATCAAGTAAGAGCTAGCTTTATAACTATTTATTTGTATACTTTATATGTTTTAGTAATTAATTTGAGACTTAAACATACCTGCAAAATATTCTAACAGTACGCATAAGGCATTGGTGGGCAACAAGAGGAAAAGAAAGTGGGATAACGCTCAAGATCACTGCAAGGATTTCACTACTTGGTTCAAAAAGCAAGTTAGCATTGAAATTCATCAAGGTGTTCAAGTAGTTGACCATGTCAAATGGTTAGCTATTGGACCTTCATATGTTGGAAGGAGGCATACTGGATCCTTTATCAATGGTCTAAGGTTTCACACTAGAAAACGCGATGCAAAATGTGTGACTCAAAATTGCGGAGTCACTTTAACTGCCTCAACTTCTAGCTTTGCCAGTAGAAAGGATCAAAATCCAGTCCTAGGAGACATTGCTTATTATGGTTTGATAGAAGAGATCATTGAAATCTTTTATCGTGGTATATCTTGTGGTCTTGTATTGTTCAAATGTACATGGTTTCATTCCGAAAAATACAAATTTGGTCTTATTTGTGTGAATTGGAATAAGTCTATTTGTAAAGATGAACCGTTCATCTTAGCATCTCAAGCAAGTCAAGTATTTTATGTTGAAGATCCTAATAAGGCTGGTTTGCACTATGCTGTTGAAGTGTCTCGTAAAAGTCTTTTTGATGAAGATGATATAAATGTGTAAAACATTTTCATATTGTCAATAAAGGTAACCCATTTAATCAACTAATTTTATGTTGTTGATATGCATTATATAATTAAAACATGTTCTAATGAAGTAGGATTGCATTATGTTGTTGATGTGCATTATATAATCATAAAGTCATTATGAAGTTAACGTTATTCTATATTTTTGCAGAATGGAAAAAAGAAGATTACACCTAAGGTTGCATCTGTTAGCGCTAAAAAGGTACCAAATTATGATAGATTGAGGCTGGAAAAGTTGAAACTAAATGCACAAAGAATGGAAGCTATGGGTTATGGTGACAACAACTTCGCAAATGAAATACTCAAACAAAAATTCGAGAGTGTTGCTAGTGACATATTGGATACTGCATCTCTCTCTGATTATGACGATGATGAGTTTGCACTAGATGGAGAGAGTGAAGATGATTCCCAAGACAATGATTCATACCATATCCCAGTAAGTGTCATTTACGTTGTAATTTATATTTTTTTTTTTTATTTTGCACCAAGTCATTCTGATATGTTACTTTGTTGTAGTTTGTATAAAAAGTCTAAGGCAATCAACAACGTTCCATCCTCAAAGGGAGCGAAACTGCATCAAAAAGAGGGGTCAGTTGGTATGGTTAAGCCATGTGAGAAGAGAGTTAAAGTGCAACAATCAGAGATTGCTGATCAAGAAGTTAGAATTGCAGAAAATGAAAGTCAAAGTCAGAGGGCAACAATTGGAGAAAGTCAGAAGCAAAAAAAACAAAAACAGACACAACAAAAATCATTTTGCCCTCCAGGATCTGTGAGCTCATATGCTAAGTTTCGGAAACAACAGAAAGAAAGACAATGGAAGCATCTTGATGATCCTACGACCTCTGCAGTTGCGGTAGTTCCTCAAATTGATATTCCAAAAGTTGCAAGTATGATGAATATAGATGAGGGAGAGGCTAGAGATGAATTGACTGACTCTCCTAACTGTAGAGATGAGGGAGATGCTAGAGGTGAGGGAGTGGCTGTGGCTGAGAGTGACGCCATAGTGGTTGATAAAGATAAGCCGAAAAAGAAGACTCGAGGACCAACACAACTTAATCATGTGTATGCCCGTACGATGGAGGAACGCCCAATGATTGTGTTGAATGCAAAAGGGCAACCAGTTGGACCTACTCGAACTATTGTTGGAGAATTTAGTCAATTCTTAGGCACAGTGTCTAGAAACTTGGATTTAGTACCGCTGAATTATGCAAAGTGGGAACATCTTCCCAAGGATACGTTTGATAATATATGGGAATGTGTCTTGGTATGGATGAACAATGTTCTACTTTGCATTTATTTGTTTTTCAAAATTTGTATATTTCAAATCCAATTGTTTGTTTTTGGTTATTTATACAGGCTTCTTATAATATTGCTGATGAGGGTAAAATATGGGTTGAAATGACTATTAAAGAGAGTTGGCGCAGACATAAGTGTAGGCTCAAAGGTAGCCACTATTCGACATATGACACTGATGATTTGAGGTGGGAAAATCGTCCAGGGACGATACCTAAAGATGACTTTAGGGAACTTCTAGTTTATTGGGATCATCCTTTGACTCATTTTTAGTTCTTTGTATGGTAATCACAAAGTATGAATGGACTTGTTTTTCATAATATGCAGAAGCAAAGCAAAAAAAATAAAGCCAATCGCAAAGACCTTGAGGACATGCACACCATGGGCTCTAAATCATTTGCTATGCTACGACATGAACTGGTAAATTCTTTTGGTGCAAAACAATTGAATCACTTGACGCATATGATTACTAAATGTACTTTGTGTTATATTTAGCAACAAAATGATCCAGAGAAGCAGCCCCCTTCTGAAGCCAAAGTGTATAGAGAATCGAGGAAAAGAGATTCTGATCGTGTGTATAAGACCACATATGATGACACTCAAGCAAATCTTGTAAGTCCCATGTTCCATTTTTTATACATAATTTGGTATTGCAGTCCCTACAATAACATTAGGATTTTGCCCGCTTGCGTTGTTTTTTTTTTTTTTTCTTACTTGTGTTTTTACTAGTTGCTGGTCACTTTTCATATGTGAAATAGGATAAAATGAGTGAATTAGAAGCTGAGTACGCAATGGTGGAAGGTGGCAATTCAAAGGATCCTTACTATGAAGTGTTTAAGACAAATGATCCTAAAGGGCGTATACGTCTTCATGGGCGTGGTGTCACCAAAAAGAGTTTGAAAAATACGGCACCAAAGCCAAGCTATATATTGCCTAAAGAATTTGTCGTCGGAGGTTGCATCGGATGTGGCCGAAATACTCATATCACAGTTGAAAGCAGCAAATCCTAATATGAATTTTGTAGTACCTGACTTGCAAGCTACAATTAATGCATGTGATGCATCAAGTGACCCAAACTTCCAGAACGGTGAGACGAATAATGGAGTATCTACAACTGGGACTGATGTAACGAACGAGGTATTAACTCTTCTTGTCCTTTTACTTTATAGCACCGTAGGTAATGCTGGGCTGGATAGTTTACTGACATGTTGAGGAATATGGAGTTAGATAGTGAAATTAAGTTAACTTTATATAGTTCATCGGAGGGAACGACATTGACATGCTCTTTGGATGATTTGGCAAACACGTAAGACCTTTGTTTATTAATTACCCAGCTTTCGGAAAAAATGGAAGGTCTTTTGAATATTGTTGTAAGTGGTGCTGCAAAGTGAAGACGCTCAATCTGTTTTGAGTCTCTGCTTATGTGGCTGGTTTTTTATATTGGATTGAAAAGTAAGGGTGGTGTTTTATTAGCAAATTATAACTGTGTGAAGGATTGATTGACATTCCTTCTTATGGATAGGCTCTCTCGAGAATATGGAGTCTTTCAGACATGAAGTACAACTCTTGTGGGATTGGTTTGTTCATTATATGGATTCGCTCCTACGGAATGGGCAGAGGAAAGGTTGACTGTTATTCAAAGTCTTACTACGTTACGGAAGAGAAATGAGCTTAATCCTCTTCTTCTAATTAGTCTCAAGGGTAGATCAGACGCCCCCTTCCCGCGAAGTTCATTTGGAATAGGTCGGTAGTACCCCCGCCTCCTAAGCGAGGACAAAGGGTTTTGGCCAACGAGTCTGAACTCTCACTCCCAGCTTGTAGCAAACCAAAAGTTTTACTTTTTTCCAGTTTCTTTGACATGTTTTTCTGGTCAAATTGTTCGTATTATGGAAGGATTTGATTCTTAATATCACGATAGTTGTTTGTGCGATGTGGTACTGTTGTTCTTGTTCTTAACTCTTTCTCAGTTTCTCTATCATTTCATGATAACGGTGGATTTATGTTGAATGTAGACTACAAAAGAAATGTTAGTAGGTGAAACTGACAAGTTCATAAGAAGTTTACTCTTTCTAGTTTCATAAGAAGTTTCATGGGCTGAAACTGACAAGTTCAAAATTCTTGGCATTACAATTTTTCAGGTGAATGATGCAGAGTAGGGCAACCGTATGATGCACGACTCAAAGTGATAACTATCAATATGGCAGCCCAGATATTTTGTTGTTAGCTTGTAGTACCAGACTAGCAGATAATGCATGGTTCGATCATGTAATGTATTAATAATTCTCGACTTGACAGTGTTTAATAAGACACCGTATGTATGTACTTTAATCGAAATACTTAAATTTCGTAAGATATGTGAAAAAGCACTCGTTACGCTCGATGCGTATCTCTGATCTTCTTGAATTATTATTATTATTATTATTATTATTATTATTATTATTATTATTATTATTATTATTATTATTATTATTATTATTATTATTATTATCGTTGCAAGAGTAGCATTGCAATAGGTTTTATCGTTGCTTTAGAGTCGTTGCATTAGCCATATCTAATGCAACGGTCCCAAGACTCTAAGGTAACGAACCCTTGAATCGTTGCATTAGGTCCAAAATTTCGTTGCATTAGACCTATTGCAAGGGAGGCAGATGCAATGGCCAAATTTCGTTGCAATAGGCGTAATGCAACAAATTTAGGCCATAATGCAACGATTTTGAGGCGTTGCAATATGGCTTTTTTGTAGTAGTGATTCTAAGTTGTGTTACTTGAGTAGATGGTACTAGTTGTGTAACTAGTTTGTTAATTGACACTTGGGGATTCTTTTGTTGTATTAGAAGTCGGGAATCTGTCATATGTGGACTTGTCACCCACAATTACAAGTGACTTTTGCAAAATAAGTGAATAGGTGTTAAGTTGTTGGAACTAGTTGGCTAGTTTGTTCTACGGGGTTTGATGCGACAAGGGGTGATAGTTTGAAAACTATCTATCTTATTGTTGATCAATTGTCAAGTACACGAGACATTGTTGTGAAGAATAATGCTCTTACCCATTTCTGATAATTCCTTTCTAACTAGTCATCAGTTGCACCAATACAAAAAGTACTCAATAGTTGCAGGTTAGCCTTGATTTCAACCTCGGTTGTTGATTTGGCTATCCTCCATAAACACCTCCTGTAGTCATTATCACCTCCAAAGACATCCTTAAAATTCATATAAACATGTCTTGCACAACACCTCTTTTCAGCTTGTGGAAATACATCATCAGAAGCTTTTAATAAGCCCTTTTGCTTATCAGACATCAGCACAAAACATCCCCCATCAGTAGTCTCCAAGTCAGTAGCAAACAATTCTAGAAACCAGGTCCAAGAATCAGTGTCCTCATGTTGTACACATGCCCAAGCTATGGGGTACATTTGGTTGTTACCATCTCTCCCAACAGCCACAAGTAACTGACCCCCATATGGACCCTTCAAAAAGCACCCATCAAGTGAAATAAAAGGCGTACAACCAGCTTTAAAACCCTGAATTAAAGCATGAAGTCCAATATACATGCTATTGAATACACCACCATCTAAGTGAAACTTGACAGTGTTGTTGATGTCTGCCTTTTTGATCTCATTAGCATACTCATTCAGCAAGCTGTATTGTTCTTTATACTCGCCCACAACCAGGTCAATAGCAAGTTTTCTGGCCCTCTTTGTTATGTACTGAGATATAACATAACCCTACTCGACCTGTACTTGATCTATTATCTCTTGTATTGACACATAAGAGTTAATCTTGAACCTACTAGCATACTTCTGAGTAAGCCAACAATGTGAAACCTTCTTCACTTCTCTGACTCTACCATGGGAATGTTCACAGGTATAGGTTTTAACCATAAAAGATTGAGTTTCTCTATCGTATGATGCCCAAATCCTCCAGTCACAACCCTCAGTCTTACACTTCAGACTAACCCTTTCCCTATTGTTTTTTTTATATTGCAAATCCACTCCATTAGTGCCACAATAATCAACAATGGCATCTCTGAATTGTTTTGCATCATCAAACCTCTGATTCACATGAAAGTCATTCTCAGCATTAGACACACCTACTCTATATAACCTACCTCTCTTTCTTTTAACCTTAGGCTCAGGAGGACAAATGTACCCATATTCTTCCTCATTCTCAGACTACACAAGACTATCAAGTTCAGACTCACCCTCATAGTCACTGTGACCATCTATCCCATCTACCCCATCCCTCTCCAGCACTATTTGTAGCTTGTTTAGCTCTTCACCTTTTTTTTTTGGTAAAATGTAAGTATATATATTAAGGGTCCGTTTGGCCAAGCTTCAACTTCTCCAGAAGTGTTTCTGAGAAATAGTTTTCGAGAAACCGTTTCTGGAGAAATTATTGAGTGTTTGGCCAAGTTAATTTAGAAGTGCTTCTAAGAATCAGAAACACTTCGAGAAGTGTTTGGCCAAGTCTTGAAATAAAATGGAAAATAATAATAATAATAATAATAATAATAATAATAATAATAATAATAATAATAATAATAATAATAATAATAATAATAATAATAATAATAATAATAATAATAAAACAAATAAAATTTATCCAGATTCATCATCATCCCCAACCCATTTTTTCTCTCTCTCTCTCTTATACCCTTCGCCACCCGAGCTCCGCCGCAGCACCACCGCCGGCCATCGCCCAAACCCACCATCACTCCGACGTGCACCACATTCCGGTCGACGACACGTCGATCTAATCGCCTACGCCATCAACGTCCGCCATCGTCGAGGCCTACCTTCTCCACGCGCGATTCTCTCTCCTCTCAAAACTTCCCATTTCTACCTTCTTTCCCATCGATTCTTGGCCCACTCCTCACGAAAACCACCTCTAGCGCCTCCCCAAACCTTCTAGTAGGCATTGTTGGCCGTGGGTGAGAAAGAATCGAGGAGAGAGAAAATTAAAAGTAAGAGGAAGAGCGAACGGTGTGGCGGCTTGCGGGGAGGGGGCAAGTGGTGGACGGCGGCTCAATGCCGCGGTGATGAGATGGGAGGGCTAGCGGTGTTGGTGGGGGGACCACCGACGGCGGTGAGTGGTAAGAGGTGAGGCGGGTTGGGTGGGATTGGGGAGGAGAGAGAATTTAATAGTAATGAGGAAAAACAAAAAAACAAAAAAACAAAAAAAAAAAAGGGGAGAAGGAGAAACAGAAACAGGAGGAGAAGGAGAAGCCCCAATTTGGTGTTTCTCCTTCTGGGCACTTTAGAAGCTGTTTTCAGCTTCTCAAAACACAAGAAGTGCTTCTACCATTACCCCCGTTTGGCCAAGTTTCTGTTTCTCACCTCCAGAAACAGTTGTAGAAGCTTGGCTAAACAGGCACTAAGGCTCGATACAAAATACGGGAGATTGCCCAGAAACACAGCTCATTAGTTACACCAGATATGAATCTAATCCACCTTAAGCTAGATTAGCATTCACTAACCACTGTCTATCACTCTCTTTCAGATTTTTCCGACACATGCTAATTCTAATTCTAACCTCTTTGATCATCTTCTCCACTATTGTTCTCGGTTGGTTAATTACATTCATATGTCTGCAATTATTCCTCTCTGCCCAAATTGCATAAACCAGCGCATACACACATTCTTCTACGACTTGTTTATGAAATCTTGATTTGGTTCGTCTGTGTGCGCACCAATCCAACGCATCCTTGTCTGGAATATTCACTTTAATGCAGTCTTCCACCATCTCAATGCATTTCCTGCTAAATTCACACTTGAAGAATAGATGCGAGTGTGTCTCCTTCTCACATCCACACATAATGCACTTGTCATCTTGAATTATACCCAGCTTGCTCAACTTATCTTTCAACTGTAATCTTCCCAAACCAGCCAACCAGCAGATCATACTGTGTCTGGGGATAGTGTATCTGCACCAGACTAGCTTGCACCACCTTATCTTAAGAGCATCCCCAATTAACTATTTATAACCCTCCTTTACTGTGTATTCTTTATTTGTCATAATCCATTGAGCATTCTAGAATCCTGTACCCATCTTCTTGTTTATTTTGCATAATATTCTCAAATGCCAACTACTATCCATAGGAGGATTGTAGTCTGCCCAGCTCTGTCCTGTCAAGTAAACAGCATTCACCCATTTCACCCATAAATGGTCTTTTTTGGAGTGAATCCACCTACTATATTTAGTAACACAGGCTGTATTCCAGATCACACTATCTTTTAATCCTACTCCTCCACACTCCTTCGATCTACAAACCTCATTCCAAGCAACTAGAGGGACTCTAGTATAATTCTCACTTCCATTCCAAAGGTAACTCCTACAAATTGACACCACCTTCTTGATGACCATTTTCGGAATATATTAGCCCAAAAGGAGTGAAGTTGTGAAAGGACTGCATAAACCAGCACTAGTCTTCACCTATTGATGTGGTGTGATTGTAGTACGTTAATCCGCATGTTTTAGGCATCTTAGAATGTATTTGAGCGCGATTTTATCGTGATTCGTGGACCGCGCCGTTCGGAGTATTTTGTAGCTTATACGGCGGTTTTGCGGATTTTTGGTTGCTCAAACCCTTGGCGATCCTTGGACGATAATAGTTGGTCAAGCTTGGGTTTGTGACGAGGCATGGAGAAGATAGCTTGGCTTTGCATCGGGATTGGCGCACCAGCTCGGGATTAGGAGCGGAGAAGAAGGCGAGGAGCTGCTGTTTCTCGACTCGAGATTTGGGATTCTCGAGTCGAGGAGGCTCACTCTCGAGTCGAGAAGTACTTTCTCGACTCGAGATTTTCCCTGATCTCGACTCGAGAAGGTGTTTTCTCGAGTCGAGGATTTCTGACGCTCGACTCGAGAATCGCCTCCTCGAGTCGAGAATTTCTGTTTCCGGGAATCTTCTTTGAGGCTTTAGGCGGTTGCTTTTGTGTTGGACTCTTTTGTTTTTGTCCTGTAGTGTCTTTTGTTTTTATCTTGAATAAAGGGGCATGAACCCCTCCCTAGTTCTACCTACCTTGGGATGCTACCTACCTTGTATATAGTCAATTTTCTTATTATTTTCATCAAGACTTCATTTTAGAGAGAGTTTTCATAGTTTTAGAGAGAGAATTAAGGAGAGATTAAGAGTTTTGTTATGGATTCCATCTCAAATCTTGTTGTAATAATTCTCATGGAAGGCTAATCACCTTCTAGACTCTTGGTGTAATCAAATTCTCTCATCCTATGTATTAGTAAGAATTTCTTCTCTCTATTTTACCTTTAAATTCATAGTAATTAATTCCTTGTTCTTCAATTGCTTGATTTACCTTTATTTTGTCTAATTGGTTGATTGGATTGAATTGGGTATTTCTTATGCTTGGTTTTTAATTGATGATCATTGATTATTAACCTTAAAGGAAGCAACTTTCACATGTTTAGTGTATGGTTATGACTAATTTGTGATTGAGGAATTAATTAAGCAACTAATAGGTTGGATTTGATTATTGTCGCGGTTGCGGCTAATTAGATACTAATTTGGATTGTTGTTAATCTTTTATTAATCCATGCTCTTCATGCCTTTGGTTTTGATTTGTTTGAGTGGTCACTAGACGAATTAAGGCTAAAAGGAGGGGAATTTGGTAGCGGTTGCTCAAATTCCCCAATAAAGAGGATTAATTGGTGCAAACCGAGATTATCTATGAATGGTATAATTAGAGAGGAGTAAAATTACTATATTAGGGTGTTAGATGAGATTATCACCGAGGGTCGCCTTAGTTATCTTGATAAATCGTTAACTTCTTGTTTCGTTGACTTTCAATCTAAAAATCCCCCCTTTTATTGTTCATTTCGTTTGTTTATTTATTTTCCGCATAGAATTGCAATTTAGACTTCCCCCTCTTCCTTGTGTTCGATAACCCACTTACCCTAACTTCTTAGTTAGTAATTAGTGGTAATTTGATAGGATTTGACGACAATCTAGCTATCACCTATGTCTCTATTTAAATTCAAAGCTTGATTATTAAGCTCTCTAGCATCAACCAATTCAATTCTTCATCAGAAAAATCACTACCAAACTCATCATACTCCACAGCATTAGTATCATAGTTAGACTTATGATCAAATTACTTCACAATTTGGTTATCATCGAAGATCAACACAATAAGTAATCCCCAACAAATCAGTAAAAGTAACATTAGGACCTACATCAGAATCTAAATGAACACAATTGTCATGCTCATACTCATGCTCAGTGTAAATGTTCACATCTGCACCATCTTTTAAAAGCAACAACACATCCTCATAACTACTTTCAGTAGACAATAACCTCAAACCATTAGGTAGACCTACATTAGGTAAGTTTTGTCAATTTCAAAAGGGAGGTTGTCAAATCTAATAGACTGACCTCCCATATATTTGAATTTTGGAGCAAGTTTCCAATATCCACCATGATGCAGCCATATGGTAGGATTTAAGCTCATATGATTCAAAATTGAACAACTTTAATAGAATGCAAAATGAACTTGAACAAATAGATGAAACTTGATTCCATAAATCACCAAATTCATTACATATTGATAAGTCACAAAAAAAAAAAAAAACAGAGGCATTACATAAAATTCACATAAATTAGATCATTGTCCATACTAGAGCACACTACATAAGGTTCTGGCCTAATGACTACATTAAACAACCAAAGGCTCTAATGGCTACATTAAACAACTCAAAATAAAGCCATGATGCCTACATTACACAAGCCAAACCCAAAAGATGCTACATTACAATACCAACATCCCAAACCCTCTACATAGCTTCATCACAATCACCAAAGAGCAGAGGGAAGTCATCATAGTAGTAGAGATAGTCTCCATCTACAATGGCTGACAAGCCAGGTTCATTGAAAAATGCAGCCACCAAAATCTGTAAGGGTCCTCATGGTACCTCCTCACATTATATGGAACATTGTTAGTCCAGTAGCACCACTCCCTCCACTTTCAGCAAGTCATACAACAATAGACCTATCACCCTTTCTAAATTAACCCAAATATGGTTGAGCAAAATCTCTTCCATGCTAAGCAGAGGGTGAGCAAGAGCCTCCATCCGCCACAACATACTATACGAATCCTTACTATTCTACCACAACTATACAAAAACAATAAAATAGAGCAAACTAGAGCAAACTATAACGAGATGAAAATTAAGAAAAACCGCCAAACCCTAATATAGACAACTAGAGCTGGGCATCTGCGGGCTTGGGCCGGGTAAGGGCCGAGTTAAAAGGTTAATTTCTACCCGTAAATGCGGGCAGTATCGGGCCGGGCTGATCATACGGGTTAATTTTTTTTGCCCTTACCCTTAACTCCTTCACGGTACGGGCCACCCGCGGGTATGGTGGGCCGAAAATTTTAACCTTTTTGGATGATTGTATTTTGAAAAATTTCCAAATTTATATAATAAGTAGGAATGTTTTATAATAATTAATCAAAATTTAAAGACATTGTTTTAGGATAATGATACTCCCATGAAACTTCACACTCATAGAAAGTTAGAAAATGTCTCATAAAAAACAAATAATAAACTAAAAGAAAAAAAAAGTTGACCAAATAAAAAATAAAGAGGCATGCTTCATTTCGTCCATAGTCCAGTACTCCATTAGCTTCACCATGAAATCTATAACCTACAATTTGGAATAAAGACAATTGGAACTAGTTAGATTATAAAGTAATAATTCAAGAGAGAAACAATAAATTAACTAATTTAGTTAGTAATTTGAAAAGGTACACACCCATCATTTAGCTCCTGGTCATCTTCATTGTCTTCTTGTTCTTCACATTCGTCATCTGCAGCACCATTTTTTTCACCGTAACGAAATAAAGTGGATGAACCTTCAAATTCAGCATACATAAAAAGAAACGTATTAATCATCACTTAAAGTTTATAAGTAAAAATAGTAGACATAACTCGAAATTACCTAATGTAAATCCTTTGGCGCGCAACCAATCTTCATAACAAGCTAAAGATTCAATGGTTTTTGATGACAGAGAACTTCTCCAAGGACTTATTAACTTCTTGCCCATACTAAAAGCCGATTCTGAAGGTACTGTAGAAATACAAATAGTTAAAATGTCACGAGCTAAGGATGAAAGGCATGGATAACGCTCCGTATTTTTCTTCCAGTAGTCTAAAACAAGAAGATCTTCCTTAACACTAGCATTCTTCTCCTCTAAGTAAAGCTCGATTTCAGATTTGTCAAAATCAGACTTCCTCTTTCTACTAAGAAACAGATCATAGTCTCCATCATCATCAACTTCAATTCCCTCGTTCTGAGCATTATTTGTTTTAGACCTAGAAGGCCCTGCAAGATCTGCTCTAACTCTACTTGCTTTATAAGACGCAGTAGTAGCTGATTTGTACTCCTCGAACAAGTCGAAAAGAGTGTCTCTAATTGTTTCAATCATTTCTTTAGCATATACTTCCCCATACAGTTTCTCATAACAATATTCGACCCTCTCCAACTTAAATCGAGGATCTAACACAGCATCACATGAAAGAATAAGATTGTACTCTGACCAATATTTGTCAAACTTAGCTTGCATATCGCTGACCATTTCGGTCAAAAAACAAGGAGGACCATTAAGAACATCTGTTAGTTTCTTATGGACTTTCCATACTCCATGAAAATAAATATTAGCAGTAGGTGTTATGGAGGCAGAAAAGGCATTAGTAACATCCCAGAAAACCTTCAAAAAATTACGTAATTCGATCACCTTTTCCCATTCTGCATGCGTAAGATGAAACACTTTGATTTCTTTGTCTTTACTTACGAAATTATCCAAAGCATCTCGAAAATAAATAAAGCGATCAAGCATCAAAAAAGTTGAGTTCCATCTAATACATGTATCAAGACGCAACCTTTTGGTAGTGTTCAAGCCAAATGTTGACTGAGCATCCAATCTCATAGAACTTTTTCCTTTTAGGAACCGAATGTCGCAAATGCTTGACTATACTTCTAATCTTGACAACAACCTCATCAATAAGCTTTAAACCAGCTTGCACCACAAGATTAATAATATGACATGAGCAACGCATGTGGAAAAATTCTCCACTAAGAACCAAAGAGTGTTTTCTGTGAAAATGAGTTTTAAGAGAAGTAATCATGGAATCATTATAAGATGCATTGTCTACTGTAAAAGTAAAGACCTTATGAGCAATCCTCCATTGACCCAAACAAAGTGTGACCTCATCAGGTAGAGACACTCCATCAAACGGAGGTGTTAAAACCCCAAATTTGATGATTCTCTTTTGTAGTTTCTAGTCAGAATCAACCCAATGAGCCGTAATACACATATACTCATCTTGAGTAGGTTCACATCTCCAGTTATCAGTAGTAAAACAAATACGGCCAGGGGCTTTTTGCAAGTCATCTTCAATTAAAGATTTTTCTTCATTGTAATATCTAATTGCATCTCGCCTAAGAGTGTACCTACTCACATTACTGTATTGCGGGCACACAACAGACATTAGAAATTTGAAACCAGGTTCCTCACAAGTAGTAAATGGGTGCGCTCCTGCTACTACATAGACACAAATAGCTCGACGAACCTCATGCAAATCAACATTAGGATTTCTCAAGGACATATTTAGACCTTTACCACTATCAGAGGGGGTGCCACTAATGCAGAAATTTATAATGTCATAATTAAATCGTAAAGCACATTTCTCCATGTGCCTTTTCATGTGAGATGTACCACTACTAGCATTAGCATTAAAAGTTTTCTTACTGTAGTTACACGTAGCTCGTGTAACAACCCTAAATTTTGACCAATCTATAAATGGAAATAAACTTAAAAATGTTATGCCGCAATCGACTACCAAGTCAATTGCAAGGCTATTTATTCAATTACATCATTAACTAGAAACGTAACAGCGGAAGTCTTAAACAATGTCGAATCTAAGTTCTCAAAACCAAACTCAAATTACATAATCCCAATAATAATAAATGTCTAATGATAGTATTAAAAATCCCCAGCATGCACTTGACTCTTCTAGCAAGCATCCACATCAACAAGACCTGTCAAACTATGCCATCAAAGAATGACATAGGCCCCAGAACATGGTAGGGAACAAACCAGAAGGAAGAACGTCAGCATACAGGCTGAGTAAGAATCACAAAACAATTCAAGAAACGGAAGATACGCGCCTTGAGGCGCGTAGCTAACAAATAATAAGCAATCGATACAATAACAATTCAAAAGGTGCGACATCACACATATCGCTAACAAGAGCCAAAAGTCTTGTCACATCACAACGTCAACGGCTGGGCTCCTACCCCACAGCCACCACAATCTCGAACCAACGCGAGCTAGAGTACTAGAAAACAGATCCTAACGTCTTGAAGTGTGCACACCCCTCACTAGAGGGCCAGGTAGGATGCGAAGCCTCTAGGAGGTAAGCCGATTAGGAAGTCGGTAGCTACTCCGACCTAAACAACCTTGATCAGAGGTTAGAGGTGACCGATCCGGGCCGCGTCACCTTACTCTAGGTGGTAAACATCACCAACAATATCATTATCATAAACATTAGTGTACACTATCATATACGCGCGTAAACAAAACATATCATGCAATCGTTAACAATATATATAACATACAAACTACAACAAATCAACAAAACAGCAACAACGACACACACTCGGCCGAGAGGCCGAGTGGCCGAAAGAAACCGAACGGCCGAAGGGCCGAGCCGACGGTAATCAAGAGGCCGAAGGGCCGGTTCTTTTGAGCCGATTGGCGGGGAAAGCTGCATGGTTATTTCAAAAGGTATTGATACAAAAATGGTAGAGCAATAATAGATACAATGTGAATCAATGGTCAATGGAAGCGAGGTTAGTACCAAGATAGACAAGCTTTAGAGTTTAGATATTGTGGTTGAGATCATAACCAACGTTCTTACCCTTCCAATAAAATCACAAGCTCAAACTTAAGTTTAGAACGGTATCTCCTTGAACACACAACCTAAGAAATCACCAACAACACTCAATTACTAATCAATATTCCAAACAACACAAAAGACATTGATACAACATCCAAACGATCTCCAAACTTCACCAAATTCGCACAACACTTACCCAATTATACCAACAACATAATTCCACCATCAAACCATCAAAACACCCACAATAACACTTAATTTAAGACAAAATCAGATCTGGACAGAATATAATTTCCACCTTTAAATCATCATAAAACACTCCCAAATCATAATAACATGCTTAACAATTCATAATAGTAAATCCCTTCAATTACTACACAACTCTAACCACAAAATCATCATCAATTCATCACAAACTTAATCTCAAGAATCCTAATTCAAAACCTTAATAACTTCATGCATCAAATCACCAACAATTATTATTACAAACCCAAACATAATTAATTAACATCAAATTCATGCTTAACTTCAATTAACATGAATATAAACAAAAGCCCTAATCTAAATCAATAGTACTAAGTGTAGGAACATACTATTCTTGAGGCTAGAAGTAAGAAAAAGGGGCAAGAGAGCGGCGGTGGTGCTCGGCGGCGACGGGCGGCGACGGGCGGCGCGCGGTTCTCGGGCGCGCTGCTCTTCTTCTCCTTCTCTCTTTCTCGGCTCCTCTCTTCTTCTCTTTCTCCTTCTCTTTCTCTTTCTCTTTGGGCAACGGGTAGAGTAGTAGTAAGGGTTCGGGTTTTTGTTTTGTATTTATAGTTTATGGTGTGAGTTAAAAGACGAGTTTTGGTAAGACGGTTTACGGTAATTATTAATTGAACTGCTAAATTAGGAGGGTGGCCAAATAAGGAAAGTAGACTCCAATTACCCAAAATAGAATTATACATCCTCAAAATGATTATCTTTCATAAAACTTCCTTAATTAAAACTCTCAAAAATACGGGGTGTTACAGCTCGTTTCTCACCCGAAGGAAGGACTTCTCTGGTCATAGTTTTCCATACATTTGATGTTAACTTTTTGCCCTTCGCAGTACAAGGTACAACAACATCTTGGGGGTCTAAATTAATAGGTTCATCTGCATTTCCCGAAGCCATGGTTCTGCAAAAATTACAATCTCATATTAAGATGATTTTATAGTAAATTAAAGGAACAATGAAATGAAAGTACCAAGTTAGAATTGAACGACACATGCATAAATTGATTACTAGACTACTATTCTACTAATATGACATCATCCATGACTTCATTCATCATTAGCATATGGAGATCTTAATTATAAAAAGGTTGAATAAAGGAACATATGAGAAGTTGAACTTACCAGAAGCAAATTGATATATGGCATAGTGAAGAGTGCAGAGATTTCTTTATATTCTAGTCTCAAATCTCAATGATATCTTTAGGCCTAATTACATGCTTTCTTTTTATGATTATGTTTGCAGTATTAGTAAAGAATACATAATTACCTCTTATTTTCATGGAATCCTTACAAAAATAAAAGATTATGATTGATACAATTATCCTCATATAATTAGTTTTTGACTTTGATTTTTCAGGTTGTTATTTCGTACAAGTATAAAACCTGTTTGCGGGCTAACCGGGCTGGCCCGTGGGCTATTGCCTTGTTTTCTGACCGGCCCAATTTCAAATATGGGCCGACCATTACGGCCCATAACCCATATTTTTATTTTTTTTTCATGCCCTCACCCGTAAAAAAGACGGGTCGGGACAAACGGGCTGACCCGTCCTTGAACAGGTCTACAGACAACGCAAATATGTAGATATACCAAAATAAAACATAAACAGAGACAAATAGAGCAAACCCTAATCTGATCAACATCATATTCAACCAAATAAAAGAGTACAAGCACCAAAATTCAAATTTGCAAACCCCAATACTAAAAAAATATTAACATTAATCTAAAAAAACAAATTCCCACCAAACATAAAACTGTCAATATACGGTATATGGAGATCAAACACAACAGGCACAAGAAAAATGAGATCATCAAAGCACTTTTCATGTTCAAAACTATTCATCAACCCAAAAATTGTATAAAAAAAACCCCAAAAAATAGCAGATCAAGTTGAATTTTACATACCTTATGATGATGATCAGGTTTTGTTGATTTTGTTTGATGAGAAACAGAAGAAAAAAAAAAGGATCGAAAATGGAGTGAAAAGGGATTTTTTGGGGTGTTATGGAAAGGAGAGAAAAGCAGCAGTTTTGTTGGTTGGGGAAGACGAAGAATTGTGCCAAAACAGTCCAATAATGCAAAAGAGGGAAATATAGAGGATACTGTCTTTGGGCCGTCATTTTGTTCCAGCATTAACTCTCCTTCGCCACGCCATCTATAGACTAACGGGAAGTTAACGCCATCTACTGCAGTCCCTGATTTTTACAAAAAAAAGTTAACGGTCCCCAATTTCACCCTCAAGGCAAAGTTCAGGGACCATTTTAGCACTTAACTCAGCACAACCCATCAAAAAAGATTGGACTCACCCAAAAAACAAGACCACCCAGAACCTTATATTCCCACTGTAGCTCCTTGTCAATCGCCATCATCAGCATGTGTGGATCAAATGATGGTTAGCTAATTGTGGGTAAGTTGTAGTTCACAAACAATGACCTTCAATTTTAAAGGAAGATAATTATTTGGGATGTTTGCGCCTATTGCTAATGCCCCAATTGCAAGGAGAAGAAGGCCACTCGTGTGAGATTTACAGTAATTTTTCTGGGTTTATTGGTCTTAATTTGGGAGAACTTTTTTGATAGAAGTATTGTTGTGATTTTCAAGTAGTGGTGTTGTTTGAGTTGATGAAAATGATGAACAAATTAAACACTATCCATGCAAATGTTGAAACTAGAAGAATTCAAAGATGGAGAAGTAGGTGTAATGAGTGGGGAGAGGGGAGAGAAAAAAGCAAAAGAGTCAAAAAAAAATTGAAAGAAACAAAATGTTAGACCCCCTGCCCCACAGTGAAACTAACAGAAAACTTAATCGAAACCCTGAACTGAACAAAAAAAAAAAAATGGACCCTGAATTGAGAAAAACATGAAACGTTAGACCCTCAACTAACACTTAACTTTCATATGAGCCCTTAATCTCTTATAAGCCCCTCTGAAATCTGGGGTATTACAATTTACGTAAAATGGGCGGAACTTAAAGATGGGGACCTTAGTATTATTAATAATCACAAATCTTCTGTAGTAATAAACCTCGAGATTTATGTTTTTTTTAATTTGTTAGTGAAACCATTTATCACTACGCTACGTCCATTTATGTCGTGTTATACTATGTTATAATACGTTTCATACAACATAAACATGGTTCATTAACATGTTCGTGATCTACTCGTGTGTAGTCGTTTACACTTATATGCTTTTGGTTTCCTTAATTGAACAGATGTAGCGAAATGAGAAACATGTCATAGTAACTTCCATTTAAAGGAAATGAGTAACATATACTATTCATCAATTTTCTATGAAGATGATGAATATGATGAAGATGACGAAGATGATGAATGTGATGAAGATGATGTTGTTGAAGCTGAAACTGTTGTTGCTGAGCCCATTCCTGGCGCTCATGCTACTCCTGTAGGCGCTCATGCTGCAACTGATGGCGGTCCTGCTGAAGCTCCTGTTGCTGAGCCCCTTGCTGCCGTTCCTGCTGCTCCTGTAGGCGCTCCTGCTGCAGCTGATGGCGCTCCTGGTGCAGCTGCTGGCGCTCCTGATGCTGGCGCTCCTGCTGCAGCTGCTGGCGCCAAGCGTCGTGTTGCTGGAGGTCCTGATGCGGCTTAATCTGCTATTGAGCCTTGATTATTAATCCTTCCATCCCAACTCAAACACCCCGACCCGTTTTTATAGTGGAATACGAAAAATTGATATAGTAAGTTAAGTGGGGTAATATGAGGACAAAGGAGAAGAGATAATGTGAGGATTAATAAGAGTAGGAGAGATAATGTGAGAGAGGATGTAATAATTTAATAAAAGTAGGAGAGAGAAATATGCCCAAAATAGATGGGGTGATTGAGGTGGGACGTCCTGAAATGGAATATGGGGTGCTTGAGTTGGGACGGAGGGAGTAGTTATTACTGTTTTCTACAGCAGCTTAATCTGCTAATGTTTCTCTGCCAATTTCTCTTTCCCTGGTTATTACTGTTACCTTGTGGTTATGAGTGTTCTCTTTATAGAGCTCGATTAGTTAAACTACGTTTGATGACTTGCCAGTTATGCTTTCAAAAATTCATTTCTCTGCTACAGAGTGCAGTGGGTAACTTGGTACCGTATGAAAATAGACTGCTCAACTGTCACAAATTAATCTTGTACCTGCTATCCTTAGTCCTTGCATTACTTTAGAAGTTTTCCCCAACTGTTTGAGAGTGTGTGTTTTCTTGATGGTCACTCGCTCTCTCCTGTTGGTGACTACTTGCTTGTGGTTTAAAACGTAAGCTCTCACTTTCTCCCGTGTACGTTTTAGTTTTTGCCCATCACATGATGCGCTATTGTCGATTTAATATGACAACGACCAAATCTATATTCTACTCCGTATTAACTAGTATATGTTCTCTCTCCTCTTGCACTCTTACAATTAGTTTGACCGAGGTTCTGCTTACAGATTTTCTAGCATGTGTGTATCTTCTATTTTTTCATTTTTCAACACTTAGCCTAATTAGCGATATGCTCCAGAATTAGTTGAGGTTATACTAGTTTCACAAAAAAATTTGTTAGTTAAGGTTATCGAATAGGTAAAACATAGACTTTCAAAAAAATAATAATAAGGGTAAACGTTGCATTAGAAAAATAAGGTAAACATTCCATCAACTCCCCCGATTAGTCTGAGGCGGTGCCGAGTTTTGGGGAGCTCACATGAAATCGGCTTAATTGAGCTTATTTTTTTTATGATTTTTGTTTTCTTTCTAATATTTCAGCTTAGTTGTTTGGCTTGAGTGAGGTTGTTGGGTTGGGGTTGGGTTATCAATTTGAGGGTTTG
The DNA here is from genome assembly GCA_963457585.1 of Spergularia bocconei. Classification (NCBI taxonomy): domain Eukaryota; kingdom Viridiplantae; phylum Streptophyta; class Magnoliopsida; order Caryophyllales; family Caryophyllaceae; genus Spergularia; species Spergularia bocconei. The sequence continues at coordinate 8,254,422 of OY734951.1, read as the reverse complement.
GGATGACGTGGTGATGATCGGTGGGCGTCAATGGCTCGGGTGGTACATGCGTCGTCTATGTTATTGTGGTTTCCTAGACTAGGGTAGATCTGCTCGTTTACACTATTGGGCTCCTCCTATTAAAGATTTAAACACATGAACTCGAGGAGTTAAGTGCTAAATTGGTCCTCAAACTTTGCAATTTGGGTGAAATTGGGGACCCTCAACTTTTGTTGTTAATATGAGGGACTCAGTTAACTTCCGTTTGTTAAGTGCTGAGCTGGACATACAAAGGGCCAGAACTTGCTGCAAATTCCTGACAAGCAAAAGCAATAGAAGGACCTCCATCACCGAAAACCCAGATTAATTAATGCAACCTTCATTTTTCATTTTTTGATTGTGAATCTTACAATTCCTATAGTGTACCCTCAGGGGTATATGCAGTTTTCGTACCCCCACGACATTTAGATGAACAATTGATCTAATTTGTTGTGCACCCACTAATATTTTGATGAGCAAAAACTAAAGTATATTAGTCCTCCATACTATAAGTCAAATACATAAAAGATCATGCAATAACACTTGAAAAATATGTTCATCAATTTATAATTCAATGCTAGCGAAAAAAATCATAGCTCATAAAATCAACATTGTTTGCTCATCAAATCTATTAGAGGGCCAAAGAAAGAAGGAGGTTTAGGAATCAAAGAAGTACTAAGCTGGAATAAAACCATAATTGTAAAATGGATATAAAGCTGCAAACAACTCCTGATAATGTATGGTGCGGATGGATCAATGCATATTATCTTAAAGGCTGCAGCTTCTGGAATTGTGGGAGTAAGCAAGACAATTCTGTAACTTGGAAAACCCTTCTCAGATTGAGGGATGAAGTTATAGAAAGACTGGGGGACATTCAAGCTGCAGAAATCAAATTAGGGACTGGAATAATAGGACAACATCAGGCTAATGCATTTATGACTTCTTCCGAATGCATAAGGAGGAGGTTAAATGGTCTAAAACTGTATGGGATAGTTGTTGTGTACCTAAAAGCTCTGTCATTGGTACCATAGCCTGTCATAATGCCCTGCCTACAATTATTGATAATCTCCAAAAAAGAGGCATGTGCATCCCCTACAGATGCACATTGTGCTGCTGCAATGAATAAAACATGAATCATCTTTTCTTTATATGTGCTTACTCCACAGAAATATGGGGAAGAATGAGTCGTAGCACTCAATGCACTCACATTACAAAATAGCTTCAATTAAATACTCATCTTAGAAATTAATCAAAAGTTTCAAAATTAGAAGATTGAGGAATTGGGAGAAGAAAAATAAAAGGGAATTGTTGCATAAATAATTAAGAAAGGCTAAAAGAGATTCAAGGGAAAATAACCCAAATTCAAATTGGAAAAAGAATGCTTATTTCTTACTAACATAAGGGAAGGGCATTGAAAAATAAACGAAATGGGGGAAAATAATTGACAAGTACCAAGGAAAAAAAAATTAAAGTAAAAGAGACCCAAAGATTCAATCGTTATTCCACATTATAAAAAAACATACAAAACCCAGATCAGAGAACTAAAAACCCTCAATGTTTGTTAAAAAAAAATTGGATTCACAAGGGCCCAAATCATCAACATCAATACTTAGCAAGAATTTCTCAAGATTACCATCAAAGAGCTTGAAGCAATAATCAAAACCCTCCAAAACGACGCTGTTCTATTGCTGCTAAATTGCCTCTTAAATCCTCTTTCCCCGACCCTAAAACTTGATTGATTTATTCAATTCGCGATCTTCGTCTTCAATTCAACCTTAATTGATTTATTTTTAGAGATTTGGTGATCAATTTTATTCCCCTAAAATTGATAATCAAAACCAAAAAAAATAAATCTGATTGTTGGGTCAAGACTTTGAGATTGAGTTTGGTGTAAAAAAAAGTTGGTGTTTACGGAGTGGTGATGGAGTTACCATGAGTGTAGATTATAGAAGGGAGAGAAAGAGAGTGAAGGGATGGAATGACATGAGGAAACTATCAGCTTGTAGCAGTATTTACAAAGATGGACGGAGGCCAATCTCATAGCAAACTAACGGCAAAACTCACGGTCATGGACGAAGACCCTTGTTTTTGCAGGAAAGCTATGGGTGTTTAATTTCACCGAGTTAAGTGTCAAAATGTTCCCCGAACTTCTCAATTTGGGTGAAATTAGGCACCCATTACTTTTCTTGTAAAAATTGGGGTTTCAGTTAACTTCTCCGCTAGCACAAACCCCCAATTCAATTAAACCCCCAATCACTTAAACTCCCAATTCAATCAAACCCAAATTCAACCAAACCCCCAATTCAATTTTTTTCCGCATGCATAACGAACAAACCCTGATTTTCAATTGAAGCTCCTCCCAATTCAATTTTTTTGCGCATGCATATATCACATACCCATAACTCAGATATGAAAATTCGACTAATCAACCCTGATCAATGTTTTAGGCAACCATATGTCAATCAACAAAAAAAAAATCAATCAAATAAAATTTAATTGCAATGAAATCTCATGAGTCTCCTCTTGATGTTGATTCATATCACCAAGTGATAAATACCCAGAAAAAGGGGTAAGTAAGCGAGAGAAAAGAGACATGCCTTGATAATTGAAAATTGATCATTGAAGCATGATGATTATGATTCAACTCATCAAAAATATCCCCACGATATCTTCTGTTTCGTTTCCATCAAATTCAACTTTGAATTATCTACAAGGATTTAATGATCAACTTACTTCACCAAAACATGATCATCAAAACCCTAAAAATAATTCTGGGTTGAAATTGATTTGGTGTGAGCTTTTTTGGTGATAATATAAGGTGATTTTTGCCATGATTTTGGTGTCATTTTCAGGTGAGTTTGATTAATTAATTACACTGGTGATAATATAAGGTGATTTTGCCTCAACCTCTCACCCGCTGGTGATCACACCCTACCGGCGACATCTTCACACCACCCACTGGTGATATAACTACTGTCGATCTTCCTCACCAAACGGCCCTCCCCTGGCAATCTCCTCTCTCGGCAATGCAACCCGCCATTATTCTCCCTCACACCTGCGACGTCGACATCAGTCCCATGTGGTTGCCGATCTCCTTTCGCCACCTCTTGTCTCCGGTCTCCTTGCGCTGTCTTCGACCCACTTGACTACCATTGGGAATCCGATGGATACCACCATCATGTGGGCGGTGAGAGGAGAGAAAGGAGAGTATTTAGTGGGAATGAAGCAAGTGAGGGGGGAAGATGGGAAATGGATTGTCATTGTGAGGTCGCCGGTGTTATCCGCCTCAGATGGACTTGCCGGAGAGGAGATAGGTGGTGTTGCGCCGTATCGAGGGTGGCAGGGGTGGGGTGCTCCGGTAGGGGGTTGGGGAGGATAGAGCAGTGAGTTGGTTGCCAATTAATAAAATTGGGTAGATTAATATAAGTTACTAGTTTTTACATCGTGCTACGCACGATATTCATTGATTAGTGTGTTTGATCTTATGCGTAAATTAGTGAAATAGAGATATTACAATATTAGTCAGCGACTTCTTTAATTTTGGCCAAACCCGCTTAATACTAATTCATGTATCTCTAATAATATAGATATTAAGAAGGCTTTTGACTCCCTCAGCTAGGATTTCATTGAGGAAACTCTCCACATCTTTGAAATTTCCCAAACTTTCATAGATTGGACAATGGCATGTGTTAGAAGTCCTTTGTACTCATTGAAAATAAATGGCTCAAGCAGGGGTTTTTTCAAGGGTGAATGTGGAGTCAGACAAGGTGATCCAATCTCACCCTATTTGTTTTATCTCAGCATGAAAATGTTGTCTAGAAGATTGAGAGCTATGGTCAGAAGCAAGAATTACTCTATGCACCCTAAATGTGCGAGGATTGGGCTAACACACCTTGTTTTTGCTAATGATCTCATGATTTTTTCCACGGGAGACAGTCCATTTGTGCTTTCAATTGTCAAAGCTTTGAATAACTTCTCGGATATCTCTGGGCTCCAAGCTAATCCACATAAAACTGACATATACTTTGCAGGGATTGCTCCAAGTATTAGACATGAAATAATTCAAATCACCCAATTCCGGGAAGGAAAATGCCCTTTCAGATACTTGGGCATCCCTCTAAACTCTGCCATGGTTAAATGCCATATGTATAATCAGCTTATTACCAAGTTTCAAGGGCCCCTACAACATTGGACTTCCAATTTCCTGTCGTATGCAGGCAAGATTCAGCTTATTAACTCAGTTCTTTTTGGCACACAGTACAAAATTACTGGTGCAATGTCAATCTTGTCCCTCAAAGCATGATTAAACAGATGAATAAGCTCTGTAGAAATTCCCTTTGGAACATTCCAAAGGGTCAGAGGAAAATGATCTACAAAAGATGGGCGAGCTCATGTGCACCTAAGGAGGAAGGGGGGTTCAATATCAAATAGGTATTAGCTTGGAGCAAAGCTTTGATAGGTAAGTGGTTATGGCTGATTAAATGCATTAAGAGTAATATCTGGATATGCTGGATTGCAAAGTACATTGTGTCAACAAGAATATCTTGGAAGTGCAGACAAAACAACATTATGCTGAATCACTATCTTGCATCTTGAAGGTGAGGGATGGAATTCTAAGGGAAACAGAGTCTGTGGAAAATGCCATAAAGGTGATCAAATCTTGGAGCACATCAGACAGGTTCACAGTAAAAAAAGCCTATGATTTCTTTAGGCCTAAGTTCCCAAAATTCCAGGAGAGGAAAATGTTGGAGTAGGTGTCCTCCGACAATAATGCGTTGACTAATTAAATCTAATTAGGAATAAACCTGGGATATATTATAAATACTAAGTCAGTTGATTAACGTAAATCGATAACGCTTGGCTGGCTAGAGTTTGACGTTATTGTCGTTTTGACGGCGGTAATCAACTGATCCCTCCCGGTCACACTGATAAAGATAGTTTCTCCAAAAGATATTATATTTGTATTTAATACAATATAATATAAACCCTAATGTATCAGTAATAGAGTTAACTGATTATGTTGGATAGTGTTTTACGAGTTCGGAACTCGAGTCGGATAAATTATGGATTTTGTGTAAATTGTCAAAATTGACGATTAGCTATTTAAATTACAAAGAATTGTAATTTTAGCTTAAAATGATGTAATTAGTAATTATTATATAGAGATATAATAAGTAACTAACACTTAAAGAAATAAGTGTAGAAATTATACCCAAATTGTAACATAAGATGTTAAGGGGTATAATTAGTAAGGGCAAAATGGTCATTTGCCACAACCATTATATATAGTGTGTTTTATGTCAAATAAACACAACACATCATTTCTACATACACAAAAACTTGTTTTAGAGAGAGAATAGAGAGAAAACCCTCTAATTTCTCTAGAAATTCAGCCTACTTCCAACTCTTTTAAGATCAAGTTTTCTTCATTGCATGTCAATAAAAACTTGATCAAAACACTTCACTAAACCTAGAATAACATTAGCTAAAGTGTTAGCTAATTTTATTTTGGTTTTAGGGTTAAAATCTCATAAAAACTAGTCTTTTAGTGAGATTTTTTTGGAGAGCTTCTTTGGTGGATCAAGAGAGGAGGTTTCCTAACTTGGAAACTCAAGACTAAGGAGGAGGATCCCCATAAATTAGCAGCTCAAGATCCTTCATTTGAAGGAAGGTCTAAATTCCTCTTGATTAAGGTATAAAAAATATGTTTTATTACCTTATTTATGCTTTAATCTTGCATGCAACAAAAGATCCTAGCTAAACTTAATTAGGGGTAATTAAGTACTAATTAGAGGAGTCTAATTAGGGGCTAAATAACTTTCATGTGGTATCAGAGCATCGGTTTAAGTTGCATGTTAATTTTAAGCTTTAATTAGGTTAATTGGTAACTTAATTAATTTTTAATGATAAAAATTGGTTTTATCATACAAACTAAAGTTGCATGTGATGTTTTGGGCATGTGGATGCTCCAACCGAAATTATGATATTTTAGGAATTTATTTGCTAATTTTTGCTTATTTTTGGTTGTTTTTACAAGATTAATGCTATTTTCTAATTAATGGGTAATTAGATTAACATGCATGTTGATTTTTGTAATTTAAGAAATTTATAATTTTTCCAGAATTATAATGAGTATAATTTCCATAAATTTATTTCATAATTTTTATTGGCCATTTGTTATTAATTAGTAATAATGTAAATGGTGGAAAATTGATTTCTTAAGAAAAAATGACCAAAATAATTTTGCATATTTTTGTCCTTAATTAGCTACTGGTTGTGAGCTTAAATCACATAATGAAATAATTTCTAAATTTTTTTCATAATTAGTTATGATTTATTTAGATATTTTCGGGTTTATTATGTGTTTTTTGGACAAATAGTTAGCAAATATAATCAAATTAAACTAATTAATTCAATTTTAGTGGAGACTAAATATTGAAAAACTAATTTGTTGGTGGTTAGTTTAAACTTGAAAGGTGTTTTAAGTGTTGATTATTGATTCTAATAAGTTAGAATCGGAAATTCCTAAATTTATCGGGTTGCTTGTACTGTGAAGTTGAAAATCTGATTTTCGGTCTTATTTGCATGATTCTAAGTATAGTATGGCCATAGAGTACTATAGTATCGGTACTGTACCGAAATGTAAGGACGGTATCCGATTGGTTTGTAATAATTGCGATCTCGTATCGCCGGTTTGTAATAATATTTAATTTCCTTATTTTTTCAAAAATGTATAATAGGATAGTCCATATGTACATTTGTTTATATTGAAGACCTGCGCTTTTCACGGAGCCAATAGTTGGTGACTCGAGATCGAATTGAAGACGGAGCCTTTGAAGCTTTTGAAGCCTAGTTTAGGTTTAATTGCTTTTATTAGGTTCTAGTCTTATGGCCATACTAGGACTTGGATTTATTTGATGCATGCTTGGTTTAATTTCTGCACAATTATAACCAAACGCAAATCCCACATTGTCATATCCATTATCCACGACTCGCTAGATTTAGTTCACTTAAAAGCGATAGATAAAATATGACAAGATCTCTCACAAAAAATTTTAAAATCGAGATTTAGTCCTTCCACAATTCATACCTATGCAACCCTTGTTCATTAGGGGCACGCTCGCCCTAGCGGGGTGTTTCCTTTTTACCTTGGGGAGTAGGTTAATAAAGAGTTATTACGAGTGAATTTTGGTTTAATCTTGACGTGATTTGCAATACAAGTCTTGCAATACGGGACTAAAGGATTGATTTAGTTGAAATCGATCAACCGAGAGTTCTAAGTGTAGAATTAATCATGAGTTGGTTTACCGAAATTACATAAATTTAGGATGTATCGCCCTCCGCGTGCCTAGATTTATATAAGATCGGATCTCGGAATCATTTATATAATTTAGAGAGATCATTATATAAATGCCTAAATTCACAAATAATTATTTTAATGTGAATTTGACGATGAATTTAATCGATTGTTTTTCCCACGTTGTAGTTTAAAGTCGAAAATGGCTCAAATGTCCAATTCAGTAATATCCAAAGACTCCTGGCTTCGTAATTTTATGGAAAAGAATGAACTAAAGGAGGATGGAAGCAATTTTACTGATTGGGAGTTAAACCTGCGATTAGCCCTTCAATCTGATAGAAAACAACGTTTTCTATACGAACCCCCGATTCCCGCTCCAGGTCCCGACGCCACCCCTGATATGATACAAATGTATGAAGAGTACAAGCATGAATCTGACCAGATTAAGAATGTATTGATTTTTGCTATGCACCCGCGTTTACAGAAACGCATGATTGATTTTAGTGCATATCAAATATTCGCTAGGCTCACGACTAGTTTCTCGCAAAAGCCGCGAATACTTCAATACGAAGCAGCTTCGAGTTTCTTTGAGACTAAGCTCTCAAAGGGCCAACCAGTTGGTCCTCATGTTCTCAAATTTATCGAGAATGTTGAAACTCTTGAGAAGTTAGGATGCCCAATTTCTGAAGATTTTGCGGTATACCGTCTGCTTAATTCTTTGCCTGCAACATTCGGTCCTTTTAGGACGAATTACAACATGAATGATTTAAAGAAAAATCTTCATGAATTGCATGCCATGCTTGTACAACATGAGAGGGATTTGGTGTCAAGTGGGAGCGCGAATAAAGATGTTTTATCCATGGCGGTAAAACAAAAAGGGAAGTTCAAGAAGGGTGCGGGGAAGGGTAAGAAACCCGCGCGTGGCAAAGGAAAAGGAAAAGTTGCTTCGGGCAACAATTCTATTGCTAAGAGAGGCGCGACTCCTGAACAAAAATGCTTCCATTGTGGAAATTTCGGCCATTGGAAGCGAAATTGCCCACAGTACCTGGAGGAGAAGAAGTCGAAACCAGGTATATATATGATAGACATTAATTATGCAAGTACCACGTCCTGGGTATTGGACACTGGATGTGGATCTCACCTTTGTAATCACTTGCAGGGGCTGACGAAGGCACGTCGGCTGGCAAAAGGTGAAGTTGACCTCCGTGTCGGGAATGGAGCTAAAGTAGCCGCCGTATCAGTAGGAACGTATATTCTGTCACTGGCCTCAGGGCTAGAGTTGTATCTAAATAACTGCTATTTTGTACCAACTCTAAGTAAGAATATAATTTCGGTTTCTGTTTTAGACGCTGAAGGTTTTGAATTTTCAATACGAAACAACAGTTGTACCTTCTCGTTTAATGATATGGTGTACGGAACAGCCAAATCTATAAACGGTATTTACGTTTTAGATTTGATAAATGAGGTCTATCATGTAACAAATAAAAAGCTCAAAATAGGAGATCCCGATCAATCCTACCTTTGGCATTGTCGTTTAGGGCATATAAACGAAAAACGCATTGAGAGACTCGTAGCCAATGGAGTTCTCAAACCATTTGATTTTGGATCATATGGAACATGCGAATCTTGTCTTTTAGGCAAGATGACTCGAGCACCTTTTTCAAGAAAAGGAGTACGAGCGAGTGATTTATTGGCCCTCATTCATACAGATGTTTGCGGTCCAATGACAATCACTGCTAGAGGAGGTTATGACTACTTTGTCACTTTTACAGATGATTTTAGTAGATATGGCTACATCTACCTAATTAAATATAAAAGTGAGGTACTTGAGAAATTTATAGAATTTCAAAAGGAAGTAGAAAACCAATTAGGAAAGAAGATCAAGGCCTTACGATCTGATCGGGGAGGTGAATATCTCAGTAATGACTTTGATATTCATCTGAAAGACTGTGGAATCATATCACAGCTTACACCTCCTGGTACACCACAATTAAATGGTGTAGCCGAAAGAAGAAACCGTACCCTGTTGGATATGGTAAGATCAATGATGAGTCAGACTGAGCTTCCTGATTCATTCTGGGGTTTTGCTCTCCAAACTGCCATTTTCACACTCAATAGATGCCCGACTAAATCAGCTCCGAAAACTCCATATGAGTTATGGAGAGGAAAAGTTCCGAACCTCTCATTTATCAAGATCTGGGGTTGTGAAGCATATGTCAAAAATAAGACTGACAATAAGCTTGCACAAAGATCTGATAAATGTCTCTTTGTAGGTTATCCTTTACATACTCGAGGATATTACTTCTACAATCGTCTAGAGAACAAAGTTTTTGTGTCTCGAGATGCTGTCTTTTTAGAAAAGGAATTTATTTCTAAAAGACAGAGTGGGAGAAAATTTGAACTTAGTGAAGTTCAGGAGCCACAAATGCATAATGAGGCTCAGGATGTTTTGCCAGAAGACATTCCTGAATCGTCTAACTCTGTGGTTCCATTTTCCACTCCTAGAAAAATGGAACCACAGAGTTAGACGATTCAGGAATGTCTTCTGGCAAAACATCCTGAGCCTCATTATGCATTTGTGGCTCCTGAACTTCACTAAGTTCAAATTTTCACCTAGAAGGTCAGGCAGATCAAGCCACCCACCAGATCGATACCTAGGTGTGATCGAGGATGGTGGTGATCACCTTTTGCTTCTAGAAAGCAATGAGCCTGCAACCTACAGAGCAGCCATGACTGGACCGAATTCTGCTAAATGGCTGGAGGCAATGAAATCCGAGATAGATTCCATGTACGAGAATCAAGTATGGGACTTGGTTAACTTGCCTGAAGGAACCAAGGTTCTTCAGTGCAAATGGATCTTTAAGATCAAGACCGGCATGGATGGAAATCAAGATATTTTCAAAGCTCGATTGGTAGCTAAAGGTTTCACACAAGTTCATGGTTTAAACTATGACGAGACCTTTGCGCCAGTTGCAATGCTTAGGTCTATTCGGATAATATTAGCGATTGCTGCTTTTCATGATTATGAGATATGGCAGATGGATGTTAAAACCGCCTTCCTGAATGGGTTTCTGGAAGAGGAAGTGTATATGACACAACCTGAGGGTTTTATTGATCCAAACAGTCCTAAGAAAGTTTGCAAACTTAAGAGATCCATTTATGGTCTTAAGCAAGCATCTCGGAGTTGGAACCATCGGTTCAACCATGTGATTAAACAAAATGGTTTCACCCGAAGTGTCGAGGAACCTTGTTTATACATGAAATTTAGTGGGAGTAAAGTAACTCTCCTAATCCTATATGTAGATGACATATTACTCATTGGAAATGATATCCCTATGCTTAACTCTGTTAAGGACTGGCTCGGGAAACATTTTCAGATGAAGGATTTAGGAGAAGCGCAACGCATCCTAGGTATTCGAATCTATAGAGATAGATCAAAAAGAATACTAGCGTTAAGTCAAGAAACTTATATTGATAAGATTCTTGACAAGTTCAATATGAAAGACTCTAAACGAGGATTTTTACCTATGGGAAGTGGGATAACTTTGAGTAAATCTCAATGTCCAACTGAACCTGAGGATATTGAACGCATGAAATCGAAACCTTACGCTTCCGCAATCGGTTCGATCATGTATGCTATGATGTGTACGCGTCCAGACGTGTCATATGCTTTGAGTATGACAAGTCGTTACCAAGCCAATCCAGGCGAGAGCCACTGGATAGCCGTTAAGAACGTCCTTAAATACCTAAGAAGGACTAAGGACACGTTCTTAGTTTATGGAGGGGATTCTGAGCTTCGTGTAAAGGGTTATGCGGATGCTAGTTTCCAAACAGACCGAGATGATTCAAAATCTCAATCAGGATATGTTTTCATACTGAATGGTGGAGCTATATGCTGGAAGAGCACCAAGCAATCGGTGACTGCGGATTCTACAACGGAGGCTGAGTATCTTGCGGCGTCAGAAGCTGCAAAAGAGGCAGTTTGGATCCGGCAGTTCCTGGAAGGATTAAATGTAGTCCCTACAGCAGCGGATCCTATTCCAGTCTATTGCGACAATAGTGGAGCAATAGTTCAGGCTAAAGAGCCTAAATCTAGTAACAAATCTAGACATGTACTCAGGAAGTTCCATGTAATTCGAGACTTTGTGGAACGAGAAGATATATCGATTTGTAAGGTTAGGACAGATGATAATATCGCTGATCCTTTAACCAAGCCATTATCACAGGCTAAACACAATGGTCATATTGTCTCGATGGGTTTGAGGCGTATGCCTGACATGTGTTAGATTATATGTTGTAATAGTTAATAAGTGTATTACCTTTTACATATATGATAATTAAATTCATCGTTTTAAGTTTTATTGAACTCTTTTATTAATTCAGTTTTAAGAAAATGCTGAATTATATATATGCTCTGTTGATTCCTAATAGGTCGTGGAGACGATTTGAACCCTATTAAGTGATCAGGATCAACAGTGTATTCTGTCTCTAGTCATAAAATGAGGTGACGTCTCAATTGACTAGATTGTAAGTCGGTTGATGACTAGTTCAATAGTCATGGATTCATAGAGATGAATACCGATTACATAGACAGGCTGTAGAAGACACCTTGTCAGACATTTGACCAATTATAGAACCTTTGTGCCTGGTCGTGGCAAGGTAATCTATATTATTCCTATTAGTCGATTCTTTTGACCTGAGATTATTTGTCCAAGTTTATACAGCAGGTGGTGACTTTGATTTATGTCCTAAGTCGTGCCGTAAAAGGAGGCTAAAAGAACATCTATTGGGTCATTACCGACTGTATGAAACGAAGAAGATAATTCAAGAAGGGATCGTCCACCCACGTCAGGGTATAATATCTTTGGGCCACTCGAGGAATTGTGACTGGAAATGCGTGGCCACGCTCGGAAGAGATCTATGATAGATATTCCGGTCAGACAGTCATAATCCAGATCGAGAAAACCACTTTTGATAAAGATCCAATGCAAGTTCGACCTGAAAGATACTTCGCATTGAGTGGGAGATATAACGGACAAGAGAATCGGTAACGCATGACTTGTCTCGGACAAGTGGGAGATTGTTGGAGTAGGTGTCCTCCGACAATAATGCGTTGACTAATTAAATCTAATTAGGAATAAACCTGGGATATATTATAAATACTAAGTCAGTTGATTAACGTAAATCGATAACGCTTGGCTGGCTAGAGTTTGACGTTATTGTCGTTTTGACGGCGGTAATCAACTGATCCCTCCCGGTCACACTGATAAAGATAGTTTCTCCAAAAGATATTATATTTGTATTTAATACAATATAATATAAACCCTAATGTATCAGTAATAGAGTTAACTGATTATGTTGGATAGTGTTTTACGAGTTCGGAACTCGAGTCGGATAAATTATGGATTTTGTGTAAATTGTCAAAATTGACGATTAGCTATTTAAATTACAAAGAATTGTAATTTTAGCTTAAAATGATGTAATTAGTAATTATTATATAGAGATATAATAAGTAACTAACACTTAAAGAAATAAGTGTAGAAATTATACCCAAATTGTAACATAAGATGTTAAGGGGTATAATTAGTAAGGGCAAAATGGTCATTTGCCACAACCATTATATATAGTGTGTTTTATGTCAAATAAACACAACACATCATTTCTACATACACAAAAACTTGTTTTAGAGAGAGAATAGAGAGAAAACCCTCTAATTTCTCTAGAAATTCAGCCTACTTCCAACTCTTTTAAGATCAAGTTTTCTTCATTGCATGTCAATAAAAACTTGATCAAAACACTTCACTAAACCTAGAATAACATTAGCTAAAGTGTTAGCTAATTTTATTTTGGTTTTAGGGTTAAAATCTCATAAAAACTAGTCTTTTAGTGAGATTTTTTTGGAGAGCTTCTTTGGTGGATCAAGAGAGGAGGTTTCCTAACTTGGAAACTCAAGACTAAGGAGGAGGATCCCCATAAATTAGCAGCTCAAGATCCTTCATTTGAAGGAAGGTCTAAATTCCTCTTGATTAAGGTATAAAAAATATGTTTTATTACCTTATTTATGCTTTAATCTTGCATGCAACAAAAGATCCTAGCTAAACTTAATTAGGGGTAATTAAGTACTAATTAGAGGAGTCTAATTAGGGGCTAAATAACTTTCAGAAAATTATATGGAATGCTATTAATCTCCGAAAGCATTCCTTCATAGCTACTCAGCTATTTAAAAGAAACTGCCCACAGTAGACAACATCTACAGGAGAGGATTGCAATTCGATGCTGCCTCTAAACGAAAGGAGCTGAAACTAACAACCATCTGTTTTTCAAATGTGACTATGCTAGAGACATTTGGAGGGCAATTCTAAATTGAACGAGGTTTGGAAGACGAGGTTGGAGCTTGAAAAGAGAAATCTGTTGGTTTAACAAGAGGAATAGTAGGGTTTGGCGCTGGTAATGGCAAGTTTGCAGCTTAGTTTCTACGCTATATGATTTGGCGGGAAAAAAATTACCGGCTCTTTGTAGATAAAGAGATGGACGAGAACCAGACTGTGCAACAAATTAAGTTTATCGTTAGTGTTTGTATTTTAGCTTGGGCAAGGAATAAAATGCACAATGAAATTGTAGAAAATCTAAACAATTAGATTAGTGGTTGTTTTTTTTTTGTAAGATCTTTTTGGCTTTTTATTCCCCATTGAGGATGAATAAAAAGCCTATCTAATTTCTTGCAAAAAAAAAAAAAAAAAAAAAAATTCTTGTTTCTCTCAACATTTTTATTATTTCAATATTTATGAACAATATCATATACCACGATTTTTATCAATCACACCTAAATTACAAAAATAGATAGATTAGTATATTAGTGATTAATATCATTGTTCTCTTCTTGTCTTCATTCATTGAGTAGTGTGGATAAAAGTACCTCGAAAAACAATTAGTATGTTTGATTTTATATGTAAATCAGTGAAATAAAGAGATCACATTATTACTCATCATTGTCTTCGTATTTTTTTCCAAACTGCATAATACCAATTCCCGTGTTTTCCTCTCCACTTTTATTTTTTGTCATTTTAATATTTATTCGCATCATGATTATGAATAATATCATATACGACGATTTATATCAATTCCCCTACAATTTATTTTGACATTTCATTTCATGTATATATTTATGTTCTCAACATTAAAGGCCTTTATTATATAATTATGTTAATAATAGAATCAATAAAAATCAATTGGCTTAGTGGTTGAAGCTTTAAAATGCAACGTCGAGGTCACAAGTTCAAGCCGGTCAGAACTCAGAAGTAATCTGATCCATACATCTTGATAATCCACTAACTCTCATAACTTCAGTTATTCCGTAACTCCAATAACTGTAACACATAACTACAATAATATTACAATTGTAACTTCACAATATTAACTAAAATACGTAACTTCAACAACAAAACACATATTTTTAATATAATTTCACTAACTAAAACACGTAATTATAAAACTCCACTAACTCAAACACGTAACTATAATAACTTCAATAAATAAAACACGTAACTATAATAAATACAATAGCTTAAACTCGTAACTCCAACTTAACTCCAATAACGGAAACACGTAACCCCGACTTAACTCCAATAATTTTAATAACTCCAATAACTTCAACTTAACTCCAGTAACTAAAACACGTAACCCTAATAACTCCACACACTAAAATACGTAATTTAAAAAAAAATCTCCTCTACCATCCTCCCACCGGTCCACCACTATCGCGCACCACCCCTGCCACCGCGTCTACCTGTTCGCACCACCACTGCGATCCGGCCGGACCTCATCACTACCATGCGCGCCGTCCTACAGCGAGTCCACCGGTGATGTTTCCTCCTGCGGTCGACCACGCCACCGCCCCAATCGACCCATTATCTTGATGGTGGTGTCGGATCGACGTGATATGGTGGTCGGTGAGGGCGACAACGGTTGTGGCAGGTGGTGGAGTGGGTGGTGTCGACTGTTGGGTGGGGGAAGGGGGGTTGCGGGAGGAGAGAGAAAATGGAAGGGGAGTGTGTCTTTTTCTTTGTTTTTTTCTTTTTGTTTATTTGGTTTAATCTTGATCATTGATCTAGGGTGGATGTGTGACTCTGATTACTTCTGACCTTCTGACATAAGGTTATTTCTGACCGGATGCGATTGGGTTATTCGGTGGGTTAAACACTGGGTTTGTTAAAAAAAATATGGGTACAACGTTGGCCCAAAACACACAAAATATGAAAGTGTAAAGAAACAAATGCAACAAGCAAAGTAAAGGCTCGTTTGGATTGTGGGATGAGAATTGGGGGGATTAGAGGTGGGATGAGAATTGGTGGGATCAGAAAGTATGGAATTCAATGAGAGAGTCCAATTCCCTTGTCAGGATTAGGATGAGAATTGTTAAGATGAAGACGAGAATAATTCAATGAGAGAGTTCAATTCCCCATCTAAATGTTAGGGCCCGTTCGTTATCACTGTCGTTTTCAGTTTTTGGTTTTTTTGTGTAAAATATTTCGTTAAATAAGTTGCAAAGATAATTTTTAATTGTATGTTTCTATAATAGACATACTGAAAATGAAAATTGACAACTGAAAACTGAAAACCACTTTTTCTGGTTTATAAAAACGGGACTTTGGTTTAAAAAAAAACAGAAATGATACCAAACATGCTCTTAATAATTCATTCTACAATTTTTAAGAGGGGCAACTTAGTCTTTTAGTTAATTAATGAATTCTCAAACTCTAATACCCGCCCTCCCTCAATGGGTCTATGGTACACCGGGGGTACCATTCATTTCGTACCCCCCGGCCTAAAATGAAACACTAGGTCTAAAATGAAGCGCGGCCCAAATACAAACGGAGCCCAAAAAGAAAAGAAAAAAACTGTTTCCCCATTTTCTGTCAATAAAAGCCCAGTAATTTGATTAAAAAGCCCAATATTTAATCTACTAGTGCAAGACTGCAAGCCCAATAAATAAAACAATAATAAATCACAACACTCTCTCTCCTCCCCTCTCCCAAACCACGACCACCCAACCCATCGGCATTCCCGCTCAACTCCTGCCTCCGGCAGACCCTACCCGACCACCAGTCGGCCGGGACAACCCCACCCCAGCGATCCCACCACCGAGACGCCACCCTCGCTCCGCCCCTCCGAATGATCCCCATTTTCTCTCTTTTCTTTTCCTTCTCTCTCCTCATTTTCATCCTTCTCCGACGACTTTCGTGGGCGATGGGTGGTGATAGGCCTGGTGTGCTCGTTGTGCAGCCGCCGTCGTTTTGCGGTATGAGCAGGTTGTAGGTTGTTGTCAGAGATTGGGGAGGGGACGAGGAGTGAAAATGTTTTTTTCTTAAACTAACCATTACATAACAAAAAGTAACCATTTTAGGACAAAAATCATTCATTCTATACAAAAACTAATCATCGTAGGACAAAAAGTAATCATCCTCAAACAAAAATCATCCATTCCAGAACATAATGTAATCATCATATGACAAAAACTGACCATTTCAGAACAAAAAGTAACCACTTTAAGACAAAAAACATTCATTTCTTAGCAAAAACTAACCATCCTAGGACAAAAACTAACCATTACATAACAAAAAGCAACCATCATAGGACAAAAATCATTTATTCTATACAAAAACTAATCACCCATTTCAGAATAAAAACTAGTCATCCTAGAACAAAAACTTATCATTCTAGGACAAAAACTATTCATCCTAGGACAAAAAGTAACCATTCTAGGACAAAAATCATTCATTCTATACAAAAACTAATCATCTATTTCAGAACAAAAACTAATCATCCTAAAACAAAAACTAATCATCGTAGGACAAAAAGTAATCATCCTAAGACAAAAACCATCCATTCCAGAACATAAAGTAATCATCCTATGACAAAAACTGACCATTCTAGAACAAAAAGTAACCATTTTAGGACAAAAAACATTCATTTCTTAACAAAAACTAACCATCCTAGGATAAAAACCATTCATCCCAGAACAAAAATTAACCATCTTAGGACAAAAAACAACCATCTCATAACAAAAACTAATCATTCCTAGACAAAAACCATTCATCCCAAAACAAAAACTAACAATTATAGAACAAAAATTAATCATCCTAGGACAAAAATTAATCATTTCAAAACAAAAACTAACCATTTCAGAACAAAAGTCAACCATTCTAGGACAAAAACTATCTATTCTTGAACAAAAACTAACAATTGCAGAACAAAAACTAACCATCTTAAGACAAAAATCAACCATCGTAGGACAAAAACCATTCATTCCAAAACAAAAACTAACCATCCTAGGATAAAAACCATTCATCTCAGAACAAGAACTATCCATCCTAGGACAAAAAACAACCATCTCATAACAAAAACTAATCATTCCTAGACAAAAATCATTCATCCCAAAACAAAAACTAACCATTCTATAACAAAAACTAATCATCCTAGGACAAAAACCAATCATCACAGAACAAAAGTTACCCATTCTAGGACAAAAACAATAACTATTCTTTGTTTATTTAGTAATGATTTATTTTTGCTCAAAAATAATATATTTTTGTTTTATAATGATCTAATTTTGTTTTATAATAATCTGTTTTTGTTTAAAAATAATATAATGTTTTTGTACTAGGATGATTTGATATTGTTCTAAAATGGTTAGTTTTTGTTTTGGGATGAATGATTTTTGTTTAGGAATGGTTAGTTTTGTCTTAGGATGATTAGTTTTTGTTTTAGGATGAATGGTTTTTGTTATAGGATGAATGATTTTTGTCCTACAATGGTTGATTTTTGTCCTAGAATGGTTAGTTTTGTTCCGGAATGGATGAGTTTTGTTATAAAAAGAATTATTTTTGTTCTAGAATGAATGATATTTGTTTTAAAAAGAATGGTTATGTAATGAATGTTTTTTTTGTTATAAAATGAATGATTATTGTTCTAAAATGAATTCTATTTGTTTTAGAATGAATTCTTTTTGTCTTGATTTATTTAATCTGAAATAGGTAGTTTTTGTTCTAAAATGAACGGTATTTGTGTTAAAATGAACGATTTTTTGTTTTAATATTTTAGATAAATTGTTAAGATAAAATCAAATAAACAAAAACAAAAAAATACCCCTTCCCCTTCATTTTTCTCTCTCCTCCCCCAACCCCCCTACCCCACCCGACCACCCCATCCCCGCCGCGAGCCGTCGTCGACCACCACCAACAGCGGCCTCGACCCAGCCATCTTCACCGCCTCTCCCACGCAACCCTCTCCCCGCCAGTCCACGACACCGCCGCCCCTTCCTTCTCCCCTATTATCCCTCCCTTCTTTTCGTTCTCACTTGACATTACTTATTTGCGGGGATGGTGGTGGTGCGTGTGGTCGGCGGCGTAGGGCGAGGGGTGGGGGACGTTTTTTGGGCGGTGGTTGTTGAGGACATGGGTTGGAAAAGGGAGTAAGAGAGGAGAGAGAAAATGAGAAAAAGGGTCTTGGAGGAGGATGGAGGTGGTGGCGCGGGGTTGGTGGTGCCGCCGTGGGATCGCCGGAGCGGCGCCCACCGAATGGTGGTGGTGGCGTCGCCTGGGGTGGTGGTCGGTGAAGGTGGCTGGCGGTGGTTAGGTGGTTCGTGGTGGTGGTGGATGGGTATGGGAGGAGAGAGAAAATAAAGGGGGAAGGGGAGAGAAAATGAAGTGAATAGCTATTCGTCGCCCCTATTTTACTACTGTCGCCCAATTTAGTACGACTTTTCTCAATTATACCCTTATTCCCTAAATTACCTAACCAATATTCTATATATTCTTCTCTTATTGACTTTTGAATTTATATCATGGATAAAACTCCGCCGTAATTCCCACCACCATAATAATCATTAATCAACACAACATTATTGTCAAAATCACATTGGAAGAATGTAAATCATAATCCCTCTAAGAGGTAGAGTTGATCAACAATTACGGTACGTCATTTCAATAGAAAGACTCTAATTTACCCAACTGATAGCTGATACAAACTACGTCTTTACCGCCCCCCACATACGCACACGATGCCAAAAGTCTATGACGCACAACCGTGTTAACCAAATGTCAATTATCGATTGGGAGACGTATTAACTAGGCGTCCTTATATGACTGTGATCGTTTTGTTTTGGTACTAAATTAAACATTGAGCCTGTGATCGATTAAGGCGTCCTAATGTTCTGGTAATGGTGGTGATAGATTAAGATGACTTTTGTTTTGGTACTAAACATTGAGCCTGTATCAACGAACTATAGGACAAATGGCCAGTGGCGGACCCAGGATTATTCTCAAGTGGGGTCAAGTAAATAACAGAAGTCGATTTGATACGACATTTAAAGAAAATACAATACGCAAACAAAAACTAAATGGACCGAAACTACATTTGTATGTTAATGATTAAAAAAATGAAAAAAAAAATGAAAATCTATAATTTCAATCGTCGCGTTTTCATCCTCTGAAAATATTGAATAATCTCCTCCTCTTTGATGTTGTCGGAGATCTCACGCTCTATGTATGACATTAAGCAATCATTTAACCATTTATCACCCATCCTATTCCGCAATTTGTTCTTGATATAATTCATTGAAGAAAAAGCTCTCTCAAGTGAAATGGCACAACTAGGGAGGACAAGGAGTCATACAATGTACAACCCGTGCCACTCACAACTGATGCAAGAAGGCCAAGAAACAGTACGGAGTTTCATTGAGTAATAATAACTAATTTCATCAACAATTGTGTTTTTTAGCTGTAATTATGCGTAGTTGGTATTTAGTCGTCGGCGTTAGCATCTTCGGTGGTCGAGGTTTTGATTAGGCTGGGTTTGTCGGAAATGATAGTGTTTCACTAGGGTTGAGTGAGTCGGTAAATGGGAAGGGAATTATTTAACTAAATACTATGAATTGAATTGAATTGAAATGAAAGGGTATTTTGGGAATATGACGGGCGATATTAGTAATAGGGCGGGCGACAAATAACACCTCTCAAAATGAATTGGGTTTCAATTAAAATTTATTGGGTCAAGTTAGACTTTGGCCCAACTCAAATTGAGCCCAGGTAAATGAAACCAGGGGGTACCATTCTCTTGGTACCCCGGGGTATGGTAGTATTTGCGGCCCTCCCTAGGTAATAGATTGGAGGGAGATAAGAATTCCCTCTCAACCTTATCCCACATCCTATTCCCGTAAATCAAACATGGGATATTGGGTTATTGAGAATATTAATCCCATCTTACCTTCTATTTCCACAATCCAAACGAGCCGTGAAAGAGTAAGTGTAAAGAATCATAAGGAATGGAGGTTCTACTTAACTAGAAGTCGAGCTTGATTCTAGTGAAGCGAGGCAACAACGCAGTTCGAACAACTAATCAATCGGCTCAAAAACTCAAAATTCAAAAAGCATTAAACGATCTACTCAAACACAGAAACCTCTCGAATCTCCAAAAAGTCAAACTTCCCAAGCAAGATTTATGTCCCATAATAATCAGATTTGAACAACTGGGTTTTACTAAAAAAGTCAAATAAAATGAAGAAGTGGGAAGAGGGGGTTTTAGGAGGGGAGAAGACCAGCAAAAGAAGCAGATTTGGGAAGAAGACATGGGTGAAGAGGAGAGAGAAATGGCTGGTTATTCTTGGTGTAGTTCTTCATGCTGTTTACATGCTCAGCATCTTCGACATTTACTTCAAAACTCCCATTGTTCATGGCATGGATCCTGTCAAACCCCGTTTCTCTCCTCCTGCTAAACGCCTCGTTCTTCTTGTTGGTATTCATTTCTTCTTTCTCTCTCTCTTTTTTTGTATCTTCTTTGATACGTTTTCTGATTGGATTATGCGTTTATTGTGGGTTTTTGGGTTCTTTTGTATGTGGATGATCTTGTGTTGTAGCTGGTTAGCTGGTTGTATGCTCTTTCGTCGAATTGCCTGCGAATTTTAGCGTGTTCGATCCGTTGCTGAGTGAGATATGGACATTGCTGTGTACATTCTGTTGTATTCCAAAGGAGAATGTAGAATGTGGGAAAGGGAGATTCTACTATGGGGGCTATTGCGTCCATCTTAACTACTAGGCCGAGACTTGTTTGATTGCGGATTGTAGTGTATATTAGCTGATAAAGCTGCTTCTTTCGGAGTTTAGTAACAGTTTTCTCAATTCGAACCCTTTTAGCTGGATTAGTGTAATATTATGGTTTGGGCAGATTTTGTATTTTTGTTCAGGATTGGTTCATGTACTATGAACTAGGTGATTAAGCAATTGATGTTCGTATAAATTCACACTTCGTTGGTATTGTGAATTATGATTGGGCTGACGTTGTTGTTTGCTCCTAGTTGGTTCACGTATGCATAGTCAGAGCTGATTATGTACCTGCTTTTGAATTGAAGTTCAGATCTTTGAAACAATATCTTTAAGGTTTATTTGGTAGTAGTGAAATATGGTTCTGATTATAAGTTTTTGAACCTGCTTTTGGACTAAAGTTCTCACCTTTAGCACAATATCTTTGATTTTTATTAACTAGTTGTGAATTGGGGCGTCACATTGCAGTAATGTGGTTCGTATGCATGTGGTATCTAATTAGGCTCCTGCTCTTAAGTTTCACTCCTTTCTAACTGGCATTAAACTGGTTCATATGCATACTGTATCTGGTTCAGCTCCTGCTGTTATATTGATGTTCAAATCTTCTTCGGCTATTTGTCAACCTTCCTAGCTGGTTTGTCTCTTTGGACGATAGCAACCACAATAGAGCTGTACCAGAATTATTTTGGGTAGCTGGTTGGTCTTTCAGAGAGCAATTTTCATTTCAATGTTCTTTGCGTATATTGTCTAGTTTGAACCATCATTTCTACTATTTCACACTGAAGTTTGAGCCGTACTTGCTGATTTAGTTCTGATAAATAAAATGTTTAGGAACCTTATATTGACTTTAGGTTAGTAGTGGATTCACATGCCTGTTCTGGTTAATTATGCCCCCACTAGTCTATGATGAAACAGTTTTTGGATTTCAACCTTCCAATTAATTTATTTTTTGATTATTTAATATATTTCTCAAGTTTATGTTTTAAAATGGTTTCATATGTATACAGCACCTTATTGTGCTCTGTGATGAATTCACATAGGCAGACAGAGGAGATGATACAGTAGGATAGTTGATAAGTGGCGGAAAGTGACGGAAACCCATAGTAACAATAGTAGAGGACATTATGAGTGGCCTCATACTCCTAAATGTAAAACTAAACTATAAACTGATACAATGACTATTTGATTGCTGATTATTTCTCCAAGTGACTCCCCCCATTTTGGAGTGAGCCCCAAGCAACCATATAATGACTTATTCGCCCTTCCAAGGGTGGGCTATTCTATTACATTCTCCTGATATTGGGTGAGTATTTTTTTTCTATTTCATGCCAGCTTCACTAGGTGAGCCACTTTTCTTTGTTCTTATTAAGTTTGAGTCATTTAGTGGTAAGATGCTGCTATACACATAGTGCTAAAGCTAATTCTAGTTTTTGTAGAATGCAACATGCCAATTCGATCAATGTATACAAAAAATTTGACATTCTAAATCGATATTAACAGCTGATGGTTTGCGAGCTGACAAATTCTATGAGCCTGATGAAGAAGGAAATTACCGAGCTCCATTCTTGAGAAGTGTGATCAAAGAGCGAGGGCGATGGGGTGTGTCCCATGCTAGGCCTCCAACTGAGTCGAGACCTGGACATGTTGCCATTATTGCGGGGTTTTACGAGGATCCCAGTGCTGTTACAAAAGGTGGTGGTTGCCTTGTTATTTTCTTAATGAACCCTTTTTAAATGTTTTCTTTGTGGAGATCGTTTCCCAGCTCCGTGTGTTTCTTTGGAACAAACTATAGTCTTTATTCTACTTTGTCACATTGTACAGGTTGGAAAGCTAATCCAGTTGAATTTGACTCGGTATTTAACCGCAGCCATCATACATTTTCTTATGGCAGCCCAGATATTGTACCAATATTTTGTGGCGCCTTGCCCCACAGCACTTGGAATTCATATCCTCATGAGTTTGAGGATTTTGCTACAGGTCCGTTTTCAATCTACTATTAATCTATGTGGTTTAGTGTTCAGTATTCATGAATGCTATTATTGTAAGATTCTTTCCCGCACTGGAAGTCAACTTCCTTGCACAGTTTACCGTTCGATTTTAAACTAGTTGCTTGTCTACTGATTTGTCTCCGTAATGTCGTCTGAAGTTTCCCATACAGGTTTTAACTCTTAACTTCTATGTCCGGATTACAAAGTTGGCTTGTGTCATATTTGTGGAGCTAATTAAGCTCAAGCTTTGTATGCCAACATTCTGGTTTTATGATTTAGCTGATCTGAGTCAAATTAAAGTCTTTAGTAGGTTAATATAGGTCTATGTTTAACTCGCCAACAACTCACAACAAAATGTTTCAAAGATGAAAAATGAAATATCTTAACCATCAGTTGCGCTTAGAATCCATAGTTTTGCAAGGTTGGTTTTTTTTTTATTTTTTTTTTTTTGTACACCTCGTTTCATATAGTTCTTAGAGATGTTAGTTTATGAGAGTTGCTCTACGCCCGAGGTTGAGCTCATTGAGGAAAGGTCATATTAGGACCGAGGAACTATCAGCCTATCATACGATGTCAAATTGTATGTAATAGTTTAAGAAGTACTAACGTACTTTTGTATGCATTTTGCAATGACCTGACCAAGAAGTTACTTTCTGTGTTTTCTGTAAATGTGGACATGAGGTCCTTTGATTATATATGCTCAAGCTTAACACAATGTGTATACTAAGAGGAATTGTTGGACTTGTTGTATATCGATGTACTCAATGTGGTTTGCAATGTGCTTTGGATATCACTTTCAGCATTTTTTTTTTTTTTTTTTTTTTTTTTTTTTTTTTTTTAATTGGTAAGCGGGGCCCCTCGGCGTGGGCTTCCTACAGCCAGGAATAAGCCCACCTGAGGATCACTTTCAGCATATTATTCTACCTTCTGTTATGATATCTAGAAATCTTCATGCTTTATCGTCTTATTGTTCATGCAGATGCGTCCTTTTTAGATGAATGGTCCTTTGATCAGTTTAAAAGCCTTTTAAACAAGTCTAAGGAAGATCAGAAATTAAAAAAGTTACTTGAGCAGGATCATGTCGTCGTATTTCTTCACCTACTTGGTTGTGATTCAAATGGTCACGCTCATCGCCCATTCTCGTCTATCTATCTCAATAATGTTAAGGTTGTGGACAAGATTGCGGAAAGAGTTTATAATCTAGTTGAGGATCATTTCAAGGACAATCAGACTGTATACATCTTTACAGCTGATCATGGCATGAGTGACAAAGGTTAGAGAAAGACTTGAGTCAGTGTTAATTGTTTCTGGTCCCTCTGCCTATCATCTCGTTTTCTGATTTTCCAGCCCTTGCTTATATGACTTAAGGGTTCTTGAGTTGTCAATTTATAGTTGCTTCACTGTTTTTAACACACATGAAATGACCTCCTTTTCTTTTTGATGTGGCTGGATATGTTTGTTTGCGTAGAAGAGGGCTGTCTGTACTCTGTATGGAAGAATTTCTGTTACTGTCAAAGACTTCAATGCAATAATAAATAGATCTATGCATGCCAAATATTTGTTGTTTATGGTATCTTGAGATAGAAGTAGAAGACTGTTTGTTACTTTGATACTGTCATCAGTAGCATCATGTGAGATCAGATTAAGTCTTTACCATAAGGTAAAGTTGAACATCATAGACTTCAGTCAACTTCGTGGAGCTTTTAATTGTAGGAATTTTAGGTTCTACTACAAGTCTACAATGAATAGGTGATGACGCAAGTTGTTAAAAGAAAAGATGCTAGATATTGCTTTCTTAAACTGACTTTGTTATTTTTTATTGCTTTTGAAAATTCCGCTGAACTTTAGCAGAACCTTAGAGAATGTGTGCAACTGTTAGACCACTGAACACTGAGAGTGGGTTTCTTTCGTCTTTGTTAAAATATACCAGACACGAGAAATCAGAACCATGTATTTGGCAGAATTGATACTTTATGTATGGAGGGGTTCTGCCCAATCTAATGCTTCAATCCTCAGAGCCAAATTCGTTACCCCACTGGCACCAGAAGAAGTAAATGGCATTGCATTTCTCCAATTCAGTGAATATTAATGCGGGATATTGTAATAACTGATTCATTTAAGCTCATAGATTTCGGTCAAGATGCTAACAGGAACCTGATGTGCAGGGAGTCATGGTGATGGGCATCCTACAAATACTGATACTCCTCTTGTTGCTTGGGGAGCTGGAGTGAAGGCTCCCCAACCAATCTCCGGCAACCATCCTGATTGTGGCTTCCGTTTTGTTGATGAACATTCACACGACACACCAACACCTAAAGATTGGGGTCTTGATGGCATTGAGAGGGTGGATGTCAATCAAGCTGATATTTCTCCATTAATGGTTTTTCTTCTCCTCCTTGATCATCTGATTTATATTTTTTTGTAGGCAAGTGTGGGCCGACCATTCTTGGCCTCCTACTGTCCAAGATTGACCCAGATGGGGTAAATTGCCCAACCCATGGGGAAAAGGGGGGATGGTGAGCGAATCCTCCCCCCATGGATGCTTTTGGTGGGAGTTGCACTTGTGACATCAAGGTCACCAAGTTGTAAACCCAACCAAGCTTGGTATCTGTTTAGCACTTTAATTTTAGCCAAAACCTATTTGTTCTTACTGTGGTGTGGCATCTTTACAGTCCACTCTACTTGGTCTGCCATGCCCTGTAAACTCAGTCGGAAGTTTGCCTCTTGATTACGTCAACTTTACCGAGGTATATTTTAATTTCTTGTTGGTCTAGTTGTAATGTGAAAATTCTTGCATTTTGTTTATTCTTTTGCGTAACTTAGTTCACCAATTCTAAGTTTCCAGGGAGATGAAGTTGAAGCTGTCCTTGCCAATACCAAACAAATCTTAAACCAATTTGTTCTCAAGTCACGTATCCTTCTTGCTGTGATTTCTGAAGTTACTTTAACCGTGCCATTTTCGTTGAAGTTCTCTGGGGACATTATTGCTTCGTCCAAGTTGCTACTTTGTCATTGTTAGGGGAACACATTGCTTATAATTGGGTGATTTGTCCATTGGAGAAGTACTCTATTATTTGGACTCACTTAAAAAGAAGGCGAATTATATTGTGCTGAATGCTGATTTATATATTTTTTCGCCTTCACCTGAGTTAGCTGCTGACTGTTAAGAATATTGGAATGCTTGCCACGTGGGTTAGAAATTGTGAATTGACAGCCTCATTAAGCACAACATTTATGATGCACAGAGCTTGGTAATTCCGAAGTTCAAACTGTTTCTCATTTTCATTGTCATTGTCCAGCTTGCTAAAATGAACTTTCCTTTCTTTTTTTTCTTTCCACGGGAGGGTTCTTATGGAGGCTTTCTTTTAAATTACTATCATTTGAATGTGCAATACAATTTTGTTTTGCATTAACATCTTGTTAGCAGCACGTGAATTTTTTTGGTATTCTTGACAAGAATTTAGATATAAAGCAGTCGCATTCCTTGTTCTTCAAGCCTTTCAAGCCACTAGCCAACTATCTGTCGATGCTGGATGAAATTGAAGAACTTGTCTCCATCAGAGACTATCAAAATGCGATGCAACTATCTGAAAACCTGAGAAAATTGGCACTTGAAGGATTTCATTATTTTCAGACCTATGACTGGATGATGCTTATGACTGTGGTGACTCTTGGATACGTTGGCTGGATCATTTACCTGATTGTCCATGTGCTGCAATCTTATACAAGTTGGCATGATAAAATGACGACGAATGAAGAAACTGATCACCAAAAGAATAAACCGGTTAAGGTATGGTGACTCCAGCTTTAATTCCTCTTCTTTTGTGAATTATGTTCTGATCTTATGATCTATGACTGATCCAGTGCTATAACGCTTCTTTTACATTGTGGTGTAATTCCTTAATGCATAAATCTATATCGAAGTGTCATGTACAGCAAGATGTCTGTTGTATGTTAACATTTTCATCTTTCCCTAAGGTTTGATTTTGAATTCCTGCTTTATGCATCAGAAAACACTGCACTAACCATAGAAACTTGAGGTGAGGAGAAGTGTAGGAGCCTCTTAAGTCGAGCAAGGATATCAGTGATTTGTTGAGGAACATTGTTTCTATTGGCTCTATAATCTTTACCATATCTTGAACTGCAGCAGACGAACTTCTATGTTATCAATGATATTGGCTTGGTTGTTTTGGCCTGTGGGCCATTAGCTTCAGCTCGTCAGACCAAACTCAAACTGAGAAATTAGTGGCTTATATGCCCGCATATATGAGTGACTTTCTTTCCTTTTCTTTTTTTTCGGGTACAAAAGAGCAGCTAATGCTGCGGGGCGGGGGATATGAGGATTAGAACCCGGGACAACCCCGGGGCAGCTTGAGTTCCTAACAACTAGGCCAACTTTTATCCTCTTTTTGCCCTTCCTATGTACATGAGAAAAACAACTTGCAAATTAGATTCTAGCACGACATTTGAGTCACCTTTCAATGACGCCATCTTCAAGCCCAATTCCATTACTTTTGCCTTAACTACCAGTAGCTCTCTTACCTTCGACAGCCTGACATCGAAATATCACCCTCCCATCTTTTCACCACCATGCCCATTGCCTATAGCCCATCACCTCGTGAACCACCTCCTTCACCCTTCTCACCACACTCCAATTGGAAAAAACGTTTTTTCTTCTCATTTCAGATCTGTCATAGCACCATGATTAGCTTAGCCGTCCTTCCCATTGCCTTCTCTTGCTGTCGACCCAGTCTTCCACCGTCGCCTCCATACTGCTGCTGATGGCTGAAATCTATGTTAGGTGTCGGAGGTGGATACGTGTCGGGCTGTCTGACACGGCTATTTTACGAAAAAACTTGATTTTTTTCTGCCTAAAATGGAGTGTCTAGGTACGCGTCCCACACGCGACACGGCAGGTAAATGAAGTGTCGGAGTAACATAAGCTGAAATAGTTCGGGAGACGATGGACTTTGTGTCCTCTATTCCTCGAAACATTTATACTCTGCCCATTACCTACCAACCAGTGACACCTCTTTCGAAATACATCCTTCTCGTCAAACATAACTAGGACAGTGTCCCAGGCTCCTATTATTTTGTGATGGTCGATTATTTCAGCTAGATATCTATTGGAGAGGGGACTTACATGGGTGGTTGGAAATGACCGAAATATAAATATTCTACACATGGTATTTTACTCTAGTGTTTTTGGCGGATGGGCACTGACTTTAAATATATACTCCGTATATGTTTTTCTTTCAATGGTTTTTTACCTCTTTTCTAGTCTATGATTCAACCTGTGGCATCCTTTGTGTTTCTGCAACAACTAACTTTGAATAAACAGAAACCCTCCACTCCCCATGTTTTGGTTGTCTCAAGTAAAAGTTATTGACATTCTTCTGTTCATCAGAATGATTATGGTTACCTTCGGTGCTTCTTTATGCATCTTTCTTACGCATCACTTTCATGCCTGCAGGTCTATATACTTGGGAGTTTGTTCATGGCGGTATTTTCTCTGATACTGCTTGTCGAGCGTTCTCCTCCACTGTACCACGCTTACACTGCCATGACAGTTTTCCTTTGGACTCAAATTCTTAGCGAATATCAGTTTTTGAATGCTTTGCGAAGAAGCTTGCAGAAGGAGAAGCTTGGTTTTTACATCAAATTTTTGGCTGTTTGTGCCGTGTCGCTTCTTGTCCTTGAATGCCTGGTGCGGTTAGAAGTTATTTTTCAATTCCATTTACCAAAGTTATATTCGTTCTAATTTCAACTTTGAATTGGTGCACAGGTAAACAGCTTCACAGAAAGGAAGCTGTATACTGGGGGCTTTTTGATTCTTGGTGTTGTGGCTCCCTTCTATCTTTATCGTGCAATGCCATGGAGATCCTGGATACCAGCTTTTATATGGGTATCATGCTGGTGTCTATCAGTTTTCACATTGATGCCTGCAGAAATTCCCGACAATACTTTGCTGGTGTAAGTTTTCTTCATCTCTCTGCATGCAATCCTTCATCTTGCCATGAGCTAATCTCTGACTAATATAATGTTGCAACTCTGATGTGTGATAAATCAATAGGCTTGTTTAGCATTTCAATAGAATGTAATCAATCAACTTATCAGATTCGAGATAATGTTCTGCATTTGATTTATATGTACACAGATCTAGCAGTGGGGCTCTGATAATTTTCGTTGGAATGGCTGCAAGGTGGCTTGAACTACACAGCCAAGATAATAAATATTGGCTACATATTCTGAATCATGAGTTGACAAGGCCAAAGCTCCCAATGCTTTTTCATTTGCAGGTGCTCGAATATATTTAGCGTTAGGAGATATTTTCCCTGGATTTATGCTTATCTGCTACGCTCTCTCTTGTCCTTTCTCTTCCTTCTGCTCATTATGTGAAGAGATCCCTGATCTTCATATCCGTTCTATATAGGCTTTTCTAGTGGGCTTATCATCTGTCATGGTGCCTCTATCAACATCGCACAGAACCCAAAAGCAAGAGTTGCTTGTTTTGCATCAGTTGATAAATTGGTTTGTTGCTGGTATATCCCTACTATCTTCTCTTCAGTCTCCTTAGCAAGATAGGCATTCATTGGTCTGTAATCCCACCTTTCTTTAACTGCTTAACATAACAACTGAATTCATCATAGAATCAGCAAGGTTGCTCTCATATTATATTTATGTAAGAGGAGATTGACTTTATTTAAAACAATTAACAAGAGCGGAGGCAGTCTACTTAGCCACAATGGAGATATTAGAATTTTTAATGTATATGCCATTTGTATTGACACTTAATTTCGGAATTGGTTTGTCATGACTCGTACATTTTCTTATGTTCTCTTGTAGGTGTTTCAATGGTTCTTCCATTGTTCTCAGCACCGAGTCTATTATCCAGGCTGACTTCCATATTTCTTGGATTTGCACCGGCATTTTTGCTTCTATCTATTGGGTACACAAGCTTTCTTCATTTTCTGTGCCACAGAAGTAAATTAAACTATTCAGCATGTAGGGTTGTCTTTGTCATATTTGAAGAGCTTAACCTGATCCTCTTAAACCCTGAACATTTTGTAGATATGAAGCATTGTTCTATGCTGCACTTAGCCTTGTACTAATGGCATGGATATTATTTGAAAATTCAATTCTCTATTTGAGCAAGGTGAAAAGATCTTCTGGTTCTGAAGACAATATGATGGAAGAAATCTCTTCTGAAAATGAGGATAGACCTTTAACGTTGTCAGATGTCAGAATTCCGTTGGTCTTTGTAAGTCATACTTATTCTTTTGAACTTTGTATTTAATATCTAGCAGTGCTAAATCATTTCTGTGTATGGGCACTGCAAAAGGTATAGTATGTTTCCTTAAATGTCCATTAATATGAATTTTTTCCGCTGTTTGTCTTCTTCTGTTTCCAATGCGGAGGGCCATAACATGTAGATTTTTGTACCTTTTCCGTCTCAGTAAATAAGAAGTCAAAACTTACACTAAAAAAAAAAAAAGTAAGAAGTCAAAACTGAATTTATCGGATTTTTCATTTTATCTCTGTTCTTCTAGGGCTATAGTCTTCTGAAGTTTGTCTTGTTGAAAGCTATTTATCATGGTCTTTCATAGTGAAGGGTTCTAGAATGGTGTTACCGAATGGCTCAAAGAGAAGCCTTACGCTTATTAGCATTTCAAGGTTTTCTTAGAAGCTTTATTGGGATTACACGTGGAATCAACGGCAAGAAAGTCTTATTCTTCGGCTGTATGGTGCGTAATGTCGTTTTCTGCTGGAGTAGTGGGTGTGTGGCATGATTTAAAAGCCTAGTCCATCAATTCCCCTCTCTCGTCTATTAGCTTTAGTGGCCTCCTTTTGTGCAGCTTAAAAGAAAAGGTGGTCAATGGTGGATTGTGAATATTAGCTTCCATTCAGTGTTTTTAAGCCCACACATTTAAGGCATGGAAAGGAACTTGGAAAGATGAAAGGCTTATTTTTATGAGGTTTGAATGGATGGGTTATGCAACTAAGTTATGAGGCTCAGTAGATCACGAATAACATTAATCATGGCCAGACAATAATCCACTTTTGTACAACAAATAGGTGAGTTTTGCGCTCCTTCAAAGCTTGGGATCAGTACTTACCTTTTGATGGAGATACAGCCTTGTAGTAATGAAGTATACTTGAGAAAAAGCTTCTGACCCATCATGAAGGTATCTAGGATAGTCAATATGGCGGGTTGGACTGGAAAGCAAAAATTCTCCTGGTAAATAGTTTGAAGTGATACATGGCTTGAATCTGCAAGTTCAAGAAAGGGGCTTTACTGTGGTCTGTGGGGTTAACCTCACTTTTTGATGGGATCATAATGCATGGGTTTATGTTTAGAGAACTCAGCCAACTTGAGAAATGGTAGTGGCAAACTTGACGTCTGAAGTAACAGATAACCATGACTGCAACCAAGACAAGACGCAGGATGAGGGTGGGGAGTTTGCTAAAGGCAATCAAAAAAGAAAACTAACTATAGCACAAGTAACAACGCAGTATTTAAGAGTAATAAGGGGAAGGTTTCAAGGTGTTTTAGTTCAACAACTACTCAGTATTGGATGTTGCAAACTGGTATGTTGTTAATTTCGTTTGGGTTAGTCCCTTGAACTTTATCAAACATATTTGCTGGAGGCTTGATAAGCGCCTCTAACACCACGTTTCTCTTGGTGAGTTCCATGCTTCGAGTGCATCAAATAACTTATCCCTGATTTCGTTATCATATGGTGTCTTGATTTAAAGCATAAAGACACCAAACAACGTAATTCTACTTTCTGCTTTAGTCTCATCTTTTGGACTATATCCTATTTAAACCATTATTTCTTGTTGTACGCTGTTTGTTCCTTTAGTTATTTGTACCCCAGACAATGACACTTGGGTAATTTGCAGATGGTCCTTTTCAATGTTGCCTTTTTTGGCACGGGTAACTTTGCAAGTATTGCAAGTTTTGAGATATCGTCTGTCTACCGTTTCATCACAATCTTCAGTGTAAGTGAAGATAAAACTATCTTTACAGTTGCTTCCATTGATTCCAATTCTGGCTATTCTGACCTCATATGTTCATTTGGCAGCCTTTCTTGATGGCAGCCCTTCTAATTTTCAAGCTATTTATTCCCTTCATGCTTGTGATGTAAGTTACATCTGATTTTCTCTCCTATCACCCCCCCCCCCTTTGTTTTCCTGTTTCCTTCATCAAATTGTAAAGAAAGGATTCAAAATTTATCATATATCTTGTGCTCCACCTTGACAATTTAAATGACACACCGATAATTTTTCATATATTCTAGTTGTTTTGAGTTCAACATATGTTTGCAGAACATCTTCTTTTTTTTTTTTTTTTTTTTTTTTTTTTTTTTTTGTGAGGTCCGTTTTACATTAGTTACTAATGGAGAAGAGGCAGAAGTGGAAGAGACCAATAATGTTGTTGATTTGTATTCATAATCATTCTGAAAAGTTCTACTAGTGCAATAAATTATGTTATGTGAGCGTGCAAAGTTAGTCAAGGTTTATCATATCACTTCGTGAGCACTCAATTTGAGTAGTTGCCTAGTTGGGCCACATTTTATTTTCCTGGTAGTGAAGTTGTTTCTGGTATGACCTTTTTAAATAATTCAAGCTGTTCAAACTTAGTAAAGATTGTTTTTTTCCAGTATACATCTGAGGTTTGTGTGGTTCTCTGTTCCTTAGATATGAGCAGAATAGCCTCTTTGTAGTCAAGTTTGATAGTCCATAAATGGAAAACGCTTCCTAACATACCAGTTCCCGATTCCTTTCTAAAATTTCATTTCATGTCAGAATTATACAACTGTTGAGATTTTCCTTTCTAAAGCAGACAATGCTGGTTATGTTTCTTGGTTCAGCTGTCGACATGAACTCCTATAGAAAAGAATAAAAGAATATACATATAAAGAGTACTTAAGGTTATATTACCCAAAATCTACTCTGACACTTTGTATTTATTCTGGTGTGCAGCTGCGTCTTCAGTACTTTAACAAAGCTGAAAAGGGTTCCACGTTTGGGATTGTATTTTGTTGTTGTTCTATTTTCAGACGTAATGACTATCCATTTTTTCTTCCTGGTATGTCCTCTATTGTTTATTCATCTTTGCTTGCATGAAGTGTTAGTTTTAAAATGAGAGTGTCATTGTAATTGGCAATCGAGCTTGTATGTGTCCCGATGGCTGGATTTCCTTGTGCTTCCTGTTATCTTTACCCTCCATCAAGACATTTTTGCTATTTGTACACACCAATAGAGTGGCTTATTTATAGTTGTTAACGCAAGTAGCATTCAGGTCTGTCAACAGTTCAGAATACTGCTGTTTAGGCATGGTATATGTTTTTGTTATCATGCACCTGATATGTGCTCCTTTTTATTTCCTGTTCCTGCTATGTCTGTGTGCATTTATGCTGACAATAACCCTGTTGTTCAAGTGCGTATGTGTTCTGCATCTAAAGTCTTTCACTGAAATATTTATATCTGCCCTCGAAAAAAGACACCTTCTATATCTCTGATTGATCGATAGAGAAACCTTATCGAAATATTCTTTCAATTCTCGATTTTTCCCATCATAGCTGGTACGATGGACTGCAAAAGGACACCCTTTGCAGGAAAGAAATTACACTTGTTCCTCTTCAACTTTGTGCACTGGTCAGTGTTGAACTGAAGTTCTGCTGCTGATAAGACACTGTTTTATTACAGGTCCGAAATACTGGAAGTTGGATGGAGATTGGCAACAGCATTAGCCATTTCGGTATAATGAGTGCGCAAGTAGTGTTTGTGCTTCTACTTTTCGCGCTTACAAATGTCTACACCAAGGACATCCAGATTAAATCCGGTGCTTCATTATCTTACAAAATTGTATAGTTTGTCTTAACATTACAGTTTTTAGGTCATCTTTATGTATGCAACATGAGCCTGATTTTGTCGTGTCGGCTTCTACTTATGTACAGTGCCTTCTAATTGTTGAGATAGATCTTTGAGCAAAATTAGTCACAGAACTACAGAAGTACGAGGAAAATGGATGTTCAAATGCCAATTTTACATAAACTAATACAGGTGTGGAACTATGACCGGTAATTGCCGGTTCCGATTTTGAGCGTGTACTTGACGTTGCTCAACGGTACTCGTGACTTCGTGAGTATCCAACCGATAGTTGAAACTCTGAAGAATAATATGCATAAATTTTAGGAGTTTAAAAATTCAAAATCAGGTGTACGAGGGCCCTTGTATTAAAATGCACTTGAGAAGTAATAAAAAAAAAAAAAAAAAAAGAACAAAAAAAGAGCGATTTGTGGACAAATTGTAGACGACCAACAGGCAGGAGTCAGGAAGTTCTCCGTGATTGTTGGTTACACTTGCATGTTCATATGACATTCCGCATGAAAAGTCCATACGAAGAAAATGCAATCGCTGTTAATCACAATCAATCACTATGAAAATTTTCACGTAGTTTCGATTTGTTAAGATGGGAATAGTTTGCGTATTGGTTTTCAATATTAAATTAGTTTCAAATATGGTTGTCTATGTGTTGTGTCTTTCGTTCTATTTTGTTTGGTTAGACAATATGTATTCATTTTCCATAAAATACAATATGTAAGAGATTGATTTTGTCCGTTCGTAAAGAAATGTGTGAATGAGATATCTTCAATTTTGACAATAACATTAATGAAATTTCCGTTTTCTTAAAACGAAAGATGGTTAATTAGTGTAGGACGAGTCAGGTTTTAGCGAACCCGAAACCTCTCATCTAGAAAACAGGATCAGAACTTGAGAACCCCAGTACTATCCGTTGATTTCTCCATTAACAACAAATTAGTTAAACACAATTACACAGTAACTAATACATCATTAATATAATCAAATCTCTCCTAAATCCTCCCACTCTCCATCTCTCACTTCACTGTCCCCACTCCCCACTCCTTCACTCACTCACTCCCTCAGCTAAAACTTCAGCTTCTCTCTTTCTCTCTCTCCTCCACATCTCTCTTAACCCCCATTCTCTCTCCTCTTCTCATCCACGAGAGGAGAACAACCACCACCACCACTACCACCGCCGCCGCCGCCATGGCATTCCACCACCTCCTCATTATCCTCCTAATCACCACCACCCTCCGCCTCACAACATCCAATAACCCACACCTCTCACCAGACCACTACGCCAAATCATGCCCAAACTTCTACAAAATAATGGAACAAACAACCACCGACAAACAGATCAAATCTCCAACCACCGCCGCCGCCTCCCTCCGCCTTTTCTTCCACGACTGCCTCGTCACCGGCTGCGACGCCTCCACTCTCATCACCTCCACTCCCTTCCACCTCGCCGAGCGCGACGCCGACATCAACCTCTCCCTCCCCGGCGACGGCTTCGACGTCGTCGTTCGCGCCAAAGCCGCCCTCGAACTCGAATGTCCCGGCGTCGTCTCATGCTCCGACATCCTCGCCGTCGCCACCCGCGACCTCGTCAAATTCGTCGGCGGCCCTTACTACTCCGTCGACCTCGGCCGCAAAGACAGCCTCGTCTCCTCCGCCGCCCTCACCGACGGCCGCCTCCCTAAACCCGACATGTCCGTCGATAAAATGATGTCCATCTTCTCCGCCCTCGGCTTCACCACCAAGGAGATGGTCGCCCTCAGCGGGGCCCACACTATCGGATTCTCCCACTGCAAAGAGTTCGCCTCCGGAATCTACAACTACACCGGCGGCGCCGCCCACTATGATCCGACGTACAACCCGCGGTTTGCGGAGGGGCTGATAAAGGCGTGTTCTGACTATAAGCGGAACCCCACACTGTCGGTGTTTAACGATATCATGTCTCCTAACAAATTCGATAACGTATATTACAAGAATCTTCCAAAGGGACTTGGCGTTCTTAAGTCGGATCGGGTTCTTTACAGCGATCCGCGGACGCGGCCGTATGTTGAGCGTTACGCTAAGTATCAGAGGCTGTTTTTCGATGATTTTGCTAAGGCGATGCAGAAGCTGAGCTTGGTTGGTGTTAAGGTTGGACGGCACGGTGAGATTAGGCGTAGGTGTGACACTTTCAACACTCTTCAAACATGAATTTAATAATTTGTTAGATTATTATTAGCTTATATAATTAATAATTGTAATGAGCTGTTTCTTGATGATGAGATTTTGATTTTGTTTTGGGTTCGTTTTATGGTTTTGTGGTTTGATTGTTGTTATTATTGTTTGTGCTTCAATTGCAAGTTATTGGGGACAAAATTGTATACTGAAGTGAGGAATATATATGTGTTACTTACATTTTGTGATAAGATATCAAATGTTAAATATACTTATCTACATTATTAGTACATGGTTTATTGATCATTGGTTCTAATGTGCATTGTAATGTCGCTCGAAATCGTCGTAAATTCGAGTAGGAGATTGAATCCGTTGCAAAGAGCGAGTCTTGTTTGATCACTCGCATTTAGTCATTTGCTAATTTAAGTGTAAAATTGATGAATTGGATGCATTTGAGGTTTAGCTATGTAAAATTAGTGTTGGGTTTTGGCATGTGATTTAT
Source organism: Spergularia bocconei (assembly GCA_963457585.1). NCBI lineage: Eukaryota > Viridiplantae > Streptophyta > Magnoliopsida > Caryophyllales > Caryophyllaceae > Spergularia > Spergularia bocconei. The sequence continues at coordinate 8,217,480 of OY734951.1, read as the reverse complement.
GAAATGTGTAACATCAGTTTCATAATGATGGGGGCAAATTTAAGCTGGACATTAGCTGTGTTGAGTGTTGACAAATGACTTATTTTACATTGTGAAAAGCATATTTTTGCTTCAATCTTGTCATGTGTGGACTTTTCCCCTTTTTCTGCCTGATAATAGAAAGTTGAACTTCAGATTTTTGTCAAAACTAGTACTCCCTCCATTTTTTTTGGTTCTTTACATTTGGTTTGAATTCCTCTCACAGATTCAAACCAAACGTAAAGAACCAAAAAAAGTGGAGGGAGTACTACACTTTGTTATCCTTTTCCTTCCTAATATCGCAGTTCACCGTTGTCGTTAGGGTATAAAACCATTGTTTGAATCTCGAATGTTACTAGCAATTTAGCACAGGCTTTTGGTCAGGATGGTTTTATCGTTAGTATTTACTTCACTTTGTAGCGTCTATGTGATCTGTATTACTGAACATGTGCTTTTGTCAACAAAGTTGGTTGGTCAGTGAAGTTTGGGGACAGTTCTCATGTTTAAGGTGTGAGTAAGTGAGATTTGAATAAATCTGGTTGCTGAAGTTTTTACTTTTCAGAGTTATACTCCCTTCATTTTATTAGGTTCTTTGCATTTGGTTTGAATATGTGAGAGGAATTCAAACCAAATGCAAAGAACCTAATGAAATGGAGGGAGTACTCCGTAACTACTATACGAGGGAACATGCGAGATTCTTCAATCTAGGATTTGTTTTCTTTCTTCTTGTCCTTTATTTTTTTTCTCGCTCTTAAATAAAAGAGAGAAATTGTAAATTATTCTAAAACAGAATTCCTTTTTGAGATCTGCGTGAAGCTGTGCTCTCCATTTGGAACGTTATTACTCCATGCAGATCGAGTATAGGAAAATGGTAACGGGAGATGTACGACTACTTCGTTTTCCTTTTGCCGAGTTTCCTCTCACTCGAATACACGTCCTCTTGTTTCATTGATTTCTTTACGTATTTTTCCATACCATAAGGTATAACTCCCAAATCTTTACGTATTACTTTGTTGTGCTTTGGCATTACTCCCGGCTCCTTAGAGTTGATGGTTTTCATGTACATAATGTGGAATAAAGAAAACAGTGTGCACAGATGGACACACCACCGGGTATATGCTATATACATGAGGCATATACAAATAAACACAGGGATTATATAGGGGGTGGATACGGAAAATAGTAGGTCTTCTGTGAGAATGTCAGAATTCGGGATGATTCCGACACATACTTTTAATGAAAAATGATAATTGGTCCTTTTACTCGGCATCTTTCACTTAAGATTTCATGATATGGATTAATGGATACGCTCGTATAATTTACACAAGTAAAGTAGAGCTCATCCTCATCCATATATTGGTCGTTTTCCACCTAATGAAATCAGCTTGAGAACGATGTCCCATTTACGACGAGTGAAGAGAGCAAAGCAATTCTACATGTGAATTGCCAGTTATCATCAAGATCAAATGAGGTAGTCCAGTTCTAAAGATTTGGTTAGACTTTATTAGCATATACCTCTCCTATTATCAATTGATTTTCGGATGAATTCTTATTAAACTTTACTTTAAACTTGTTAATAATAAGAAACACAACCCGTGAATAATGACCTAAAATTTTGTGCATGTGGAATAATAATGATATATATATCTCCCCTCAAAAAAAATAAAAATAATAATAATGATATAATCGTATATCAAACTTTGCATCTGACAATTGACAAGCCTCTGGAGAGTTAGTGTAAATCATGCCGACTTACCGAGCATGTCTCATTCAATCACATTTGTGTCTCACTGCGTTAAAATTCTTAGTAACCAATTTTATCGAATAAATTTCGATAAGTCCATTAGAAGTGTAATTAGATAAGAATTTTTGTGGTTTAGTGAGATATGAAATGAAACATAAGTTTTACTCTATAATAGAAAATGCACGTCAGCTGTAGCATTGATCAACTAACAACAACCTCATTACCCCATCGTCTAAAAGGTTTATCGCGTACGGCGAGGCAGAGGGTCGGAGGTACGCAACTTCGGAACATAGAGGGTTTCCGTACGATAACCCATCATGAAAAGTGTTTAGAAAATCGCACTAATTGACTGCTACTTCACGACACAGAAAGCGCAGACAATTTTTCAATTCATTTTACTTCATTCAATCATAATTCATATACCAAAGCCAAAAAAAAAGTTCATCTTTGACTCTACCGGAAATGGAAAGGTCAGATGTGTTGGTGTGAGACTTTGGGATAGATGGGGTCTATATTCTCAACCTGCAACCAAGGAACAAACAGTCAAGGGGGCCCGGGTTCTACCCAGGCGACGCCCCTCCGATGCTTAAGTCAGTCGGGTGCGGTCGCAGTAAATGATAGCAATAAATATGAGAGAATTGCAATGAATGTTGTAATAAATGAGTTCTTAGATAACCTTGAAGTGAAGGAAATGAGGGGTATTTATAGTGGAGGAGGTACCCCTAAAGGATAAGCTTAGAGGTCTCCCCTTCATCTTAACCCTTTATTCCCTTGGGCATCCAATGGATGGGATATAGTGGACATCATTTGGGCTTTATCAAAGGCATTGGGCCTCTATTTCGAAGGGCTGTGGCCCAATTATAAATGTGTACCAACAAGATGTAGCATTATACTCCGTAGTACTAAGAAGATTAACTTATATACATTATATTCATGCATGGGCATACATACGTCAATATGGAACATAGATTTGCAGGTCATATAAATCAAAACCATGCGAACCCTCAAGGTAAGACATGGAAGACGGCGATTCAAGAGACCGGAGATACCCTTCCATGCTCGCCTTCTTCGCCTCGAGTTGCAATCTTCTCTTCATTAGTCTCTCCTTTCTATGGGCATTTTGGTGGCCTCCTAATGCTTGAAAATTGGTGAACTCTTTGTCACAAAATGGACATTTTCGCTTCGCCTCGCTCCTATGTCTCCTAGTACTTTGGTTTATTATTGTTGATGGTATGTTATTGCATGAGCTACTATTAGCATGTTCACTATATTGAACATCGAAGCCAAATAATCTAAGCTTCCTTCCTCTGCTTACTATTGGAAAACCTACATTTTCCATCTTAAACTCTCAAAAAAGCAAGTCATTGACAATGAGAAGGTTGGTCTTGAATGTTAACATCATTGTATATAGTTTCTATTTATAGTGCAATGAACTTATTTTGGTGCATGGTGACTTGCTGAGTTGTAAATGAAGAATGGGAATCGAATGTGAGACTTGAAACGACCATAACTAGAAAGTTAAGCATAGGAGCTAAGAAGACCTTTTTAATAACTTAGATTACTAGTGTAATCGAAAAAGTTAGGAAAAGGTTGATTATGTCGTAGAATATTACCGTCAATGTACGTTATTATATGCTTTTCATGTCGAAACTAATTAAATGGTAGATATACATGAATGTCAAATTTATAGTTTTAGTGGATGAGATATGCTGGAATGATCCTAGTATACAAAAGACATATTCTGCACTTGGCGAATTTAATTCAAGTAAAAATTGGGTTAAAGGTGTCAGCACGAGTACATTAGTTTTAAACCAGGTTGTTCTTGAACCTTCCGACTTAAGTTTTCTCATGATCATTCTCAATGGTGAAAAGAACACAATGCACATTACAGTTAAAAGAGTGTTGACATTTAGGTCATCATGTTATATACTCCCTCCGTTTCTTTTGTTTCTTTACGTTTCGTTTGAATTCCTCTCACATATTCAAACGAAGCGTAAAGAAACAAAAGAAACGGAGGGAGTATACAATTTTGTTTATAGCAGTATCACAACAAGTATGAACATAATAAAGCTATGTAAAACAAGGGGTGTACCGGCCGACCTGCACTTTATATCAACTGAGACGAGAAAAGGATCAATTTACTATTTGAAGCTTACCCATACATATTACGGAGTCATCTTTAACTTCGACCTGAAAAGAACTCACACGGGCGAAGAGAACCACACGGAACCGATGCTCTTGAATTATATTCCGGTGTTATTTTTATCGTCTACTAGTTAGCAAATATCACGTTCCTTCTCATAAAGTCATTACTAGCATTTGTATATTAACTTTTTATGTGCAATTAGTTTTTGTGCCCGTGTATTCACGGGGGGACTGTTTTTGGTTGGTTGGTTTTAATTAATTTTTTTTTATTGTTTTTTGACCAGTTTTGTGAAATTGTTATCTTAAAGTGATGACACTATTTTTGAGAAGGGTATGTATTTTGTACACTTAGTGGCGTTTCCAATATATTAATTGTAGTGATAATTTGAGGCAATGTTTGGTCTGGTAAAATTTCTAAGTAATGTATGTTTTGTGTTATAATTCCTAACAACAGATCAATTATTACAAACAGGACTTGAAATAATTGTTGCATCCTTATTTTGTTGTGAATGCTCCTTGTTTTGTTATCATCTTAGCATTTGTCTTGTGTTTCACCTTTGTTGTTGTAGCCGCTGAATTCTTCCTTTTCGCTTTGTTTTGAATGTCTAAAAATATTGAAGTAGCTGCCATGTTAGGAACCTTATTCATGTATTCGAATAAGTATTTGATGGTTCTCATTGTGTTGGATAGTTGCGTATCTATATTTTTGTTTTTCGTGTTGCCTTCCATGTTTTTGTTTTCTAATTATTTAATTTGATGAAGGTGCACCTTATAGTATAGTTTTTTCCTTGAGTCTGTATGTGTTTTTTGTTCTATTTTTTTTGTGACTTCGTGAGGTATGTTTTAATTTTTCTTGGCAAAATGTAAATAGTGTGATTCGTTAGTTGTCATGTTACGTTTTTTTGTGTTGTTAATGTTTCTTATGGTTATGTTTTTGTAACATTTGGGTTTGTTTATTTTGTTTAGTCGTCTTTGTAATTTATTAAGTTGTTGTTTATTAAGTTACTAATCTTATTTTTATGTTACATTTTCCTTTCATGTTTTATTTTGTAGTTATAAATAACAATTACTCGGTGTTTCCCTGAATGATTTATTTTGTCTTTACATATATTGTTTATTGTTTTATGTCATTTATTGCGATAACTTTTGTTAAAAATACAATGTTGAAATTTATTAGTTAATTTGATGTTTTTTCTTTTTGTGGATTTTTATTAAATTAAAGTTGGTTTTGGTTTGAACGTCATAAAGTGGATATTGAATTCATAATTACACCAAAAGGCTATTGTTTCTGAATGTTGATTGTTTGCACCATGTCTTTCCCATGAACATATAACATGTTTAGGTGAATTGAAAATTTGATATCCATATAATAAAAGTGTCAATTCCAATCCCAAAGCATCTAGGTTTACACCTAAAATACATACCTTAAATTAAAAGCTACCCTCAATCCCAAAAGTATATGTCCAAGAACACTCTCTTAATACCATAAGTGAACGCAAACATATCTACTAATGCATGAAGTACTATTTTTTGGTCAACATGACAATAAAACGCTAGGTACATGACCAATTGAAACTCAAACGCTACGATCAAATGGTAGCGACAGTCATTTTTTAGCTTGAACGAATCCAAACTTGAAGTGAACAAACATATAAGGATGATGGACTAAACTTCTTGGCGGTTTGTAAGCGTTGGGGCAGAATCATACGTCTTTTACACCCACGAATCAAGAGATAATCGCAAACATTGTAGTATAAAAGGAGAGCAAAGCAAACTCAAAAATCACAAGTCACACCTCAAATATCAAACATATTTAAAGGTTCTCTTCTCAAAAGTTTCTCGCAGAAATGACAATTTTCGCAGCAAAAGATGTGAACATTCCTGGTTATGATAAACCATTAATGAACTTTTGGGGATACATTGAACCACATCAATTTCAGTACGTGCCTCGGCCAGGAAGAAATAGAAAAGAAGTCATCGTAGACGTTCTTCCAATCACCATGTAGTCTGACAATGTAGAACCTTATGAGGTGGATTGCCCTAACCACCACCTTCTTTGTAATATTATGAAGGATGATAAAGCAGAATTCATTAGAAGAGCCCCTGCAACCAAAAGCTGGGAAGCCACAGTCACAAAGCATTTCCATGACTGCAAAGAAGAACCTCTTGAAATGGGTTTTTACGGTGATGAAAACCCAAGCCAGTCAACAGTAGTGCTATCAAGCCAATACTTGATGACGAAACAATTTCTACCAAAATTAGAATTTGACGACGGCATGAATGCCATGAGGACATGCAGGCACTGGGGAAAACTCATGGCTTCGAACTCTTAAAGCCGAATGAGAGTTTCACATACAAGAATTCTCTAATCTACTATCCCACAACATATTGGTCGGGATGGTACAGAGGAAGAATCGAGGAGAAAGGAAAAAGAGTGGTGTATTACTGTGTCTGTGAAACCTGGGACGATTACGCAAAAGCTGGAGAACATGCTTATTGGCACGGGGCATGCAGCGATGATGAATTCGAAGATAATGAGTTCTAGCGCTAGAAGCACTACATATTCAAGCAACATTGTACAAAATTCAAGCCTCGACCAAAACTCGCCAAGATTAAGGTGAAAAGTGGTACTAATAGGACATACATCGCTGCAGAAGATGAAAGCTATGTGCATCTATGGAAACAACCCAGTATCTATCATAATGGAAATCAAATTGAAGGAACGATCCTTTGATCAGGCAGCCTAGATTCTTCATTCACAATAAATGAGGCATCTACAATGCATGTTTTCATTCAGAATTAGTGAAAGACATTCACATTTAATGAAAATTCCAATGTAAAGTTGTAAACTTTGTATTCAGAATAATAAGAATCACTTTATATTTTGGAAAATTAGTTGGTTTTATCTGCAAAGCATAAACAAGGAATCACTTTTCGTGTTGCTTCAAAGTTCCAACAACACAAAATAGGGGGCATTTGTTGATGACAAAAATATTTTTCCTAAGGCGATGAAGCCAGTCCAGCAACACAGGTGCATCATCAACACTGATTTGGGCCAGCGATAAGCACTCAAAACTCAATTCAAAATAAGTAATGAGCACCATTCTCGGAAGTAGTTGAAGACTCAAAAAGGACGTGATAAACTGCCCACAACCGTCCCATCCCACGACCAGAGAAGGAAGCAGGGAGTTTGCACAACCGCCGAAGGTTTATCCAATATAAAGCACTGAATAAAACAACAACAAAAGGATCAACCATCAACAACAAGAACTTAAGTTCAATTTTATCTTGTACAGTCTTTTCTTATTGTAGTCAGGAAATATCGCCCAGTATCGCGAACAATCAATGTTTTAGCGTAGCTTTTTTCATTTTCCATGGTTGGTCAATGCAACTTCCCTCCTTTATTTTTCCTTTCAATGTTTGATATTTAAGTTCTAGTTGTTGTGTTTTTATTGTTTTGACCTGCTAGTCCTTTGGTCTTCCTTAACCTGTGATTTCTTTGGGCTTTTCCTCCTACCATTTACTATAAATAGGCATGAAAATATGCCAACCATTATTCTACTTGATTTTGTTGATTTTATCTTGTCTTCTATTCGAGCAGTTCTACGGTACACGACGTGCACCGAAACGCACCGTAACAAAGCTTAGATCTACCGTACATTATGTTAGAAGAAGATCTACACCGTTCACTAATTTTTAAATATTTATATTTTTTAAATTAATTTGTAATTACTTGAAAAATAGGAAAATGTATATAATAATTTTAATGAAAAATAATTTCAATATTTGCCTCACCGGAATCATTCCGTCGGAGTAGGCCGGTGGATCGCCGGCTAGCCGGAGAGGGACGTCGGAGCTCGGAAGTACCCTCCGGCTAAGAAGCTCGTCAAAAAATCAAGGGGCTGGGATTCGAACCCTTGACCAAAGGTATGATAATTAAACATCAAACCATTGGAGTAATTAACATTTGATGATAAGATAAAGCAATAAATATTATAAATCTATTATTATAGGGGGGATAGCCCAGGCCCAAATCAACTAAGATCCGCTATATCAAGTATCTTATATCTTTTGATGCTATTTATACCAGTGGCATCAATTAGCTCATTTGTTTGCATGCTCTATTTCATTTAAGGGTTGTACATTTTTTTTTTAAATTTTTTTTAGGGTAGGTTATAGGTTCAAACATTAGTTATTAGTTTGTAGTTTTTCTTTTCCCCCCTATTTATTTTTAAGTTAATAGTTTTCAATCTTGCCGTTTTCGTATTACATGATTATTGTGTAAGCGAATCCATTTCGAGGGAGCCTTTAGTTTTTACATGAAAAAGATATTCGACATTGTTCTTTTGTAAATAAATGATTTAAGTAGGACTCAAAGTCACAAGGCTTTTTTTTACGGGAAGTCACAAAGTCACAAGGTTACTGATAAACATGTAATATAACCTTTTTGAGTACTGAGCATAATAGACGTTTAATTTAAAACGACGAACAATGTAAATAGTAAAAACCATTTTGCATGGTTGTTTTGTAGAAATCACTATAATTAACATATATAATAATATTGTTGCAACATGTTGTATGAGATTATGTCACATTAACTTACTCTGTATAGTTGTTTTCGGTCATTGTATAGTTTACGATATCTCATTTGATTTTCTTATTGTTGGCTTATCTTTTGAATCACATAATACGATCTCATCCCCTAGTATTTAACGTTTCTCGTTTTTGCAAAAAATTAATTAGTTTTGTTTGGCATACAAGGCATATACTAGTAATAATTTATAGAAATGAACACATGTTAGAAGACTAACATTTGATAATTGGTTTCCTCGACCTACGTTACTTAAATGGTTGTAACAATACAATTATTTAAAACATAATGCTAAGTAAATAAAAAATAGATAATAGAATATGATTAACGCAACATATGATCGAGTTTTGAACGCTATTATATACTCCACAATATTAGAACATTCCCTTTTGCCAAGGGCTTGTTTCGTTATCGGAGTCGTTTATAGTGTTGGTTTTTTCCATCATGACATTTAGTTAAATAAATTACAAAATTAATGTAACTGCCATACAGAAAATTGATACAACCCACTTTAGAGTGGGTTTTGTGGCGTTAATATTGGGTTTTTCATACCATTTTCGGATCATTTATGGCATTATTCTATTTGTTATGTTTTTGAGCTAATTTGAAGAATATATGCAAGTTTGATCATTTATGCAAGTTCGGGAATACTTTGATGCTGTTGTTACGGATCCCGAGGAGCGTAGAAGATCCGAAAGATGAAGAACGAGCCAAAGCTGAAGATTGGTGTCTAGACGACTCGTCCAGAGCAAGACGAGTCGTCCAGACGAGTCGTCCAAGTCCGGACGACTCCCAGACGACTCCCGCAGGAAGATTGGACTTTTGACGTAAAACTGCCAGACGACTCGTCTGGGAGCCGACGAGTCGTCCGACGAGTCGTCCCGCTATGGACGACTCGTCCCGCTGCTGTGTCGGCGTTTTGCGGATTTCCTAAATCCGTTTTGTAATAATTAGTATAAATACCTAGACTTCGTTTTATTGTTTTACATTCAGTTTTCTCAAGACCTAAAGTTTATTTTCGAAGAATTATGCAAGGCTAAGACTTTTATTCTTGGATTATTAATCGAAGCTATCGTTTACCGACAATTGTGAGTTTGATTTCTTATTCTTAATTTCGTTTGAGCATTGTTTATTCTCTTGATTTATTTGCTATTATTGATTGATTTGTTGTTAATTAGGTGGCCACTAATTAACCCTAGATTAATCTATATTGCTAGATTCTCAACTAAAGGATTAATTGTTTGATTGTTGAATCGATTAGTAGAAACTAGGTCTAATTGCATGCTGAACATCGTGATTACATTTAGGGGAGAATAAACATATTAATTGAAGATCGAAACCGCGTGTGTCTAGATCTTGTTAATCTTAGTTGATATCGTTTAATTGCTTCATGCTTTCGCTGGATTGAATATTAGGCGCGCGTCTTTATTATCCATCGATTATGACTATTAGGTAGGGCTGATCTCTCCTCTTAGTTACAATTAAGAAACGATTAGAAATTCTATTTCTACAACTAAGTGCTCAACGAATTAGGATTAGATTGATAACTAGGATCAATTAGGTGAATGATAGTGGGTATTAATTGTCCGAGAACTTTCCTCAATTGATTTACAAATTACGCTTTTGTTTTGTGATTACTCGATCATTCATACTCTAAAATCCCCCATTTAGTTACTTGACATACTTAGACAATTGCTGTTCTCTGTGGATACGATCCCACTTGCCCATTTACTACGTTCATAGGTTTGTGTGGTTTATATTTGATTTAGGCATACGACTTTAGCCTGTCAAATTTTGGCGCCGTTGCCGGGGAACGGTTTAATTTGTCTTTGTGTGTTTGTGGATCATTTATGGTCCACACCTGTGCTACTAATAAGCCTCTTGTTCCTTTTGATTCAGAAATTGAACGAACTTTACGTGCTACAAGGAAGGCATTAAGAGAGTTACCGTTTGCTCAATCAGATTCTGAGTCCGAGGTTGATAAAGCTGCAGAGATGAGTATACGGTCACTCACAGCCCCAAATCTCTCCAAGCAACCATCATGCATCAAGTACCCGGAAGAAGAAGCGGGTAAAGGTGTGGAGATAAAGGGGGCGCTATTACATCAACTCCCACACTTTCTTGGGGGTCAGTTTGAGGATCCGAATAGGCATGTTTCGGATGTGTTCTTTTATTATAACGGCATGAAGCCAGCTGCGGTCAAGATTGAAGACTACTTGTTGAAAGCATTTCCTTTTACACTAAAGGAGAAGGCGAGGGATTGGCTTTACACTCTTCCTGAGAATAGTATCACTTCTTGGGATGACATGAAGAAGGCCTTCATCAACAAGTACTTTCCGGCCACCAAATCCTCATCCCTGAAGAAGAGTATCAGTAATGTTATGCAAGAAGATGATGAGCGATTTTCCACGTATTGGGAGAGATTCAAACAGCTATGCTCGAGTTGCCCATACCATGGATTCACTGATCAAGATCTAATCCTCTATTTCTACAATGGTCTCAAGCATGATGATCAACGCTATGTGGTAGCTGCAAGTCAAGGTGGTATTGATAAATTGACTCCAGCGGAGGCAATGACTTTGCTCAATGATTTGTCGGATCAAGATCAATCTCGTGCTAGTGATCGACATATTACGAGGAGAGTGCATGCTATTGGTACCGACGCTCCATTGGAAAAGAAGGTAGATAAATTAACATCTATGATGGAAGCGTTCATGATGGGAAGCACTACACCCCCAGTGAAGCGTTGTGGGATATGCTATGTTGAGGGGCACCCGACTGATGCTTGTCCCACCATTGTTGAAGATGATAAGGTAGAGGAAGTCAATGCCGTAGGTTATCAGGGTGGTTACCAAAGGAAGTATGACCCTTTCTCCGAGACATACAATGAGGGTTGGAGGGACAATCCCAAGTTCAAGTGGTCTACTCCCGCCAACAACTTTCAAGGAGGGTCAAACTTTGGTGCTCAAGGTGGGCGAACATTCCAACCTAGACCGCAAGGGCCGCCTCAAGATTCCGCCCGAAAGCCAATGTCTACGGAGGATATGATTTGAGCTATGGCCACTAACATGACCCAATTTCAACAACAATCCCAACAATTCCAACAACAAACCCAATCGAGTATCCAAAACTTGGAGAATCAATTTGGGCAACTTTCTACCGCCATTGCAAGGTTGGAATCAAAGGATTCAAATCGCTTACCCTCCAATACGGAAGTCGTGAAGAAAAATGTAAGTGCTGTGACGCTAAGGAGTGGTAAAGTGTTGGGTGAGAAGGCAATAGCCGAAGCTAGTGAAGAAGAGAACGGAGCAGAAAAGGTGCTGGGGACGACTCGTCCGAAATCAGACGAGTCGTCTGACGCTCGTCCGACGAGTCGTCCAATTCCCGACGAGTCGTCTTCTTTGCCGTCTACGGATTTTTCGCCTGAGGTTACGGTAGAGACGGAGCTCACCCCCAATTCTTCAGGGGGGGTGATAGATGCAACTGTGATACCTGATCTTCCTTCATACAAGCCAGTTGCTCCTTTTCCCGATGCATTGAAGGATACTCGTAAGTATGAGAGTAACAAGGAGATGTATGAGACGTTCAGCCGCTGTATGGTGAAAATTCCGTTGCTTAAGCTGTGCCAGTTGTTTCCCAAGTGGGGAAAGGTGTACAAGGACTTGACCAAGGTCCAAAAGAGCTACAAGTTGAAAGGTAAGCAACGAGTTCAAGTAGGTGAACAAGTCTCCGCTGTTTTTCAACGTAGAATGCCTATTAAGTACGGTGATCCAGGTATGTTCACTATCCCTATTACTTTAGGTGAGTCTACATTTGATGGTGCTATGTTAGACTTAGGAGCGTCAATTAACGTGCTACCATATTCTGCATATAAGTCTTTGAAACTTGGTCCATTGGTTGAGACTGATGTGGTAGTGCAACTAGCTGATAGATCACTTGTTTATCCTAAGGGTCTAGTGGAAGATGTGTTTGTCCTAGTTGATAGTTTGATCTTTCCTGCTGATTTCTATGTTTTGGAAATGGATCATGATAAGGACACTGCACCGATTTTACTTGGTAGACCATTCTTGAAAACAGCTAGGACTAAGATTGATGTGTTTAGTGGGTCACTAACTATGGAATTTGATGGTCGCATAGTTAAATACAACTTGAATGATACGTTGAAATACCCATCTGACCATCAATCTTTGTGTGCTATGAATGTGCTTGATGATGTTGTGCAAGATGTTTTTTATGCACATGCTGCTGATGATGATTTGATCAATGCTTTGAATGGTGATATAGTAGATGATACACTAGATTTTGAGTTGTCTACTTGCTTACAGGAGATGATTGCTAGCTTGAATGCATATGATAGCCTCCCTATGAGGCCTTCTAACTCTAGGGTCATCCCTTTGGATGTGCCGAAAGAAAAGTTGGTTCCTTCTGTTGTGCAGGCACCTAAGGTTGAGTTGAAACCATTGCCGGATCATCTCAAATATGTGTTCCTTGGAGATGGAGATACATTGCCAGTCATTGTCTCCAATGAGTTGACCGAGGAACAAGAGAGCCAGCTGATTGATGTGTTGAAGGAGATGAAGTTAGCAATTGGATGGACGATTGCCGACATCCGTGGTATCCCTTCAACGACATGCATGCATAAGATACTACTTGAGGAGGATGCTAAACCGGTAAGGCAACCCCAGAGGCGATTAAATCCGCCTATGATGGAGGTTGTAAAGAAGGAGGTGAACAAACTATTTCAGATGGGGATCATCTACTCAGTACCGCACAGCACATGGGTAAGTCCTACACAGGTAGTACCCAAAAAGGGAGGCATTACTGTTGTGCCTAATCAGAGTGGTGAATTGGTCCCAACCCGTACTCAAACGGGTTGGAGGGTATGTATAGATTATCGTAGGTTGAATGCGGTAACTAAGAAAGACCATTTCCCCCTCCCCTTTATTGACCAAATGCTTGAGCGACTTTCTGGTCGCGCTTATTATTGCTTCTTGGATGGATACTCGGGGTATTTTCAAATTGAGATTGCTCCTGAGGACCGCGAGAAGACCACCTTCACTTGTCCTTTTGGCACATTTGCGTACAGGCGCATGCCTTTTGGACTGTGCAATGCACCCGCCACCTTTCAGCGGTGTATGATGAGTATTTTTACTGAATATATTGAGCATTGCATGGAGGTGTTCATGGATGACTTTACAGTGCATGGTGACTCTTTTGCTGCATGTTTACATCATCTAACTCTGGTTTTAGATAGGTGTATTGAGTCCCACCTTGTTTTAAATTCTGAAAAATGCCATTTTATGGTTAAACAAGGAATTGTGCTAGGTCATGTAGTTTCTGCTAGGGGTATTGAAGTTGATAAGGCTAAAATTGATGTGATTGAGTCACTCCCCTACCCCACTAATGTGCGAGAAGTGCGATCTTTTCTTGGTCATGTAGGATTTTATCGCAGATTTATTAAGGATTTCTCCAAGATTTCCTCGCCATTATGTAAGCTGTTGCAGAAGGAGATTAGCTTTGAGTTCAATGAGGAGTGCAAGAGAGCTTTTGATGATTTGAAAGGAAGGCTCACTAGTGCTCCAATCATTCAAGCTCCGGATTGGTCTCTTCCATTTGAGATCATGTGTGACGCTAGTGACTATGCTGTGGGGGCTGTGTTGGGTCAGAAGGTAGGGAGAGCATCTCATGTAATCCACTACGCTTCTATGACGTTGAATGAGGCCCAACGGAACTACACTACCACTGAGAAGGAGATGCTAGCTGTGGTATTCGCCTTGGAAAAGTTCCGATCTTACTTGCTTGGGACCAAGGTGATTGTGTATTCCGATCATGCGGCGATTCGTTATTTGATGACGAAGAAGGAGGCTAAGCCGCGGTTGATTCGGTGGATCTTGCTTCTCAGTGAGTTTGACGTGGAGCTAAAGGACAAGAAAGGAGCTGAGAACTTGGTTGCTGATCACTTGAGTAGATTGGTTCGTGATGAAGACAAACCTCACACTCAAGTGCCTGTTCTAGGACTCTTCCCAGATGAGACTTTGTGTGTCGTTCGTGTCACACGACCATGGTATGCTAACATTGTTAATTATCTTGTTTCTAGTGTATTTCCTCCACAGATGACGAAGGCTCAGCGAGATAAGCTGAGGAGTGACGCCAAGCACTATTGCTGGGATGACCCTTACTTGTGGAAGCATTGCGAGGATCTAGTCATTCGCCGTTGTGTTTCTGAGATTGAGGTACCTTCTATCCTTGAATTTTGTCATGCTGGTGCTTGTGGTGGTCATTTTGGTTCTAAGAGAACAGCTAGGAAGGTTTTGGATAGTGGGTTCCATTGGCTGAGTTTGTTTAAGGACTCTTATAAATTCTGTCAAAACTGTGATAGATGTCAAAGAGTCGGCTCGATTTCCCGGCGGAATGAGATGCCACAACAATCCCTCATCTATTGTGAGATATTTGATGTGTGGGGGATTGATTTCATGGGACCCTTTCCCATGTCCCACGGTAATTTGTATATTTTGCTTGCGGTGGACTATGTCTCTAAGTGGGTAGAGGCAAAGGCCACCAGGACTAATGATGCTCCCGTGGTTTCAGCGTTCCTCAAGAGTAACATATTCACCAGATTTGGGGTACCCCGTGCCCTCATTAGTGATCAAGGAACGCATTTCTGCAATAGGACCGTGAGTGCTTTACTGAAGAAGTACTCGGTCACCCACAAGGTGTCCACGGCCTATCATCCACAGACCAATGGACAGGCTGAGGTGTCCAATAGAGAGGTCAAATCTATCCTAGAGAAGACGGTGAATCCGAATAGGAAGGATTGGAGCTTGAGGTTGGATGATTCGCTATGGGCGTACCGCACTGCGTACAAGACCCCTATCGGTATGTCACCCTTTAGACTTGTGTTCGGCAAAGCTTGTCATCTTCCAGTGGAGTTAGAACACAAGGCCTATTGGGCGGTGAAAAACCTTAATATGAATATCGATGAGGCGGGTGTACACCGGAAGCTGCAGTTGCTAGAGTTGGATGAAATCCGACGAGATTCGTATGATAATGCGGCTATCTACAAGCAAAAGAGTAAGGCGTTGCACGATAAGATGATATTGAGAAAGGACTTTAAGGTTGGTGATAAAGTCCTTCTCTATCAATCACGCCTTAAGCTCTTTCCAGGCAAGCTACGGTCTAGGTGGATTGGACCGTTTGTTGTGATGAAGGTGTTCCCTCATGGCGCTGTAGAAATTCGAGGTCTTACTTCGAATTCGGTGTTCAAAGTCAATGGTCAAAGACTCAAGCCGTATTATGAGGGATTCACGCAAACCGAGGTGGAGAATGTTGATTTGAGCGATCCCGTGATTGAGGATTGATCACACTCCACCTCTTGAGTCGAGCCAACGACGTTAAACAAGTGCGCTTCTCGGGAGGCAACCCGAGCATCTCTCTTTTCTTATTTTTAGTTAATTTTGATTTTACGTGTGTTTTTGTATTTTTGTGTGTATTTTTAGGTTCATAATGGAGAAATCGGGAAGTTGGCATACTCAATGTCGTCATCGATTGACGAACGGCAAAGAAGGGAGTTAGACGACTCGTCGTAGGATGGACGAGTCGTCAGACGGGTCGTCAGCCCTCAGACGACTGCCAGACGAGTTACCCAGTGTCGAAGGTAAAAAGCAAGCCCAGGAGACGACTCGTCAAAAACTGGACGAGTCGCCCGACGACTCGTCTATAGCGGGACGAGTCGTCCCCAGCTGTTTTTACGGTAAGTCTTCTTTCCTTCAAAACCCGACTTCCCCCTCCTTATTCCTCACTTCTCACGCCCCTTTCTTCCATCTTTCTCCCACAAAAACTCCATTGTTCTTCCTCCCACCTCCATAAAACCTCTCAAATCCTTCTACCCACCTCACAACAACATCAAATCTTCATCTCTAACCCATCTACTACTACTTACATCCATTCTTTCATCTTCAAATCACCCAAATCTTCCCCAAATCGATTTTGCACCCTTAGACCTAGGTTTTTGGGGTTTTCTAATTAAAGCCAAATTGAAGCTTGGGGTTACTTGGGAAAGCTAATTGGAGGTGCTATTGACGGGTTTTCGCTATCTTTGCACACTATTGGAGTCCATTGAAGGTAAAATTCGAATTTCTTCATTTGGGTTGATTTTCGAATTCTTGTGCTTAGTTAGTTGGTAGTGGTGATTGTGTGCTTGTTATTCCCATCTTGTGGTGTTGTTAGTGTTGTGCTTGTAGTTGGGTGTTGTGTTGTTGCTTAAATTGGGAAGTTTTGGTTTTGTTGGTGTGAAATTTGGATTGTTGTTCATCAAATTGGGGTTCTTGTTGGTTGTTTGTTATTGTTGGTTGGGAGGACGAATTTGGCTTGTTGGTTGTTTGCTATTGTTGGTTTGGTTAGTGCTTGTTGGTGGTGTTAGATTGCTTGAGGGGGTAGTGTAGTGAGTGAGTGAGTGAGTGTTAGAGATTACCCTTAGTGAGTAAGAGGGAGTACGAGAATGCCACCTAGGAAGCGAGTCAATCGTGGGGATGATGAAGCCGGCACGAGTGCGGCCGGTGCCGGGCCTAGGACTCGGGGAGGTCGTAGTTCGCAAGGTGGGTGGAGTAGAGCGCCACCGGTTGACACCCTTGGTTTAGAGCGTATGCACGGGTCTCAAGAGTGGGCTCGTGTCAATGTTCCCTCACGTACCGTTCAGCTCACACGGTACTTAGATTCTCGCACGATGCGTGCCCTAGGTATCGAGGATCTTGTCCTCGAGTTGCTTAGGAGTGGGGGATTGGAAGGTTTGTATGCGTATGCTAGGGGTATTAGCAATCGGTATACTAAAGAGTTTGTGGCCTCTTTGGTAGCTCATAAGGGTGATGAAGACTCGGACCCCTACATCGAGTTTCGGATAAATGATGAGGACCATGAGCTTACATATCCGGAGCTTAGAGAGATTTTAGGAGTTAGGGCTCCTACCGAGCCGTGGCAGATTCCCACGGATGCTGAGGTAAATGCATTCTGGTACAACCTCACTTGTCGGGCCAATAATAATACGAGGTTGTCCCATATTCGGCATCCCGCGTTTCGTTTGGTCGCCCGTTTGTTGGCGGTCACCTTCTTGTGCAAGGGTGAGCCGACAAAGCTTTCTAATCCCGACCTTCAGCATTTCATGGCTTTACGTCCGGGTTATAAGCCAATCCCGGATTGGATTCAACTCTTCATTGGTCGGTGTGAGTATCTTCGGGACCATACGAGCGGCCACTATAGCTTTGGTGGTCTCATTACGCGGATCGTGGAGCATGTGAAAGGTGAGGGGTATGAGCACCCGAGAACCACGGAATGTGATGTGCAGCCCGCTCAGTTTTGCAACATTCCGTGGTTGATGCAGTACGATCGTTTGACCACGAGACGTGGTGGCTATAAATGGGGATATGGTGTCAACCATACCCTCAATATACCCCCTGCTGAGGATGACCCCCTCCCTCATGGCCCTAACGCGGAGGATTGGGCGTTAGGTCCTATGGAGATGGAGGAGGATGAGCCGGCGCCCAGGATTCAACGCGTTGTTAATGAGGATGCCGAGTGGAGAGCTTCGATGGAGGCTCAGATGGGAGCTTTGAGTCTATGGAGAGGAGATGTAGATGACCGTTTTGAGGAGATTACGGATCGTCTTGATCTTAGCTTGGCGTATCAGCAGAGTTTTGCTGCATTCTTCTCTCAGCCGGAGCCTCGGACTTATGTGCCTGTTCCGCAAGATATGTATGACTCGGCTACCGTGCGGAGGTTGGCGCGTGAGGAGCGCCGAGCAGCTAAACGTGGGGGAGCTTCCCAGGGGCCGGGCGACCCCTCTTCCTCCACAGGTCGTGAGTGAGTTTCTCCATTTCCCTTTCCTATGCTTGTTTTTCATTAGACTTATGCACAACGCGGACGTTGTTTGGTTTAAGCATGGGGGAGGGTTGTATATGTATATTGTTATGTATATGGGTTTGCATTTGTACCATTTGTTTTCCTTTCATTTGAAAAAAAAAAAAAAAAAAAAAAAATTGAAAAAAAAGAGGAAAAAAGAAGAGAGAAGAAAGTCAGACAAGAGAGGAGCGTGAAAAGAAAGTAAGGAAAAGACACGAGAGAAGAAAGTAAGCCGGTGAGTTGGAAAATTTAACGAGAGGCTAGGTGAAAACCCGAAAGGGCGCCTAGGCAAAATGAGTGGAGTGTGCCACTGTTCTGTACCGGTGTTGCATAGGAAGGGTGTTTTGAAGGTCGTGTCAGGGTAGGTCTCTCTTGGATGGTATAAGGAGGTTCGGTTGGATTGTAGAGTTTAGGTGATAGGCTAGAAAATCCTCGATTCCCTTGGTTGTTTGGGGTAGTTGGTGGCTTTATCGAGGTGGTCTTTGATCCGAGTGCATTAATCCGGACCTAGGCTCACGAGGGTGATGTGTGTGAGCGGCTTAGGGACAATTAGGCCATTTTTAGGTCCCTTTGCCATTTGGTTACTCTTTTGTGGTTGTGTTTTTGTGGAGCATAAGATGGTTAGGGACCGTTATGTTGAGGATACATCTGTAACGGCTCCTAACTAGGAAGACGAAGACCATAACTAGAGTAGAGGAGATAGGTAGATATCATTTCTTCCCGTGCTGCTTGTCAAAAGACCTTGGAGACATATTGATGATGATTGTGATACTCGAGGACGAGTAAAGGTCTAAGCATGGGGGAATTTGATACAACCCACTTTAGAGTGGGTTTTGTGGCGTTAATATTGGGTTTTTCATACCATTTTCGGATCATTTATGGCATTATTCTATTTGTTATGTTTTTGAGCTAATTTGAAGAATATATGCAAGTTTGATCATTTATGCAAGTTCGGGAATACTTTGATGCTGTTGTTACGGATCCCGAGGAGCGTAGAAGATCCGAAAGATGAAGAACGAGCCAAAGCTGAAGATTGGTGTCTAGACGACTCGTCCAGAGCAAGACGAGTCGTCCAGACGAGTCGTCCAAGTCCGGACGACTCCCAGACGACTCCCGCAGGAAGATTGGACTTTTGACGTAAAACTGCCAGACGACTCGTCTGGGAGCCGACGAGTCGTCCGACGAGTCGTCCCGCTATGGACGACTCGTCCCGCTGCTGTGTCGGCGTTTTGCGGATTTCCTAAATCCGTTTTGTAATAATTAGTATAAATACCTAGACTTCGTTTTATTGTTTTACATTCAGTTTTCTCAAGACCTAAAGTTTATTTTCGAAGAATTATGCAAGGCTAAGACTTTTATTCTTGGATTATTAATCGAAGCTATCGTTTACCGACAATTGTGAGTTTGATTTCTTATTCTTAATTTCGTTTGAGCATTGTTTATTCTCTTGATTTATTTGCTATTATTGATTGATTTGTTGTTAATTAGGTGGCCACTAATTAACCCTAGATTAATCTATATTGCTAGATTCTCAACTAAAGGATTAATTGTTTGATTGTTGAATCGATTAGTAGAAACTAGGTCTAATTGCATGCTGAACATCGTGATTACATTTAGGGGAGAATAAACATATTAATTGAAGATCGAAACCGCGTGTGTCTAGATCTTGTTAATCTTAGTTGATATCGTTTAATTGCTTCATGCTTTCGCTGGATTGAATATTAGGCGCGCGTCTTTGTTATCCATCGATTAGGACTATTAGGTAGGGCTGATCTCTCCTCTTAGTTACAATTAAGAAACGATTAGAAATTCTATTTCTACAACTAAGTGCTCAACGAATTAGGATTAGATTGATAACTAGGATCAATTAGGTGAATGATAGTGGGTATTAATTGTCCGAGAACTTTCCTCAATTGATTTACAAATTACGCTTTTGTTTTGTGATTACTCGATCATTCATACTCTAAAATCCCCCATTTAGTTACTTGACATACTTAGACAATTGCTGTTCTCTGTGGATACGATCCCACTTGCCCATTTACTACGTTCATAGGTTTGTGTGGTTTATATTTGATTTAGGCATACGACTTTAGCCTGTCAAAAATGAAAACCGAAATGGAGTAACTGATAACTTTTTCTTGTTTTTAAAACGAAACTTAAAAATAACGATAACTTAAATATAAAAAACGATCCCTAAAATGTTTCGGATCCTCGGGATTCACATTCGAAATTTAAGCTCATATTATATGGAAAATGAAAATGAAACTTCAAACTTTTTAAAAAACATTCAATTTTTTTCGTTTGACTTTGAATACAGTACATCGAGTTTTTAGAATTCCGCGAAAAAATAAAAAAACTGAATTTGAACAGAGAAGCCCATAATAGACTTCCAACGAAGCCCAGAAAAAAAGAGTAAAAAAAAAATTAAAAAAGAAAAATTTGCTTTCCAACAATTGAGCCCATGACACTGGAGTAAAACTTATACACATTTACCACCAGGCCACAACAACATATTATGAAATTTAGAGAATATTGTTTCTATATGACATATACGCAGCAAAGGAAAATGAATAAAAAAAATTTCCACGATTAACCAGAGGTTGAAGAAACCGTTTTCCGTCCATAATCGCATAATTGATTTTCTTCTCATCCACAGTCGCCGTCCGTTTTCTTTCCATAATTCATGGATCTCCGTTCATCATGGACTACGCGGAGGAGGGGACAGAGAGGAGGGACGACGTTTGTGGGTAGTAGTCACCGACGGCGAATATTAGCTTGACAGAAAACCGATCGCCTCATCGGAGCCGACAAGGTGAACAATTAGGGGTGGTAGACGGCCGGAGTTCATCTCGTGCTATGGTCGCCGGCGGGAATCGCGAGACGTTGACCGGTAGTTGTTGCCGGCGAGAGGGGAAGATGGGGAGAGGGGGGAGAGAGAAATTAATATGCAAAAATTAATTTCAATATCACTAAATTCTAATTACTTATTTTCATAAAAATAAAAAATAATTTAAAACTATTTTATTACGGTGCGTTTCGGTGCATGTCATGTACTATAGAATTCTTCCTTCTATTCATTGTCCCAAATTTCTTTTTCGAAAAATGGCCCATTCGTTTAATAAATATGATAGAGTTGAATTTATGTTTCCTAAAGTCGGTTTTTTGGGTTCCTTTTCCTGGGTACCATCATGTTCAGTCTCGATGATGGGCGTCGTTATTGTGCTCGGTTCAATGAATTGCTTACGGAAGATGGTTTTGTAACCTCAGGGAAGTTATTCACGATGATCACATCCGGCCCATTCCTTGGATATTTAAAGCATAGTGTGGGTGATGTTGTTGAAGCCTATAAAGACAATGGGTGGTGAATTGGCCGGGTAGTTGGTTATTGTGCTCATGAGAAGCGTATTGTGCTCATGAGAAGCGAAAAACTTTGAGATGCATGGGGAGAAATCTCACTACACTAAGTTTTCCCTCCATAAGCCTTAAGTCTTTGTGGATCGTTTGAGTTTTGGTCATTGTGTGTTGGCTATGGAGATCAGTTTGGTTCATTTATGTTTATTTTGCTGAATCTGGGTTTTATTGGCCTATGGTAGTTGCTAAATATGTAATGGTTTATCCTTCAATGAATGAATGAAGTGTTTTATAATAAGGTTTGGGTTGGTTTGTTTTGCCTTAAATGTCCTTGTTTGGTGATCATATAGGGCACACTTACACATGTTTTAAAAATGTATGCGAATGTTGTTTAGATATGTTCAGTGCGTTGTTTTTGAATTTATTTAAAGACCACTACTTAGAACAGGTTGTATATATATAATAAAGTGAAGTAATATAATACATGGTCAATTGTTAGATACTTCCACCTGTAGTCAGCTAAGAAAAGTCGAAAACTAAATGTATTTGATCACCTTGTGGGACTTCACTGACATGTTCCTTTCAGCTTGGCTCATATGACTTCATCAGTTAATGCAGCCAGGAAATTGATGAGTTGTATCAGCTTAATATCAAAGATTCAACCCAAGGAATAGTTAACATAATCCATACCAAAAATTCGGCAACTCATCCTCTCTGAAGTGACAAATAGGTCGCTTGTCATCAGGTCTAAGACCGGTTGCAGCCTATTCACTTGAAATTTGGCTCAATTGCTTCTACGTACAGGGCACATACAATCAATAGCCTTTGAGACTATATTATAGTAGTAATCTGTATAAAGCATTGTAACGTCTCTAAACTGGGAGAGTAAGGCTATTTAAAGCAATAGGTAAATGGATACCAAAGAAATTAGAGATACCGAGTTTAAAGACCCATTTACATTCAATGTTAGGGGCAGCATATTTCTACTTCTCATCAACACAAAATAATGGAATGGACAAAAAATTCTTAAACAAATAACTTCCATGTAGAAGCTTTATAATTGTGAGTACGAAATCATTCGAGTTTGTTCACAGTGAATTTCCCATTCAGTTTTTCACGAGGTTAGTGCGTTTACTCCTCTGTTCTGCTAATGTAAGGGTCAATTTCATGTAACATAATTGTTATCGTAAGTGAATCTTGTCTTTGATAGTGTTAATTATGGTGGGTTTATTTGTTTTAATGTGATTTGGAGGTTTTTTTTTTATTTTTCAATTAATCCTATAACATAAGGTGAACTTAGGTTTGGCATTGTAACGTCTTTTATTTTTGATGTTATGCTCAGTTGTTGTAGTATAAAAGAGCTTTGCTCTAATTTGTGTTTAGCATAATTTTAAAGGTTTTAATATAAAACGTGTATGGAAGTGTGGTACTGGTGTTTTTACTATGCATGATTACTATTTGGCTGACAGTAAGGTCGAGGTTATGGTTACTCACACTGGTTTCGAGGGTTTTATCTATGTCGCCACTATAGTATGCCTTCTTAATGATAACCTATACAATGCTCGGTTTGTTTCTCTATTAGATGACTATGAATTTCATCCTAGAACTGAGAATGTTCATGTAAGCCTTTAAGGCCTATTCCAAAGGTTATTCATAGAAGTCATTTTAAAGTTGATGATGCGTTCGTATTTCTCCAGAAAGTCTCGGGTAAACCTTATCGACTACAGCAACTATAGGGTCGCATGTATGTCATTAGAATGTCTATTGGGATTGTGATCCATATGGCTTCATGTTTGATCACCTTGTGTTGTAGTAGCTAAAAATTAACCGTCACCAATGTCCCGTACCTACCCCCTTTGAGAATTCCACGAGTTCTTCACTATCAGGGTTAGTTACACCTTGTGGCACCCTCATGTTTTTCTCGAGGCGGAATATAGTACTAAGGAATCAGGCTTAACAAAATGAAATACGTTTTAAAATTTTATTTTTATGATTCAGTTCATTTAGGACAGAATGAGTTTCAATCTGATATTCGTTGCGGAAACAAAAAATTGACTTTTCGTCTGATTCATTTCGGGACCGATGCTCAACCCTGTCAAAAAGTACTGATCAATTAATAGTTTTGACCAATTCGGTGATATGAGTCACAATGCAAGTCCATGCGCTCGACATTTCCACTAGAGTTGAATACTTGATTGACTTTGGAATTGTAATCCTACATAAACTCAGGTAGTAGGGGTATATTGTCAGAAAAAAATCACATGATGTGAATAACTTTCGTGCTTGTTGTTGTGATCATGTAACTCATCCTGCGCATAGAGGTTAGGATCATGGTTGATAAATCTCGAGATATGTCCATTATCGCGTCAATGATACCGACCATTATTTTGATTTCCATTACCATGATCAATGTTCCAATCCTAATGCGTTTGAATAGTTGCCAATTGCATATCCTATCCAATATCAAAGATCAATGCTCGCACTTTACTTGCCTGGTTGTAATTTCGCTGGTGTCCACATACTCACATATGAAAGTGCTCGAAGGGGTACAACCGTACAAGCACGACATCTTATGTCTCCCCCTCTTATGCGTACGACATCTCCCAAACCTATTCATCCACGCTAGACGAATCGAGGTGTGAGATGTCATACTCATATTCCTTCCGGCACATTCATTTGCGAGTATGTGGGGAGCTTCTGGATTACAACCAGGCTGAACAAAGAGATGATAGTGATGAGTATCTCTTTGATATTGAATGTAGATAATGCAACTAATAACCACCTCGCGAATGAGGAAAAAACAATGATCATGGTGATGGAAATGAAGATTAGAGTAGCTATATCATTGACGCGCTAAAATATGGGAATACTATGAGGTTCATCAACCATGTTGTAATCCTAACATATACGCGCTGAATATGATATATAATCACGACGAAAAGAGAGTTTCTCACATCATGCTATTAATTTGGTTATGATAATATAACCCAACTACGTAAGATTATTTACAATTACTAGGTTTTGTGCCCGTGAAAGCGCACGTCTATATGTAGTTTCCTATTAAATTAAATTTGTAGACAACTTTATGACTAATAACTTTGTGTGATCCATCGTTGCGTCACTTATACCAAAGTTTTGTTTTTGACCTAAGAAAACACCTCATGTACTACCTCAACTTGTAAGTAGATTTATTATTTCTATATTGTTATAATTTTTCTACATGTATCTTTCTCAAAATTGTTGGAATAGAGTAAAAAGGAACCAGGGTTAAAAGAAAAAGGAGTACGTTGGTATAACTAAATTTTTAAGGTAAATTTTGGTTCGATTCATTAGGGACTGAATGAGTTTCGGTCCAGCCTTTGTTGCAAAAAAAAAAAAAAAAAAAAAAAAAAAAAAAGAAACAAATTGAGTTTCGTCCGATTCCGTTCTTGACCGATGCTCAATTCTATCGAATAGTACTCATCTATTAATAGTTCTCACCAATACAGTCACATGAGTCACAATGTCAATCATTGCGCTCGACATTTCCATTATACCTATGTAGAGGTTTCCTTTATAATGCCCAATGATGAAAACATACTTAATACGCGATAGGCATTTTTGTTTGCCAAGAAGTTTATATTTTACTTTAGACCCATGTTAGCATTAGTTAGCATTTGGTCCTTATAGAGCCCAATGAAGAAAACAGACTTAATACGCGATAGTCATTGTGTTTGCCATTAAGTTTATAATTTAGTTTAGACCCAATTTACCACTAGTTTAGCATTTCGCCCAACTCTTTGTTGGTGGATGGTATTCTTTGTGCTGGGCTGGGTTCACCGTAGCCCATTAGCAAGTATAGTGGCCATAATAGGCTTGACTTTTTACGTAACATGCATGCCAAGGGATTTGGATGACACTTGATGTGGAACTGGCATCCATAAGAGTTTCATTTGATTACGCCTTTTCGAATACACCTTGTTACATCAATTTTTAATTTCATTTTAACTCATTCTCAGATAAAGTTTCATATCTCCCATTATCACATTAGTATTCATTTCCCATATTTTTCTACCATTACCATTATCGTTAAATTACTATCAATACTTATCCTCCCATATATATACATTTTCACACCATTGCTAACGCCATATCTTTAGTTTTTTAGAGTCTAAGTCTAGGGTAGCCAAGGCTAAGTTAACTTCCCTATATATAGGTACATAATACCTTCATTCAAACCTATGGTGACTCATGGTGGAACCTGGGAAGCAAACGACGACGTTCGCACCGAGATTACAATATCATGCATTCCCATGCACAATACCTTTTAAACACATATAAACACATACCAATAAACATATAGCAAACAAGGAATGTTGTAAGACTATTGAGAACTTCATGCCTCACCATGATTAATGTTCCAATCCTCATGCGTTGAGTGGTTGTCAGTTACATTATTCTATCTAATATCAAAGATCATTACCCGCACTTTGCTCGCCTAGTTGCAATCTAGCCGGACTCCACATACTTACATATGAAGGTACTCGAAGGGGCACAAGTCTGGCATCTTACATTCCAATCTCTTTGTCTCTTAAGAGTACGACATCTCACTAAACCATTCACCCACGGCATACGAGTCAGGGTTTGTGATGTCATAATTATATTGATTACAAGCACGTTGTACAAAGATGAATATCACTTTGATTTTGGACAGAATAATGCAACTGAAAACCACGTCGCGGATCAGAAAGAAAACATGGATTATGTAAGCTTACTTATGATTACACCTAGCTTTTGTACCCATGATATCACAGATCTATTTCCGTTTCATTTAAAATTAAAATTGTAGACGGTATCTCTATGATTACTAACTTTGTCTGATCGATCATTGCGTCACTTTTAACAAAAGTTATGATTTTTTACTTAAGAAAACACCCCATGTATTAACTCAACTTGTAAGTAGATTTATTTTTCTAAATTGTTATTATTTTTCATCATATCTAATATCTAACACAAATTATTAGGTACCCCGGGAGTACGTAGAGCTACGTACCCCCCGTCCTATTTTATGGGAAAGCCCATGGTTTTGTTTCCAAAGCCCAAACAAAACCTACTGTACTCCCGCACTCCTCCCATTATCTACTAAATAATACAATAAATCTTTATCTCTCCTCCCAAATTCCCCTCCCTCTTTCATCAATGTCCCGCACTCCCGCGCCAACCACTGCCGCCCATTTCCCGCCGGCGACACAACATGTCACCGTCAACCTTGCACCGCCCACCACCACTCGCCGCACTCATCTCCCCTATCTTGCGCACCCTCTTCTCCCTCATTCTCCGCGATTTAACCACCATTTCACGATGACGACGACGACGACAAGGGTGAGGGCGGCAGAATCAGAGGTGGACATAAGCCGTTTGAGGAGGCGGCAAGCCGGTGTAGAGGGGGCAGGGGCAGCGGACAGGAAACTGGGTGGGAAATAAGACTTTCGAAAGGGAAGAGTATTGGTTGTGGAAGAGAATGGTGCTAACGACGATGATGGGGACAGTCCTGATCGTCGTGCTGCGCTGAGAGCTGGCGGCCGGCGGCGACAAGGTGGCCGGTGTAATTTTGGGGGAAGGTTGGAAGGAGAGTAGTAAGAAGGAAATAATGGGAAAGAAATAATTCAGGGAAAAAAAATGAATCTCAACATAATTGATCTGGTAAAAAGAATGGGAAATAATGAATGAAAAATTGAAAAGAATGACTCAAAAGTGCGAAACAATGACCCAAATGTGCGAAATAATGACTTATATATAATTAGACAAAAATAATAGGAGTCTATATGTAGACAAAGTAAAATATGTCTACATATAGTGTGTAGTAAATTTGATTAGAGTTGCAGTAAATTTTACTGTATAATTTAGGAATGAATTTGAGATTAGGAAAGTGAGATGATTAAGGATTATTGATTTGGAAAGAAATCAATTTCAAAATTCTTTCTACTAATAGATTCGTTGTATGTTCGATTTTACTACCGATGCCATAAATTTACTGTAAATAGTGAAAATTTACTGCAAATGCATATTATTTACTATGTACCATCTTGATTTTACTACACTTGAAATTTATTGACTAAGGTGTAGACAATTTTCCATGTGTCTATACGTAGACTCCTAGGATCACCCATAATTAGAAATTATGAGTAAAATTTAGAAAACAATGACTAGAAAAGATTATATAATGAGTGAAAAATTAAAAAAAACCAATAATAATGACTATCAAGTAATATATAATGAGTAAAATTTGGAAAATAATGAGTAAAAGTTGGGCAATAATGACTGAAAGTAATAATGACTATAAAATAGTACTCCCTCCATTCAAGTACACTCTTCCCAAACACTATTCGCACGCACTTTAAGGCGCGGTTTTCTCTATGTTAGAAATTACGTAAAATTTCAAAAATTTTAGACAAACAAGATTAAATGTCAATAGTGATTTTCACAAAATTTTAGAATTTTACGTAATCTCAAACATAGGTAGAATCGCACCTTAAAGTGCGTGCCGAAAAGTGATAGGAAGAGTGGACTTGAATGGAGTGAGTATATGATGAGTAATATTCGAAAAATAATGAGTGAAATTGGGAAATAATGATTGATAACAAAAATGACTATAAAGTGGTATATAATAAGTGAAAACTGAAGCTAATGAGTGAAAATCCAAAAAGAATGAGCAAAATTGAAAACTAATGAGTCAAAATCCAGAAACAATGAGTGAATATTGAAAACTAATGAGTGAAAAATCGGAAATTATGATTGATGATAATAATAATGATTATCAGGTAGTATATATTGAGTAAAATTTGGAAAATAATGAGTAAAAGTTGGGCAATAATGTTTGGAAATAATAATGGCTATAAAATAGTATATAATGAGTACAATTCGAAAATAATGAGTGAAAATTGGGAAATAATGACTGATAATAATAATGACTATAAAGTGGTATATAATGAATAGAAAATTGAAAGCTAATGAGTGAAAATTGAAAACTAATGAGTGAAAATCCAAAAAGAATGAGTGAAAATTGAAAGCTAATGAGTGAAAATCCAGAAACAATGAGTGAAAATTGAAAACTAATGAGTGAAAATCCAAAAAGAATGAGTGAAAATTGAAAACTAATGGGTCAAAATTCAGAAACAATGAGTGAAAATTGAAAACTAATGAGTGAAATCCCAAAAAGAATGAGTGAAAATTGAAAATTAATGAGTCAAAATCCACAAACAATGAGTGAAAATCCAAAAAGAATGAGTGAAAATTGAAAAACTAATGAGTGAAAATCCAAAAATAATGAGTGAAAATTGAAAAACTAATGAGTGAAATCACAGAAACAATGAGTGAAAATTGAAAACTAATAAGTGAAAATCCAAAAAGAATGAGTGAAAATTGAAAACTAATGAGTCAAAATCCAGAGACAATGAGTGAAAATTGAAAAATAATGAGTGAAAATCCAAAAAGAATGAGTGAAAATTGAAAAACTAATGAGTCAAAATAAAAAAAAAAGAATGAGTGAAAATTGAAAACTAATGAGTCAAAATCCAGAAACAATGAGTGAAAATTGAAAACTAAAAGGGCAGCCCGGCGCACATTGGCGTCCCCGACAAGCGAGGGTCCGGGGAAGGGTCCCACCACAAGGGTGTAATGAGGGCAAGCCTTCCCTTGTCAATTTATTTGACAAGAGGCTGCTCCCAGGACTAATGAGTGAAAATCCAGAAAAAATGAGTGAAATTTGAAAAACTAATGAGTCAAATTCAAAAACAATGAGTGAAAATTGAAAAATTGGTATCTCCCAAATTATTTATTTTTCAATCATTATTTTTCAAATTTCACTCATTATCTCCCGAATTCAACTCATTAGTTTTCAATTTTCACTCATTATTCCTCAGTTTACTCATTATATACCATTTTATACTCATTATTTACTTTCACTCATTATTCTATAATTTTCACTCATTATATATGATTTTATAATCATTATTAATTGTCATTATTCTTGAAAGGAATAAATAATGAATGAAAATTGAAAATTAATGAGTGAAAACTATATTTGTTTCTTTGATAATTATTTTTCTCTATTTGACATTATTGAAACAATCAATCATCAAATTCAATAAAAAAAAAATTAAAATAAAACTTCCTATTGAAATAAAATCGGTCATGAAACCAGGCGAGCTTCCCTAAGCTTCCGTACGACAGCTTTTCATGGCAAAGAAACCAGGCAGAGGCCGGCCACCCAAAATAACAGCACCGGATCATACCTCAGACAGTGACGATTCTTCTAGTACCAATTTGGACGAAAATGGAGCAGAATCGGCGAAGAAATCACAAACCCAGCTTCAAAGCCATGTCCGAACTCCGGCAAGTTTCGGCGAATTTCTTCATAATTCATTGCGATCTTCTGGTAGTAAGAACAATGGAATCAATTTTGGAAATGTTGATAATAATTCTCAGCATATTTCATCCCCAATTCTTGATAACACTAGTAATAGTACACCTGATCATGGAAACAGTCACCCAAATAGTGGAATTCCAGAAAAACCGAGTGAAACTATTGCTCAGGTTGTGAACAATCCTAACAGTACCAAGGCTTGGAACAATGTTGTGAAACCTAAACCTGGGATGAGCCTCTTCTTCTGTGAAGAAAGTACCCATAAGGAGGAGGTTTTGATTGTGAATGAGGACATTGCAGATGAGCTGCAACTATGGCGATACACCTTAGTGGGACATGTGATTGGGGCTAAACCACAGCTTAAACATATACAGAATTTTGTTGACAAAAATTGGAATCAGGCCAGACTCTCTGTGCAATATTATAAGAGGGGATGGTTTGCCTTTCGATTTGCCACTCAGGAAGACATGGATGGTGTCTTAAAGGGTGGACCATGGCAGATTGGGGGGAAATATCTTGTTTTGAAGAAATGGGATCCTAGCTTTTCCCAAGAACTGGATAGAGTTGCTAACATACCTGTTTGGGTACTCTTTCCTGAGCTTGATCCCTATTTCTGGACAGAATCAGCCCTAAGTAAAATTGCCAGTAAGATTGGCAAGCCTTTGTTTGCTGATCAAACAACAACCTATAAGAAGAGGCTTTCCTTTGCAAGAGTTCTGATTGAAGTTGACATCTCATCTGACCTGCCCCATTCTATTTCTCTCAACACTCCCTATGGTCAATTTGAGCAGAGGGTGGATTATGAACGGGTGCCTTTCTATTGTAAGGGTTGTTTGAAAATGGGACATGAAATATCCACATGTAAGCACAGCAAGCCGAAGGAGAAGGAGGCTGCTAAGGTCTATAAACCGGTCACCAAAGCACCTACTCCTCCTGTTGCTGAAATGGAGGTCATTCCTGAAAAGGAGCAGCAACAGCAGGTCATTGAAGCTGAATTTGAGAATAAGGAAGCTGAAACACCCTCACCTGCTAGCTCTGCTGGTAACAGCTTCAAGAAAGTGATTAGGAGGAGCAAATCAGCCAAGCAACAGAGTAGTCCTACTGCTGTTATCAGTAATCGATTTACTGAACTGATGACAATGGGTATTGCTGATGCAATTTTGGAGAATCCAGGGCCTGATCAGCCTCAGGAAGGATATGGTGAAGTGGAGAATGTCCCACCAGACATTCCATCTCAATGAAAGTTGCCAGTTGGAATATTAGAGGGTTTAACCAAGCCCTCTTTTCTGCTGGATTTTTTCAACAATCTTGGGACACTGTCAAAGGTGATCTAACCCATGCCATTCAGACATTTTTCAAAACTAAGAAGATGCCAAAGGAGGTAAACATAACTGCTATTACTCTAATTACAAAGAAAGTCACTGCCTCCACTGTCATGGATTATAGACCCATTGCCTGCTGCACCACCATTTACAAAATTATTAGCAAAATTCTTGCTAATAGAATCCAGGGTGTGCTCCCAGAAATTATTGGTGATGAACAATCTGCTTTTGTCAAAAATAGGAGTATTTTTGACAATATCTTGGTTTCTCAGGCCCTTATTAGAGGGTATGGAAGGAAAAACCTTTCTCCTAGATGTCTAATGAAAGTAGACATTAGGAAGGCTTTTGACTCAGTTAACTGGAACTTTGTTGAAAGCATGCTCCATGGCTTCCACTTCCCCACAATCTTTATTCAATGGATCATGAGCTGCATATCTACCACTTGGTTTACTTTGAAGATCAATGGTAGGAATCAAGGCTTCTTTCAAGGCAAATGTGGGATCAGACAGGGTGACCCTCTGTCTCCATATATCTTTGTTCTTTGTATGAAGGTGTTTTCAAGATACATGAGGCTAATCCACAAGCAGGCTCTCTTCTCTTTTCATCCTAAGTGCTCCAGGATCAAGTTAACTCACATGATATTTGCTGACGACCTTATGATCTTCACAAGGGGTGACACTCCTTCTGTAAAAGCTGCTATTGATTGCTTAAGCCACTTTGCTGATATTTCTGGTCTTGCAGCTAATCCTGCTAAAACAGAGATTTACTTTGGAGGTTTAAACAGTGTGGTTAAGGCTCAAATTTTGCAGAACACTGGGTTTTCTGAGGGAAAATTCCCTTTTAGGTATTTGGGAATACCTTTGAACACCAGCAGGCTATTAACTGACATGTACAATGAACTTCTGAGCAAAATCAGGTCTGGCATTCAGCATTGGTGAGCAAATCTCCTCTCCTATGCTGGCAAAGTTGAGTTGATCAACTCCGTAATATTTAGGATTGAAAACTATTGGTGCTCTAGTTTTCTCCTCCCCAAGCACATAGTTCACCAAATTGATAAGAGTTGTAGGAGTTTCATTTGGAATATTGCTAATGGTAAGAGAAAGATGACTTTCAAGAGTTGGTCTAGCTCCTGTCTTCCAAGAAAGGAGGGAGGTATGGGCATAAAGGAGATTTTAGCTTGGAATAAAAGTCTCATTGCAAAATGGTTATGGAAAGTTAGGACTGGTCAATCAGGTCTCTGGCTAAAATGGATCAATGCCTACACTCTTCATCATCATGATATTTGGATTGTTGATAAGAAGAATAATGATGCTGAGAGCTGGAAAAGTATCCTCACAGTGAGAGATGAAATTCTGAAAAAGCAGGGTGGCAAAATTGAGGCGGATAAGCTCTTATCTACTTGGAAAAATGGAGGGAAGTTCAATTTGAGGCTAGCCTATGATTATTTTAGAGATCATCATGTTCTGATGCAAGGTTATAGAGTCATCTGCAACCCTGTAAGTTATCCGAGGCATGGTTTCATTATGAGTTTGGCTGCTCAGAAGAAATTGGCAACCATTGACAACTTATGCATCAGAGGCCTCACCATGGTTAACAGATGTTGCCTCTGCAAAAGAAATGCAGAAACTCACTCCCATTTATTCTTCAATTGTGAGTTTTCTAGGAGATTATGGCAGGAGATTCTTTCCTGGATTGGAATCAGAAGAAATGGTTGGAGTCTTAAAAGAGAATTAGCTTGGGGATCTAGGCATAAACATAAGAGAAACTGGAAGCACAAGTGGTACTGCTGTGGCCTTGCAGCAACAGTCTATATGACATGGTTTGAGAGGAATACGAGAACTTTTGGCAACTCTGAACACTCTATGGATTGGCTTGTTGATCAAATAAAACTTGTAACTAGCATTAGGCTATTAGCTTGGACTAAAGATTGTCTCCATGAAGACATTCTTGAGAGTTTGAATAGTGTGTAATTTCCTAGTGTGGTCTTACTGTAGGGGCTATACTTTTGTAACTTTTGTCTTTGTTTTTCCCTTCATGGATGAATAAAGACTACCCTTCTTACAAAAAAAATTTCAATAAAAAAAATGACTAATTAGAAATTTAGAGGAAAAAAAACCCACCATTTTCTTTTCTCTCTCCTCTCTTCTTTCCCCATTCCCGTACACACTACCAGGCACCACGGCAACCCTTAGCACCAACCACCACCTGAGACCTCAAAACCTCCACCACCTAACAAGACATGGGTCGCCGGCCTCCCAATCCCGGTCCATAGCCACGACGCAGGGGAAGGAGGACGCGCCGATGGTGGAAACGCGAGGAGAGAGAAACGAGGAAGGGAAGAAAAACGTCGATGGTGGTGAGTGTAGTTGAGGTCGCCGGCGAGAAATCGTCTGCATGGTGGCGGGGTTGGTTACGCGGGGAAGGGGGAGGAGAGGAGGGAGGACAGAGAATGAGAGTGGGGGTTTATTTTTTGTGGAAGGAGAGGGATGCAGACGCAGAAAATGGTTGGCTCAGGTGGAGTCGTCGGTGACTGGTCGTCCTGCCGGTGACTTCGCCGGAGTAATTATGGGTGGTGGCGCGGGTCAGGGGCGGCGGCCTGTGGCGTGGCTGGGGTGTGTCGGGGATGGGGGGAGAGAGAATATGGGGGTGGCTTTTTTTTTTCAATTTGTTTGATTAATAACTAAAATCAATGGGCCAACTACTAGTACAACGTATGGGCCTATCAAGAATGGGCTTTCAACAGCAAAGTGTGGATTTTTGTTGGAAACCGGGGGGTACGTAGAGCTACGTACCCCGGGGTACCGTATACTAATTGTCTATCTAATATATATATATATTATAAAAGCCGAGTTCATCCCTTCATAAATGGACACTTGGCACAATCCTATTGGATGGAATTAAAAAAGCATTATTGATTATTAGGATATGGAAATACATATAAAATATTAAAATAGTAATAAGGAAAATTAATAAAAAAATTATAAATTATAATTATTCGAATATTTAAATAGTTTTAACTTAAATAGGAAAAGGAAAGTTTTAAAGTCTTTAACAGTCTAATAAAAATGATTTCCAATATATACATAACATATGATTCTCTTCCAATTTATTAATCATGATCATAATATTTGTGACACATTTTCATTTTGCAACACATCTTTTACACAAAAAAAAAGAGGTCCCAAAAGAAAGTGCAAATCAAAGAGAATTGAACTGCTTGCATCATTGTGGTATACCCATCTCTTCTGTATCAAGTTTCAACTGATCATTAGTAATCTTGTAATCTGATATAGTATATATATTTTCGATTAGACTGCGAATTTTGGAACATTCTGGCTTATGAGTTCTCTAGACTGTGATTGAGCTTTATTATTACTTAATAGGACTATATTAATCTACAAGGAAATTAATGTTAGTAAGAAAAAAGGGTTTAAGCTCAAATTGTGTATATGCATCAGCTCATTTGCAAAATCGAAAAAAAAGAAAAAACTTGTGTCATATCTCATGTGTACTGATCTTGTGGTAATTGATGTATTCATTAGGCATGAATTGATCTTATGCTATGTTCGATACGTACGTAACAGCACCAGTGCCGGATTTGGGCGCAGGGCAAGTGGGGCGGGTGCCCTGGGCCCATTGGCGTAAAGGGCCCAATATTAAGTTTGATGTATGTAATAAACAACCACATAAATTTGCATTCTGATTTGAGGTAGCACAGTGGTCACGAGGCTTTTGTTAGAATTGAGGCATTTGGGGTTCGATTCAGCTTGACAACACAATCTCACTTCCATTTTTGAACTATTGGTTGCTTTTGGGAGGGCCCATTCCTAGTTTCGATTCCCTGACTACTTGGCTAGGCCTATTTAAAATGGCCTTTTTTTTCATTTAAGTTTTTATAATTTCCTTCTTAGTTTTATGACCTTTGTCTATTCTTAGAAAGTTTTATTGCCGCGGGCACATAAGTTATAAGATTTTGAGACGTTTTATTGCCAAAAAAAAAAAAGTTTTCTTCGGCTAGCGCTCATATTGGTCTGTTTGACTATTCGTACATTTTGAGTGGATGTTAATGTAACCAAATTTGCAAATATTTCAAAAAAGTTGGAAACATAGTTCTAGTACAAATTTATAACACTAAATAAAAACTATAGTAAAATAATGAAGAAACTAAGGGCCTGGTATCGTTTTATGTTTTATGTTTTCTATTTTTTTTAAAGCCAAAGTCGCGTTTTCTAAAACCAGAAAAAGTGGTTTTCATTTGTCAGTTTTCATTTTGTATATGACTACTATAGATTCAAACAATCTAAGTTTAGTTATGTACGGTATTTAACTAAATATTTTCATGCAAAAAAATAATGAAAACGATAGTGATACCGAACAACCCTAAGTTGTAGATTGATCAAACAAAAAAATTTACGAAATCGTACTACAAAAGAATTTATAATCGCAACTATTAGGGGCCCATAAATCACAAATTATTAGGTACCCCGGGGGTACATAGAGCTACATACCTCCCGGGTTACTGTTCATCCAAGTCCAGAACTTTATTTTAAAAAGCCCAATACTTATGCTTAAATTTCCGGCCCAAGTCCAATTATATCAACCTGTACACAAATAACAAAAAAAAAAAAAAACTGTCCTTCTCTCTCCTGCTTCCCCATTCCCGACCCACCCCCAGCACCGCCATACTCCGACCGGCGCCACCGCCATACTCCGACATCAACGCCAAACTCGATCAAGCAATTGGCCACATCAATCCACCCATGGAGAGACGCCACGTGGAGCGGCGTACGGTTATCATAATCCCTAGCGTTGACTAACGCCGGATCTTCCTCAAGAAGCTTCCGAACAGCAACGGTGTCGTTTTGATGCGCGTGCCATAAAATCGCCGACGTCTTACTCACTCTCGTCTTCTCCTTTGGCTTCTCACCTCCTCCTCCTTCTCCCTTGCCATGCGGCGGCAACGCCGCACTCCCCGCCGACGCCGACCCCGGCGAGGTTCCGTCTCTGGCAGAATTCTCCGACGAGCTGTCCCCTGCGACGCCATTTTCGCTCTTTCCTCGTCGTTTCAATTCGCTTTACCACGGCTAAACCAAGAGGCGGCGCCGGAAATGTGTGCTGCCATGTCGGAGAAGGACGTAATATATGAAGATCGACGGCGGCGTTGAAACGGCGGTCAGATCTGGCAAAATGGGAAGGAGAAAGGGGTTTTCGCGGTCTAATGGTGCTCGAAATATGGGTTTAATACCCGACGAAGACTCGCCGGAGTCTGTGGCGTCGGCGGCTGCTGTCGGCGACTGCGGTGGTGGTTGTCTGTGTGCGGCCGGCGGTGGCTGTGGCGGCAGGGGAGGTGGGAGAGGAGTGAGAAGAGGGGAGGAGAAGAGAGAGAAAATGTGAGTGTTTTTGGGTTTGGGTTTAATTTTGTTAGTTTTTTCTTTTATTATAAAATTAATATGGACCACTAGATCAAGTGAGATGGATGGTCCAGATAACTTCTGACTTCTGACAAAATCATCACTTCTTACCGGATTCATTTTCTATATATATATATATATAATGACTCAAAAGTTAAGAAAAAAATGATCAAATTGAACAATATAATGACCATTAGACAAAATAATTTGTAGTATAGAAAAATCAAAAACAATGACTAGATATTTGAAAACAATGACTAGTATAGTAGTGTAGATAATGACTTGAAAAAAAATAATGAGTGATAATAAAAAAAAAGAATGACTAGAAAATAGTAAAATAATGAGTGAAAATCGAGAAACAATGAGCGGAAATTAAAAAAATAATGAGTGAAAATTAAGAAATAATGAGTACAAATCGATAAATAATGAGTGAAAATTAATAAATAATGAGTGAAACTTAATAAACAATGAGTGAAAAGTAATAAATAATGAGTGTAAATTAATAATGAATATAATGTGGTATAGAATGAGTGATGTTTGAGAACTAAAGAGTAAAAATAGGAAATAATGATTGAAAATAAATAATGAATATAAAGTGGGTATAATGAGTGAAAATGTGAGAACTAATGAGTGAAAATAAAGAAATAATGAGTGAAAATCGAGTGATAATGAGTGAAAATCGAGAGATAATGAGTGAAAATTAAGAAATAATGAGTTAAAATCGAATAATAATGAGTGAAAATCGAGAACTAATGAGTCAAATCGAGTAATAATGAGTGAAAATTAAAAAATAATGAGTAAAAATCGAGTAATAATGAGTGAAAATCGATAAATAATGAGTGAAAACTGGAAAATAATGAGTGTAAATTGGGGTATAATGAGTGAAGATCGGGAAATAATGAGTGTCCAAATTTTCATTCATTAATTTCCAATTTTCACTCATTATTTTCAATATTTCACACATTGTTTCCCTAATTAGAAAACAATGAGTAGAAAATAGTATACAATGAATGAAAATCAGAAAACAATGACTAGAAAAACAGAAAATAATGAGTGAAAAATATAAAACAATGACTTGACATTTGAAAACAATGACTAGTATAGATAATGATTTGGAAAAAAGTAAATAATGAGTGAAAAATAGAAAACAATGACTGTACATTTGAAAACAATGAGTAGGTTATATACAAGTAATGAGCAAGCTATAGAGAAACAATGAGCAGATTATGGACAAATAATGAGCAAAGTATTTACAGATAATGAGCGAGTTACTACAACTAATGAGCAGGTTATAGACAAGTAATGAGCAAGCCATAGAGAAATAATGAGCAGAATATGGACAAATAATGAGCAAAGTATTTACAGATAATGAGCAAGACAGTACAAGTAATGAGCGAGTTACTACAACTAATGAGCGAGTTACTCGATTTTCACTTATGACCTCTCAATTTTCACTCATTATTTCTCGATTTTCACTCATTATTTTTCAGATTTTCACTCATTATATACCACTTTATAGTCATTATTTATTTTCATTCATTGTTTCTCGATTTTCACTTATTATTTTCCAATTTCCACTCATTATATATTACTTTAAAGTCATTATTTATTTTTAATCATTATTTTCCAATTTTAACTCACCGTGTCTCGATTTTCACTCATTATTTTACGTCATATATTTTGACATGGAGGGAGTACCATTATTTACTCAATATATATTATTTTATAGTCATCATTTACTTTTAGTCATTACTTTCCAATTTTCACTCATTAGTTTTCATTTTTCACTCATTATAATTTATGGTCATTATTTCTCGATTTTCACTCATTATTTCTCAATTTTCACTCATTAGTTCTCTATTGTCACTCATTATTTCTCAATTTCCACTCATAAGTTCCCAATTTTCACTCATTGTTTCTCAATCTTCTCCCATTGTATACTTTATAGTCAATTATTTATTTACACTCATTTATTTCTCAATTTTTACTCATTAGTTCCCAATTGTCACTCGTGATTTCTCAATTTTCACTAATTTAATTCTCAATTTTAACTCATTGTATACCACTTTGTAGTAATTTGTTTATGAGTGAAAATTTGCTAAAAATTTGATCTTTATTTTGGTCAATTTGGTCATTAATTTGGTCAATATGATCATTATTTTGGTCAATTGAACCAAATAATGACTAATTAGAAAAAAGAAAAAAGAAAAAAAAAGTGACACAACCCAGTAACCCACCCCTTCATTTTCTCTCTCTTCCCTCCTTTCCCCACACCGTACCAACGACCACGCACCACCACAACGGCGGCCCTAAGCATCGACCACCACTTGGGAACCCAAAACCTCCACCATCAGATAGGACTTGAGGTCGCCGGCCTCCCTATCTTGGCCGTTAGGAACGGCGCTTTCTCTCTCTCCCTCAATCCTCTCCTTCACTCTTCCCGTGGCGCACCTCCCGCCCCAAAACATCGCTCTTTCCTCAGGCTCACACACTCGATTACCCCCGTTGTCCTCTCCCTCATCATCCCCGACCCTTCCCCTCCCTTCCACGTCGGTTTGAAAATGATGTGGGGAGAGAGAAACAAGGAAAAAAGAGAAATGATGGAGAAAGAGAAGTAGGTCTCATTGGTAGATGTTGGTGAGGTGGTCGGAGGCGTCATAATGGTGGTGTCGCGGGAGGTTATAGGGGTGGCGCGGTTCGGGACAGTAGTGGCTATGGCGGAGCCGAGGTGAGTCGGGGAGGGGGAAGGGTAGGAGAGAGAAAGATGATATATGGCAAATATGGGTTTGGTTGATGGATTGGGCCTGCAATAAAATATGGGTTTGGTTGATGGATTGGGCCTGCAATAAAATATGTGATATTATCAGTGCTGGGCTGCGTTATGTGATGTTATCAGAGTTGGGCTGCGTTTTTTTTTTCCTTGGGCCCCTAATTGAACCGGGGGGTACGTAGAGCTACGTACCCCCGGGGTACCATATACCGATTGCCCATAAATTTATTTCGCCCCGGGCCTTCAAAAAGTCAGAAACGGTCCTGAACAGCACAGGTGCATTCCATCATGACAGGGGATGGTCTTGTTTATTACTAGTACTTGGCCTAATTGTAACTGTAATGTATTTGTATATGTGATGGCCAGTTACTCACTTTTACTACTAGCTAGCAGGGTTGGTGGATGTGGATCATGCTCAGGTTGTTGGATGCTTGAACCCACAATTCCATCTATTGGCTCTTGTCCCATGTAGGTTCATATGCCTCATCAAGTAGATAAGAAAATAAGTATTGAACAAAATTTAACGAGCATTGGAAACTATTACACATATGGGTAATAACAATACACTTAAACCTCATGAGCATTCGTGTGGCTCTATTGAGCATTAACATCAAACTAACGAGTATCATATCAAAAATAAGTTAATGAGTATTAATTAGGAACGTCTGAGTATTCATCAAGATTTAGAGAGCATTAGAATCTATTAGACGTTAGGGTAATAACAATACATTTAAACCTCATGAGCAGTATTAAAAACGTAATGAGCATTTACATTAAACCAACGAGCATTCCTATAAAACAAACGAGCATTCACATCAATAATCAAACTAACGAACACATTTAAATTCAACGAGCATTCATATTAAATTAACGAGCATTTATGTTAAACTAACGAGCATTTGTATCAAACTAACAAGCATCGAGCATCCATGCATGTTAAATACGAAAATTTGTAGAACAATACAAATTAGACATTAAAAGCTAAAGTCTATTGCTTAACAATGCATTAAGATTTGATACTTGTATGTATAATTTCAAGAATTAAAAACAGACGACATAGATTTTTCAATAAATATTAACAAACTGACCTTTGAGTAGTACAAAATTTGGTATTGATGAGCTATTTTCTTGCTAAATTTTGAGTATTTGTTAATAAAACTGCAAAACACTACTAAACATTGGAATATTGGTATAAATATTGATAAAGTTTGGTACCAGAAAGTGAAAATTATCATACCTTGATCAATGTTGGTGGATTGGAAGAACCCTGCGTAAACTTTTATGAATGTTTTTCGGATATGATTCGAATTGATTAGTTATACGTACAATTAGGAAAGAAGCTAGATATTAGGGTAAAAAATTAAAATAATAAAATAAAAAATAACAAACGTATAGGCTGAAATCAGTTAAGGGCCCTTTCGTTATCACTGCCGTTTTTTTGTGTAAATGTTTTGGTTAAGAGCATCTCCAATGCTAAAATTTTTGTTGTAGTTTTGCTTTGTGGGCAAATGACATCAGCAGCTTGCCCATTATTTTTCTTTTCATACTTGTAGCCTGTCAAGCAATGTAGCTCCACCAAGCAACATTGCTTGGGAATTTAGGAAAAGAACAAAATTAATAAAAATTAGTGAAAATTACTTTTCTTTACATTTTTAATTATTTTTTAATTAAAATTAAACCTAAAATTATTTTCTTGAAACTACATTAGTTGTAGTTTAGCATTGCACAATAGTTTGTGTAATTTGGTTAATTTGTTTATCCATCATCTTTCTCCTATGTGGATCCTATTTGGCAACTTCAAACTACAATGCTTGTAGTTTAGCAATGGACATGCTCTAAGTAAGTTGCAAAGATAAATTTTAATTGTATGTTTCTATAATAGACATACTGAAAATGAAAACTGACCGCTGAAAACTGAAAAACCACTCTAAATAGTTTTCAAAAATAGGACTTTGGTTTAAAAAAAAAAACAGAAAACAAAAACGATACCAAACTCGCTCTTTTTTTTTTTTTTTTTGAAAACAACTTTTTTTAATAGTTTTTTTTTTAATATTGAGGCTGATTTCAGCGTGGGGGTACACACCCGGGTATATATGAACAAATTTTTGAAATAATGCTCAAAAAACAAATGTTAAACAAAATGGGTCGGAAAAAGATATGTTTAACATAATGGGGTGCACGTCACCCATTTGAAAAACCGCCAATGACTATGGCGGTTTTAGGACTTGTGAACAGTAAAACAAAAATCTCAAATTTTGTGAACAATAAAACCGCCACTGGCAGTGGTGATTTTACATAGTGTAAAACCGCCTGTGCCAGTGGCGGTTTTACTATTCACAAAAAAAAAAAAAAAAAAAAATTACTCTTAAAACCGCCAAGGGTAGTGGCGGTTTTATATATGGGTGACGTGCACCCCATATGGTTGAACAAGTTTGTTTTTCACCCATTTTGTTTAACAATTTTTTTTCGAGCACTATTTCGTTAAAAAGTTCGGTATATTTAAACAAGTTTAGAGGTGTGGAGGTTTGCCGCAGGTTTTTATTAACACTTTCTCTCTCTCCACACGACCCACCCAAACCCAAACCCAAAATCACCCAACTTCTCTCTCTTCACTTTCGGTCGTCGTCCGGTCGTCGCCGATGGCCTCCAGCCGTCGCTCCATCCAGCCGCATCTGCCGTCGCTTGCCTCAACCGTCGCTCTATTTAAGGTAAATCTTGTTCTCTCACTCTTTAATTTAGGTTAATTTGTCATTTCTAATTTA
This sequence comes from Spergularia bocconei, assembly GCA_963457585.1. Lineage (NCBI taxonomy): Eukaryota > Viridiplantae > Streptophyta > Magnoliopsida > Caryophyllales > Caryophyllaceae > Spergularia > Spergularia bocconei. The sequence goes on along the minus strand of OY734951.1, from coordinate 8,175,071 downwards.
GATTAATTTCAATTAATTAGATGAATTGTTTGTTAGACTAATTATTTGTTAGAATGATTATTTTGTTAGTATTGGTAATGATTTGCATTTTCATTGGTAATTGTTAGTAGAAATTGAGGATTTAGGGGTTTTGTTTAATGTGGTAATTAAACCACCCTAATTTAAGTTAATTTGATTCATTGAGTTGTTTTTTAGGTAAGTTTATAAATATTTTGAATCCAATTTAGTTGATGGTATGATGGATTATTATGGTATGATGGTATGATTATGATATCGCCTGTTGGGATTACTCCGGTATTATTGTTGCTAAATTTTCCTAATTTTTTTTTCTAATTAATTTGTTATAATATATGGCCCAATCAACCAAGGGTTAGGATTTAATTTTGGAAATTTAAGGGTTATTATTCTTCTGCTTACAATGGCTATAAACTAAAAATTCAATTGGTATATGGTACCCCGGGGGTACGTAGGGGTACGTAGAGCTACGTACCCCCCGCTTCTTTCCAACAAAATTTCAGACTTGGCTGCTGAAAGCCCATACGTTATAGTTGGCCCATTAATATTAGTTAAGCAAACAAATTGAAAAACAAAAGCCAACCCCATATTCTCTCTCTTCCACTTCCCAATCTCCATCCCCGATGCACCCCAGCCCCACCACAGGCCGCCGCCTCCGACCTGCCACAGGTCGCTGCCCCTGACACGCATCACCACATAAACCTACGGTGACACCACCGACTACATCCCCGTCGTCCACCATCGAGCCACCGCCTCTTTCTCCTTCATTTCCTCTCTCTTCCTCGTTTCTCTCTCCTCATGAGTCCTCTCTTTCCGATGTCAGTGAGATACTTGGGCTCGGTGGTGGATTGGGTGGGCTGG